>OZ010789.1:355219862-356419862 GCA_963932465.1 Maratus speciosus | reverse complement strand
GCTAACTTTTCAGGAAATTTTGTTTTATTGTACCTTGTTTGTACCTTGTTTTATTTATTTCTATATTTTAATAATTTCTTGAAGCAGTAGAATGAAATTATTAAAGCAGAAAAAAGAGTAATCAGTCCCTAACATCATTAGGGTATTGCGTCAATATTTTTATACTTCAAGTTCTATCTAGACAGGCATAACATTTTATCTCTATATTGGTCGTATTTATATATTGCTAATGTTGCACCAATGTTGCACAAAATATATCACGACATTGCCAGTATTTCTAACAAAAACCAAAATTTCTGCAGTATTGGTAATTCTCCGGAAAAGAACAGTACGTTAATATCAGCTGTTTTTGTAAGACTTCGGAAGTGTTGTTTCTTCTTTAAGGCGGTTCTCAAAAAAATATTTCCCCCTGCTCAACAACGCCAAACTTCCTGAGATATTTTCTGACTCACTCTTAAACGTGAAAGGAACACATTAGCGCGCATGGCTATCAAAGTAATTTGTAATAAAGCAGTTTTTTTTCTCGAAAAATTGAATTACAACTTGAGTTAAAAGTGATTGTTGGCCCAGGAAGGCAGTTTTTTCTCTTACATTTCTGTCGCGTTCAGAAAATTCGGTTCAAAACTTTCTTAGCATTTTCTGAAGAAATCTTTTGCCTATACCAAACTAGTATGTTGTGTCCATCACACAACTTTCTTCTATATAAATCACATACACACAACTAATTCATATCAAGATATACTTGAATCAGAAGTTTGTTGAAAATCCAAGAATTAGTTCTTGAGATATAGCTATTCGGAAATCACAAAAAATGCAGCACAGGAGCGCCACCTGTTGAGCGATTTACACCGAAATGTATAAAAAGTCAATTCATGTCAAGGACTATCTGAATCGGAAGTTTGATGAAAATCCGTGCGTTCGTTCTGGGAATTGAGCTATTGCGGGAAATCGTGAAAAGGGCTGCATACCTGTTGAGCGATTTACACCAAAAACTAATCAGCACCAATTTATATCGGGGACTAACTGAATGTAATTTTTTACTAAATTCCGTACATTAGTTGTTGAGATAGAGCGCCCACAAAATTTGTGCCAGATACAGACAGACTCACAGACACACATTTTCTAAAAACATGTTTTTAAAATCTCTGACTCCTAAAACGTGTAAATTCGTCGAATTCCGAAAGTCGAAAATTTTCACGAATCCAATACTTTCTTCTTGTAAAGATAGAAGAAAATAAAAATAAGAAAAATTGTTCGATTACATAGTTTTTGAATAAGAGAACCTTGTAAATTCATGCGTTTGAGAAAAAAAAGAAAAAAGAGTCAGAAGAAGGCTTTACATTTGATAACAGCCTTAAAGAAGTTTCATAATGATCAATATTTTTGACCAGCATAATATATATACGTGAGAAATTAATTCAAAGCTAAAATGAAGTCTGGAATTAGTTCAGAAACTCTCTAAAGACGAATGGTTGGGCTGATTAAAGCATGACAGTAATTTTCGTTTATAACTAGAGAACAAACGCGTCTGTGAAATTAGTTTGAAATCGTATCAAATTTACCTGTTAGTTTATAAAATCCCCAACTCGTAATGGGGGATGTAATAAAAGTCCATAACTTTACAAATTTTTAACTTTAATCTGAGCTTAATTTAACTTTAATTTAAACTTAAATCTGGCAAACTTTGTAATTCTAAATGTCATAACATTCTAATCTATCTAAATAAGTAAACTTACAAGTGAATGTAAGTAAATGCTTATTTTCTAGAACATGGGTTTAGTTTGTTTTTGACATAGAACTGTTTAGTATAAGTTTTAATAATAAATTGCTGGCTTTATTCAAGTCTTTTATTTGACTAGACATAAAAATTATACAGAAATACTAGTAATATTTAATTCAAAGTTCTGTTTTGTTTAGATAAAAATAAAGTATTTACTGAAATAACAAGCTAGGCTTTGTTTTATTTTTAGCAGTTTTGATCATTTTGTTATTTTTCAATATCTTTTATGACACATATAATATAACTTAAGCTATAATCTAATAAATCTGTTCTATCTAATGAAGGCAAAGTACAAAAGCGCCACTTTTATTTAATTTTTAGAATTGAAATATTATTGTAAGTTTTAATAGCCATCATGACGTTCTCCTAACTCTTAACAACGAAATTTTTAGTGTTCTTTGAAAATATTCATTTTTTGGAATTAAGACCTCTTTACTCTACAAAATAATCGGAATTTATTACATTCCCCATTAAAAGTTGGGGATTTTATAAACTAACTGGTAAATTTGGTAAAAATTTAATAATTTATCACATTTACCAAGTTTCGTAGTGATTATGAATAATCACCAGTAATATACATAACTACCATGATTAATTACATTTACCGTAATATATATGGGTGAATATTTATGTCTCACAAAATGCGAGATTTTGAAAACAAACATTTTGAAAATTTAAATCGTTTCAAAGCTTCTGATTTTTTTTAAAATGTTGGTTGAACAGCTGAATAAAGGAATTTATATGTAAAATTGTTAAAGTTTGAAGAACTTAAGTTAATTTTTATGTAATTGTAATTATATGTCATTTTCTTGGCATATGTATCCCAGGATAATGGCAATTTCATTCTAAAACATTTTCCGCATTCTTGTTTTTTATTTATTTATTTATTTTTTTTAGATCTAACATTTTAATTTTGTTTAAAGGAACACGTTTCTTTTATAGTACCTCAAATTCAGTGTAATGTTCAGTTTTATTTGTAATTTATAGGAGCCAGGAAATTGACATAATAAAAAGTCTACTCAAGTTTTACAAAGCCTTTAAACACATTATTTTCAAAGAAATGTCTAAAAGATCTTGCTGGTAGCAATGATTTTACTATTTCTGACTTTAACTATGTCAGTAACAAGAAGAATTACTCTGCAGTACCACCTTTATACCTCATAAAGAACTAAAATGAGCAGGCAGGACAATGACATTAATTTTTAGTGACAATCATATTTTAGTGATGGAAAATTATTTGTAAAATACAGAACATGTTACCTTTCACATATATGTGTTATATAAGGTATAATTATTAATTAGAAATTAAAAAAAACCAGAAAAAGATATTTGTACATGATAGCAGGAAACCTTTTACATTGCACACTTCACAGTGTGACATGCCAGGAAAATGACAATCTGAAATTTTAAGTCATTTAATTGCTTTATGTTTGTGTTATTATGACTATACTATCTCTTGAAAATACGTCTAAGAATATTTTTATTAGAATGTAAAAAAAAAAAAAAATTGCATTATATAACATTAAAAACCAATTTTATTGTGCGGATTGCAATTTTCGTATTTTGTGATATTGACCCATACATCCATTGCAGTGACAGATAAATCTCCCTACACTTACAGATTGATTCTAAAATGAGTAGAAATAAATTAAGAAATGGTAGTTAACTTTGCAACAAACAACTTCTGGATAAGGGAACTGCATTGTAAAAAAAAAAAAGAGAGAGAGAAAAAGACTGCAAACCATGAAAGAAAATAAACCATATCCTCTACCGCGTTACTGTCGATTCCGAAAAGCAATCTTTATCTTTAGAAATCTCTAAAACCAATATATTTTTGAGATATAATTTAAAATTTTTTACACCAGGTGGTCTTGAACGCTGTATATTGGCAATATTGTAAATATTGTAAAATAGTAATTAAACAATTTAAAAGTGTTTTTAGGTATTTTAAAAACTGTAATTATTTTCTACTTATATTATATTAAATGAATTTATCACGGTATTTCAAAATGAATTAACTGAATCCATTGGTTTTAATTTCTGTGTTAACTTAACTATTCATTCACCTTAATCTTATCTTGCTTTTGGATACCATGTGCGGGAGGATATTTTGAAAATCAACTGGGATTGTATTCGGTATGTTGTGTAATATTTCTATTTTTTATGCTATAAATTAAATATTTAAAGGGTTGTATTGTTTTTTCCATTTCATGCCATTTGATAATGTTCTGTTTTCATCTTGAAACTATTCTCTTGGTCATATTGGTTGTTTGAGTACAGGAGAAAAAAAAATTCAGCTTTTAGTTTTTTTTTCTCACAGAAAACACCGATTTGCTTATATCATTGAATTCTGTACTCTTGAAAACGTAATTCAATATATAAGTTTTTCAATTTTTTTTGGTATCCATCTTCTTTTTTTCTTCCATATTAATTCTTGTAATTAAGTATAAGGCACTTTATTTTATACATACAGTTCTATATATAGGTTTGTAGTATCCATTTTTATTGTCATTTCATTCACAATATTGCGGTTTTTGATGATGGTCGATAATGTTTAATTAATGGTTATATACAGGGGGATTCATAAATATCGAAACAATATGCTATCTCCTTAAATATTGCCCCTAGGCACATTCTTCCAATTGTAAAGTTTCATAAAAAAGGTGCAAATTTTGATGAGATAAGTTTCAACTCCATGGAGGGTCTATATGAGAAAATGCAAAAATTTAATTTTTATACGGACCCCGTAGAGTAAAATTCCCAATTAGGAAAATTTTCCTTATCCATTCCTCAATTAAACACAAAAAAATTCATCTCGATATCTTCAAAATTCACAGAGATATCAAAATCCAAAATTCGTGACTTGCACCATTTATCCATTCCTCTGAGTGACGAGTTTTTGACTCATTTTGAATGCAAGATAGGGATCATCCACAAATTGTACATTATTAAAAGTCGATATAAGACAGCGCCTCTCCTTTGGACGTGAAATAGGCAGCGTATAGATTTTACGTTAAACCTGTTTTCAAAGCATGCTGGTGGTTTGCACTAGAGGTCTGCACGGGTCGAAATATCTAGGTCCGGTCCCGAACCGACCCATAGGACAAAAAGTTCGGCCCTGCCTGGAAAAAAGTTCAAATCGCAGCCTGGCCCGTCCTGACTCAATTTCTACATAGTTTTTTACATCATTATGGTTAAAAGTTGTTTTGTATGGAGGAGTTCTGACCAAAATTACTTATTATATCTTTTCTTTTTTCATGTTTATAATTATTTTTTTTAAAGAAGTGCCAAAAGCTGTGATTATTTGTTTTATTAATGAATCTCGATTTATATGTAAATGATTCACTTCTCCTTTAATATCGTTAATCCATGTGTTGCAGACAATGAAAAATGCTATAAAGTAAAATCTTTTAAGATGGAATCCCATAGGAAAAAAAAAAAGCATTATAGACAAGTTCCCTTCTTAGGAGTTGTAAATGTAGTCTATTTTTCTCAGGCATTATTATATTAATTTTTTATGGATCAACAGATTTTTTCGTTTAAGGAAGGATTCCGTCATAGGCAGATTTTTTTTTACTAGTTTTACTGCATTTTAATTTTTTTGCCTTAAAATCTACTATCCTTTAAAAATATGAATTTTAAAGTTTTATTGTAAAATAATAGCCATTTAAAAATATATGCATTTGTTGTAAAAGTTTTTGGACTGAGCCAAATTGTAGTTGTTCTTGCACGGATTAGGTCAGTCATAGATAATGATTTTAATACGGGTTGTCTCGACACCGGCACTGAAAATTCCGCCCAAGGGAGACCTAAGAATACGGATGTCAGTCCCAGTTTGGTATAACCAGTGGCCGAGAGGTTCTGCTTTCAAAGGTGGTAGATGGGAGGTGCTGGGTTCGAACCCAATCGTGCCCTTCGGACCAATCTTTAGGAGTTTTCAGTGGTTTTCTGCAAACTTGGATATCCTTGCGTAAATACGAATTAGGCTCCCTTAGAAAGACTTCCACGGAAGGCAATCCCCCTCTTCGGGCCCATATCCCTCGTGTAGATAATTGTCCATCATAAATTGCACCAACACCCGGTTTGGTATGAAAAATTACGTTAGTCCCGGCCTGGCCGAGTCTTCAGAAAAAAGTCTCCAAACCCGGGTCTGGCCTGGCCCCAGAATACAGATTTTTTTAACGGCCTCGCCGTGACGATAAAAAGCCTGAATTAGTGAGTGCTAAAATTATAAAAAACTCTTAATCGACATGTTAGAAAAAGTATTGTTTAAAATTACACATTTAACATTTATTTATGGACATTTAAATAGTACAAAAAGGATGTGGAAACGGAACATTAAACTGAAAAACGGAAAAAGTTAAACTGAATCGGAAGTTTAAGCTACAGAAAAAAGTTTCTTTTTCACGTGCATTTTTTAAAAATGCATTTAAACATTTTATTAAGAGCCAATCAATGTTTAAAACTTTAAATGCTTTTTTCTGCATAATGTTTTTTTTTAACCATTTCTTGTTCTTAAATTATTATAAATCAAGAATCGTAAATAAAAAATGTGCATACTTGGAACATATCTTTTTTGATCCTTTTACATTAATTTTGTTTCGGCAAATAAAAAAAAAAAAATTACTTTTGAAAATAGGATTTTTTTTAAATAAGTTACATAATTTTTTAAATTAATATTTTTAATATTTTTAAAATTAATATTTAAAACAATTCTGAAACAAAATTAAAATTATACTTTCCTCTTAAATGAAAAAAAAAATTGAAATTCGATGAATAATGTTTCGAGTTATAAAGATTCTAAATTAAATCCGCTTAAAAAATACTAATCATTTAATTTTTTTTTAAATTTCATTAGAAATATTAGAATGTGATTTTCTTTGCAAATTATATGGTTAATCATCACAAAGAAAGAAAAAAAAATCAAAATTCTAACTCAACAAATATATTTTTTACATGTTTCTTAGAACTCTTAAAGTAACATTGTTTCTTAAATTGCCCGCATTTCAATTTGTGTCTAATCCCTTAAAACCTAATGAATTATTTAAACGGCCATAACTCTGCGAGTTTTTCAGATATGAAGATGCAATTTTTTGTGTTTCATTCAGGAATGGATAAGGAAAGTTTTCCTGATTGAGATTTTTACACTACGGGGGCCGTATAAAAATTTAATTTTCGTATTTTTTCAAATAGACCACCCATTGAGTTGCAACTTATGTCATTAAATTTTGCACCTTTTTTTATGAAACCTTGTAATTGGAAGCATGGGTCTAGGGGCAATATTTAAGGAAATAGCCTATTGTTTCGATATTTATGAATCACCCTGTATATATATATCATTCATAGTTTCTTATTTTACATACTGGTTTCATATGTTCATTTCTAAATCATCTTTAGAACTTTATCAATTTCTTCATTTATTTGTGATTTCAAATTTATTATTTCAGCATTCCAATAGCATTGCTGCAAATGCGCATGTTATTAAGTATGCTATTTTTAGTTTAGTCTTACAACCTTATTCTGGCATTTTTAATGGTACTCTTTTTATCAAGTAATAGGTAATTCTAGCTTGGTTTTAGCTGTTCAATTTCACTTTGTTCATTTTAATTCTCTTAATACATGTATTCATAACTGCAATAGCGCATTTTTCATGTATTATCTCCATTAGTCTTCAATTTGTTTTTCATCTTGTAGATTATGTACCATTATTGCTATCTCATTCACTTGAAATCCAAATGTATTTACTTTAGCATTAATCTTTTTGTTCACAATATTTAAATTTTTGTTTGTTGTCCCTCCCATCTAAAATTATTATCACTTTTTTTTCAACCTATTGTCTATTTCTTCAATCATTTTCATTCCTTTTATTTATTTATTTATTTTTTTGGACTTACGGTGGTAACTGTAAACATTGTTGTTATTAATGCAGTTCCAATTTATTAATCCAGATCCAATCTATTTTCTGTAATGTTTGCGTTATAAGGAGCTAAATTTTGTCATATTAGGCTTAATGCCGACACAATTGGATGAAATAACGCATCTTCTATGAATGAACTCACAAGCTCCTCTGATGATTCTGTGAGTCATTCATAGTTTCTTATTTTACATACTGGTTTCATATGTTCATTTCTAAATCATCTTTAGAACTTTATCAATTTCTTCATGTATTTGTGATTTCAAATTTATTATATATATATATATATATATATATATATATATATATATATATATATATATATATATATATAACGATGTTTCTTTTGCTGCCACCAATTTTCGGAAATGTTTCTGAATAGTTTTTATTGTGTATTAAGGGGTCTCTTAAAATTGGAAAAAGAGAAAAAATGACCATTTTCAACATTTAATATCTTAAAATTTATTTGATTTTAAGACACAATTTTAATTTGAATGACAGATATAAGTATGTTTTCTCATTTCAAATATTTAAAAAATCGCAAGATGCAGAATTAGCATTTACAGGGGGTTCCAAACTGTCAGACATTTGACGAGCAGAAAATCGGCATAACAGATTACGTGCATGATTACAAAATAAATCTTGCAACTAGAATGAAAATTTTTGTGCGTACTTGTACTTCAGATTGTAATAATTACTCTGACCTAAATAAATTTGTAATAAAAGCATTTTTATATTTTTCATACAAAGTTGTATTTAGCTAATGCAAAATTAAGAAAATTTCAATAAATCACCTAAAAAATATTTTTTTCAACAATAAAAAGGAAAGGTACTTTTCGGTTAGCCGGGCGCCAATGTTGTAAATACATACATATATATACATATAAGTATATATACACGTATATGTATATATATATACATATATGTATATATATACAGGGTGTCCGGTCTCAACGGTGTCCAATGGCTAATTCCTAAACCGTTAGTCATAGACATATAGTTCCAATTACAAAAATGTTTAAAATCAGGTAAAGAAATATTTTAAAAGCGATTTGGGGCAATAAAAACATTTCTTAAAAAAATACGAACTTTAAATTTTTATACGGTTCCCCGGTCCTATAAGTTATATTTAGTAAAATTTTCGTTTTACACTGACAAGTAATACAAAAAAAGTCCCGTTATTCTACGATTAAAATTGACCGAGTAATAGCTGTTTAAAGTTGGAGCATATTTTTTGCCGCAAATTGGGGGTCATTCACAAATTTAGTCGAAATATAATTTCGTCAAATATATTAAAAAATGGTTGAGAGTAAAATTAACATTGCAATATAAATTTGAAATCTTTAATCATTCCGACATATTAATGCAAAATATACAATTTGTAATAAACATTTAAGAAGAATGAAAAAACAGAATTTTTGTCAAATAAAATGATGCTAAATTAACAGCCTCAATTCTTTACAAAATGATATGTATTTTAAAATATTATTAGATTACACTAGCCTGCAAAAGTTGGGTTATGTCATATTTTTTATCTTTTGGTAATTGATTCTTATGTATTCTGTACCGCTGAATCCGAAACTGACCTTCATTTTAAACCATCATCTCAGGATTTTTCGCAAATTGCAAATTTCAAAGTTAAAAAGTTCAAAGTTAAAATTGAATCTCCTCCCCCATCTCATCGAACCACTCAGATGTGTAGCTGTAAGAATCCCAGGATAAGCAAAAATATCGAATAAATTATTGAATAAAATAAAATAAAATAAAATAAAATAAAATAAAAAGTTTTACATATGTTTTATGGTATGAGATTTTCGCTATATTTTAACTTACACATTTACAATTTGCAAAAAAATTCTAACGTGATGGTTAAAAATGAAGGTCATTTTCAGATTCAGTGCTAAAAAGTACGTAAAAACTCAATTATTAAATGTTAAAAAACACAACCATCTCTTCTACTTTATAGTATCCGATTTTTGTTATTCTTTAAATTTGACAATTTAAGATTTGCGAAATATCCTGACATGATGGTTGAAAATTAAGGTAATTTTCGGATTCTGTGCTAAAAAATTCGTAAAAGTTAAAAAACCCAACAATCGCAGTCTTGTATTATCAAATCTATAACTTTTTCTTAAACTTCTTGGCGGTAATCTATCCGAAATTTTTTGTGTTATCCTGTAAAATAAGTATAAATGGTAACCACATAATCATAATAATGTTAGGTTGTTATCGGATTTGCGCTAGTATGTAAAATGTAATCTCGATCCGATATTTGAAAATGAGTTAAAATTCGAGTACAAATTTTGAACTGGAAAAACGCATACGATCGTTGAAGTAACATAAAAACTTATAAAAATAACATAATTTTTGTTAAAAGAAATCATAAAAGAAACATTCTCAAATTCTGACAAAATAAAGCAGATGTTATTTTAGCCAATCTGAAACTTAATAAATGTTAACTTAATCGTAATACTTGTACGATTTTTTTCAAAACGCAGATACACATGAAATAAGATCTTCGAATACTTTAAGCACTTGATATGTGACCCCTCAAAGCCAAGCCGAACTCATTTGTTTTCAGAGCAGAAAAGTGGCATAAGTCATGCATTTTTAAAGCTTTATAACTCGCTTAATTTTAGTGTTATATGATTGGGACTTTTTTTGTCTTACTTGTCAGTGTAATAGGAAAGTTTTACTAAATATAACTTATAGGACCGGGGGACCGTATAAAAATTTAAATTTCGCAATTTTTTAAGAAATGTTTTTATTGACCCAAATCGCTTTTAAAATATTTCTTTACCTGATTTAAAACATTTTTGTAATTGGAACTATATGTGTACGACTAACGGTTTAGGAATTAGCCATTGGACACCGTTGAGACCGGACACCCTGTATATATATATACATATATATATATACATTTATATATATATTTGTACGTATATATACAATATATATATGTATATATAACGCTGGGACCCAACTAACCGAAAAGTACCAAAGGAAATTCTAGATTCACTTTATACAGACTCACATGAAACATATGTTTTGAAAATTTCATGAAAAAATATTTAGAAGTTTTTGAGATATCGTGCGCGTTAGGCCGAAAAACGTCATTTGGAGAAAAATCACTTCAAAGTTTCGGAAACGCCGCTTCAGCTATTGAGTGGATATAGTTCTAAAAGCCATAACTTCTGATATAATGGGAAATTCAAAAAACAATTATATCAAAATGTTCAGAAAAGATAGGATTTTAACATCTAGAAAAATTAAAATTTCTAAAATTTTGAAACTTTAAGAGTCCTGAGATCTCTTAATCAGTTTTTGTAACATGAAATATCGGTTTTCTGGATGCTATCAGTTCTCAAGTGAAAACTTCCTGTTCGATAAACATGTTTTACAGAAAAACATGATAAATTAACAGCATTATCATTAATATTAAAATAATGATATTTTGTAATTCTTGCATGTATAAATTTATTTATGCAGCTAATAATATTTAAATGAGAATTGATAGCATTCTAATATCTGATATTCCTGTTTATCAAAGCTGATTGATACACTATAAAATCTACTCGGAAACGTTTTCTAAAATCAGTGGCAGCAAAAGAATCTTTGTTTTTATAAATGTTTCTTTAAACGTAAAAAATATATTGGTTTCCGAGGTTCTTAACGGTAAAGAACGTTTTTTGGAATCATGGGTAAATAGGAAGAGGCTATTGTATATTTTTTGTTCGCTTATATTATATTTTCATATGACATTTTTTACAGTCTGGGTTCAAAATCCATTTATTCTGTTAAAAATCAGGATGTTTTAACCCTTTATCTACTGACGATACTTATAAGTACCATTAAAATAACTTGTTATAAAATTCATTTAATACATCGATTAGTTGTAATACAGTTTAGAATGAGTTATAGATACATTATTTTATCTTGTTTCAAAATCATTATTGGTTACAGAAAACAAAAATGTTTTGAAAAGGATGATTTCTTTTGCCTTTGCGTTGGGGGGAGGGGGGAATTTTTAAATTCGGAAATATTTCTATATTTCTATTGTAAGTACATTATATTTGTACAATTCCTAATTCTACAAAGTACTAAGGAAGCTATTTAAAATAAAAGATTTGAATGGGGTGATAAATATTGCACGAAATTTCCATAATTTCAAATTTAATTAATCCTTCTATATCATTCAATCCTTCTAAAATTTATTAAATGATTATATAAATCTTCTAATGTAGTTTAAACAATTCACGAAAAATGCTTTAGAAGATAAAATTTTCATGAATTCATAATTCAGTTCATAAAGGGTTAATCGAATACGAATTCGGATTTTTGTTCATAACTTTAACAACAATGAAGATATTTTAAAGAAATTTGAAATAGCTTTCTTTATGCTAGTTGTGCAACATCAGAAAAAATGTTAGTAGGAGTGACATGCATCAACATTAAAATAGAGTTGAATTGGTCACTGCATGTTTCCGAATATAATTCTCAGTTCATAGATTTCACTTACCGAAACGCTATACACTTTCATCAGTCTTCAAGATGTCATTTCATGTCACACAAAGGAAGAAAAGCCTATAGAAAATTGCTTTCAAATATTTTTATTTTAGTTAAAATCGTGGGCGATATTTATGCTCGGGTTAGAACGAGACATCCTGTATTTTTCAGGGGAAAAAGGGATTTCCATCCTAGTTTCCTATACATTTTTTGTTTTGCTTTGATGGGAACTACATCCTCTTAAAGTTTGACCAATCTTTTTTGAATCACCCTGTCAATAACATTTATTTTTTTTTTTTCTTACGTATAAAAATATATTGATGCTTGCAGAATACAGAATTTTTACGAAATTTTCAAAATTGGTAGTTCAATAATATAAATTTTATATTTTCTTAAGCATGTTTTCATGTTTATCTTAGACAACTTATTAGATATAGTGAGTCTGGTCATCATCACATCACAATATCCCTTTATTTTCCCTGTAATTAAGTTACTTTCTCTTCGCGTAATTTTCACATTTACCTGATGGGACGAAAACATGTTCACTAAATATTATCGTTAATTGGAAGAAGAAGCTATTAAGAATAAGTATTATCTTCTGTATAACATGGTGTACTGAATGATGTTTCTTTTAGATAAGGTTAAAGGCTTTTGCTTTATAAGAAAGCACCCACATTAATACAGATAATTTTTTGGTGTGAAAGTACAGTACGCAAAAAAGGAAAAAAATCCGAACATGCAACACATCATAATTCATGCAAGGGAAAAAATAAAGGATGAAGAAAAATAGTGTTTTAATTCATATAAGGTAAGGTTCTTTATAAATGTATGTGGTTTAGTTTGTCACTGAAGTCATCCACATATTAAAACTGAACCTAATTTTTGAGAATTCATAATCAATATTGTTATTTTACTATACATATGGAATAAAGTTATGGTATTCCTGTTAAACCTGAACAAAAAATAGTATTCAAATAACATACATTTAATCATATTAAAATTAATTAAAAAATTATACTTCAAAATATTTACATTTCCCTTTTAATGTAATTTGTTGAGATTTTCCGCTGCTTATATTAATTGTAGTGAGTGGGGAGATGCTGCTAATTTGGTTTCCTTGGTTTAATTAAGTTGTTATTATAAAACAATGAAATTAAAAATGCTCAGTTAAAAATTTAGGGGGGGGGGGGAGAAGAGAAATTGTTTTCACTTGTTTTTTATAAAACTAAATTTTGGAAATAATCTTTTTATTAATATAGATTAAAGGTCTAATCGCTTCAATTTAGCTAACATAATTCAAAAAGATTTTAACGATATTGCAGTGCATATTTAAAAAGAAAAAAAAACACTAAAATAAATATAAAGTTCTAAGTAAGAGATTGTTACAAAAAAAACCCTCATAAAGCGCTAAATTTGAATTAAAAATTAAAATACATTAAAAAAACCCTTCTCCTGTTAGTTTGTTCATATGGGCATATGTATTTACATTAAGATCAAAAAGAAAAAAAAAGTAAATTATGAGAAAAATTAAAAATAGTATAAACACAAAGATAAATATGCTCCTTTTTTAAATTATCAAATTTTAAATCTTACGCCCACGGAATTATTTACGCGAACGATTTTTTCAGACAAGTAGTTGTAAGCTATTTAGTGAAATAGTTTTCTTAGTAGTGTAAACATAGTATTTTTAAACCATATATTATAATAAGATTTGTTTTGTGTGTAATAATGGGTAATTTTGTTAAGCTCGATCATTATTATTACTTTCTTAAGCAGTCTCTACGAAATTTCTCATTTTTCTTTCATTTATAAAGCTTATTTTATTTTTTCCAATTCCTTAAGTACTCAATTAAAACTTTAAACTTAAAAAAGAAGAAAAAAATTAGAGACTCTGGAGGCTTTTTTTCCAATTTTTTTCTTTAACTTAACTTGTTTCTGTATGTAAAGATGGATATGTACAGTCATGGAAAAAAAAGTAAACCCCCCCTACTAACTCTTCAACAAATTATCGTTGAAGAAAGTTACTGGTACCGAACGATTGGAAATAAAGTCTATTTTTAAATGATGTATATAAAATTTGCTTAGGGAGCATCTACATATTAAAACGAACCATAACTTTGTTTTTTTCAATAGCGGTACGCAATTCTGGCATCATAATGAACTCTATACCCTTCAATTAGCCTAAAAACCAATTTTTATGCAATTCGTACCATAAGTTTCCGAGAAATTAATTATTTTAAAACGAGCGTATTTTAAGGGGTGTATCCAAATTGAAGTTCGGTACTCGATTGTTAACCGAGAGAGCCCCCTTCTTGATCAAGGCACCTTAAGCACCACTCAAGCAGTCAATGCAGCCGGTTAGATTACATGGTCGGTACCATGTCAAACTATCCAATGTGAAAATAGTGGGCTACTTTTTCAAAAATTCAGATTCCTTGATCGGCACCACTTTTTTGAAATCGTAAAATTCGTCTCATTTAATCTTATTTAATGACATATTAATTAAAGTGAAAACAAGGAGAATTTTACCATTTCAGAAAAGTGGTGCTAATCAAGAAATCGTAATTTATAAATAGTAGCCCACTATTTTCACATTGGGTAGTTTGATATGGTACCGATGACATGACAGCAGAAGAAATTTCAAAATATCTACTCACTTCTATCATAGACAGTCTCTTAAACCATCATTTTGCCGTTTTATAAGCATAATTTGAAAACTAATTGGAAAAAAAATGTGAAATTTTGGATTTCCATAAAGCCGGACTTAATAAATCAAAATCATAAAAAAAGTGTAGGTTGCAATTCATAATTTTTTCGAATATTAATTTCATAATTCATATCATAAAATTATAAAAATTGCAAATTCAGCGTATTTATGTTTGGTTATATTAGAATTATTGCTACACAAAAAATTAGCACATTAGAAGCATAATTTCAGGATATATAAATAAAAATATGAAAATGTAGTTTAACATTAGAAGCACTCAATTTTGAATGTTTATAATTCAAAAACGTATCATTCAAATGACTTGAAATTTGGTGTCTAGGCATAGTTTGAACCGTAGATTTGAAATATCTCATTAAAATGGGGTATTGCCATTGAAAAAAAAATGAAGTTTGGTTTCATTTTAATATGTAGATGGCTCTTAAGCAAATTTTATATACATCATTTAAAAATAGACTTCATTTCCAATCGTTCGGTACCAGTAACTTTCTTCTACAGTAATTTGTTGAGGAGATAGTAGCGGGCGTTTACATTTTTTTCTGTACCACTGTACATAGGCGCATTTCCGATGATAATAGAACACTTTAACATATTTTAAATTTAATTATTATAAATTAATTTTAAGACATTTTTTCGTTAGTCGGCTGCAGGTGATAAATCACAAATAATCTTTATGGTTAACCCTTTAATGCCCAGGGTAGAATGCGTTCCATAAATTGCGTAATTCAGAAAATCGGAATTCATACCAGAAAATCTAAATAATAAATTTGGTTTATTTAATAACGAAATGTCTGTTATTAAATGAAGTGAAAATTTCTCTTTTAAATTTCTGGTGGGAATACGGAATATGTGAATAAAAAAATCCAATAAATGGAGAACACTGATGGTGACATCTCGGGCACTTTCGGTCGGTTTGGAAGCTAAAGGGTTAAAACTTTATACGTGTTACAACAACGCTGAAGTTAATTTTGTGACAAAAACACTCTTGGAAAAATATACCAAAGGGGCTGTGAATCTGCAACAACGGAATATGAAAAAAAAAAAAAAAAAAAAAAAAAAGAAAGAAAGAAAGAAATTATAAATAAAAAATAAAAGGTGCAACAGTTTTTGAAAAATATTCTTTAATTATTTATTTTAGTAAATGAACGATATTTTAAATTAAGGAAATGTTAATATAAATCCACATCAAAACCTTATATGACTCTAAAAATGAAATATATTTTGATATTTTGTATTCACTGCTTTTTTACTATGTTCTTATCATAAAGATTGGACCATTAAGCAAATAAATTTTGCTTTTATTTTATTGCAACGAAAACGCTAACACGTCTTGCCAATTACAGCTTCGATATCACACACATTTAACTTCCTTTACTATATATGAATATTGGCCTTAAAGTGTTATTTAAATAAATGTTAAATTGTTGTTATCTAAAAAATGGTGTCTTTAAATGATTAAATTTTTATAAAATTCAAAATATTTTTAAAAATATATTTCAAAATGTTTTTCTCATTTGTTTAGACACATCTCAATCCATATCATACAAGAAGAATACAAATAAGTTATAACAAACTTATTCATTTCTCCACCCTATTTACAAAGTAATGTGGCCTTACTGCATCGCCATCTGAAAACTAGGTCTACGCGCTGACACAACAAGTGGGTAAGTGTGATCACAGATCGCACAGAGGGTTTCGTTTAATATTTCTTTACTTTCGCAACCAAGGGCGCACTCTATTCTAAACAAACCTCTATCCGAACGAAACTCCATTTTGCATGCTATCCGTATATATATTAGTCGAAGGGATTGGGCCGATAGCACCCGAGATAAGTAGGCGCCACTGGTGGTAAAAAGTGGAACTAAAATATGTAAGGCTATTGTGCATAATATGAAAGAATGGTCAAAGAGGTGTCGGCAAAAGTCGGAAAAGTGCTCCCCGGGTGAAAAGAGCGGAGGTTAGAAAAATTGCTTTAAATATACAAGTTAGAGCACGGAGGAGTAAATATTATAAGACTTTTTGAAAATTTTATGATTTGTCGTGTGTTCTGAGGTATTCAGCTATACGTATGCAAAAATTCATGTCTCCAACTTAATTAGGGGCTCTGTTAGAAGGAATTGCTTAAAATACATATGTGGTAGCTCAAAGGGTTAAACGTGAGACTTTTTCAAGATTTTATGATTTGTCGCCTGGCCTCAGGTGCTCTGCTATAAGTATGCAAAATTTCAAATCTCCAATTTAATAAGGGGCTCAGTTAGAAAGAATTGCTTAATATACGCATGTGGGAGCCCAAAGGGTTAAATGTACGATTTTTCCAGTTTTTTATGATTTGTCGCATGATGGTGTTCAGCTATAAGTATGCAAAATTTCACGCCTCCAACATAAATAGGGTGTCACTTAGAAAGAATTGTTTAAAATACACATGTAGGAGCACAAAAGGTTAAGTGTACGACTTTTTCAAAATTTTACTATTTTCCGTTTGATGTGAGGTGCTCAGCTATAAGTATGCAAAATTTCACGCCTCCAACCTAATTAGGGTTCACTTAGAAAGAATTGTTTAAAATACACATGTGGGAGCCCAAAGGGTTAAGTGTACGACTTTTTCAAAATTTTATGATTTGTCGTTTGATTTGAGGTATTCAGCTATAAGTATGCAAAATTTCACGCCTCCAACCTAATTAGGGTTCACTTAGAAAGAATTGTTTAAAATACACATGTGGGAGCCCAAAGGGTTAAGTGTACGACTTTTTCAAAATTTTATGATTTGTCGTTTGATTTGAGGTGTCCATCTATAAGTACGCAAAATTTCACGCCTGCAACCTAATTAGGGACTCACTTAGAAAGAATTGTTTAAAATACACATGTGGGAGCCCAAAGGGTTAAATGTACGACTTTTTCAAAATTTTATGATTTGTCGTTTGATTTGAGGTGTCCATCTATAAGTCCTCAAAATTTCACGCCTGCAACTTAATTAGGGGCTCACTTAGAAAGAATTGTTTAAAATACACATGTGGGAGCCCAAAGGGTTAAATGTACGACTCTTTCAAAATTTTATGATTTGTCGTATGATGTGTTGTGTTCATCTATAAGTATGCAAAATTTCAAGTCTCCAACATGTATAGTTTCTGAGAACGGGCTCTGTGACAGACAGACAGACGGACAGACGGACGGACAGACAGAGGAGCGAGACGAATACGGTTTCGTCAGATGAACGAAACCCTAAAAATGGCGGCTGCCGTAGGAGGATTTTTATCAGAACTTATACGGTCTCTCAAATGTGATTACCAATAATCTTTCTATATATAAAAAAAAGTAACGATTTGGAAAAGTGCCAAACGATTTGGGAAATGGACCAATGCAAATCTGCGTAGATACCGCGAAACGCATCCGATTGGTCAGAACTTTCTGTCTTTTCTTAGTGGGAATTGTGCGTGACGAAAACAATGAAAGTAGAGAATTTCGATAGGATCGGCGGGGAAAGGGAAGAATCTTCTGCATTTCGATGGACTTCTGTTTTTTGGTGTTTTTTTTTAGGGGCCGATGGCATGTGATTTTTACAGAAAGAAGATAATTTCCATTAACTAATGAGAAAGGGTGGGGGGAGGGGGAGGTCATCTGCATTTGGAATCTAAAAATTGAATGCATATAATAAGGGATCGCAAAGTGATCCAGAATGGAAATGCGAAACAATTACGTCTGGGGTTGGCTAGAAAATAGGTATTGCTAGAAAATTGTATACCGAATGGACTCGCGAAGCGATTACGCGGGGGATTGGTGAGCGTAGCGAGCAGAGGGGCAGCCCCCCTCCTAGCTTCAAAAAATTTTCTCAGTCTGATTTTTTTGAAAATGAATATTTCCAAGAAAACTGACTGGTGTCCAAATTCAAGGGACCGTACAAACGCTTTAAAAATCCGCCTACGGCATAGCCTCCATTTTTGTGTCAACGCGTAGGCCCAGTATTCACGAGGCGGTGCTTACTGAAAAGTCAGTAACATCGGTATTTTTTTTTTCTATCTGACATTTAAGTATATATTATGCTTTCTTTCAGTTGTGTAATCTCGATTTCTTTTTTAAACTAAACAAAATTTGATATTTATTCTCATAGTTAACACGAAAAAAAAAAAAAAAAAAAACAGGGAATTTTACTCAAGTTTTATAAAAATATCTGTCACCAGAATTTTTATTCAAAACTGTTTAACTTTTTTTCTTTTTACTAACATGTTCCTTCTTATTTGCCTTTTAAACTTATTTTATAAAGAAATTTTGGTTTGAACCGAAATATATTCATTTCGTAGGGGTCAAATGAACCCACACGGTCTTTTTAGTGTTAAATTATTGAAAAGATGAAACAGGAAGACAAAGGAGGAAAATCTGATAAATTTATCTAAATTTCATTAGTTTTTCTTTCTTTTCTTTAATTTTTCTTTTCTTTTTTTTAAGTAAAAGATATATATCATTAAAAATCTTTATAGCATAATATCATAAATTATTACCATGGATGCCACGCAGAAAAATCCAGGTTATAGTTTTGAGTAAGGTATAGGGTGGAAAAGAATATAACTTTTAAAATTTCGTCTGGAATTGGTTTTGTCTTCTGAACATTGCCGTAATATTGGGGAAGTATTTAATGAACTCGAAATTTTAAGAAACGATACAGTTAGTTTATGCCTTCTATGGATCCGAAATCAAAATGAAAAGCATCAAGGCAATTATCTACTTTTTATGCTCATTCTACTAAAATTTCATTTCCCTGAGGAGCTGCTTATGTCCGTGTATTCTAATTTTATTACGAAATAAAAGATTGTGTGCTAAAAATTAGTAAGTCGAATCTATGAAATCGAAAAAAAGGTGTCTATATAATGTTTTCAGTATTCACGTTGCACGATAAGAAGAATTTTGGTCAAAAATTTTTAAGGCTGTTAGTGAGTGAGATCTCAAATTCCACTCGCTAAAGTTAAATCTATGAGCGTGTAACGTATTCGTATTTTTAAAATATCCCTCCAGGAGATTAATAGTTTGAACTTGCTTTTTTCTGCGTACAGTTCTTAAAGGATGACTTTTTTTTTGTTGTTGTCATCAGGTTTTTTTTTTCTTTTTCTGTCATAAGGAAACAATGGTGCCTACAATTTTATCCAGTAACGTTACAACAAGTATTTTTACAGTGAAGGCTCTAACACTTTTCACTTGTCAACTACAGCTTCGATATCTCATACATTTAACTTCCTTTACTACATATGAAAACTGGCCTTGAAGAGTTATTCAAATAAATGTTTAATGATTGTTATTTAACAAATAGTGACTTTAAATGAATGAAATTTTATGAAATTTCAAATCTGCAATAATTTTTAAATTATATTTCAAAATCTCTTTGTTTGTTTGTTTGGACACATTTCAATCCACAGGAAACGAGAAGAATATAAATAAGTATAACAAACTTTTCCTTCCTCCACTCTGTTTACATCGTAATACCTTACTGCACCGCCCCCTGAATACTACACCAACGCGGTGGCACAAAAATGGGGTGGATTTTTTTCAGGGTTTATGCAGTCTCTGAAATGTGAATTACCAATAATTTCCATAAATTTTCCCCGCCTTATTTTCCTTAGAATAAATAATTTAAAGAAAACTTTTAGAAATCATTGGTGTCTAAATTCAAGGGACCGTACAAACACTTTGAAAAATTGCCTAGGAACATAGCCTCCATTTTTGTGTTAGCACGTAGGCTTAGTATTCAGGCGTGGTGCTTACTGAAAAAGTCAGTAAAACTTGCATTTTTTTCTGTCTATCTTTCAGGTGTATATTATGCTGTCTTTCAATTGAGTAAGCGCCATTTTTTTCTATAATTGAATTATTCTCATAGTACTTACTTATTGAAAAGATGAAATTTATCCAAATTTCAATAGTTTCCCTTTCTTTTTTCTTTTTCATTTTCTTTCTTTCTTTCTTTTTCTTTTTCTTTTTCTTTTTTTTTTTTTTTTTTGTTTTGTAAAAGATATACATCATAAAATCTTTATAGCGTAACATCATAAGTTCTTAAGATGGATGCCACGCTGTAAAATCTAGGTTATAGTTTCGAATAAGGCATAGGCTAGAAAAGAAGATTGTTTGAAAAATTTCATCTGGAATTGGTCCTGTTTTCTGAACATTGGCGTAGTATCGGGAAGATAATTTATAAACTCGAAATTTTAAGAAACGATACAGTCAGTTTATGCTTTCTATCGATTCGAAATCGAAATGAAGAGCATAAAGGCAATTTTACGCCCATTCTACTGAAATTAATTTCCTTAAGGACTTACTGTATGCTAATTTTCTTACGAATAATGGATTGGTGCTAAAAGTTAATAGCTCGAATCTATGAAATCCAAAAAAAAGGTAACTGTATAATGTGTTCAGGGTTTACCTTGCACGGTAAGGAGAATTCAGGTCGATTTCTTTTAAGGCTGTTAGTAAGTGCAATCTCAAATTCCTCTCGCTGATGTTAAACCTAAGAACGTATAATGAATTCGTATTTTTAAAATATCTGTCTAGGAGATTAATATTTGTAACTTATTTTTTTCTTCGTACTGTTCTTAAAGAAACTTTTTTTTTTTTTTTTTTGTCAGAAGGAAGCTATGCTGACTTTAATTTTATTGAGTAATAGTACAACAATTGTTTTGCAGTTAGTGCTCTAACACTACTCACTTGTGAACTACTACAGCTTCGCTATTTTATACACTTAACTTCCTTTACTACATATGAAAATTGGCCTTAAAGAGTTATTCAAATAAATGTTTAATGATTGTTATTTAACAAATAGTGACTTTAAATGAATGAAATTTTATGAAATTTTCAATCTGCAATAATTTTTAAATTATATTTCAAAATCTCTTTGCTTGTTTGTTTGGACACATTTCAATCCACAGGAAACGAGAAGAATATAAATAAGTATAACAAACTTTTCCTTTCTCCACACTACTGCACCGCCGCCCCCTGAATACTATGCTGACACAAAAATGGCGGCTGCCGTGCGCGGATTTTTTTTCAGGGTTTATATGGTTTATGAAATGTGAATTACCCATTTAATAATTGAATAACCCATTTCTAGAAATTATTTTCTAGAAATTTTCTTTGCCTTATTTTTCTTAGAATAAATAATTGATGAAAAAACTCTTAGAAATGATTGGTGTCTAAATTCAAGGGACCGCACAAATGCTCTGAAAAAATCCGCCTACGAAATATCCTCCATTTTTGTGTCAGCGCGTAGTCTTAGTATTCAGGGGGCGGTGCTTAATGAAAAAGTCAGTATAATCGGCATTTTTTTTCTGTCTGCCTTTTAGGTGTATATTATGCCGCCTTTCAATTGAGTAGGCGCGATTTTTTTTTGTGTAAAATTGAATTATTCTCATAGTATTTACTTATCGAAAATATGAAATTTATCTAAATTCAAATAGTTTTCCTTTCTTTTTATCTTTTTTTTTTTTTTTTTTTTTTTTTTTTTCTTTTGGTAAAATACATATATCATTAAAAATCTTTATAGCGTAATATCATTAATTCTTAAGATGATGTCACGCTGTAAAATCTAGGTTATAGTTTCGAATAAGGCGTAGGCTAGAAAAGAAGATTATTTGAAAATTTTCATCTGGAATTGGTCCTGTTTTCTGAACATTGGCGTAGTATCGGGAAGGTAATTTACGACCTCGAAATTTGAAGAAACGATACAGTCAGTTTATGTCTTCTATCTATCCGAAATCGAAATGAAGAGCAGTAAGGCAAATTTACGCCCATTCTATTGAAATTCGTTTCCTTAAGGACCTACTGTATGCTAATTTTCTTACGAAATAAGGGATTTTGTGCTAAAAGTGAGTTGTTCGAATTTATGAAACCAAAAACAGGTGGCTTCATAATGTTTTCAGGGTTTACCTTGTAACGGTAAGGAGAATTCGGGTCGATTTCTTTCAAGGTTGTTAGTAGCAATCTTAAATTTCTCTCGCTGATGTTAAACCTATGAGCGTGTAATGAATACGTATTTTAAAAATATCTGTCTAAGAGATTAGTATTTGTAACTTATTTTTTCTCTGTTCAATTATTAACTGTTCTTAAAGCTGTTCTCAAATCCAAAAGGGTAACTTTATGGCATAAGTTTTAATTTATTTTTGTTCGGAAATGCATGAAACTAGCCAATGTTGTTGTTCAGAAACTATGTAATAGAGCTGTTTTTTTCCGGTTTTTTTGCAAGCGCAATAGCTCTTTCAGAAAATAGTGTCAAATTGAGCATTTTGAACAGAAATTCAGCGCGAAAGAAAAATAACCACTCAAGAAAGGGTGAAATACGTCTTTGTCAGGTGATCAAAATCGATTATAACTCAATAGGTAAATTATTTATCAAAAATTGGAAAACACAGTTCGATTACAAATCGCTTTTTATATCTTCCTGTTAAAAAATGAATTTGTAAATTTGTCAAAACGTTTTGCGCTTGTTGAGCAGAGCAGTTGAGAACAAACAGCCTTAAAGGATTATTATTATTATTTTGTTGTTGTTGTTAGTTGTCAAAATATTTCTAAAACGTACACTTAGTGCAGCGTTAAATTTTATAGGAAAAGAGCCAGAGACATTGAAAGCCCCACGATGGCGGAATTGAAAATTTTTTATGTAAAAAGATAATAAAAAGTCATGCGAATAAAATAAGCTAGGTAAAATTTCTAGGTCTGACAAGCCGAAAATATGTTTAAATAAATTTACTATTATTAAAAACTTATAATGCTTTACCGTCATCGATGATAATGATCACTATTAGAGTATTTTATAGAAAATTTTGCGCTCTTTCAGAAAATTTGGTATGACAGACTTTATTCTGCTACAAAAGTCTGGCATACTTATTTTAAAGAGGCGGCCGCTGATAAAATTTCACCGTTATTTTGCTTTGAATTTTTATCGGTGAGCGTCTTTATTTCGAAACTGGACGCCGGTCAAGTGTCGGCAAAGGCATATGGGGACGTTTGACTGACGCGCGGTCGTCTGCTCCGCCAATTCCGGCAGTGTTCTAAGTTCTAATGAAGTTTGTCATACCAAGTTTTTCTGAAAAAGCACAAAAATTTCTATAAAATGCTCTAAGAGTGATCAATATCAGCGATAATGGTAAATCAGTATAGCTTTTTAATAATAATTAATTTAATTAAACATATTTTCGGCTTGTCAAACCTGGCTCCTATTGTCCGTATGACTTTTTACTATCGATTTACATAAACAATTTTCAATTCCGCGATCACGGGGTTTTCGGTGTCGCCGGGTCCCGGAATATTATCAGTTCCGCTCTTAGTTACTTCTCTCAGTTTAGGCTTTAATACATAAAATTTTAAATCAAGTATGTATTTTAGAAATATTTTGACAGCTTAAAATAAATTGGAAATTGCGCGTCAAACGTGGCAAATGAGGTGCATTCGTACTATAACTAGTTTTATAAATATTTTTTTGCACCGCATATTGTACTGAATGTATATCTTAGTGCACTTCATAAGTGTATATGAATTTCATTCTGTTCGAAAGGCTGTAACATCTTTAAAATGCACTTGAAATAGTTTTTTCCCATTGGCCGTAGCGTAACGGAAAACTTTTGACTGCCCCTGTAATTAAACTATATATCCGATTTTCATAAAATTTGAAATGACTCGAAAAAATTTTGCAACAATTATATATTTAAAATTTCAGACCATTCGGTTGGGCAGTTTTTTCTCTGTTATATGCGGACGGACCGAACTACGACTGTAGGTACTACGCATTTATATAATTACGAGCGCACCTAAAAACAAGACTCCATTTAAGAACAGTACACGCACAAAAAGAAAAAGAAAGAAGTTATACCAATATTCTTTAACAAAATATCTTTAATAGGAAGAATATATCATTTTCATGACAAATATTTTAAAAATACGAATGCATTACACGCCCATAGATTTAACATTAACCCTCTCGCTGCGCAACCCGAGATATATTCGGGCATGCATTATCCGTCTAATTAATACTATTTGGTTTTTCTCACCAGTTATTTTTTAGAGTAAACTATGTAAGTATACGATTAAACTTTGTAAGGTTTAATCAAGACATTTTCCCTGATTATGACAGTCAAAAATTTCTGCTTTAAAAAACCGGTAATAAAAGATTAAAAATTCTGTAACAGACGCTCATCGCCAAGAATTACTTACGCAGCGAGGGGTTAACGAATGGAATTTGAGATTTCACAGATCAACAGCCTTACGTTCACTACGTTAATCCTAGACATTTCACATATTTTAGTATAGACAAAATATGGTTTTGCCTAATTAAATTGATCCATCCCTTTCGCCCGTATCTATTTATTTATCATAAACTCCAATTTTTCTTTGCTTTTTCGGATTGTGATAACTATGGACCTTTTTTCGTTGTTAGACGTTGGACATCAATCATCACAAACTACATCAAAATGCAAAAAAAAAAAAAAAAAAAAAAGAGAACTGATTAGTTATTATTTAAATTATACGTGTCCCTCTTAAAATGTTTTGTTTACACCTTGTTTGTGATTTAAGAAATTACTTGTATAAATAAATAAGATTGATTTGTGGCTGTAATTAATTTTTCCTGTGATATGATAATATAAAATGTTTGGAAAGGAAGTAAAATATTCGTCCTTTTCGTTCTTACGTCATTTTTCACTGATTTTCTTCGCTTTCTGCAATATTTCAAAATTTATCATTTTATTTAAAATTATACTGCTGCTGTACTGTAGTATTTAAATATTCAGTTAAAACATGGGTAAATGAAAAAATTCCGAATTTGAAACAAAGGCATTTACAAACGATATTTGTTTTCTACCATTCTTTCTGCTAAAGTAGCTAAAAATAAATTCACTACATTTCAAAATATTAACAGTTTTACAATTTTTTTTTACGCAGTTGGAAGAAACGCGTATTTTCAATTTATCCATTGGTATGTGAAATTTATTATTGTTGGTAACTGTTTTTATGAAAGCATTGCCATTTTCAAAACATTTCCACAGAAAGGAAGAATTTCCATTTTTTTAAAAAAAATCTAACATCAGAAATACAGTTGCTGAAATATGTTATTTTACTCAAATGGAATAAAACTCCAATTATCCAAACTCCAGTCATGCGGCTCGTCAGATATTTAGATTGATATGAGGAAATAAAATAATGCATATAATGGAAAAAAAAATATTGAAATGCAAGTTATACAGAGGGTATTTACACATATTGGGAATGATTGTGACAAGAAAAATAAAATAGGGGAGACTAGGAAGGGTTAACCCGCTTATTACAAAATGATTTTTTATTTTTTAAATATTGAACATAGAATAAAGTTTTATATATTATTTTATTCGTTATACAATCAATTATCAAAATACGAAATTGCTACACAAGTGTAATATATATAAGAAATTTGAAAAATGATTGATTTTAATCATGAGAAAATAATGGGTCAAGGCTCCCCACATATGGGAGGCTTTTCCCACTTTGTTTTATATTGAAATATTTGTGAAGAGAAATAAAATCAGTTAAAAAAAAAAAAAAAACTTTATGCTGCATGCTTTAATTAATATAAAAACATATTTTTGAAAATATGATGCTTAAACAAACCTGTTTAGACGTAATCGCAAGTCAGAGGAAAACATTTTTCTTTTAAACTTGATTTTGTGTGAGCTGGTATAATTGTACAGCAGGGAAAATAAAATTTTAACTTTTAAGACAGTATTTCGTTAGAGACAGGTTCCGTTTTCATAGGATTTCATCTATTATTAAGTCCGGATTTAGGAGCCACTGTCCCGCTTTTATTTCTCTCCTTGTCCTACGTTTTGTCCTACTCGACCTGATAACTATAGTTGTCACATAGTTTGGCTTCTTCTCACTGTATTCATCCTGGTGAAATTTGTCTACATACCTTTCTAAAGTTTTTTGATCAATGCCATGTTCTTTTGCAGCCGCATGAGCACTTAACTTGTTATTAATATCTTTTAACCCTTTCAATTGCAAAGTACTTTCAGCACTAAAATGTTGAAATAAATGACTGGCGCCGTAATTTACGAACAAATTTATTTAGCAATAAGAAAAAGGCTATATTTCTCATACTTATTAAATGGAAAAGATTTTACCAAAATTCTGGTGTCATTGTGGCGTTTGGGAATTAAAATTAAGTGGTTTCATAAACATACCACTCCCCCTGAAAGGGTTAAGACTGCTGCTTTCATACTTTCTAGTCTTTTCTACTGTTTCTATGTACCTATTGTAAGTAATATTTAAAGTGAAAAAAGTTCCTATCACCTTTTCCATTTATATATCATTAAACGTTTTCTTGCAGTGGATACTATAGCAATTTTTCACATCTTTCTTTAATCAGTTTTAAAGATTTTCTTTTCCACATCCCATTTTACTGTAGCTTTACAGAATAAATTTGCATTCTTTTTTATAACTATTAATCTTTCATTATGCGCAGTGTATAATAAAAAGATTTCCAAAACCACTTAATTAAGGAAGCCTTGAGCATATGGTCAACCCTCCCTCACACCGACTATGTTAAGGCTCTCCAGATAACCATTTTCTAAAGAATAGCACATTGTTAGGTTAAGCCTAACTTACTGTACAATCTTTTTGCCTGGAATGTAAGCTAGATATTTCTGCATTACTTAAAACCTACTTACTTAAACTTCTATGCTATATATTATCTGAAAAAAGCTTGGAAAATATTTCTAAAAAACACTACTTTTAGGTTGAAAACGCCTCACCATTGATTTTTCCCACACCTATTTCGATTATCTGTGTGAAACAAAGACTGTTGTTTGAACATTCGAGTAGCTTGGATTGACACCTATTGATAAAACTCTGAAATTCTTTTAAATATGAAAACTGATGGGTGGGTCAAACCTCCCCTATGGTCAACCCTCCCTAGTCTCCTCTGCATAAATTAAAACAATTATTTTTTAATATGCTCTATCTGGTAGCCCTTGTTATGGACTATCATACTGCAGCGGGATTTCTGAGATAGTAGGCTTTTTTGTAAAATTGGAAGTGGAATTTTGTTCCATTCTTATCGAGCACACATTGCCAGAGTCAACTCAACGTAGTTGTTCGGCGTTTCGTAAGAGCTTGTTTTAATTGTCTTGAGGCCGAAAATATCATTCGCATAGATTGGCCAGCACGTTCCCCTGACCTGAATCCCATTGAAAATGTATGGGAGACCTTGGGGAGACGTATTGCTGCTCGACAATTTCCTCCCACAAACTAGGAAACCCTCATCTGTGCAGTGAAGGAGGAATGGGGCAACTTGCCTCAACAGCTACTGAATCATGTTGTTCTGAGTATGCCACGCAGTGTTGAAAGTTGTCTCGTATTACACAGTGGCCACATCCCTTATTGATATGGCACGGACGATTGTTAATTGTGAGTATTTTGCTTTCTTTGTACAGTTATGTTTTCGGACAGCATTTACATTTTAGTAAAAGAACCTCTGGTAATATCCTGTATACATTCTTTCAACAAAATTTTCATATTAAATCCTGTGTAACATCCTGTTAACAAGATTGTTAGCTTCTTGACCCACAATCTCACGTAGTTTCTCATTTTTCGTAGTTTCTCTAGTTTTCTTTTTGATCCTTAAGTTTTGTTCATCAGTGTATAGAGTAAAATGACGAAATCTAAAACATCTTCATACATACTTTTATTTAAAAAAAATAACAAAAAACCTGAACGCTAATTCCATACGCAGGTGTATTACATATATAATAAAGAATATGTATAAAAAATTTTAAATCTCTATCTCAAATACAAAAAAAGCCTTGGCATTTTGAAAACATGAAAGTGAAAAAATAAGACAGCCGTTTAAAGTTTTCATTTGTGTGGGTAATTGCGCCAGTTGTATTAATAAAATTTACAATATTTCGCGGTATACAGGGTGATCCGGAAATGAGTATACATTTGAAAAACTAATAATTTCCGGAATAATGTAGGTAGAGAGGTAAAAATTGACACACATGCTTGGAATAACATGGGGTTTTATTGACACTACACAAAAAACTTGATGAAATGGCCGAAAGATGGCGCTGTACAGCAAAACGTCAGTGACGCTGCCTGCGAATTGTGTATAAAAGGAGCTGTAATGAGATAAATTAAGTTTGTAAATACTCTTTTTATCATTGTTAGGCAACATTATATTTAAATAATATGTAAAAAACGTGTGGTCCCTGAAAAGGGTTTTTGTTTTTTTGAGGGAAGCTTTTCTGGCCTTTATTACCATCCATCCACCCTGCTTGGCCATCCACTTTCCACGATATGATGTCATCACACTCACGACTTTACACTGTTCCTTTATTCTTCATTTGTCCTGACTCCGGGGATGTGTGGAGTTGTCCACAGGATCCCCGGTCAAAAAGCGTTCCAAGTCGAGAGAATCAGATGCACCAGCAATCTCAGCATGTTGACGTTAATAGAAAAGGTAATGTTAGTGAAGCTCTACTAGCAAAATGGGGACTCTGCTACTGCAGTTTTACCATCCTATCGCTATAGTAAGGATATTCGAACCGGTAAATGTCCTATGACAATTGCAGCTGTGAAGAGAAGGATTTAGAAGTTCGAAGCCACGGGTTATTTAGACGATGGGCCCCGTGAGTGGCCGACCGAGCACAAGTCCTAATGTATCTCATACTGTTTAGGAAGCAATGGAGATTATTGCGGGTTCATCTACGCATGGGGAAGTGAGCGCTCATGAAGTAGCACGTCGCACTGACACTCCATACACTACTGTTTGTGTAGCACTAAGGCGTACCTTCCGATACCATCCGTACAAAATCCAGCGTCATCATGAACTGCTACCTGGCGATTTTATGAAGCGGAGAACATTTGCGGTCTGGGCGTTTCAAAAGATGGCGGAAGATGACGATTGATTGTCTTACGTGTTGTGCCATTTCACACTCCGAGGGTCTGTCATCAATCACAACTGCAGAATTTGGGCTACCGAAAAATCCTAGAACTTTCGTGCAAACTCCATTGCACGACGAGAAAGTCACGGTGTGGTGTGCAGTTATCACATCTACGGTTATCGGGCCTTTTTTATTCCAGTAAATGCGTGATTCTGGTTTTGTAACTGTTAAAGTGACGGGTGAGAAGTACGCCGATATGTTACAGAATCACATGATCCCTAGCTTGTCTTGTAAACAGGTGCTGGAAAGTACGATTTTTATGCAGGATTCACACCCCATATTGTTAGACGTGTGAAAGATCTCTCGCGCACATCGTTTGGTGATGATCGCATGCTGAGTCGCCATTTTCCTCATGCGTGGCCTCTCAGGTCCCATATCTCAGTCCGGGTGATTTTTGCCTCTGGGGTTAGGTCATGAAGTCACAAGTCTACCGTGATCGACCGACATCAATAGGGATGCTAAAAGACAATATCCAACGCCAATTTCCCACCAAAACTACAGATATGCTGTGCAGTGCTCTGTACAACATTGTCCCTCGATTATAGCTATTGTTGAGGGATAACAGTGGCCATGTTGAGCATTTGTTCTGAAGAACTTCGTCTTTGCTTTGTCATAATTTTTTATGTTAATTTTTGCTTTTCTTATCACATGGTATCCACGTGTCGGCCAATTTTTGAAATTTTTTTCTGGTTACAATAAAACCCCATGTCATTCCAAGTATGTTTGTCAATTTTTACCTCTCTACCTACACTATTCCGTGAGTTATTAATCTTTCAAATGTATACTCATTTTCTGATCACAATGTAATTACTGTATGGGTAAAAATTAGGTTTCAAAATTTTCACCATTAAACGAGCTTTCATTTACTATTAAAAAAATCGACATTTTGACCAATTTTGAGTTAAACTGAGCCTTTAATTTCAATAAAAATGCTCAGGAAATTAAACATATAGCGCTTAGAACTTTCCCTCTTCATGATCTGTATTCATTACATTTTAATGCTATAAAATTGTACTATTTTAATCAGATTTTCTGCTACTATAATTTTAATTATGATACAATATAGTATAGATATATTTAAAAAAAATCGAATACATAAGAAATATTTATTTATATCAAAAGGAATGTAAAGTTAAAAGCAATAGAATAAAAAAAATCATGAAATTTATATTGTATAAATTATATTCTGTAGGATGTACATGCGAAAAACCTTTCTTTAATTTGTGCATCCACGCAAATTTTGTCTCGCGCTTAAATTATTTATAGTCTTATTCTTTCATTTAAAATATTCTGTATTAATGTATCGTAAACTAGTTTCAATAAGTCTTAAAAATGAATAAAATAACCCTGTCATAATGCTGCTTTACTATATCTGAATTAGAAAATAACAAAATAGTAATAATGTTATATTATAACATTACTATTCTGCTATTTTCAAAGCTTAGAATTTTTCTTTGCGCTGTTATTTACTTAAATTAGAGAAGGAATAAAAATATATATTTTATAGCATGTGTATAATATTTCAAAAATATTATTCTTAGTAAAACAAGCGTATGCTTTTTTTTTTTTTGCTATAAATAAAATTTATGAAAATATATAAATCCAAGCTTTTTTGATAAATAAATATGATTTAGAATAAAGGAATGGGATATTTAGTAAAAGTGACTTGTATGTCTGAGATAACGCTGTTTTTTATGTTGTTGTTTTCTAAATTGTAAAATATTGTTTCGATTATGAAAACAGAAAAGTTAAAATTTTGATCGCATATAAAATTCAGAACTCGTAGATTCTGTGAAAAATCCTTATTAACACTTTCCAACATAGTTGAAAGGTGTTTATGTCTTCGGTTTGTCTGTCTGTACTCTAACTCGCGAAAATACAGAAGAATCGCCATGAAATGTTATGATGATAAAATGATATGTTATGATATTCACTATGGCATGTTCGGTATTGAAAAGGAAGCATGTAGCAGTTACAGTTCCTCTACAGGGACATTCAAAAGAATTCCGTTACAATATGGCTAATGGGTAAAAATCGCTTGCGGTGTTTTTTAATAAGTTTCACAATTATAAACTCGTTGAAATTTATATTACACTACAAGATGCATACTATAGAATATGGTATAAATGGCATTCATCATTCATTTACCGGGACACTCGAAATAATTCTATTCCATTACGGTCTACGGAGAAAATTGTTTGCGGTGTATTTTATCATTGTTATATATTGAAATTGATATACATTAAAGCCCCGATTATCCGCGAAGCGATTTTTTTTTTTTTTAATTCAAGCCAGCAGCAAGGAAAATACAATAAGCCCTAAATGTAAACAGAAAAATTCATGTATTTGAATGTAATAGAAGAATATTTCTAGATTCGGTTGCCATGTTTAAAATATCAGATATAACGTCTTGATGACTTTTCTTGATTTTATTAACAAAACGTAAACACAGCAATTAAAATATTTAACAATTAAATAAGACTATTGCGATAAATTCCAGGGGAGCATACCAAAAATAGATGCATTTTTAGGATAGAAAAGGTGTTTCCAAAGCAAGAAGAAAAAACAAGTGACTGATTTTTTTAAATAAAAGGTGTAACTCAACACTTTTCGTACATTATGTATGTCATTGTTTCTTGTTTACTGTTCTTTATTTTATTGATTTAGACTAAAACAAAGATTTCTGCTGTTCTGTGCATATGTATGATTTTAAACGTTTTATTATGTTTTTTGCACACTAAAACATAGTTCTTATGTTGAATTTTCTTTTTTTCGTGCTTGCACACCATTTTCAGTCTTTATCGGGTTATCCGCGATTTTTGTTATCTGCGGTGTCCTTGCCACCCAATCGGGACTGTACTGTATATCTCTGAGATGCACTGTAAGATATTTAATATAGAATATGATCAGCATAGCATTCATCATTGATATATTGGGACACACGAAATAATTCGTTAACAGGACTCTTTATCAACAATAATTGTTGGAAGTAGTATGTTTTCTGTTCTGGTACGTGTTTTTAAATGAAACTTTTTTTTGCATATTTCTTAATGTGTATAAATTTTACAGATCATATACAGGGATGTACAAAACATCTGAAGTACATTTCCGTTTATTGATGGGAATTGCTGAAGAGGAATTTTCAACTGTGATATGCCTTTACTAATTGAACTAAATTTTTGCATACTATGTATTATGTGGTACAGACTGGAAAAAAAAGAAAAAAAATCAGATTTTTTTTCTTCTTTTGATGGAAATTTATTAAATTAATTTTCATATGTGTTATGTGTTTTATAAATTGTTTATTTAAACAACCTTTTTCGTTTTATTCAACTGTGAAGTGTTGGAAAATGTTTCGTAATCTATGCTTAACGCATGATTTTACGTTCTTGTTTAGAATGAATATACTTTCTGTATATATACTGTTAAAATAGGTTTTCCGCTTAACAAAAATATTTACTTAAAATTAGCAATTTTAATTACTATTACTTTTTGCAGTCAAAGAATATCTGCGTAATCTTTCCTAGCCTTATTTTTAAAATCAATACAATAAGCAATGTATAAAAATAGCAAATAAAGCCTTTGTGCAACAATATTAAAAATCTACTAGTAGATTCGAAACAACTGTTTGCTTTGCTTTTTTCTAGCACGCTGTTACATTTTCCTTATCTTGCACTGAAGAAGAATCTCGCTAGTAGATTTGAAACAGCTGTTTGCTGCTTTTCATGTATTATTTGTGCATTTTTAAACGTTGTTTATTCTGCTTTTTAATAAGCAATATATTTTTATTCTGTAAATTATTTAAACCAATAAAATTTGACAGCTGATAAGATAAGCTCCAATACACATTAATAATTGGATGTGAAGTCATAGAGACGTCACAACTGTTTACTAGTGTCACAATCACAAGATGTCCAAAATGTCATGTTTTAATTAGTCTCATGGTGGGTCTCAGGTTATCGTATTTTGGTGATTCCTGTTGAGTAAGCAGTGACTGCTTCTTCGTAACGAGTCATCGGATATCAACACGTGAAAGTTACTTATTAGAGCTTTACAGTAAAGAAATAGTTAAAAGTACTATTTAAACGAGTGCGATTCAACAGCGGGTCAGGCGATGTCATTACTAGCAGTAATTTCGAAAGGCAAATTTTTGCCTTTTTTAATTTCAGAATTTCTGCGATTAAATTAGGCCAAATTTTTATTATTATATGATACTGGTGCTTCTTGCTGGCTACAATTATTAAAAAAAAAACCTTTAACCCTTGATGGGATAAAATATATCCCACCCAATTTAAACAAGATTCTCACCAGAAAATTTTAACTAAATTTTATATTTTTAACTTTGGAGGAAAATCGTTGAAAAAGGGCTTTTCCTTATTTAAAAATAAAATTTTCCGATTATTCCGGTGAGAATTCAATATTTAGAGACATTTTTGCTTGCTCTCAAGGGGTTAATAAATTTATTATATTTTCCCGTTAATTTTGACTCATCATAGCGGGCATAACACCGTCATACTGATTAAATATTTGGTTAATTTTCGACGTCTCTTGGGTACAATAAGGTTAGCAAGTGATTGCTAATTTTTGTCGCTATGCTATAACTTTAATAACAGAGCCAGTGAATCTAACTCCAAAACTGATTACGACGCACGGTGGGTGATTTACCGATTCCAGCTGGCCAAAATTATTTTTTGCGTCAATACAGTTGCATCGTCATGAAATAGGAAAATGCTATTGATATTCACTATTGAATGTTAGGTATTACAAAATGTAGCGTGTAGAAGTCATAATCTCGTTACAGGAACATTCAAAAGTATTTCATTACATTATGGCCTATGGGGAAAAATCGTTTGCGGAGGTTTTTAATGATGTTTCATAATTTCAAACAATTTGAAACTATATACATATCTATGAAGTGCACCACAAGATAATTGCTATAGAATATGGTATAGATAGCATTTATCGATCATTTACAGGGACACTAAAAATAATTATGTTACATTACGGTCTATAGAGAAAAATTGTTTGATGTGTATTTTGTTCATGTTACACTATTTCAAAAGTATTTAAATTGATATATATATATCTCCGAGGTGCTCTATAAGATGCTTACTATTGAATATGATGTGCCATTCTTCTTGATAATTTTAATGACACTTCCTTAACGGTATGGAAGCTAAAGTGATAAAATTATTCTTGTATTATTATAAAATATCCTAAAATGTCTTTTTCTAAAATTTAAGATACGGGGCCCTGTTTTGACCCCTGAAAACAAATACTACACTATATGACCAAAGGTGACCGGTCACTTGCGATTTTAGACGTTTTGTTAAATATCTAGAAAAATACATTAGGAATTAACCTAAAACTGCAGGTGTGTAAACAGTATAGCATAGGTCATATATTTCCGCGAAGATTTTTTTCCGAAACCCAATAGGGGAGCGTCAACAAATTGAAAAAGAACGAATATTTTTTGGATAACCCTGTAAAAACTAATGTAGCAAAAGCGTTCAAACTCAAGATTATTAATAAGTGGCTTATTGTAATACACTGTTCATTTTTATGAGAATAGCATGTATACTCGTAGAGAAATTAAGTTTTTTATAAAAACAGTCCCAAATTTCGCCACGTTTTTTGCTTATAATTTGCAGAGTTCTTAATATAAAAAAAAGTTCTTTTCAGAAAATATGACAAACAACATTGTACATAATACTTTACAATTAAAATGAAAAAATATTAAAAATTGGATGAGAAATGAGCAGGTTTACTAAAAAATGTTTCACTGCGCATGCGTGAATGCAATCAAAATATACTGCGCATAAAGTATTAGCTAAGTATACAGACACAGAGCAACTTTTGTGAATGTCTCAAAATCATAGCTTGAAAATTCTGAACATTATCGTCGATAGAATAAGCTTGAAATCCGTTGTTCCCAAAAAGAAGCAAAAAGATGAGAGGATGTATCAAATATCTGTTGATTAGTGCCAAGATAGCGTGCACAATATTGCACATACTACTATATTTGGATACAATCTCTCATCTTTTTGCTTCCTTTTGGGAACAACGGATTTCGAGCTTATTCTATCGACGATAATTTTCAGAATTTTCAAGATATGATTTTGAGACTTTCACCAAAGTTGCTCTATATACTTAGCTTTACATTTATACATTTATACATTACTTATACATTTTTTAGTAAACCTGTTCATTTTTCATCCAATTTTTATTATTTTTTTAATTCTAATTGCAGATTATTTTGTACAATGTTCTTTGTCATACTTTCTGAAAAGGCCTTTTTTTATATTAAGAACTCTGCAAATAATAAGCAAAAAACTTGGCGAAATTTGGGGCTGTTTTTATACAAACCTTAATTTCTCTACGAGTATATAAGCTATCGTCATAAAAATGAGCACAGTATATTACAAAAAGCCACTTATTAATAATCTCGAGTTTGAACGCTTTTGCTACATTAGTTTTTACAGGGTTATCCAAAAGATATTCGTTAATTTTCAATTTGTTGTCGGTCCCCTATGGGGTTTCGGGAAGAAAATCTTCCCGTAAATATATGACTTATACAATACTGTTTACACACCTGCAGTTTCAGGTTAATTACTCATGTATTTTTCTAGATATTTAACTAAACGTAACGTCTAAAATATTTAACTATATATCCAACTATATTCAGGCGAGTTAGGGCACTGGCAGACAGACTGACAAACAAACGTAGTTTTATTAGTATTTTCTTTCAAATTATTTTCAGTTGGCATTTTAATGAGATCGTCCCTGTGAGGGCATTTAAACTGTCTTTAGTCAGTTGAATTCCTTGTAAATATAACAGCGTGGAACACAGAGTCAGAACCAGGAATATCCCTTTAAGACTTGAAGATTTTTGGTAGAAATGGAAAGTTTTGGTGGTTTACCCTAATTAATATGGATCATATTTGATTAAAAAAAAAAAAAAAAATATCCGATATCAGGTTATGCAAAGGGAGGATCCACGCAATTAGGTGGGTGCACACTCGACTTTAAATCTTATAAAAAAAATGAAACTGTTTTTTTTTTTATTTTTCTTTAGGATCACATACACAATTGTGTAGGTCAGGTCTTAAAGAGGGTTAAATACAGATTATAAAGAAGTTAATATTCATTAAAATTAAAATAACATAATACATTATAATTACAATTTATTGTTTTATTTAATTAAGTTTACATTTTTTTATATTCGAGATATTCGATCCCACTGGCTTGGAAATTCATTGCATTATTTCTATTCGTAGCGTTTCGCGGATTTACAGTTTGCATTTTACGCTTTTAAAAATTTTGTTCACTAAGCACAGCATTTGCTTAACATGCAATATAATTACGTATTTAATAGCAAATTTTAATTAAAAATGTCCAACTTAAATGCATTTCACGTTCACAGAGTAAATTTGAATATATAGGTGACTAACAAAGTATAAATATTCTATATGGATTACACATATATTATACACACATATATATTACATACTAAGTAGTAAATAACTTAAGCAGACATGCATAAAAACCTCTTAAAGGAAATACAACTTTTCATAAATACTACCCATTTTTCAAAGTCTAAAATATTATGTAAATGCACGAGTATTGAATATCCTGCGTTGAAGGAATGCATATATATTTTGAATAAATGAAAAATGTTAAGATCCCAGCAATTAATTATATTTATATAAGGGAACACGTGTTAAAATAACTTAATTATATTAAAATTAAAAAAGAAGATAATAGAAATATAAAAAAGTGTGTTCCAAAATTTCGTTGAATTAATTAAATACGGCAAAATAACAGAACGGAATATTTAGCTAAGAGAGTTGTTTTAAAATTAAGACGCAGATCATCATAATCACGTTTTTCGTATTACTCTTTCCTTTGAGAAAATTTCTCCTTTCTTTTTTCTTTGAAATTGTCTATTTTAATTATTTATCTCTCCTGATGAAATATTAAAATTTATTGTTCAATAGAAGAAATTAATCCTGGAGGTTTTCATTTGCAATGTTTATGTTTGAAGTAATTGAAGTGAGAATCCTTCAAGAATCCCTCATAGATCTTTTAGACAGTTTGAGGGAATTTAAATATTTATAAGGGGAATTTATTTTGTCATTTTCATCCTCAATGATATTTTAAATAGAATATTTTCTTATACTGGCGTTATTGCGCTGCAAACATATAAATTTAATTTTAGTTTCAGTACACACAGCTATCTCTAAAATGCATTACATTTTCCCAAGTTTAAATTAATATCAATGTTAATATTTCCAGATACCTCTTATTTTAAATTTTAAAAACAACTAGAGGATAAACCCGGGCTTCCCGGGTAACAGAATATAGGTGATAACTATCATACACTGGGTTTCATAATGATATGAACACCCAGATTTTTAAGCATGAAAAAAGTTACAAAACAAACTGAAGTTTAATCAATGTTAGAAATAGAACAAATCGTTTTATTTTATAACAAAATATAATTAACAAAATATAATTGAAAGAGCGATTTATACATTAAATAAACTGCATTTTTACATTTTGTGGTGTTTTATAATGATATGAACATTGGCCAAAAACATAGATTAATAGCCGGTGTATGCACCAGATCTTTTAATTAATGTAAACACACGATCATGCATGGAGTGGACCAAGCTTTTTAATATATTTTGATCGATTTCTTTCCAGGGAAAGATGATAGCAGCTTTTAATTCTGAAATTGTGGCATACTCTTTTTCATTTGCATAAACAGCTCTAACAAGTAGGTTCCGTACATTTCCCGTTGGAATTAAATCAGGAGAAAAGATGGCCATGGAATTACATGTGCACCATTATTAAGTAAGTATTCCGAAGTGTTGTTTGCCGTGTGGATGGATGCATAATCTTGTAACATCCAGAAAGGTCCACTAATTTCTTAAGCAAATGGCAGCAAGTTTTCTTCAAATCGATCTTAGTAGAAAACTCACTCTTTCTGACAGAGGAACGCACAACATTGACCTTACCATGAAATCCAAACGCTGTCCAAACCATGAGTGATGGACATCCACTCTGGTGCTGTTTTGAAAACGTTTTTGATTTCTCGCGCAGATCGTGCCATTTATAAAGAAAACCGCCCGGACCATCTAAATTGATTTTTTTTCCATCGAAAAATAGTACGCTTTCATATTCTATCTTCCAGGACATGTGATCTTTTGTCCAATCCATGCGTTTCTGCTGATGAATTTTAGTCACACGTGACTGGGGCTTTCTTTTCTTGTGCATCATCATCTTAGAGCTCCTGACTACTCTGGACAAGGTATTTTTTGACACTGATATCAGTGGATTTCTTGAAAGTTCGCCTTACGCTGTTTTCCCATTGCTCATTCTTTTTATAATGGCTCTTTTTCCCTTTTTTGTCAGCTTTGGCGGACGTTCCTGAGATTTCTTTGCTCCATATTCCTCTTTTAATCGAAGAAAATTTAATATTACACCTGGAGATCTTTTCAATTTTTTTGCACTAGCTCTGGCCGAAAGTCCTTGATACTTAAAAGTCACAGTTTTCCCTTTCTCAAAACCACTTAAAGCGCTTTTACGACCCAAACTTCTAGAACTGACTTTGCGATCAGGTTTAGAATTTTCCTAGTCTGCGAAGTATCTTTATATGCTAAACTAATTTGCATAATTCGGTTTCTTCTTCTCGGAGCATTCAATAGGCATTCAATATTCCTGTACACGTTCCATATTCGTTTAGTGATAATTTTGATTAATGTTCATATCATTTTGCAACACCATTTTTTTTAGATAATTCATATTTTCAACGAATTTAAAGTTTGATATTTCTTTTACATCTATGTATTACGTAAAATTACTGCATTTGTCTCGAGAATGGAGTTTTCTGATAATTATTTATGAAATTTTGCCAGGATGTTATAAAATTACTAGGTGTTCATATCATTATGAAACCTAGTGCATATAGCATTTCTGACATTAATATATTTTTTTTTGCAGATACTAAAAACACAACGATGAATAAGGTATTTTCCGAACGGTTCAGCAAGAGGCTTTTGATGATGTATATTTATATATCGCTAAAACCACTGTCATCGAAATACTCAACGCCAGAAGAAACGAGTTGTGACGTTATCATTAATCGACCGACTTCTCATTGGCGTTGGAATTCACACCGAAATTTTTGAATAGCAATTTTCTTTTATTTTATATGTGGAATAGTCATGCACTTCGACACTTACTCCTAAGACTGGGTATACAGTATTGGATTACTAGGAGATCCCTGAAACTCATCTGAACTGTTTCGCAACTATCATCTTATAAAACAATAATAACTATTTAAACTTACTGGTGAGAATTTGGTATCCCCCAATAAAAAATCAGCGATATGCGAAACACTGTGGAATTCCGCTTCTGACTGAATTTTATTTAGGAATTCTGCTTCTGACTGAATTTTATTTAGGAATTCCGAATTCTCACCAGTAAGTTTAAATAGTTATTACTGTTTTATAAGATGATGGCTATTCCACAAATAAAATAAAATAAAATTGCTATTCAATATTTTCCGGTGTGAATTCCAACACTAGTGACACGTCCATTAACAGAAGGGTTGATTAGTGATAACGTCACAACTCGTGTCCTCCGGCCTTGAGTACTTCGATGGCAGCACTAAAACGCGTTGTTTGATAAAAGAAAAATATTACAGTTAATGGAAAAACGCATCAAGAAATAATCTCAATGACTGCGCCGAGCAAGCCTTGCCCGGATTTACTGCTTTAAAAAAAATTGTAACTCCAATAGATTTTCTACATTAAATATATTTTTTAGAATGACCATTAACAATACAATTAAAAAAAAGAAAACTGCCCAGTTAAACTGATGGCATTGAGCTCACAGACTACTCACACTAATTGTATATTATACTCTTATTTCAAAGAATATTGCCCCTCAAAAAATAAATGAAGGGATTAGCCCCGTTTCACCCTTTATACTTAACTAAAGAACCTCCAAATCTAATCAGGAAGCTCTTTAACATAAGAAACTGGCATACCAAATTTGAAGCAAATCAGATAATTCTGCATGAAAAAAACCATTTCGTTAAATTAAGGGGGGGGGTGTATTAGCTCCCCCATTTCTCCCTTTATGCTGAACCCATGAATTTTCATATCTAATCAGAAAAGCTCCTTATCAGAATGAACCTAGAAAAAAAATTAAAGAAATTAGATAATTCTGCATGAAAACCCATTTATCTCAATTAAGGGAAGGGGACATTTTTCCCCTTTTATACTGAACCAATGAACCTTCAAATCAAATGAAGAAAGCCATATCGGAATAAACTGGTGTATCAAATTTGAAGCAAATTGAATAACTCTACATGAAAACCCATTTATCTAAATTAAAGGGAGGGGGGTCTAGCCCCCCTTTTCTCCCGTTAAACTTAACTAATGAACTTCCAAATCTAATCAAGGAAGCTCTTTAACATGATAAACCGGTATACCAAATTTGGTGCAAATCGAATAACTCTACATGAGAAAACCCATTTATCTAAATTAAGGGGGGAATCTAGCCCCCCCATTCCTCTCTTTATACTTAACTAATAAACCTCCAAATCTAATCAAGGCAGCTCCTTAACATAATTAACCGGTATACCAAATTTGGAGTAAATTGGATATTTCTGCATGAAAAACCCATTTACCTGAATTAAGGGGGGTAGCCCCCCTTTCCCCCCTCTTTATATGTAACTAATGAATCTCCAAATGTAAGCGAGGCACGTCCTTAACATAATAAACCGGCATACCAAATTTGGAGCAAATCGAATAATTCTACGTGAAAAACCCATTTATCTAAATTAAGGGGGGGGTAGCCCCCCTTTCCCCTCTTTATACTTAAGTAATGAGCTTCCAAATCTAATCAGGGAAGCTCCTTAGCATAATAAACCGGTATACTAAATTTGGAACAAAGTGAATATTTTTGCATGAAAAATCCATTTATCTAAATTAAGGGGGGGTAGCCCCCTTTCCCCCCTTTATACTTATGTAATGAGCTTCTAAATCTAATCAGGGAAGATCCTTAGCATAATAAACCGGTATATACCAAATTTGGAGCAAATTGAATATTTCTACATGAAAAACCCATTTATCTAAATTAAGGGTGGGGGGGGGACTATCCCCCCTCATCCTTAACCAATGAATCCAAAAAACTAATTATACGTACGTACGTACATACAGAACAGGCGCGGCGGGCACATAAGCTCTCAAGCCTTGATAGCCTGTGAGCTAAAAAAGCAGCCTTTTTTATTCGGTTCATATAAGTGGTTTAAGAGCGAACTTCGATTACATGTCTTAAATTTGTGGGGTTTTATTATTATTATTATTATTATTATTTTTACTTATTGATTAATGGATGCTTTAATTTTGCTATAGAATATAACCTGGAATCAAATTATGAGCTATTTACATTAGCTTAAGTGGAAACGGATTTATATTTCACAATCGTCTGCACACGACAGATAAATTTGGAAAAAAAAAAAAAAAATTAAAGTGTGAAAATTATTTTTAAAACAATAAAAAATGAGTAAATGGTGATACAGTTTTCAAACAAATTGCGATATAGTTTTCAAACTAATTGCATTTGAAAGTACATTTTTTTTTCTTATTCGGCGATGTAAAAATTGAAAATGTGCCATGCTTAGAAGTTTAAAAAATTTAAAAAGTTGCAATAAAAGCGAAATTTGATCGTCTGCTGTTGCCATTCGCAAAATGACATTAGCGTACGCACCATGGAGGAAAGAGATAGATGGAGATGCAGTAAGGTGACTGGGGGGGGGGGGGGGCGTCAAAAAAGTAACCCTAAAATCAGCTACAGTCGGCCCAAACACAAGCACGTTCTTTCACGAAAAAAAGAAGAAAACTTTTAGTAATACAGCTTTTAATTCATAATACAATGGAATGCTACTTTAAGCAGATCATTTTCATTTAGAGAAAAAAAAATGCACGGGGGATGTCAAAGAATTCAGCCCCTGTTCCAGGTGCTTGTTTTGTTCGGGCCGAGTGAGAACATTTAAATTTGAGCTATAAAGCGCATCATATTGCAAACCGTTTTTACGGCATACTGCATCTCTATCTATCTCTTTCCACCATGGTTACGCACAGATACGTTTGTCCTTTATAATATAGATATATAGTGTGATGCATTTTCTGAATTTAAACTAAAAATAAATCTTAGATTTTCAGCTGCGTTTTACTGTTCCTACAGTTTTAGTTTACTTTTTGCAGGGACAAAAATTTTGCAATTTACTTTCTTTGAGGTTAGATTACGAGCATAACGATATGCATTTACAATGACGGTAATTACTAATATTTATATGATTATTTTAATATGTAGACGACCCTTTATGGTAAAGGAAAATAAGTTGAGTCACTTACAAAAAGTTGTGGGAATTAAAACAGCATTTCCCTTTTTGTCTTGATTAATTTGAACTAAAGTTATAGCCATATTTCTTTGTTTTTTGTTTTTGCTTTTTTACACGGGATTACCAAACTGTATTGAAAAACAAGATAGAAATAATTTATGACCATCACAAACTTAATTTATTGTCTAATAAACATATTTTAAGCAGTCATCCATAAAAACATTTTAAAGTAATAACATCAAAAACAAACTTCTAAGCACTAGCATTTTTCAAAGTCAACACAGAATTATTCTGAATTAAAGAAGACTTTATATAAATCGAAATCTTGAAAAGTTTAATGTAATTAATTATGTTTATATAAGGAGAAAGATGTTAAAATAACTTGGAAGACAAATATTAAGATAATGCAAAACATAAAAAAAATAAAGTTGAAAATTTCTTTAAAGTAATTAAATACGACAAAATAAGAGAATGGGGTTTTTAGCTTTTTTAAAATTAAATCATTGATCATCATCATATCATTCATCTTACTTTTTCCCTTAAGAAAGTTTCTCTTTTATTTTATTATACTGACGGTGCTGAATTGAGCTGGCAATTATTATTTATTAGCAAACGAGAAATATTACTTTTTTTTTTTATTGAATAAAAAAAATAATTTTGGAATGTTTTATTTTGGGTGTGATATTTGCGTTTGACGTAATTGAACAAACAACATTTTAAAATTAACACATGTAGGACTAATTGCATAAAATACAAAAAAATATGATTTTTGCGTAAAAACACATAAAGTTGTTCAATGATACACATAAGTGAAAACTTTTATATGAACTATGAACTTTTATATGAATTAACGATAAAGAACCATAATATAGACGTTTCGAACTGCTTCTGCAGTCGTCTTTAGGATAAATATGATGTTGAAATGTTTAAAAATCTAAAGACGAAAGCTTCCTGCCGAGTCTCGATCAATTATATCAATAAAAAATTGCAGTGAATACCATGACCTTGTTTGAATGTAATCCGTTCCCCTTCATAGCTGGTGACACCCCGTGGTCTTCTTGTGAATTTTCGATTCATCTCAACTTATTTCATTATAAAATTTTCCGATATACTCGCTGAACGATATACTCTATGAAGGGGAACGGATTACATTAAAAAAAGGTCATGGTATTCACTGCAGTTTTCCATTGATATAAATGATAAAGACTCTGCAGGAAGCTTTCGTCTTTATACTTTTAAACATTTCAACATCGTATTTAGCCTGAAGACCAAGCCCTGATCACCGAATAGGCACGAGAAGCACGTGCTTACCTTTGAAAATTTTGAAGGGGCCCGAAATTGAGAAAACAGGGGCCCCAAATTTTATATTGATTTTATTGAGGTGCAATTGTAATGTTAGATTGTTAGATGTATGTTTATTTTACATATTGAATTTGAATATTATTTAATTTGGATTGTATGCACAGCATAAAATATTAATAATTTAAAATACCTCCAAAATTGAGAGAAGTACTTCAAATTATTGAAATTTTATATTGTGCATACCTACTGAATTCATCATTTTATATAATATACATTTTTATGCTAAATATTATGCAAAATCATTTTTGCATATTTTTTTTAAGTCATAAAACTTTTGTGTAAGAGGAACATAAAAGAGTGGTTTAATGAACTCAACTGAGCCACTCTTTGGAATAATATTTGCGAGTTTCCGGGTATGTCGAATTTAAAAAACTCTTCGCGAATGAAAGGGGGCCCCAAAATGACACTGTGCTTACCATAGCTTCAGAGGTTAATCGGGCCCTGCTGAAGACGATTACAAGAGCAGTTCGAAACGTTGATATGAATCGTTAATTTTATTTATACAAGTTCATATAAAAATGCTTGTTTATGTCCATTGAGCAAGTTTATGTGTTTTAACATATAAACCTTGTTTATTAACATTTCAGAATTTTACTTAGAGGTATTTTCGATAGTTTTGAAAATTATTTTTTTTTTTTAAAGAAGAATTCATTTTGCTTTTCGTATCAAAACAGGTATAATTTTTAAAGAGACCTTTTCAGATTATAATTCAGATTATAATTTTTAATCTGACACCATTTTTTCTTTTCTTTATTTACTATACCGACAGGTGTAAAAATCAACATCTTTTCTATAATAAAACTAAAACTCCTCCCCCTCCCAGAATTTTACTAATTTGAGCTAATTTATTGTTTTGCAGGACGCAAGTTTTCGATTGTCATATATGTTATTACATAACACATGCAAAGGAAAGTAGGGTAGACCGGGGCTAGTTGGCCATAGGGGCATGTTGGCCCAGTCGCGATATTTTTTTTAACTTTGCGTTAGATAACATTGTCAGTCCAGCCAAGTATGCGTTTCTTCGCTTTCCTCCTCCAACAAAAGCACCATTGAAGTCGGAGCGTCCGTTAAAGAATTATTGAGAATTTTCAAAATTTTGCAAAGGTGAGTAAATTTCCTCTCTTATAAATAATCGTTTTTTATTTGTTTGTAAATTACATTTTAGATTTTGATATATAATAATTCAGAAAAATAATTGTTCGTAGTTATTGTAGGGCATGTTTTTTTTATTGAAATACTTGCAGAATAATTCGTTACAGTCATGAAAAACAAAAATGGCGATACGGGGTTAGTTGGCCCATTTGGCACGGGGCATGTTGGCCAGCAACGGATTAAGGGAAAAGTGGTTTTTTTTCCCTTATACAACCTCCCTGCCCCCCCCCCACACACACACACACTTTTTTTTTTGTTTTTTATTTCTTTTTGCTGTAAGAATTGCTCCTATCAAACGCTTGTCAATACAAAAATTGTGGATAATATTAAGAGGATTTATGATAAACTTAAGTGAATTTGATATCTTGTGAATTGACGAAATTTTATATTTTAATTTAGGAGGCTATATTGTGTTTTCGTTCGAAAGAAATAAAAATTAAGATTTGGTAAAATTTTGATCATTTTTTAAACTTTTACACTATCAGAACATTAAAAAGTGACGTGGGCCAACTTACCCCGCAATCGGGGCAGGTTGGCCCAAGCGACTTGGTGTCAATTTGAGCTTCTAAACTAATACTTATAGTTAATATTTTCAAACTTTACTATTGTTACTTCTTCCTGAAAGTGCACTGATAGTGGTAACATAAAAAGAAATTTAAAATGTTGAATTGTAATTTTTTTTTTAATTATTAGAAGAAAAACCGGGCCAACTAGCCCCGGTCTACCCTACTTTACTAAGGATACAAACGACTGAAAAAAAAAAGATAAAAATATTAGAAAACAGGAATTCTGCTTTTTCAGAATTTAGTGTCGCCACCGATGAAAAAGATATATACGTATGTAACTTGTGGGCTTGGTACTTATCTGGAATGTGTAAATAAAAAATTGTCGAATATATTAAAAAAGATTTTCGATCAAGCCATAAATGAATATTCGTCGATAATAATAAAAAACAGTTATGAACTAGTAAAAAGTCTAAAAAAGCTAAAAAACATTACAGGATTGCATACATATGATTTTGAGGATTTGTATAATAGTATAAATTTAGATGATTTGAAGTACAAAGTTATGGATTTTTTCAAGAAATCTAAAGAAAAGGATATCAGTACTGAACAGTTCACTGATTTATTTCAATTTGTTGTTTGCGAGAATTATCTGTTTGAAGGGAAACACATATATAAACAAGTGATAGGTATTCCAATGGGGAGTAGCTGCAGTTCCATCCTTGCAGATATTTATTTGTTTACATACGAAGCCGGTTTATTGTTGGAAAAATATTTAAAGATATACAGATATATAGATGATATTTTGGTAGTTAAGCTTAATAACAATAAAGAAATTTATCAATTTAAATGTTATCCAAATACTTTAATTTTAAAGAGCGCATCAGAAAATCAAAGAACAGTCAAATACTTGGATCTTAAATTGGAAATTATAAATGGAATTTTAGTATATAGTATTTACGATAAAAAAAAATTATTTTGATTTTGATACAATCAAAATATTAAACTTTAATAGTAACGTGCATGTTTCAATTTTTAGAAATATATATTTAAATGGTTTAAACTGTACTGAAAATTTGTGTTCAAATGTTGATGAAATGGTTGGTGAAAGTTTTCACTTTTACATAAACGCCAGTAAACAAAATTACTCAATACAATTTCTGAATGATTTAACTCTCAATTTCATCAAGTAAAAAAGCTATCGAAATAAAATATTGGAATTGTTCGATGATGGTGATATATCGATACGTGACACCTGACGAAAATAGCTTAGCGGTGTGGACATTCACGGATTTATTTGATGGTTTTGGGTTAGTTTGTGGTTTTCATTTTCTTCGATTTTTAATTTGTTTGGTTTTGGCAAGTGAGGGGGGATGTTGTGCACGTCAAACATGTTTACCCCCGCAGCGCAAGTCATTAGCCTTGCCGCTTGTTTTCAATTTTAGTTTTTTTATTAGTTATTCTTGGATTTGTTGTTTATTGTTTTAGTTACAGTTCGTTAGTTATTTTTCAGTTTTGTAAATTACATGAATTAGGATTTTTCAATATATATATATATATATATATATATATATATTATATATATATATATATATATATAGATAGATAGATATATAGTACAAAACATATTTTAGTTTTAAGACTTTTATTTTATATAAAATGTCGTCATCCGCATCCGCTGAAGAATTCCTCATTTTCGATCCGGTCTTAAATAACATCAAGAGTAACGTACGCATATGACGTCACTATCGCTGAATAATACACAAATACAAAAAAAAAAAAAAAAAAAAAAAAAAAAAAAAAAAAGAGAGAGATCGTCCTTTAAAAAACAACAACAACAACAACAACAACAACAACAACAACAACAAAAAACTGCTATTTAATGATTTATATACCTTCATTTGTTTGTAATATTAATATAGACACTTGAAATTAAATTTAGTTAATAAAAGCTCCATGCCTTATCAGAAATCATTCATTTATATTTTTTTCAAAATAGCACGTATTTTAAGTACATTTATTTCAGTTTTTATGGGAAAATGGCACCATAAAGATATAATTGCTATTTTCCAATTATTTTTCCTTTTTTTTTTACAGAAAGGGAGTACTTGAGTTGCCAAAATTAAACAAATGACGCAAAAAATTACAAAAAAATTAATATTTCGAAAATAAATTGAGATGCAGTTTTTAAACAAATTGCATTTAAAAGTACATTTTTCCCCCAATACGACGGTATAAAAATCGAAAATGTACGATGCTTAGAAGTTAAAAAAATTGCGGTAGAGTACTTAACAGTACAAGGATACATCTGCTTTGTTTTACGGCTGACTTATACAACGGAACGTTATTTTTTGGAGATGACACTTTATTTGCTGGGAGAAAGAAATAGGATACCGGGGGCTAAAAAAAAAAAAAAAAAAAAAAAAATCAATCATTCCGTTATTTAGGTGAATCCTTCAAATACTATAAGTTTGAAAAATTGGCAATAATGCCTTGCTATAAGATCTTGCAGAAGTGAAAATTAAAATGTCTATTGATTTTGAAGTTTAGAGCGACTCGAATAATATTTCCATCAACTCTATCTGTATTCCAATCTGTATACTTATATACAAATTTGACCAGGGTCGAAATGGAGAAGTCCGTCAACCAGAACGCTATTTCAAAATTATTGTTGATTAAAATTTTTTTGAAAGTACAGACAAATTTATATGTAACAATACAAAAACAATTTTCAATATTCATTTAAGATTCTAAATAACTTTAAAAAGTTACAGAAAGCACAATAAGCTATATATGTAAAACTATAAGGATATGTTTTAATAATTTCACGAAACGGAACGTTATTTACCTTACTTTAACGAAGCGGAACAATATTTGCCATAAATTCACGAACCGGAATAGCGTTCCGGTTTGCTCCGATACATTTCGAGCCCTGAATTTGACTAAAACCAGTAGTGCATAAATACGAAATCATGAACAATACGCCTTACAAATTTAAATTCTACGATTTAAAATTTTATTCATTACAAACTGGAATTTATTGTAAGAATTTCCCTTTTCTTTATCAAACTTAAGTTCAAATGTCAATGTTACTATTTTTTTAAAAATTTAAGACACGACATTGTAAAACTTCTTCTAATAAATAAAAAAAAAATTCAAGTGACTGATTGTTTAAAGACTCGTTAGAACCATTTACATTATAAGCATGCATTTACTAAACATGGGGGGGGGGGTGGGGGTGTATAAAAGTACATATCTAGTGAATTAAAATCACAGAATTCTGAGGCAATTAATCATAGCGCAAATAAATGATTATAGTACACGCATTTTTCGGGAGTCTATGGAGATATTAGCTAGAGGAAGGAATTCATGTAACGACACATTATCAGGCCATATTCCACACATTTGTTTTGGTCTGCTTGATGTTAATGGCGTATTTGGTTCAGAACAGTGGTTCCCAACCTTTTATTGGCCACGCCCCACCAAATCCTCTGTAAAGTCACTATGCCCCCCCCCCCCCCTTAATCTGTAAATTATACCTCTTATTATTAAAAAAGTGAATTCTAATCACACGGTGGAAGCATAATAGAACCGTAACAATAACTATTCATTTCACCTTTTTTAACTTTTCAAAGAGGTCAATCTTCTGCCACAAATGTGTTTTTAACATAATTTTATAAATGCAATGAGATTATACATCTCCGCCTTTGTGCCAAAAATAGTTTTGTTGTACTTTTCCAACTTACCCCAACGTTAAAGAAAAATGTTATACAGTTTGTATTTTTATCGTCACAAAATATCTTGAAGAGAGAATTACATTTAAGGTTAAAATTGATAGCGTTCACACATTTTATAATTTATTTTTCTAATTTATTAAGAGTTGGTGGAAATGCTTTGGACATTAAATTTTCTTTCTATGGATAACACAACACGCAAGAAGAATTTCAAGATTCTCATCTTTATTACATTTAAGTAGCCATCATTCTCCATCACAACACTTTTTTCTGATTTTTCTTTCCCAATATATGATCGTTGTCTTCCATGTATTATCTGATTTTTAAATTTAAAATTTAAAAATTGTATATGTCATCATGTAAATTTATTTTCTGTGCAGGATGCCGGCACTAGAGTCATAGATATTTACTATCCACCCATTTCCTTTTCTAATGCTATTTGAGATTTATAAGTTTTATAAAGTAGGCAGTACCTTGTTCAGATATCTCATATAATTTTTAGGCTAAATAAAAATAGCCAAATGTATATATACTTTTAAGTTGTTTCCCGTGCAAAAGAATCTTCGTAACTTACACTGATGAGCCAAAACATTATGACCACCTACCTAATAACGCGTTGATACAGATTTGGCAGGCAAAACAGCTGCAGGTAGGAATAACACAAGTCTTTGGTAGATAGCAGAAGACAGATTGTGCCAGATCTTCAAATAGAGATCACGCAAATCCGGGATATTACAACATAATTGTTTTTCAGTTCTGAGCTACCGCTTGATGACACCCCAAATTTGTTCTACCGGATTGGGATCTGCCGAGTTAAGTAGCCAGGAAGTTAACTGAAATTCAGTATTATGTTCCTGAAACTACTCCAGCACAATTCGAGCACAATTGTTTTGATCGAAGACTTCATCTCCATTTGGGAATACAGATACAATTTAAGGGTGCAACTTGTTCGCAGTGATGTTCAGATAGTCCGAGGCCTTCATGGTCAGTTCTACCATAGCCACAGATCCCAGAGATAACCATGAGATCGTTCCCCAAATCATAATATCGCCACAACAGGTCTGTGTATGGCCTACTGTATAAGGTGGAGCAACAGCTCACCTGAAAGAGGGCGTACCCTGACACGTCCATCGACATGTTGAAGGATGAAAGGAGATCCTTCCGATCAGGCAACTCTCTGGCAATGATCCATGGCCCAGTTATGATGTTTCTGGACGTAGTGTAGGAGTAGTTGGCGATGATGCTTGGTCAACAGAGACACATGAGTGGGACGTTTGCTGCGTGGTGTCATATTCAACAAAGTCATCTGAACTGTGTGCACCGAACCAATTCTACTATGACCTGTATTGTATTGGTATGTCAGTTGCTCCGGTCATTGATTTCGATTTTGGTTTATCAAGCGGGAGAGTCTCCGACATCCTTTTTCTTTGATAACTCGTGGACGTCCAACGCCATGTCATCTACTGATGGTTTCACCGTCATTCATCCACTTTGCATAAGTACTAACAACTATATGTCACGAACAACATATGAGTCGTAAATTTTCGGAGATATTCGTTCTGAGCCGTCGGGCCATTGAATTCTGTTCTCTATCAAAGTCGCTTAGATCAACAACCTTTCCCATCACAGGCAAAAGTAAGCACAAAAATAATTCTTCAGACTCCCTAGCAGCAGTTAAACACCATTCCCACCTGATTACTTGCCCTCCATGTCATCTAGGCGAGTTCATTGCAAAATGTTTTGGATCTTCAGTGTATAACAGAGCAAATAGAAGTAGAAAGCTCATTCAGCAAATAACTGAAAGAGTTTGAAAAATTGTAAAATTTAATCCCAGAAAAATTATAGTGAAGTTTCATACTACAAAACGATGTCAAAATACTACAAAAAGATAATTATTCTGGTGTTATATCTATTTTAAATTTCTCATTAGGAACATTTTAAAAATTCAATAACAAAACTGATTGTTTAAATTTTACTTGTATTCCATTTACTTTTCGTCTGCAACATTACATTTCAAAGAAAAAAAGAAAAAAAAGAAAATGACACCGAATGAGTAAGTAACAAACTTGGAATTGCCCCCCTCCCTAGAAAGTCAAATTGCCCCTCTGTGGGGCGTACACCCCAATTTGGGAATCACTGGTTTAGAATGAAACAACTTAGCTCCATAGACTCAACAACTCACTCCACCCAACTCAACCTTTTTTTCAGTTTTGGTTTCGCCCTGCAATGTTTAAAACAGTGTGTATTCTGGAAGTTTGCTGATTTCTTCTCACTTGACCCCTTGATGATGACCGAAAGCGTTTGGTCCACAGCGCTCGGGACCCTGACGAATTCTTTTATATTTAACATCTGTAAATTGGTGTTAATGTCCCAAAGCCTTTTAATAGTTTTTTACACCTATTTCAGTAATAAAACTATGAATCATTTGAATGTATTCACGCTTTTAATTAATATTTTAAAGGAATTTGACGTTCATTTACCTATTGATTTCTATATATTTAATTCTAAGTTATGACTACTTGAAAATTTAAAACTTTAAACTACTGCAATATTATTTGAATTATCGAACATATATTTGAAGGAGATATTGAATATATTAGTGATTTCAATGGGCGTTGAATACATTCTGAAAAAATTTTGTTTTTAGGATCGGCATAGAGTAATTAATAAAGGAAAATATGCTTCATATGTAGTTTTTTGTTTTCAGCTAAAATGTAATTTATCACACTTCTTCTGGTGCATATCAGAGTTTTATAATCTATCATGACAATCAGTTGAAAATTGATCAATGTAATCATGCAAATTACTTACAAATAAGTTATCAAAAACATTTAAATAAATGTTCGTTGATACAAAAGGATGAGGATTTTATTAAAAAAAATCATAATATTTTCAAATAAATAAAAATTTGAACTACACGTAAGATAGGTGTATTTCTTATATAAATGCTAATTCATAAGCGTTTTAATAATCGCGAATGCAATTTGACAAGAAATAATATTTTAAATTAACTAGAGAAAGGAAAAAAGGATACCTTGTCAAGGAATATTAAGTATTATTAGTCATTGTGTAGATTACTATTTGCAAAAACAGTTTCTATAATATATTCAATTCACACTTCATTGAAAAAAACTCAATTGGATCTTAAAATTTCGATCTGAATTGATTGAAATGGGTTGTTCCGCCAAACACCTAGTTAACATAAGTGAGACAAAATGTTCTATTCTGAATATGTGCTAATACGTCCCCAATGATGTTGCTAGGTTCAGTATTCAAAATGGCGGGACGTTCTCTCCTAAATCGGTAGATAAAAAAGTAAAGAAATTTTCTGTTAGAGTATCATAGATATGTCACTTGCACAATTTCGCAGAGCATGATGGATTTATACAAATCATTTAAATGTAACCTTTAAAATTTATGTGTGTTGAAGAAATAATTTTAAACAATTATATCTTTAAACAGACACATGAAAACAACAATTTGTAGGGGGGGGGGGGGGGAAGGCTGGTAAGATTCCGGAGAAAGAAAAACCGAGAAACGTATTTATTTGTTTTAAACTGTAACAAATGTTCAAATTGTCCTCATCTAACTTTTAGACACGCATGTGAAAATTTAATTATGCTCCCGAAGACTCGTTTTAGAGTCTTCTTTCGGATAGAACTCGACCCAAACCTGAAATCTCCGCTTAAAGTCGACCCGAAACCCAAACAAGATACGAGGGAAAAAATCGTCAACCCGAAATGAATTCGAATCTGAAACGCTTAAACCCGAATCACGATGTTATAGAACATCTCGTATATTAAATTAAAAAACGTTAAAATTTTTCTCATGTCAAATATTCCTTAAATGTCCTCATGTTCCATTTCAAATGTTCAAACTGTTCTCATATAACTTTTAGACACGCATCATGTACAAGCGTACTTATGCTTCCAAAGACTTGTTTAAGAGTCCTGCAAAGGTCAGATAGAACTCGACCCGAATCCGAAATCCCACCAAGACACGACAAAAAAAGAAAAAGAAAATCGGCAATCCGAAACGGACTCAAATCCGAAATATTTAAACCCAAACCCCGGTTGTTGTTTTTTTTAGAGGATCTCGTATATTAAATTAAAGAATGATTGAAAAAAGAGAGATACATAAATATATAAATAAATGTAAAATCAATCATTTTCAGTTATTAAGTATGCAAAATCAATGTATTAACATTAAAACAAAATTGCGATTAACATAATGAGAAATATTTAATTAAATGAACACCATTTTGCAAGTTCAAATTTAAATCTCAGTAGTTAATCATAACACGTTTCCATACATTTTACGACAGCTGCGAAATTAGGTATGAAACAGATGATATTGATGTCCCGTTTTTTCGAAACTATTGAAGCGATTTCAATAACGTTTTTAATACACTTGGCAGTAGCTAAACTGTAAGTTCATCGCCCGAAAATAAATAAATAAATAAATAAATACGAGAGTCACATTGAAACTTTCGATACTGCTAAATAGTAGTGCAATTTAAACTTATCAACTATTAAAAGTGTTCAAAATTAATGCACTTTTCTACGCGAATTTTCTAAATATTAAATGCCTCAAGTCATCCATTTCTTGGAAATAGATGAACAATATGCTTTCATTATCTCATACCTTATCTTTGGAATGAAAACTACAATAAAATATTCTCTTAGATTAAAATACAGCCAAAAGTTACAGGTAGCAAGATTAGGATAATATGACTGATGCTCTATCACTTTGATGTTTTTTGTTCAAGGAATTCGATTGCAATCCTCACTGAATGAGAAGATGCATTGTCATGTGTCCCTTAACATCCTCCTCTTCAAGAATTTCTGGAAGACAAATGGTACACCACTGAGTGGTGTGACTTCTGTCCCTTTAACTTCATGGCTTTGTACTTTTGAAGAACACGTCATACATTATTTTTCTCGTTTCCCGTTGTCTTTTTACCATTTTTAATTTGAGGTCATCTTCAAAGATCCGTACTTTACTTTCTTGATGAGTTGGAACGTCTGAAAATGTTGTGTGCGTGTCATCACCAGTTGTGATTTTAGAAATAATGCGGTGCCGTCCCTCATTAAGTACTGTTAGGTTTTTTAACTGATTCTGACGTGTTTTGCTGTTCTGTTAAATTATGGTGGACCCAAAGACAAACTAGTTCATATTCTCAAAAGTAGTTCATAAATCTTATATCTTATCTTTGGAATGAAAACTACAATCAAGTATTTTCTTAGATTAAAAAATAACCAAAAGTCACACGTAGCAAGATTAGGATAATAAGATGGATGTTCTTGATGTTTTTTCGTTCAAGGAATTCGGCTGCAATCCTCACTGAATGAGAAGATGCATTGTCATGTATCCCTTAACATCCTCTTCTTGCATAATTTCTGGAAGACAAAGGGTACACCACTTAGTGGTGTGACTTCTATCCCCTTAGCTTCATGGATATGTACTTCTGAAGAACACGTGGTACATTATTTATTTCGCTCCTCGTTGTCTTTTTATCATTTTTAATTTGAGGTCATCTTCAAAGATCCATACTTTACTTTCTTGATGAGTTGGAACGTCTAAAAATGGTATGTTCGTCTTATCACCGGTTGTGATTTTAGAAATAATGCGGTGCCGTCCCTCATTAAGTAATGTTAGGTTTTTTAAACTGATTCTGACGTGTTTTGCTGTTCTGTTAAATTATGGTGGACCCAAAGACAAACTAGTTCATATTCTCAAAAGTAGTTCATAAATCTTATATCTTATCTTTGGAATGAAAACTACAATCAAATATTTTTTTACATTAAAAAATAGCCAAAAGTCACACGTAGCAAGATCAGGATAATACAATGGATGTTCTTGATGTTTTTTTGTTCAAGACATTCGACTGCAGTCCTCACTGAATGAGAAGATGTGTTGTCATGTGTCCCTTAACATCCTCCTCTTGAAGAATTTCTGGAAGACAAAGGTACACCACTTAGTGGTGTGACTTCTGTCCCTTTGGCTTCATGGCTTTGTACTTCTGAAGAACAAAGTCATACATTATTTTTTTTTTGGTTCCCCGTTGTCTTTTTATCATTTTTTATTTGAGGTCATCTTCAAAGATCCATACTTTACTACTTTACTTTCTCGATGAGTTGGAACGTCTGAAAAAGGCATGTGGGTCACATAATCAGTTGTGATTTTAGAAATAATGCGCTGCCCTCCCTCATTAAGTAATGTTAGTTTTTTTTTAAACTGATTCTGACGTATTTTTCTGTTCTGTTAAATTATGGTGGACCCAACTAAAAACTAGTTTGGTTATATGCAGCTTCATGAATAATTTTATGTATAGTTGTGGACATCTGAGGCATTTTCTGGGACTACAGCAAACAAAGGTTTTCTTGTGTGTTTTTCATTCAACAGAGAATTTTGAGACGGAGCTTCACTTCCATATGCTAACTCTAGATGTTGAAGGCATTCTCCTTGATTTAGCCTTACTTTAAAATCATAGAAAATCGTAGTTTGATAATGCTCTCGCATCAACTACAGTTAATCTTCTTTCAAAATTTATTCTACAACAGCTTAATTGTAATTGTTGCCACAAATTATCGTCTGTGCGCATAAAACAGTTCAAATTTAAATATCACACCAATAATATTTTTGGGCGCATATCGTCTGACCATGTCTGATCATTTCAATGTTATTCTCGTATAACATTTTCGCAATTTCCCAAAACCAAAAATGAAAAAAAAAAATGTAACTATTGTTTTTTTTTATTATTTTTCCTACCGAACAATCAATTTATAACTTAGATAATAGCAAAATATAAAAAATAAAATTAAATCGCTTTAGTAGTTTCAGAGAAAAAAGTACATGAACATCAGCTGTTTTTCATGTGATAACGTAACTTTTGCCCTCCGCCCCCCCCCCCCGCCTCCTCCGCCTTTGCTCAATTGAACTATAGACAACAATAGATAATGGTTAAAAAATTAAACTTATTTTTTTTAATTATTTTTATAGTTAACAGCTAATTCAAATTTAACATAAAATATTTTTCACATGGGCGCTTTTACCAAAATTCTATTAGATGCGAACAAACATATCTTCTCTTAATTGAATCATAAAAGTTTCTTCTATTTCTGTTTCGTATAGGAATTTTTTATTAGTACCCAAAAAATGCTTTCAAAATGAAATACAATCAATGTTGAAATATCATCGAAGGAAAATACGTCACCTTAATTTAATGTTATGTAGCATATTTACGATTGTGGAAAAAGAAATGTTTTAAAGAAAATTTATGTGGATTCGACAACATTTAAAGCAAGCACTGTATTTTTTAAATGTATATGTATTTTGAAAACTAAAAAGATAAAACTTAAACAACAATCATAAATATTTCTTCTATTTCTGTTTCATATAGAATTTTTTTATTCGTATCCAAAAAATGCTTTCATAATGAAATAGAATCATTGTTGAAATATCATCGAAGGAAAATCCGTCACCTCAATTTAATGTTATGTAGCATATTTACGATTGTGGAAAAACAAATATGGTTTAAAGAAAATTTATGTGGGTTCGACATTTAAAGTAAGAGTCCATCAACACACACAACCATGTCACATCAACACACCTTTTCTCCCTTGACTCCTCAGATTTTAATGAAACTTGGTTTATCAACTGTCCTTACACAGTTATAAAAGAAAACACTAAAATTATTTTTTAAATGTATTTCATTTTAATTTATTAACAATTAATTAAAGCATTTTTCATTAAAATTTGCTACATTTTTAATTACTTAATTGCCATTTTCTCAAAAACTAAATGTGATACAAACTTGGTTTATATATCATGTTAAAGCTCTTTTTATGACCTTTAATTTGATATGCAACATGATAAAAAAATTTTAATTTTATTTTATAAAATTTAAATTTAAATTTTAAATTTCTCAAAAAGTGACATTTTTAAAATTTTCAAAAAATTCTCAAATTGACTTCATATTCCCCTTGTACATTAATTTAAAATTAAATGTGTAAAAATTACAAACTTTTTTAAAGGATTGTAAAAATTAAAGCACAACGCAAAAGCAGGAGTCAGACTGTCTTGCTCCTTATTTGTTTCTTTTGCTGCTGATATAGAAAGACACCATTCTTTCTAACGAAATGCGTTACGCTTTATTTACTTTTTATGGGGTTTTTAAGATGTTTCTAATTTTTATTATAAATTACACACATTTTATAACATTATAATTGTAATGCAAAAGGATTTCGAAAACATATGTATTTCAAATGTATTAAAACATATACAGTGTGTCCACGTATAACCTGACCGACATTTATTTTCGCAACCGTTGGTCCTAGATGCATACTTCCAATTACAACAAGTTGGAAATTGCTCGTCAAACGTGGCAAATGAGGTGCGTTCGTACTATAACTAGTTTTATAATTATTTTTTGCACCTCATATTGTACTGAATGTATAATTTTTTGCACTTCATAACGTGCATAGTCTGATACATCATTAAAATGCACTTCCAATAATTTTTTCCCATTCCCCGTAATGTAACGAAACACTTTTGACTGTCCCTGTAATTAAACTATACATCCGATTTTCCTAAAATTTGAAATAGCTCAACAAAATTTTGCAACAATTATATATTTAAAATTTCAGACCATTCGGAAGGCTGTAATATCATTAAAATGCACTTGCAATAATTTTTCCCATTGGCCGTAATGTAAAGAAAAACTTTTGACTGTCCCTGTAATTAAATTATACATCCGATTTTCCTAAAATTTGAAATGGCTCGACAAAATTTTGCAACAGTTATATCTTTAAAATTTCAGATCATTCGGAAGGCTCTAATATCATTAAAATGCACTCTTGCAATAATTTTTCCCATTGGCCGTAATGTAAAGAAAAACTTTTGACTGTCCCTGTAATTAAACTATACATCCAATTTTCATAAAATTTGAAATGGCTCGACAAAATTTTGCAACAATCATATATTTGAAATTTCAGACCATTCGGTTGGGTAGTTTTTGCTCTGTTACATGCGGACAGACGGACGGACAGACGGACAGACGGACGGACAGAACGACGACTATAGGTGCTACGTATTTATATAATTACGAACGCACCTAAAAATGGTCAAAATTAGGTGCAGGGTTAAGATAAAAAAAGTTTGAAGCGAAAAAACAATTTAGTGAAGAATTGCAGAATCTAAATTTTTATACGGTCGCCCGGTCCTATAAGTTATATTTAGTAAAATTTTCCTGTTACACTGGCAAGTAAGGCAAAAAAAGTCCCGTTATTCTACGATTAAAATTGACCGAGTAATAGCTATTTAAAGTTGGAGTATACTTTTTGCTGCATATTAGGGGTCATTCACAAATTTAGTAGAAATATAATTTCGTCAGATACATTAAAGAAATGGTTGAGAGTAAAATTAGCATTGCAATATAAATTTGAAATCTTTAATCATTCTGACACATTACTGCAAAATGCACAATTTGTACTGAACATCATAAGAGGATAAAAATAACAGATCTTTTGTTAAAAAAAAGGATGAAAAACAACAGCCTCAATTATTTACAAAATGATACATATTTTAAAATGCTGTTAGATTACACTGTCTTTCAAATTTTGGGTTGTGGCATGTTTTTTAGCTTTTGAAAATTGATTCTTATGTAATTTTTAGCACTGAATCCGAAAATGACCTTCATTTTAAACCATCACGTCAGGAATTTTCTCAAATCGCAAATTTCAAAGCTAAAAAGCTAAAAGTTAAAATTCATCCCCTCCCAACCTCATCGGACCCCTGAGTTGTTTAGTTGTAAGAAACTTAGTGTAAGCCAAAAAATCTAATAAATTATTGAATTAAATAAAATTAAACTGAATAAAAATGTCTTACATCTATTTTATAGTATCAGATTTTTCGCTATTTTTTAACCTTGAAATTTACGATTTGCGAAAGATCCTGACATGATGGTTAAAAGTGAAGGTAATTTTTTTATTCAGCGTTAAAAAATACATAAAATGTAATTATAAAATTAAAAAAAAAACACAACCATCGCAAATTTATGTTATCTAATCTAAAACTCTTTCTTAAACTTCTTGACGGTAATCTATCCGAATTTTTTTGTATTATCCTCTAATATAAGTATGTATAAGATGGTAAGAGTCGAAAATCATAATAATATTGCATTGTCATGGGATTTAAGCCAGTATGTAAAATTTAACTTCGATCGGACATTTGAAAGTAAGTTAAAGTTCTAGTACAAATTTTAAACTGGAATGACGATCGTTGCAAGTTAAATATAACCTTATGAAAATAACATAATTTTTGTTAAAAGAAATCATAGCCTCAAGCCCTTACAAAATAAAACATATGTTAAAATACAATTATTTTAACTAATCTGAAACTTAACTAATAAAACTTAATCGTAATATTTGTACGATTTCTTTCAAACGCAGATACCTTGAAATAAGTTTAAGTACTGTAAATACTGTCCCTGAAAGCATGGCAGAAATCATCTGTTTTGAGATGCATAAAAGTGGTTTAAGTCATGCATTTGAAAGTTTCATAACTCGGTCAATTTTAATGTTAGGTGAATGGGACTTTTTTTGTCTTAATTGTTAGTGTCACAGTAAAATTTTACTAAATATCACTTATAGGACCGGGGGACCGTATAAAAATTTAAATTTCGTAATTTTTTAATAAATTTTTTTCTTGACCCAAATCGCTTTAAAAATAATTCTTTAGCTTATTTAAATCATTTTTGTAATTGGAAGTATGCATCTAGGACCAACGATTGCGAAAATAAAGGTCGGTCAGGTTATACGTGGACACACTGTATACGCAATTTTGCATGAAGGTGGATGGATATGTCTTACGTCAGTGTGATTTGGGTCGTGGTGAAAACCATGATAGTCTCAGTAAGTTAAACAAAAATTTATTATTTTCATTTAATCATACTCATTTATACAAAATATCATACGAACTAATTTTCTCCAACTGATAAAAATGCTCAATCCGGGAGACAAATATTAAATTAACCTTTGATTTAATATGGTCTTTGACGTAAAAGTCACAAGCCCATTTAACCTAAGACCTTTGACTTAAGTAGTAGAGAGTATCTAAGTATCCATCATTTAACCTTTTATCTACTGCATTATGATCTACTGCAATTTTTTTTCAGTTACTACAAGGAAAATTAAAGGATAAATAAAAAAAAAAAATACTCACCCGTCAGAAATTTATATTCTTAGAAGTAATTAATTAAAGTGGTACATTAAAGTATCTTCAGTACACTATGACTAAAATATTATCATAACAGACAACCCACAAGGCACTAGAATTGTGGGAAAATATTTTCGATTTAATAAGTAAGTGAAATATAGTCTTTTTCTTATTTACAAATACATTTTTTGGCAAATTAGGGTGCCAATAATTTATTTCAACACTTTAGCATTGAAAATCCTTTGCCCCTGGAAGGGTTAAGAAAACTATTTTTTTTTGTGTCGATCTTGTTAGCAGTCCTTTAGTTATACGACATCTATATTCTAGGGATAACATGTTCTCTCGCATCTCCGCATATGCAATATATGAATTTACCTATGTCATTTCTAGCATATAAAAAAAGAGCCGGTACCACAACTTTTTCGATTTTCTATATAAAAAAAAAATAATAATGAAACACAAAAGAAATACTAGGAAAATTATTACTACACTACATTTTAACGCAGGTGAAAAACGATGGATAACTAACTACACAGACGAAAAGTAAACAAGAAGTTTTTCTCCAACACCCAGTGCACTGACGGTACTTATAAGTACCACCGAGTAATTCAACTGTTAAATCAAATATATACACTGTTAACCTAAAATAGCTAGTCAAATTGTATTCTAAGATCATAATGAACACATAAAAAAATCCAACACTTATCTTATATCCTTTACTGTGTTTGCAGCGATGAAAAGACGAGCGTGGCAATCTATACAAAATGTCGGCACAAAACACATCGACTGTTTCAAAGGTAGCCTCCTTCCTCGATAAAATAACAAATCTAGAACTACTGCTGCCATGTTTACGGATAAAGTGGAGTTCAAAGAATGTTTTTGCAAAGTACCATTAGAATATCAGAAATATTCACTATGGGATGGAAGATTAAACTGAGTGGTACTTATAAGTACCATCAGTAGATAAAGGATTAATGAAGTTTCATTATCTGCGATATATTCTGTTGAGCTAGGTACATGGAAGATCAGATCCTATTACCAATAAGGTTATTTGAGAGAAATGTGTCCGCAGGTTGACGACTCAGGTAGCTCAGTAGGTACACCGTCAGCAATTTAAGTCAAAGATCTTGGGTTAGTCTCCCGGCTTGGACTCTTTTTCACTCAAATGAAAAAAACCTAGTTCGTAAGTTAGATAATACGAGGTAATAATAAAAGGGTGTCTCAAAATTCACGCAAGGAGCAATTTTGATAGAAAACACAGCTTTATAATTAAAAATTGTAAATTTTCTGTTGATTCATAAAGTATAGGGTAGACCGGGGCTAGTTGACCATAGGGGCATGTTGGCCCAGTCGCAATATTTTTTTAACTTTGCGTTAGATAACATTGTCAGTCCAGCCAAGTATGCGTTTCTTCGCATTCCTCCTCCAACATAAGCACCATTGAAGTCGGAGCGTCCGTTAAAGAATTATTGAGAATTTTCAAAATTTTGCAAAGGTGAGTAAATTTCCTCTCTTATAAATAATCGTTTTTTATTTGTTTGTAAATTACATTTTAGATTTTGATGTATAATAATTCAGAAAAATAATTGTTCGTAGTTATTGTAGGGCATGTTTTTTTATTGAAATACTTTCAGAATATTTCGTTACAGTCATGAAAAACAAAAATGGCGATACGGGGTTAGTTGGCCCATTTGGCACGGGGCATGTTGGCCCGCAACGGATTAAGGGAAATATGATTTTTTTTCTTATACAACCTCCCTGCCCCCCAGATACACACTTTTTTTTATTTTTAATTTCTTTTTGCTGTAAGAATTGCTCCTATCAAAAGCTTGTCAATACAAAAATTGTGGATAATATTAAGAGGATTTATGATAAACTTAAGTGAATTTGATATCTTGTGAATTGACGAAATTTTTTATTTTAATTTAGGAGGCTATATTGTGTTTTCGTTCGAAAGAAATAAAAATTAAGATTTGGTAAAATTTTGATCATTTCTTAAACTTTTACACTATCAGAACATTAAAAAGTGACGTGGGCCAACTTACCCCGCAATCGGGGCAGGTTGGCCCAAGTGACTTGGTGTCAATTTGAGCTTCTAAACTAACACATATAGTTAATATTTTTAAACTTTACTATTGTTACTTCTTCCTGAAAGTACACCGATAGTGGTAACATAAAAAGAAATTTAAAATGTTGAATTGTAATTTTTTTTAAAATTATTAGAAGAAAAAGTGGGCCAACTAGCCCCGGTCTACCCTACCGTATAGGATTATGTATGGAATAGCATATTAGATAAGTGACCTCCACGGCTTTGCTGGGTGTCCAAATATTCACGCAAGATTTGACTTTTCGTCATTTGTGCTTAAATTTTTTGTCAAAATTGCAGGATATGGATGTGGGCGAAATGTGGTTTCAACAAGACGGTTCCACATGCCATACAGCCCGAGGAACAATTCAATAACTGCATGAGACATTTCCTGGAGGTGTATTTTCCCCTTTCGGTGATCAGAATGGTCCGCCCAGATAACGCGATTTAACGCCGTTCGACTTTTTTAATTTATTTTTTAAATATAAGGTTTATGACAACAAATCCGCGACCATCCAGGTCTTGAAGGAGGAAATTGAGCGTTGTATCAACGAAATTCACCCATATTTATGCCAAACAGTCACGGAAAATTTCAGTGAAAGAATGCATATGAGCTAGCAAAGCCGTGGAGGCCATTTATCCGATATGAAATTCCATATATAATCCTATACTGTATACTATATGAAAAATATACAATTTTTAATTATAAACCTGTGTTTTCTATCAAAACTACTTCTTTCGAGAATTTTGAGACAGCCTTTAGTTTTTCATCATTATTTCTTTTACAAGCATCGACTTTTATCGTTATCCACACTTTAGACCAATATTCAAATGTGCTTTTCCTAAGGACTTTCCTCGTTTTTCGCCTGCCTATTCAAGAGCGTTTTTAAAAGCATTAATTTCGTTTTCTTTCGACTCAAAGGTTCCATGTTTCAAGGTAACTACTGCCTTTTCACATTTCGCAAAAGTTGATTTTCATCGTTTCTCTCTTTGAAACTTCAATCTCATTAAACTTCCTTTGGTTTCTTTTGTGATGTATTGCTTCGATACAATGGCCTTTGGCTTAGAAATTTAGAGTATTCTTTCTGTTTCAAGCTCCTCCCAAATAATGTACATTTATTGATTTATAGGACACAAAAAAATTTCAGTAATTCAATCCGTGACTTATTGGATCTCTGACTCTACATATTTAGAGTTCTGCGTACAGCAAGTCTCCTTATAAATACAGCATAAATACGTATTTAATAGTAAAATTTTATTGATTCTTTTTCAAGAGATTTTATTATCCTTTTTCCCTTTATTATTTATTATTTTTTTACAGCTCGAAATAGAATTTACCAGAATTCTTACGCGTATCATAATTTTATTATTGACAAACGATTTAAATACGACAAACAGTTAAACATTTTTTAAACATGTTTTATGCAAAATATACATAAAAATGTACAAATTCGACAAAAGTATTCAAATAATTGTTCACTGCTTAAAAAGCGGTGGAAATTTTATGGTGAAAATTTTCCTCATCAAAACCCCTTTTTTTATTTGTGCATAAATAGCTATCGCTATGTGTAAATGCTAATTCTTAAACGTTAATAATTATAAATACATTGTGACAGAAAATAGAGATATGCAAAACGAGTAATTTTTCTAGCGTTTAGAATATTATTAAATTTATCATCGTCTGCATTATTGTTTGAAAAAAAAAAGCATTTTCTACAAAGGTTTTCATTGAAATGTACTCTCAGCTTCACTATAATGTTTAAAATGTAAATATATTGAAGAAATAACTTTAAAATATGATATCCGTAAAAAAATACTTGGAAATAGGAGTTTATGATACATAGGTTAAGCTGTATAGTAATGAAAAATTCGAATATGTAGAATCTGTATCTGAGCATCTAATATTGCTATTTTAATCGAATTGATTGATTGGTTGGTGAATGGACTTTGATGGCACCATGTCCCTTTATGAACATGATGAGTAAAAAAAAAAAAGAGCTAAAAAGCAACATAAAATTATTTTTAAAAAGTTATGTTAAAAAAAAAACCTTGTTATAAAAAAACAGAAACATAATGCAAAATATTATGTGATGGTAAATGTAATTAAAACCATTACATGAGCTCATACTATATTGTTAAAAAAGATAGCAACAATTCACAATTAAAATCAGTACGATGATGACTTGTCGAAAAACCAAGTATAAAAAGTATTATTTAGTATTAAAATGCACGTAATAGACTAAATTATGAAGCTTAAACAGGTTTATACTAAACCATAGATTAATAAAATAAAACTGGTTAAAATCAAGTAAATTAAATTCCTCAAAAATGACACTTTGTTAATTTGTATCCGAGTCATAAGACCCTCATTCCATAACTTCTTCCGCATAGCGAAAAAGCTGTTTAAAATCATTAACATTATCAAATGATGACCAAGGATTCATTGATCTCAAGGACGATTGATGACAAAGGCAATTTCTTGTTTTTTTTTTTTCTTGACAGTATTCCCACTGTGAAGATTCTTGAGATGAAATTTTCTTTTTCTGTAAACGTGACTTTTCTTTTCCTTTCTTTAATAGAGAAACATCGGATTTTTCCAATTTGCTTGGCGATTGAAGAGAAGGTTATTTTGACTGAACTTTATATGAATCTATTTTGTCACGATAAGATGATGATCGTAATATACCGGGTGTCCTAAAAAGGACTGACTGATTTTAAAATTCAATAACTTGCAAACGGTGACAAATATTTAAAAAATTCTTGCAGGAGTTATGCATGAGGCGAAAAGTTTTTTTACAGTGATTTTCGATTTTAGTTTCAATTACAAACAATAAATGGCGCTGCGATCAATAGATGCTAAATTCAGGCTCGATTTTTGGTACCTCGGGACCCACTCAATACATTTTAACCTCCTTTTCCCGCATAGAAGAAGAGAAAAACCAAAAAATCGAGCCTGTATTTAGCGCCTATTGCTTACAGCGCCATCTATTGTTTGTAATTCGAACTAAAATCGAAAATCACTGTAAAACAAAAACTTTTGATCTTATGCATACCAAAAGTTTCTCGAACAATCAAGAACCAAAAGGTTCTTGATTTGTTCTGACGTTTGAAATGCAATGGATATTTTTTGTACTGATGATGTACTGTATCACATTGCTAACTAAGTGTAAACCAACAGAGCGAAAAATGTCCAAACCGTGAATCGAACACTGATGATTGGAATGCTGTCTGTTGGTTTACCCTTAGTTAGCAATGTGATAATTCACGTATTTTTGATATTCAATAATTTCGGGCGTAAAGCGGCATTCCCAGAACCCGGGTTCGATTCCCGCCTCTGATATTTGTCTCTGTGTTGGTTACGCTTAGTTAGCAATGTGATAAATCACGTATGTTTAATATTCAATAATTTCAGGTTTAAATTCACTGCTGAAAATTATTTGAAAAATTAATTAAGATTATGACATTTACAACACTAATAAATAACGAGTTGAAACCTGTCGAACTCGACAAATGGAAATGTTACACAAAACTGATTGATTGAATTTCTGAAAAATTGTACAAAAGTAATTACAAATAATAATCAATCTTATATTGATTGGCCTAACTCATAAAACAAATATTATTTTAAACTAAAGTTTGATTTCAACTTTTCAAGTTAATGAAAAATTAAATTTCATTCCTATACGTAATCAGTAACATGCAATTAAGATTAGAAATTATGAAATCATTAATTGAGGCTTTGATCTTTTGTATTAGCTAACGAAAAATGAATGAAAATTGCGCCAATATGAAGGAATCATAATTTTTTTCAACAAAATAAAAAAAATAACGCCATTTTGGCAAAATTTACATGCATACTTTTCATATTAATATTCACTATTTAAAAAATATTTTAACGTGCCATACATTATTAAAAAATATACTCCCAAACTTGATGTCACGCTTGCCAGTTACAATTTTGCATCCGAACATGCGCACTCATGATCTAAGGTTGTAATCTGATTGCCGACGAAATCCAGAAATTTATGCCTGTTTAGAAGCATTCGTGATAAAAGATTTAGCGTTATCAAAGTAAATATACATTTCATTTTTACTACGACGCCATTTTCACTTACTAAAGTCCTCTGAGCTTAGCATCTCAATCATTCAGCTTAGCATTCCGCATCAGCGGAATGAAAAAAAAATATTGAAATGTAACAGCTTTATGAGTAAAAATGCGTTTTGTTTTATTGTGACGTCTTTTTCTGTTCAGTATACTTTTTAAAGTTATTTTTAATTGCAATGCGAAAATGACATCCGTAATGATACGGCAATTCCCATTGTTTCCCTTCTTTGTTCAACAATGGAAGTAACCCGATTGCCACCAATGTGGAGAAATTTCATAAAGACTTTTAAAATTAAAATAAAAATATAAAAATGGAATCACTTAAAAAAACAGCTAATGCGGGCACATTAGCAAATAAACTGCTTTCCTTTAAAAAAATAATTATCAAAATCGGTTCTGTAGAAAGCTCAGTCAGATGGCTAAAAAAACAGCCTTGTCTTTTAAATATATAGATAGGTACGATACATAAAATGTACATAAAATTTAAATAAACCGTGAAATTATGAGACAAAAAATTTCAAACCGTGGAACCATATTACCGTTATTATATCTTAGTTTCTCATAGTTTTTAAAACTTCATCGCCATTGTTTATCCATTTGCACCTCATCTGCCCATTAGAACTATTTCTACCACGATTTTGTGTTATTACCTATTTCTACCAAAAGGTATCTTTTGACACCTTTGTGTTTCAATGTAAATAAATGAGTTTCAATGCAAAAAACTATTGAAATTTCAAATTATCAGTTAAATATAGATAATTTGAGCAATATATATATTCACTGACGTATTTATTAGAAATTATTTAATTAATATTTGATTTTAAATTTATTGCAGGTTATAAATTCTAGCTTAATTCAACTATTTACAAAATACAAATATACATAGATGTAATGAAACATGTTTTACATCAACTAAGACAGCAATTACAAAATATTATCTTCTTCATTATTTTTAATTTTTATTAGAAAATAAACATTTTAATATTACTAACTTAACAGACTTTCAGTCTCATGTATAAAAATTCAATCTTTATAACAATAACAGTAATCATAAAGACAGCAGTGTAATAAAATTCTTTCCTTATTCAATACCACAGTTTTTACACGAATGAAAACAAAATTCACGTGTATTGAACTCACTACCAGAACTGGAGAACAAAACGCGTTATTCAATTTTTAGAACTAGTCACTGCAATGATCTACACTAAAATGCAACATGCCAGAAAACAAGCGAATACCAGAGTTTTGCGGAAACTCTCGTATTTTCCGTTACAACTGAAATCGTGATTCTCTAATCTGACTATAATTGATGTGATGCTGTAAAATGGTGTTTATATTTATGTGTAAAATTGTTTAAACTTAGAAATTATGAAAACTTCGAGGTGTCAAAAGATACCTCATGATAGAAATAGATAGACCATATGCGTATTTTTATATCCAGGATGAGCTGGAGGAAAATGATACCGCTGAATTAATTTAACATCTATTGTACGAAAAGTCAAAAAAAAAAATGCAATTTAACAAATTACAACGACCATTTGGAAAATGATTTTTTCAAAGGCTAAAATTTAAGACATAAAAAATCGCATGGGGTTGATCATACGCCATGGATTACATTTTTCGGTACTGTAAATTTTTAAACTTCTACGGAACTGGTCATACATTAGGTACGCCATGGATTAAACATTAATATTCCTGGACCAATTTTAAATGAAATTTCATTCTTAAACTTCTAAACATCCCACAAAATTACTTTTTACACCGTCGTATAGAGAGAAAAAAATGTACTTTTAAATGCAATTTGTTTGAAAGCTGTATCTCAATTTGTTTCTGAGTTATTAATTTTTTTTTTTGTAATTTTTATTACTTTTTTGTCATAGTGGCAACAGAAGTATGCATCTCTGTTGAAAGTAAAGGGAAAATACAGATTACTGCATAGACCAATCAGAAAACGAATAAAATGCGGATTTAACCAATAAAACGCTTCCGATATGTTTTTGATTTCCTACCCTGACAGAGGACAATAACCAATTTTACAAATGGTTAAAAATAATTGTAGAGAAATGGTTAAACTTAGAGAGTAATTTTAAGTTAAAATCTGAAAGGTGTCTTTTGACACCTCTTGGTAGAAATAGTATTAATGTACACTTTGTTTGATGACAGAGTCCCATTATTTTGAGATTAATTTATCGCACTAAGATCTGAATCTGAAGAATCCTACATATTTATTATTTCTAACATTTTCCGATATATTTGAAAAATAGTTTACAAATTCGATTTTTTTTTGTTTGCCGTCTGTTCGTGCTCTAATTCACGTAAATATAGTAAGATTGCCATAAAAATAATTTATTCTATTAGAGTTTACTGTGGTATGTTCAGTATTGAAAAGGAAGTATGTAGCATTTACATCTCATTTTCAGGGATACTCAAAAAAATTCCGTTACATTACGGTCTGGGAAAAATCTTTTGCGGTGTATTTTAATCATATTACGCTGTTTTAAACATATTCAAATTTATATATAATCTATATGGCCAAAGGTGACCGGTCACTTGCGATTTTAGACGTTTTGTTAAATATCTAGAAAAATACACGAGGAATTAATCTGAAACTGCAGGTGTGTAAACAGTATAGTGTAGGTCATATATTTTCGCGAAGGTTTATTCCCGAAACTCCATAGGGAACCGTCAACAAATTGAAAAAGAACGAATATCTTTTGGATAACCCTGTAAAAACTAATCTAGCAAAATCGTTCAAATTGCAGATTATTAATAAGTGGTTTATTGGAATATACGGTGTTCATTTTTATAAGGATAGCATGTATACTCGTAGAGAAATTAAGGTTTTTATAAAAACAGTCCCAAATTTCGCCAAGTTTTTTTGCTTATAATTTGCAGAGTTCTTAATATAAAAAAGAAGTTCTTTTCAGAAAATATGAGGAACAATATTGTACACAATACCCTGCAGTCAGAATTAAAAAATAATAAAAATTGGATGAAAAATGAACAGGTTTAGAAAACAATGTTTCACGGCGCATGCGCGAATGTGATCAAAATATAATTTGCATAATTTGTTAGATAAATGTATCCATTGATTAGTGCCAATATAGCATACACAATATTGCACGTACGACTGCTTTTGGATACAGCCCCTCATCTTTTTGCTTCCTTTTGGGAATAACGGATTTTGAGCTCATTCTATAAACGATTATTATCAGACTTTTCAGACTATGTTTTTGAGACTTTCACAAAAGTTGCTCTATACATTTAGCTAACACATTATGCAAATTATATTTTGATTATGTTCGAGCATGCGCAGTGAATCATTATTTAGTAAACCTGCTCATTTTTCATTCAATTTTTATTATTTTTTCATTCTGATTTCAGGGTATTGTGTACAACGTTGTTTGTCATATTTTCTGAAAAGAACTTTTTTTATATGAAGATCTCTGCAAATTATAAGCAAAAAACTTGGCGAAATTTGGGACTGTTTCTATAAAAAAAAAACTTAATTTCTTTACGAGTATACATGCTATCCTCATAAAAATGAACACAGTATATTACAATAAGTCACATATTAATAATCTTGAATTTGAACGCTTTTACTCCATTAGTTTTTACAGGGTTATCCAAAAGATATTTGTTCTTTTTCAATTTGTTGACGGTCCCCTATGGGTTTTCGGGAAAAAATATTCGCGGAAATATATGACTTATACTATACTGTTTACAGACCTGCAGTTCCATGTTAATTCCTCATGTATTTTTCTAGATATTTAACAAAACGTCTAAAATTGCAAGTGACCAGTCACCTTTGGCCATCTAGTGTATCACTGAGGTGTACTACAAGACCCTTCTGTAGAATAAGGTGTGCAGAGAATTTATCGTTCATTTACAAGGATACACAAATAAAAAACTTGGCTACAGAAGAAAAATTACAATAATGAAGAACTAAAGAAGCCCATGAACAATAATTGCGTTTCCAGTTCTGATACGCGGTTTTAAATTTGCCTATTTTTTATTATTAGTGTGTATAAATTTTATAGCTCATATACAGGGCTGCACAAAAATTCTCAAGTACATTTCCTTTTATCGACGGAAATTCCAGAATGGACATGTTCAATTGGGCTATGAGTTTAACTGAACTAACACTAAGCATACTACGTAATATACATACAAATCTATATAGATCATATATAGGACTGTAACGAAAAATTCAGATATTTTTGTTTTTCAGACTACTGATGGTAATAGAAGAAATTTGGTTTTTAATTACGTTATGCGTTTTTCAAATTGTTTATTTGGGCATAATCTTTCACCTTAATAAATTGTGAAGTTTTCTTACAGTATTCTGAATGCGTTGGAAAGTGTTTCTTAATCTATGCTGTACGCATGATTTTTCGCTCTCGTTATTTGAAAATTTGTGAGAAAACTAAAAAAAGCGCAGTTAACTTATATACATCATTAGAAAAACTAAACTGGCGTATCCAAAAATAAATAAAAATGTAATAAATCAAATAATAAAGCATTTATTTACTTATTACATTAAAAAAATATAAATTATCATATATTCTTTCTGTGCAAATTAAAAAATACATATTTATAAGAGAAAATACATATAAATACTTTTTTCAATTGGTAATTTAGCTAATATGAAGAGAATGTTGAAAGTTATTTGTTAATGTTGTTTACAAAATTATTTTTACCTATTTGAAAGGTAATTAAACACATGAAGATGCGTTTCATATAATAGTCTGATTTTTCTTTTAAATTTTAATCCCAAGTGGTGAAATAAACAAGCGCAAAATATTTGTTTTGTTTGACGAATGCAAATATTAAAAAATAACTGTAGATTTATTTTTTTTTTATTTCACGCACTGTTTTGAAATAGGAATATTTTTCTCATATTTTATTTGAAAATAGATAATTTTATATTATTCGTTAAAAAGCATTAGAGTTCCGCAGAAAAATAACACACTTTAATAAATATTGAAACAACCACTCAAATTTAACGAAACTTTAATATTTAAACCAAAAGTGACATTTAATAATTTAGTCTATTTTGTGTTTACCTTTGATTAAACTAGAAAAATCAGAGAAATTTTAAAATAAAAAAATACTTTTAAGATTTTCCTGTATTTCCATTTTTTAAACGAATTAAAATTTTAAAAAAAAGTAAATGAAAGTTCAATAATTCTATTATTTAGTTATATATTAAGTGATCAAAATTTAAAAATTACTTTTAAAAAATTACATCTAGAAAAATAAAATAGTCTAACCAATTTTTTATTTTAACAATTTAATCTCATAATTAAAACTTGGCAATAAAATGATAAAAATATATTTATGAACTTATTAGATGTATGCATAGTTTAGTTAATATTTCAAATTTTTGTATTAAAATTATTTGAAAATTGAACTATTTTTAAATAAAATATAATTTTGTATTTTGCATTTTGAATCGACATACTAAGCGATTCAAAAAAGTCTTCAAAGTTTGAAAATGTTTGAAAAATGTATAAAAATGAATGTACAAAAAAAAAAAAAAAATATATATATATATATAATAAGTAAATAAATAAAATGAATAGTCTTAGTGATTACTTATAAATGAATAGTTAAAATTTTATTACAATTGTCTTAAAATATCAGTAAAGTATTGTCTTAAAGTGAATTAATTTTTTTTTTTTTTTTTTTTTTTTTTTTTTTTTTTGTAATTGTCTTATCTGCTTTAAAGTTTTTGTTAAATTTTTCTTAAAATGTCTGTATTAAAATTTTATTCCAAATGTCTTATTATCTTTGTTAAAATCGTATTCCAATTGCCTTAAAATATCCGCGTTAAAATTTTATTCCAATTGCTTAAAGGAGTACCTATTTTTAAAAATGAATAATTAACAAACGAATAGAGTTATTAAAAAAATTCTTGCAGGTAACGAATGTGTAAAATCTGGAATTTTGTTTAGAACGCTTTATTATAATAGTTCAAAATCTGATCGACAGATGGCCGTACAGCACATTTTGGTGGCTATATGAACAAACGGAGCATGCGTGAAGACCAGACAGAAGTAGACCTGGTCAGTGAAAAAAAGTTCAGTAGTAACCATTTCAAGGGAAACAGTAAGAACAAGGGAAGTAGTTGTCGTTGCGTAAATTCTTCAAAATGGTGTATTCGTTGCCCATATATCCACCAAAATGTGCTGTAACGCAATCTGTCGGTCAGATTTTGAACTATTATAATAAAGTGTTCCAAACAAAATTCCAGACTTCACACATCCGTTTCCTGAAAGAACATTTTTAATAACTCTAATCTTTTGTTAATTACTCATTTTTAAAAATAGGTACTCCTTTTTGGGACACCCTGTATTTGCTTATCAATAACTATATCGGAATACATAATTATTTTGATGCCTTTGTAATGATATGCAAACTGTCCTTTAACTTTTTCAATTTTCATAAATTTCATATGTATTCCTAATATATTCCATTGATAAGACTTCATATATGTAAGTAAGCAGTCAAAAAAAAAAAAAAAAAAAAAAAAAAAAAAAGGTTGTTACGAAAATAGGTCATAACTATTTTTATTCTAGCGCAAGATGCATTTTACATCATTGAACTTTAGCCCAATTTTCGTAATCCTACGCAGTACATTAAAACAGAAATTTCTATCATTAAGAGGAACTTAGAAATTAACTGAAGGTATTTAGTGCTGACTAATAAATTTTCGATGCTGTAAGGAAACATGGCATGTTTATGACACTATTAGCAAAATATATTACCCTAGGGTGGCGCTTAAAGTTAACAACTGTTTTTCAGGAGATTTGGTATTTAAGTTGTATTTACATATAATGTTTAGATATTTTCTGATGATAAGGAAAAGCAATTTTCGAGCATTGTTATTGAGTTTTTTAACCGACTACCAAGGAGGGTTATGTGTTTCACGCGTGTCTGGGTATGGGGATTACTTTATACCGTCGAAACATCCCAACGGCTGGATGGATTTTAATGATTGATCTCTATCGATTCGTCTTAAACGTCCGATGGTTATAGGGTAGGATTTGTTTTTATAAATTCAAAATGGCGGCCATAAAATATAAAATGGCAGTAGAGACGAAAAAAATTTTTTACGCACCCTATTGAGTGGCATATCATTGGATAGGTCTTTCAAAATGAAGACGATGTTTCATTGACTATTTTACAGTCAGAAGCTCCGTTTAAATATTATACAACCTGGAAGATGTAGGTAGGATCTCTAGCTTTAATGCAACTCTAGCCATCATAGAACCTCATCAAAACAGTGTGTATAGATAGGAACTGACAATTAAACACAACTTAAAAGTCATCAATACAAGTAAATAAAAAAATAGGTAAGTAATATAGTTTCACATTGATAAAAAAAATTAATTAGCTCACTTTTAACGCAGTCGGGTCTTTTGATTTTTTAAAATTTAATTACATAATTATTTGCGCTCTATTCTTTCACTTAACGACGAGAAAAAATTTCCGGAAATTTTAAAAAGAATATAATGACTAAGAGTTGTAATTTTTAATCAAACTCAAATAAAATAATACTCGAATAAAAACAAATTTTTATTTAAATTTCAAGTTTTTAGCCTAACTTTACTCTACTCACGCTCGCTTTTCAAAAAGGGAATCAAACTCATCTCAAATTCATAGAAAGTGAGTCAAAGTGACGGATTTTTACCATTTATTCTCCGGCGGTTACTTTTAAGTACTATCAAAGAAAATGCAATATAGAATTTATTTAATTCGTGTACTGATAAAATTAGGTTGTACTTTTCATAGAAAATAGTTTGCTCGATCACATTTAGAATGCACAGGGAAACAGACGAAGCTAAATATTTTTTAATGTGTTTATTTTCTCAATCATATACACAAGTGTAGCTCTTCTCCGATTAAAAAACATTATACGAAACATTTGCAACTACAAAATACTTTTCAGTTTAGAAAGCATTTAAATACATTTATTTACATTGTTTTCATAAGAATTGTGAGGTTTTTATACTAGTATTTTTTTGTTAATCTAATTATTCTTGTAAATATTTTACAAAAAGAGCTCTAACTACCGATTTATTAAATCAGTTTTAATTTAAATAAACGGCCAAGTGCTAGTATTACTCGCACTCAGAGAATTCCGTACAATAAATATATGAATTATTAACTGTATTATTAAAAAAAATCGTTGCTAAAAGAATAATAAGACTTTGTAAAAAACTATACAACGTAGAGTTGGGTATAACTGTATATACAGTCGGACCTCTATTTAACGAAGTCACTAAATCCCGAAAAAAAGTTCGTTATATGGAAAATTCGTTAAATAGAGAGCCACCGTTTAAAATACTTTAAACTACGTAAAACACATTTTAAGTCCATAAACACTAAATATAATTTAAAAAAGTAATTAGTCACACTTTGTTTATAAATTACATCTATTTGTTTTACTTATTTTACCAATCAAAATGAAGTCTGCAAGGGAAATAAAAATGTAACAAAACATTGTCTGGAAATACATTGTATTTTCAGTTAAAAAAATAATTTTACATTAAAATCACGATTTTTTATTATGGTTGATAAGCTGTTTGGAGGAATACCAAATTTTAAAGCAGTATTCATTTTCTTCATGCCTTTATCCACCTCAGCAAGAATAATTTTCTTTTTCTTTGATGCTCAAGCACTTTCGCTTTGACATCTTCGAGCTACAAGAACCGAAATTACCAACACGATTGATCATGATCAACAATCTAGAAAACGGGAAACTTATAGTTTAAGGACACGGGGCAGCTCCATTGAGGGTCAAAAGGGGATATTGAAAGTTTGCTCTTCTTAGATGGAAAGCGAAAAATCACAACGATTTTACTGCTCTCGGTGAGTTAGGTGCCTGGTAAGACCTGTTCATGGTCATTGATCATCATAAAATGTGTTAAAAGAAAGAATAAGTTTGAAATGTCCAGTAATATTTTAAGAAATAGGGAGGAAAAAAAATTAGATCCCAACGAAAAGTTCGTTAAATAGAGAATACACTTCGCTATTTGGAGGTTATTATACGAAGAAATTTGCAAAATGTTCTTGGTTCCAAGTAGAAGTTCGTAAAATAGAGAAATTCGCAAAATAGAGGTCCGACTGTACTAGAAAAATATAAATGAGTTCAAAGAGATATGAAGCCTAAATAATATCAAATGTTGCTGTTCTGTATAACTCTTTTTTAAAATCTTATCCTAATCTGTTTATGATGGGACAGGGACCAGGACGATATTACCAGGAGTACGAGGACACCGGAACATGAAGAGCATGTGGATGTGTTGCGTGAATTCGACTAGCAACCGGGCTGTATCCACAGCCGCAAATGTGAGTTAGATGACGGTTTGGCGAGTATTAGGAACAGAAGGCCTTAGACCCTATCATGCACAGCTTGTGCATGCCTTGAAAGCAACCGACCATCAGGCACGTGTCGATGTTTCACGATGGTTCTTCCAACAGTTGGATGCGCAATCAGACTTTGCCGCACACATGCTATTCATCAATGAATGCAGTTTCAGTCGGGAAGGCATTTTCAATAAGAACAATGCACACAACCGGGCGTACACGAACCCACACGTCACCCGTCCTCATTCATATCAACGGCGTTTCAGCGTCAATGTGTGGGCCGGAATTATCCACGATCATTTGATCGGGCCATATCTTCTGCCAAGGTGCCTGGGCGGCGGTACGTATCTGGTATCCCTGCAAGAGGTGCTTCCAGTTCTACTTCAAAGTGTTCCAACCAACATAAATGTTGGCCTGGTTGTGAGGATTGCCGTTGTAGCAGGCGATATCCGGGAGATGCCCGGGGTATTCTCTAATGGTCACAACTCCCTCCGCCGGCAGTGTGAGGTCTGCATCATTGCTGGTGGGCACTCTTTCGAGTAGTTTTTGTGATTCCGCACAAAAATCATGCGTGTACTATTTTTTACGTGTCAACTTTCATTCATATTGCGCACTACGTGCGTATAACAAATTGTTTCTCTTTATTTTGTGCGGAGAAATTGAATGAATTAGGAATAATTTTTTTATTTAATTTTATCATCCCTATTTTACGTGTAGGGGGTAGTAGTTTTTGCCTGGTCTACGACACCAAGATCGGGAATAATTGGACTGTGTTAAGGGGAGGGGGGGAGGAGTTCAAATTTCAACTCCTGAACACAGTTCTGTTTGCGCTACTTAACCACTCCCAACGATTCAGATTTTGAGCTCAAAATTTAAGTTTAAGTCTAAGCTTTTGAAAGCATTTAATGATATATAAAAAATAACGGTAAAAAATAATTGTTCGTTACTCCAAAGTCTAAAGCGACCTCTATCGGCATTTTTGGAAATTTATTTTTAAGAAAATATTGACATAAAGAATAGTTTTAGCAAAAACCGCAAACGAATCGACCAATTTTTTCATTTTTTATAATCATTTGAAATTTTCGACCCTAAGCTTTATTGGCGCCTATCTCCTTCGGAAGATGTTTGAGATCCTTAGTTCCCTATTTAATATTGTTTGTCTTGATGTGTACTATCACCCCTTAAAGTTTTGCCCAAGAGTTTAGATTCACCCTGTGTAGGATATATCAACACAAAAAACCCTTAACGAGTTAAAAATTGTGACCCAGCACTTTATCTTATTGCCATAAGAGTTTTAAATATGGAACTTAAAAATAATGATATCAAATTTTAAGTGACGCTATGCTATTAATTAATGTATATATACATACATTTATAATATTTATTTCATCTTTTTATTTTTGTTTTACTTATAATTGCATGTGTAATAATTATGTTAAATTTAAAAGGATGTATAAAAATTTATTCATTGATGCTTTATCAATCACATCTTTCATAAATTCAAAATATGAGTTTTAAAAGGTATGATCAAAATTTAAGTGACGCCTTGATGTAGCTTTAAGCAATTTGTTTTGAATTTAATTTCAATTGTTTTCGGTTTGGCTAAATATATTTACACACGTAACCAAAACTTTTAATTTACCAATACACTGTTAAAAATACCACTCTCACTAAACCTATACAATGCACTGTAATGTATTTATATGAAAAATTTGATTTATCTTTTTATTTTACCTTTTTATTTAAAATACAATAATTGCTCACTAATAAAACTAAATAAATCTATCTAAATCAAATTCTAACCTACAATTTTTTGCTTAATAATTGAGTATCCATTTTCATTGAGCAACAGTTCGAATGTGCAATCAAATGTGCGAAAACATCAATCTTCCACAGCATCAAATGAAATTAAACTTTAAGAAAAATTTGCCAAAGTGAACTGGTAATATTAAATCGCCAAGACATCGCCAAAATGTAATCTCGTTGATATCATGATAAAGCAACGATAAATGACTAAATCTCTTAAATATAATTGCTGTTCATAAAAAATATTGAAGCTTGGTACTAATCTGAATTTTCGAGACCCGAATTAAATTTTTTTGGGCCTATTTACCAGTATTTAAGGGTGTTCTCAAATCCAAAAGGGCAACTTTCTGACATAAGTTTTAATTTATTTTTGTTCGAAAATGCATGAATCTAGGTGGTGGTGTTGTTTAGAAACTATGTAATTGAGCTGTTTTTTCCATTTTTTAGCAAACGCAATAGATCTTTCTGAAAATAATGTCAAAGTGGGCGTTTTGAACCGAATTTCCGCGCGAAAGAAGAAAGAGACTCAAGAGCGGGCGAAAAACGTGTTTGTCACGTGATCACAATTCCTTATAACTCAATAGGTAATTGATCGATCAAAAAATGAAAAAAAAAACAGTTCAATTCCAAATCGCTTCCACGGTCAGGCTTTCCAATTTTATACCTTTCCGTAAAAAAAATAATTTGTAAATGTGTCAAAACGTTTTGCGCTTGTTGAGCAGAGCGGTTAAGAACAGCGTTAAAATTGCAGATGTAGTTGAGAGGCGTTATATGGAATAATATTTTTACATTTGAAAGACAGATGGCAGCACCACCAAACACTAATTTCAATAATTCAGAAATGTAAACGGGATTGATTTTACTAGATTACATTTGTAATCTTCAGTACCGTTTTTAAAAGAGAAATATTAATTAGTAATACTTCTTAAGTTTGTAAAAAAAAAAAAAAAACAACAACAAAAAAAAACATGAGCTTGAGCATTTATTTATTATTTTTTTTACGCTTAGAGAGAGTTTAAAGTATGAAGTGGCCATTTTATGAATTTAATGAAAAGTAAAAGAGAAAAATGTACGCATTTTTATTTGTTCAATCGACATTTTCCTTTTATTTACAGTTTTTTACACACAAAAATTCGTATTTTCCTCAACGAAACGGATTGAAATACGATACATATAAATAAACTATACAATTTTAATAAAAATTTTCTTTTTTAAATTTTGGATGTATGACATTTTTTTTTAATTTCGTAGTTTTCCATTTACAGTTAGAATAACGGCATGTATTATTATTATTATTAAATACGTAATGGTAGAATAACGGCCTGTTTTTTTCTTTTATTTATTATAAGGGTAATGTAAAAACTAAAAACGCATAATTTAAATTTATGTACCGTAGAAAAACACAAATTCATTTGTGTTAAAAATTGTTAATAAAAAGAAATTGTTGTAGACTGAACAAATACAATTTTCGATTTTAAAATATTCTTTTTTCCGTCTTATGTAAAAATTGGCTTTCGACGGACCTTAAAAATCTTTCCGTTTTCGCGTTAGGCAGCTACCGGCTTACGGAGCACATAATAATGTTATTTTCAATGGATTCGCCGGGACTTGAAAGTCTTTCTGCAGTAGGCAGATTTCCGGCTTACACAGAGTCCGCCTTAGACAGATCTTACAGTGTTTTTATTGTTTGAAAAATTGTCACGAAATAGTGATATGTGAAACTCTTAAAGAAAAAAATCAAAATAAACAAATGCATTCGTATAGAAACATAAAATCAAATTTACTTTATTAACTGGCTTAAAAAGGATGAAAAAAAATGCTTACTGCTTCAAAGAGGAGAGACCTCACAACGTACGTATTGCAAGACCAGCGCTTAACCGACTGAGCTGCAGAAGGTACGGAAACATTCCTCTAAAAGTTGAACAGAAGAAATTATGCGCACGAATACAGAGGCGCAATTTCGGTGAAATTCCCATAAATGGCGGAAAAATATAGTCCGATTTTTCATGCTTATTATATAACGAATAAGTGTCTTCCAGGAAATAAGCATGGTCTTATTCGGTTCATCTAGAATAGATTCATATTATATATTAATTTTAATAAGATCGCCCATGTCATTTTCGGAGGGAAAAAATGTGAAATAAAAAGAAAACTAGAGTTTTTCCGGAAACAGCTGTTATCTTATTCCCTTCACATAAAACAGATTCATATTATATATCAGTTTAAAGAAAATCGCCCGAGCCGTTTTCCAGATTTTGACTTTAGGAACTTCTTCCATAGCGTTTCCTTTAAAAATGGCTATTTAGATCTCAAAATATACTGAACGTAGAAATGTAAAATTTCAGAATAGAATTAGACTGCTGTTCTAAAAAAATCAGAATAATAAAAGATATATTTGCTGAGTTATTGAAAGGCGGCTTTTCGGGTTTTCTTTGAAGTCGAGTTAGCTGTATATATGAGTTCCGTCATCTACGAATTCTACGATACGATACGATACGATTTTAGGCTTAAGGCTGCGTCACTGGAATACTATCGTCTTCCATGATTTGGTTCGGTGTCTAGTGGGTAGTAATAAGTCCAGGCAGATTTTTGACGAAATCTTAACAAATTTTAATATTCTTGAATATATATGGAACAGACCAGGTATTTACAGTTTGAGGGTAATTATAAACATCGTAGCCAAACATCTGTTGGCTTTTCTCGTTTTCATTAAACATCGACGAGAGATTTCGCTTACACTAGGCTGTCTCCCTATAAAACATTACTAAAGAGCAGCTTCTAGCTGGCCGAAGATTTTGCAGCCTCTCTTAGTCCGTCTGACTAAGTCTGGACTGTTTCTGCTGTCGTTTTTCTTTAAATCTCACGATTTTAATTGTAGGCTGAGCATTTTTCTTATTGTTCGGTAATTGAGGTTTATCTTCCAGAGCCTCACTAAAGAATCTGTCTAGCTTTGCGGTACAGAGTTCATTTTCTGTCACCACAAATTTATACTCTTTTATCACTTAATTGTTTAAGATTAACAAAGTATATTATATGTTGAGAAAACAATTTAGAAATCTTGAATAGATAGTTTAAATAATGCTTTTTTAGCTCACAGGCTATCAAAGCCTGAGAGCTTATGTGCCCGCCGGTTCTGTATGTACGTACGTATGTACGTACGTAACGCGATAACTCTTGATAGAAACATCCTATTTGCTTCAAATTTTTTTTTCTAGTTTCGTTCTGATAAGGCGCTTCCCTGATTAGTTTTGGGTGTTCATTGGTTAAGAATAAAGGGGGAAAGGGGGGTTAGTCCAGCCCCCTCCCCTTAATTCAGATAAATGGGTTTTTCAGGCAGAATTATTCGATTTGCTCGGAATTTTGTATACCGGCTTATTATGTTAAGGAACTTCCCTGATTAGTTTAGGGGGTTCATTGGTTAAGGATAAAGAGGGAAAAGGGGGGTTAGTCCACCCTCCTTAATTCAGATAAATGGGTTTTTCATGCAGAATTATTCGATTTGCTCCGAAGTTGGTAAACCGGATTATTATGTTACGGAACTTCCATGATTAGTTTTGGGGGTTCATTGGTTAAGGATAAAAGGGGAAAAGGGGTGTTAGTCCACCCCCCTTAATTCAGATAAATGGGTTTTTCATGCAGAATTATTCGATTTGCTCCAAATTTGGTATACCGGTTAATTATGTTAAGGAGCTTCCTTGATTAGTTTTGTGGGTTCATTGGTTAAGGATAAAGGGGGAAAAGGGGGGTTAGTCCACCTCCTTTAATTCAGATAAATGGGTTTTTCATACAGAATTATTCGATTTGCCCCGAAGTTGGTATACCGGTTTATTATGTTAAGGAACTTCCCTGATTAGTTTTTGGGGTTCATTAGTTAAAGATAAAGGGGGAAAAGGGGGCTAATCCCCTTCACTTATTTTTTTAGGGGCATTATTCTTTAAAATAAGAGTATAATATACAATTAGTGCGAATAGCCTGTGAGCTCAATGCCATCAGTTTAGCTGGGCACTTTTCTTTTTTATTTCTTTCTTTTTGACACATCTGAAAAAAGAGACAGAGCAAAAATCGTATTTTTTAAAAATAAATTCGTTAGTTAGCTCTTTTTATCAAGCGTAAATCAAAGTGATAAATTTTCAACAATCGGGATCCGCGTCAAATTAGTGTATTGCAATAGAAATTATCTGGAGCTACGTGAATTTGAGTCATAAAATTAGGAGCGATTTTTAAGGCAACGTCAATGTCCTAGGTTCCTTAACAGCCTACGCAGGGCGTTGGTACATGTGTTTACCTTACATCTGAAAGATCTAAATAGAGTTCATGATACAATATGTGCAAATATAAAGTTCCTCTCATAAAAGTTGTGGTGGAGTGGAACACTGGAGTTGGTAGTTTCTCCATGAGCAATGACGATGACGCAACAACTGTAGAAGGGAACGGGGGGAGGGGGTTGTTGATAAACATTCACAAATATATTTACGAAAAATGTAAAGGGGCTAATTAAGGCACTTGAAAAGAAAATCTTATCTTTGTATATCGTGTGAAAGCTTTCGTAACGCTGAACTCAAAATATATTTCTTTTAATTTTACGTATCGTATTTTCAGAGATATTGTCGAAAATGTAATGCAAAAATATGTCCGCCCCCCTCCCCTTCTATTTCCGAATCTGCTGAAACTAAAATTATGAAAATATTAGGGTAGTAGGAGTTAATTTAAACCTTGCAGGAAAACTATAGCGATTACCCTATAGGTCTCATAGTTTTTGAGAAAATCGCATTTTCCTATAAATACAACTTTCGATTTGCGAGCGTTCAGCAAAGGACTTGAGGAACACTGAAGCACCTGTCGTCGCAAAATTATAAAAGGATTGTTGATAATGGTTTTCGAAAAAAAAAAACGTCAGTAATTAGCCGAGATACATATTAACCCTTTAAGACACGGACGGTTAGAACATACATAAAGACAGGGGCGGCGTACTCTATGCGCCATCGGCTTTTAAAGCCTAGATAACAACTTTTAATGATACATTTGTGTTATGCCCACTTACTAATTCATGTATGTATTGTACGGTACCCTTTAACCGCGAGTAATACTCGCAGTTGGCCGGTTATTTTTTTCTAAATTATGATACAACGCACACACTAATTCTAATAGAAAAATATAAAAAAGCCAACACAATTACAGAGATATAAATGACAATACAAACATATACACATATGCATACAGGGTGTCCCAAAAACATTGACCTCGGCTTTTATTCCTTATATATTGATCATAGACATATATTATAAATTACGAAGTTACATAAAAAAGGGTACAGAATTTTATGAAATCGATTAAAATTTCCAGGGGATTAAATTTAAAGAAATACAAAATTTAAATTTTCCCATTGAGTAAAATGTGCTCCATACACTAATAAGTTCATGTATAAAATTTCAGCATTTTAGCATAGAAATTCGCAGAGATATGTTTAAACAAAGTTAGTTAGGGGTTAATCATAAATTAAAATGTAAATGTTTATAGCTAAAGTGCAGATGACGCGACGCAGAAACGCATCATAAGCAAATTAAATATGGCTTTTATCTTTAGTTTTGTTTACAAAACTATGCTTTCTGAAAAATACTTTAGAATTTTACATAATGAATTACAGAATAAAACTTGGAAATGACACAGTCAATGAACATTAAAACAGCTTAGAAATGTTTGCATATCCAGCTCTGTATCGGTATGAATATAAAGCATTTTGAACAAGTTTTCTAATCTTTGAGTAAAGTTATTATTTCTACACCAGTTTCGATACACTTGTTCCAATAAATAGCATAATTATTATTTGTTTATACAATCACTGTTTTCTTTCGTAATTTGTGGTTGGTTGATTGGTTGATTGATTTTTTGACGGCCGATTATCTACTCTAGGGATATAGGCCTGAGGGGGGAGTGCCCTCCGTAGGGGTCTTTCTAAGGGAATCTAACCCATAATTACGCATGGAAATCCATGGCTCGAAGAAAACCATGAAAACTCTGAACGATTAGGCCGACGGGCGCGATTGGGTTCGAACCTATCACCTCCCGTCTACCAGCTTCGAGAGCATAACCTCTCAGCCACTGGTGGGGCTTCGTAATTTGTGTATGACCCGGAATGCGATCATACGACATGATTCTTTCTTTTGCGAATTCATATTTAAGTTTCAGGCATCGAAACATGGTTTAAGTCAGCATTTATGTACACTGCTCAAAACAATTAGGGGAGCACATGGTTTTAAAGAAATGACGCAAATATGTACACCGATAAGTAACGTAAAATAAAACATCCATAATTTAAAGTGCTGTAGAAAACAGATAAAGAAAACTTCACACGTAAATTAAGGTTTATGACGTCAAAAACTAAAAAAAGGAGATAAGTGCAGAAATCGGTATTTTGCAGAAACGTCTGTTTCACTGCCTCAGTAGTAAAATTCAATTGCTCAGCTTGTGTTTTGAGAAAAGGTGGCTTGAAAATATCACAACAACATGATTTACCGCAATCCATGGCTTGGCGTATTATCGGGACAGTTGAGTTTGGAAAACACAACAAAGTCTAGTGGACGCTGTTGGAGTCGCAAGAAGTGTCCATGAAAGGATGTGGAATCGATTCAAAGACACATGGAATGGTGGTCATCGACAAGTGAAAGGTCGAAAATGTGCTAACACAGAAACTGATGACCGATATATCCTGTTAACAGCTCGTCGAGACGGAACGGGCAATGCTACTCAGCTGCAAACACAGTTGTTCTTGGCCACAGGACAAAAGGTGTCCAGACAAACAGTCCGAAATAGGCTTCATCAGGGTGGTCTCTGTACACGTAAGCTAATGGTCTGTATTCCGCTGACTTCAAGCCAGTGTGCGGCCCAAAGAAGGTGGGGAACTGAACATCGAGTTTGGAGTCAACGTTGTTGGAGTCTAATTCTGTTTACAGACGAGTCCCGATTCAGACCAGATTGTTTGATTCCCACTAGTTTTATAAAATAGTGTAATTGGCTTTATTATGTTATCATTTTATCTGTAATTAAATAAGATGAATATTTCTTTTTCAAAAAAGTGGTGCTAATTTAATGCGACTGTTAAGGGGTTAAGTAAAATTAATTTAATAACTTAAGCCAGACATTTTTTTTCATTAAGCCCTCGTGAATGAGTTCAGTCTCTCTCTAAAACAGGTGCTTTAACTTGCTCCCCCTCCTCTAAATAAGTTACTGCTTACCCCCCCCCCCCCCCCTCCACCTATTTGAAACTGCAATATCTCGATAACAAAACCAGACCAAATTCTTATATTAAAGAGCAAATTAGAGCTAATTGAGAGCTAAATTTTGGCATCTTTGAAATTTCAATACTCGAAAGTGGGTGGGCTAAGTTAACACTTGCCCTCTTACTTAAAATTGAAATATCTCGATAAAAAAAACCGGAGCAAATTCTAATAGAGATCAAATTAGAGCTAATTGAGAGCTAAATTTTGGCATTTTTGAAATTTCGATATTCGAATGTGGGGATTGAGAGCTAAATTTTGGCACATTTGAAATTTCAATATTCGAAAGTGGGCGGAGGGGGGGGGGGGTAGCGTTAACTTAACTTCCCCACCATTTTAATTGAAATATCTCGATACCATAACCGGAGCAAATTCTAATATTAGAGAGCGAATTACAGCTAATTGAGAGCTAATTCGTGATATATTTGAATCTAAAATATTGTGAGTTGGGGTGGCAAAGTTAACGCACCTCTCTAAAACTGGTGTTCCGTCGAGTGTTTGGGCCTAAACCCAAACTGATCGGGTATTATAATAGATTTGGAGTTGATGAACTCTTACCAGATTCGCAATAATCTATTCGCAGACTTTTGAGAGGCAAGATACGAGAGAAATAGGTCTGAAAATAGAAAGGGCATGTATATCCTGCCCAGGTGATTTTTAATCCGGGAGAACGCGCGCAAACACAGAGTATGAATGTTTTTTACTTTGTAATAAATAAATAAAAATAATAATCGTCACCTTATTTAATAGGAAACAATTCTTACAAATTCTGCTAAAAAAGAAGTTGAAGATTACTTAAAAAAAAAATAGTGGTGAGAATTGTAAAAAACCATACGCACTCTGGGTTTACAGGCTCGGCGTGCGTCTTTGCGGGTTAGGGTGAACTTAAAAATGTTTATAAAAGAGCGCCTTTTTTAAAAACTATTTTTTTATATAACAGGCCTTTGTTTTGTTTTATTACATCTTAACATTCTATTTATGTATTTAAATATAGTATGTGCATATCTGTGTTCTGGGGATTTCTTAAATCTTATTTTACAGTATTTTTAAAACATATTAACTTTTAAAGACACTGACATAATTTACAACAGAAAGAGGAATAGGAATATTTTTTAATTTTAGAGCAGGACTTTTTATATTTAATGGATCATTACACTTAAAAATAGATTTTATTAGAGTTAGGTTTATTTAACATTTCATAATTGATTTTTATTAACATTAAAATGTATAATTACTGACTGGAAAAAAAAGTTTCACTGATTAATATTACATCTCTATTCATTAAATCAGTTGTTTAAAAAAAGAAAAGAAAATTTTTTGTGCTGACAAAATATCTTTTGAGTTTTATACAGGGTGTCCCAAAAAGGAGTACCTATTTTTAAAAATGAATAATTAACAAACGAATAGAGTTATTAAAAAAGTTCTTGCAGGAAACGGATGTGTGAAGTCTGGAATTTTGTTTAGAACACTTCATTATAATAGTTCAAAATCTGACCGACAGATGGTGCTACAGCACATTTTGGTGGATATATGGCCAACGAATACACCATTTTGAAGAATTTACGCAACGGCATCTACTGTTTCCCTTGAAATGGTTACTACTGAACTTTCACTGACCACGTCTACTTCTGTCTGGTCTTCACGCATGCTCCGTTTGTTCATATAGCCACCAAAATGTGCTGTAGTGCTATCTGTCGATCAGATTTTGAGCTATTATAATAAAGCCCTCTAAACAAAATTCCAGACTTCACACATTCATTTCCTGCAAAATTTTTTTAATAACTCTATTCGTTTGTTAATTATTCATTTTAAAAAATAGGTACTCCTTTTTGGGACACCCTGTATATATATATACATATAATACATCCATTCATCATATCTTGGTATTCTCCATTACCTATTTTTTAGATACTTCGGGACATTATTAAAAGATTAAAAGAAAAAAAATTCTTTTAAGTGTGCACTTCATTGAAATCAATTAAAGTTAAAGTAGTCGATATAAAATAGTAATTAGTAGGGCAAAAATGGAATATCCTTATTAAAAAAAAGACTATGTGTTTTTATGGGCATGTCAGGTTAGATTTAGCACCGTTAGTCTTTTCTAAAAGTACTTAAATAAATAAAAAAAAAAGATTAAAAGGTCTAGCATACACCAATTGTAGGTTTAAAAGGGGTTCTATATAACTAATTCTTCTGTATTAAATATTCCAAGTTCATAAGGTTTTTTACTACATTTTAAATAAAATCTATACTTTAAGAAAATTTTAATTTTGGATTATGCGATATATGTAGGTGCGTTAAACATTTTTTTTAGATTAATAAATAGCCAAAAATCACACAAAGCAAGATCAGGAGAATAGGGTGGATATTCTATCACTTTGATATTTTTTTGTTCAAGAAATTCGACTGTAATCCTTTCCGAATGAGAAGATACATTGTCATGATGAAGCATGAGTCCCCAAGCATTAACCTCTTGAAGAATGTCTGGAAATGGATTTCTGGAATCTTAGTGGTGTACCAGTTAGCTGTAACTGTCTTCTGTCCCTCTAGCTTAATGGCTTTGACCAGACCTGTACTTCTGAAGAACACGATATACATTACTTTTTCCATTGCTCGTTGTCTTTTCACTATTGTTGGTTGAGATCATCTTCAAAGACCCATACTTTACTTTCTTGACGGGTTTCTTTACTGATTCTAACGCGCTCTGCGAGCGCTGCTTTTTGGTGTTCTGTTAAATTATGGGGGACCCAACTACAAACTAATTTTATCATAGGCAGTTCTTCATGAATAATTTTGTGTACATCTCCTTATCCAATGTTAAGTTCCTTCTGTATCATTTGGTAGGTCACAGCGATTATCATCGATTAACGTTTTTCGTAGGACCGGCACATTTTCTAAAACTACACTATACAATAGTCTTCCTGTGTGTTCTTCCTCCAGAAGAGAATTTCGACCTTTTCTAAATTCTGTAAGCCATCTGAATACAGTGACACGAGATGGAGCTTCATTTCCGTATCCTAATTGTAGACGTTGAAGACCTTCTTCTTGATTTAGCTCCGCTTTAAAATCATAGAAAATCATAGCTCGATAATGCTCTCGCGTCAACTCCATTTTCTCTTCTTTTAAAATTTACTCTACGATAGCTAAATTGTAATTTTTGCCACAAATTACCGTCTGCGAACATAAAGGAATTCAAATTCACATATCCGTTCAATAATTTTTTTTTGGCACATATCGTTTGCCTCTGTCTCAAAAATTTCACAGTTACCCTCGTATATTAGAAAAATATGCAAGTTAATTAAATTAATTTTTATCTTTGTTAAAATTTCATATATTCGTGCTATCTAGTTCTTTTTTTCAAACACGGCGAGAATACAAATAGAATGTACATAGGCAGTTAAAATTATACATATATTTAAAAAGAGATTCACCGAAATTACAGTAATGTTAATCTGATTTCAATACATGCTGTGCACTCTTGTTTTAAAATAAATATTTTGGAACTTCTGACATATGATATGTTCAAATTTAAAAAGGCACATTTAGAGAACGTAAACATGTATGGAAATTTAAATACATAAAATTTTACATTTGGCTATATTCTAACCATAGGCTGTATTGTAAACGCACTTTTAATCTTATATACTTAGTAATAAGGCACAGATTTTTTCAAAAGAAATGCATATAATTTATCTTTTTATTTATATTATGAATTTGAAACTTTCTCCTTTATTGTATTTTTATATCCATCGCGCATCTGGAATTAAAAAATTTAAATATCGCATTTAAAATTTGCAATTTTATTTTTTACCCTATACAATGTTAAATTCAATTTACAATTCTTCAAAAATTTTAAATACATTCATAAAATAAATAAATATGCACACGAAGTTGTCAAAATATATTCGTATGCCCAGATTATTTTTTTCTTTGAAAAATGATTTCTTAATTCTGTAAAACTGCTCTTCGTTTAAAAATATACGGAGAATATTTTTGTGAATAAAATTATAACATTTCTGGATAGTATAAAATCACGTTTCTCGTTCATAAATTCACGTAGCAAACGACAAGCATTTTTTAGATTTTTAATCGATACAAAAACTTGTACTTCTTGAAAAAAAAAAAAAAAAAAAAAAAAAAAACTGACGAGAAAGAAATAATTTAATTAAGATTTTGTTTACTTGTCCCTGATTTAAAAAATTATATTTTACGCTCAAGTTATAGGAAGAGTATCTAAATTTTAAACATGATGGGAAAAACAGATTTTGTTTACATATGCTTAATGGATTATCCAGATTTATATTTTTATGTTAAGATTTTTTTTTTCAGATGAAATTTTAATTAATTTTGAGAAATTGTCTTTTGTAGAAATTTTATTTGCATTCATTTTATTTTCTTTAATCTCTATTTGGCATAAGCTAAAACTTTAAAAAAGATTAATTATAAATTTAATATATTAGTGATTAATAGTAAAATCATTGATGTATTTCTATAAAAAAATTAAGTGATTCTTTTATTTACTTTTATTTACTTTTATTGTATAAGTTTACCGGAAAAGAGTCATAACAGCTGATTATTTTATATGATTGAATGGTAAAAAAATGGTGAAAATTAAATTTTCAGTAAATTTATAATAACATTGCTTTAATATACTTTTAATTATAGCTAAATTAAGTGAGTATAAAAGAGTTTGGAAATTTTTTCGCCCACTTTTTTTTCTTTTTTTTGGGGGGGGGGGGGGGGGGGGGAGAGAGAAAGATTTTAGTAATTCTAGGAAATACTCTCTCTCTCTCTTTATTTATTTATTTTTTATTTTCTGAAATACACAATTTTTTCTGTGTATGACATTGATAGTGTATCAATTTAATTTTCCTGCATTTGGTAGCATAAAAAAGGAAGAGTAAATCAGAGGTTAGTACATATGAAAGCTTAAATCAAAGTTAATATTAAATCACTAAAAACTATACGGATGGAATGATTAAATAAAAGATGAATATATCTAAAGTTGAAGTGTAGAAATCCTACGTAAAGTTGATGAAGCACGTTTCATACTTGCAAAAAATGAAGTGCATTTAAAATATATAGAAAGTGCCAAAAAGAAAAAAAAATCACCTTTTGACCTGCGTTTGAGCTTATCGTCATTTCATCATACAGGAATCCCCGACTTATGTAAGTAATGAGTTCGCAAACTTTTAGGTAACTTGAATTTTACGTAAGTCAAATTTCTAAATTGATTAGGTAAAATTTCGTAAGAAACTACAATATATATTATTTATATATAAATATTAATGATAAGAACGATGATAATTGCTACCGATCATTTTTAACGACTTAGAATTTAGTGCAGTATCTTTTTTATGAATATCATATATATATTATTTACAAAGCATCATGCAGCAATATTTATTGGGATATAAACTATAAAAATATGAAAAAACCTGAAAACAAAACTGAAAGAATACTTTTCAAATAAAAAACCTCTTATGGAAATGCGAGATTTATAAATTTAGCATTGATGAATTGATTTAAAGAATTTTCAATCTACATTAAACGAAGAAGCTAGAAGAAAAAAAAACACTCGTACCTCTTCATCGAAATTTTAAAATTAGGATTGAAATTTAAAAATTTGGTTAGGTACTGGTTTGAATTCGCATAATATGGTTAAGTCGGTATAATCTGTTTAAGTCGCATAATACGTAAATCGAGGGATGCCTGTAATAACTAGGGAATGCAACCCTGGCTCCCCGAGTTGCAGGGTATAGGTGAAAACTATTTTTGAAATTTAAAACTTTAACCTTTTCATCGCCGCAATGACGCGCCTTTGTCCCACCCTTTGCGCTAAGCACCTGAGCCGCTTCTCGCAGTGCTAAAATTGAAACAAAACACAAATTCTTTTAAAACTTGTTTATTTTAGTTTGAAAAATAATAATCAATATCATTTCTCATTCTAATGATTTGTTTGTCCTTACAAACATAAAAAAATAATAAAATGTCGTGTCCGTTTGCGAAAATCAATTCGCACCGGAAAATTCTGCCCGGTAATTATTAGTTATCGGAATCAATGTCTATAATTAAATGACAGACTTTTCCGGTGCGAATTGATTTTCCATGATTGATAGCTAATATTCCAGGAAGACGAGTTATCTCGTCCCTCGCGATGAAAGTGTTAAAAGATTTTTTTTTTTTTTTTTTTTTTCGTTTAGTATATATATATTTAGTTTTCTCACGAACAACACCAAAGAGTTTTTATATACGAAAAATATCAATATATATGCAACTAAAATTTTGAAATTTATTTAAAGCGATATTTTTGTGCCAGCCGCACGCCAGAAGCTAATAGGCGAAGAAACTATTAAAAAATTTTGGTACTAACAGCAGCCTTTTTTATTTTGACAAATTCAGTTTTTTTAAACGCATAGTTTGATTGCATTATCTGTTAATTTTACGTTTTATTTATATTATAATTTTATTTATCTACCTTATATATATAAAATCTTAATGAAACGAATTTATGAAACGGATATATGAATCGACTCATTAAACAACTGATTATGTTTCAAGCGATTTCTCCTAAAATATGGAATACTTTGGAATGAAATTAACACCAAAAATCAGCATTGATACGCAGATATCAAAACTGGTATTAGAATTTTTAAATTCGAATTAGTTTTCGAAATATTAATTTGTTTCTAATTTTATATACATTTTCCTAATGATGGTAACTCAAATTTTAATCAAACAGATATTTTTTTTTCATATATCAGAAAAGGTTGACATGGTAACTCGGCTATTGTTGTGTATTTGATAATAAATGTTTATTTACTTTTATTTCTTTTTATAAGTTATATAAATTATTTTGTTCTATAATTATTATTATTTTTTATTTTATTTCCTTTAGAAAATAATTAAAAAATACGGCACTACATAGTTATACCGTCGACCAATTTCGAAAAATTATATAAATCGCCACAACACTCGCCAAATTATACAAATCGACATAACTTTTATTTTAAATAACGAAAGAACAAATAAACTAGTATAACAATTCTCTTGTAAATACTGGTGTTAGTAAATTATTTCAACATTTTATGAATGCAAGTACATTGCCCCTGAAAGGGTTAATATTCATTAGGTGCAAGCTTCACTGTTTTTTCATATAAAGTATGTATGTATCAATCCATGAAAAGTTTCATAATCGGGCCCATAGCCAATTGGCATATCTTGGCGTGCATGGTTTGGCCCATATTTAATATCCTTGTTGTAACTCACATGTGTTATGTGAGTTACTGTATATAAGAGACCCTATGTATGTCTGTATATGATATATAGAAGTTCAATGCACTGCATAATGTACTAAAGTTTATCTAAGCACGAATCTTGCAATTAGCAGCCTTAATAATAATAATAATAACAGTAAAACTTAATAACATATATAAATTTCGCGACAATCAAAGTATTTTAGGAAAGTTAGAACACGGATAGGACAAACAAACGAACTGAAGCCATAAACACTTTAAAACAATTGGAAATATAAAAAAGTTTAATAAACACTTAAATTTATATGTGACCCCCAGCTTTTTCCGGAAAAGATAAATTATTGTCATGCTACGATTTTGGTGTTTGTAAATCTTGTTTTGGGATTCTTCATTAATCAGAGACCTACAGCCAATTGGCTTATTACAGTAAGTGTAGTTTGGCGCAAAACTAATTTTATTTTTAAACCGTATAAAAAATATACCACATTGTTCCAAAATCGCGATTTTTACAGCTAACTTTGGCTATGGAACATATTACATAATATTTGCTAATACTACATTATATAATAAAAAATAGGTACTTTTCGATTCTTGGCGAGAGAACGAAATTTGGAAACATAATTTCTAGAAACCTATTCACTGTTTCATGTAAAGAAGCAATAATTTTCAATATTTATACAATTTGTTTAATATAAAAAAGCAATTTATCTATTTTTATATACAAATAAGTAAATTGTATATAAAAACAATAATAATATCTATAAATGATATTTATACATGTAAATTTTTATAAAACAAGCTGACAGTTCATAAATTTTTGTTTTCATAACTGTTTGCATCATTTGGCAACAAATCTCACTTTTTGATGCCTGAATTGCGCCAAGATTTAAAAAAAAAAAAAAAAAAAAAAAAAAAAAAAAAAAAAAAACGCAAAGGCTTTTTTACTGAAAACGTGCCAATAAATTGTGTGGTCTAGTTGCAAAACGGGATATCTCCAAAAAATAAAATTTTTGGGGAAAGCTGATTTTTTGCCACACTTAGCCAAATAAAGTTTGGATATAAAACTTTTCAGTTTTATAGTCATTAGGGCAGTATATTTGAAAACACGAAATAAGGTGGCAGGCGCACATGAAGGGAGGGGGTTATTTAAGTCTTTGTTTTGGATTTGGCCGCTTTTGCAACTTACTTTGGAGTTGGCCGGTTTTGCAACAAACCAGAAATTAATTTTTCTAAATTTAATCTGACATTGGGTTTTTAGGGGTAGCAAATACCTAAAAATGTTTCGTTCAACTAAATGTTATTTAACAAAAATAACTTTAGGAAAGTTATTAACGTAAAACGACATTTACACAGTTACTGATTCTTAAAACTGACTAACAGTTAAAACTAACTGACTAGCTGTTAAAACTGACTCAAATGTCACTAAACAAATGATTTAAATGACATGATATTATTTTAAATAAAATTATTAAATTTAAAAAACTTAAACAAAATCGTACTATGTACATGTACATACAATTTCAAACTTTAGTGGTCTCGTCGTTTTCACCAGTCTCACAAATTTCGTCATGATGGTCCATCCATGTGTCTTCTTCTTCATCATCTCTGCTTTCTGCTTCTTGAGCAGCTGATGCTAATATATTTAAAAAAAAAAAAAAAAATAACCGCTTGTAGCATCCCAATTTGGTCCGAAACGTTTAGTCAGTAAGTTTTGGACACCCCGAAGTTTTAGAGGCTTCACCACGGTATCCGGAGCCACGTCCTCAAGCTTGCTGTTCATAATACTTCTCTTACTCTTGACAACATACTTTCTGACTTCTACCTCAGATTTGTAGAAGATCTCCCCTTGCACCAACACCTTATTTTTATATTTTGTTATGATTTTTTTTTTTTTTTTTTTTTTTTGTAGGAGTAAATTGAAATGCCAGGAAGAAATTGCTGGTCTTCCAATCATGGTCGGTGCAATCTCTTCTCGGCTTGACAACTGTTCCATATTCAGATAAAATTTCTTCATACTTTGCAGGCTGAACGAGGGACTCGATCTTTTTCAATCTCCTTTCAATTTGAGCTAAAACGCGGTCTGGAGAGATAAATACTGAATCAACGTAGGCAAGTTATTAGATTAATACATATTATGGCATCATGAGGATTAATTAATCAAAATATGCTAACTATGATGCTATTATGCCATCAATTAATTATGTATTATATTGTCACCAGGGTGGATTACCCATAAGGCCAACTTAGGTCATGGCCCAGGGGCGTACGTTGGGTAGGGTTTGCAAAATTAAGAACTTTAATGTATTTAAATTTAATGAAATAAGGATAATTTAAAATTTTAACGAAAAGTGTTAAATAAAAAATGAATGTGTAACAATTATATTTAAAACAATTTTTCTACTTTTCGATACACCAACACAAAATTCCCGCAGATTTTAAGTGTAACAAAAGCCCGTTCATTCACAATCTACAATCCTCAAAATACTAAAATTTATAAAACAAAATTTTAATGGATTATAATTTAATTAAATAGATTAAAAAATTCTTAAATTTATCAGAGAAAATTATTTTACAGTTTTATGAAAGGGGGGGGGGGGCAGAAAAGTATGTAGTCCTAGGGCATCAAAAATTGATACCTTGTTTTTAAAACCGCCCCTTGTTATCAAAAGGTGTAGGTTACCTTTGAATTTTGGCTTTTCTCCTTTACCACATCGTAGGTCTAAGGAGAAACTGCCACTTCCTTGGTTGATTAGTAGACACTTCTTCCATAAACTTTTCCATAGTCGGAGAAAACACGAAGCTAAATTATTAGAAAATTTGTATGCACCAAGGGAAAGCAGTCACCTGCGAGAGAAAACAGAATAACGTTAATCTAATCAACAAGTGAGAGGTTATTATGGGGCCGAGCAGAAGCGTCATCTAGCGGATATGGAGATGGCCGGTTTTCAAACTCACCGGCTGAAGCATTTGGCCGGTTTTGCAGCACATCGTCATTTTCAAACGCATATAACACAGGGATTGACCGTTTTTGGCATGGTTTATAGTTTCCATATGGTAGAAAACTTTACTTAGAACTGAAAGAACTGAAAAAATACATTTTGCATTTTCGAAGAGTTGGCCGGTTTTGCAACTAGACGACACAATTTTTTATTTAAATCTTTTATTTCAACATTTTTCGCATTTTTGAAAGCCAGAAAATAATTGTGCGAAATAGTTTATTTTTGCGTATTTATTTTAGTGGAATTCGAAAAATATTTTGTAATGTCAATAACACAATATTTTCCATTTTTCATTATACAATTATTTACGGAATATAGTATGAGTAGTATGAGCCAGGTGGCGTAACTTTCCGGACAAAGTCAGTTAATAAGTTTGCAATTATAGGGGATATTTTCACCCATAAACTTTCACCGGATTGTCAAATCTGATATATGATAAGGGAGTCTTGATGAGGATATATAGAAAAACAATGAATTGGAAATCCAAGAATAATAAACAAAAATTAATTGCACTAACATTTCAAATAACAGGTTGAAATAAGCATTCAGCATTCGAAATATATTATACATATATATGCAGTTGAACTCGGTTAATACGAGTAGCAAAGGAACTAAATAATTCATTATAATTAATATACTTCCGTTTTCTGAAAGTTATTGCCGCCAACCCAAGCTGAGATAGGACTGAATACTCTGCATTTTTAATTAAATAGGCGGTTTGCAACACCATCTTCCATTGAAATTTTTATTCCTCTTGATGTCTGCTAACAACCCTCAGAGTTTTTCTGATGAATACCTGAACACCTGTATCCATGTATATGTGTGTGACCCTCGTGCATAGTTCAAGGAAATTGGATTCTATCATGAAGTTTTGTAGAGTGGCATTTATTTCTTTACTTCGTAAAATGTTGCACAGATCTGGATAGATGTTTAAGGCCGAATTTAATAATATTGCATAGGGTCCAGGGTTCGTAAATATCATGATATTTTCGAAAATATCAAAAATATCCGATATTTTGATATATATCCGATATTTTCGATATATATCCGATATTTTCAAAATAGTAAACTTACTGCTGATAGTAAATATTTTCAAGCATAATATAAATTAGAAGCTAAAACATATTGCAGTTAACATGAAAACTTAATCAAACAATGTTCTAACAGTGCATTTATTTTTTACTTTTTTTTCCCACTAAAAACAAAATTGAAGATCAATTAATTAAGAACAGATTCAATTTGCTTTATACACTTATATAAACTGTAGAATTAGTATCAAGTTTGAAGAGAGTTTTATATTTTATAAAGAAAAATATTAAATACAAAAGTCTTTTTTAAATTGAAGAATTTTAACATAAATGTGAGCTTGTCTTATTTTTTATTCACTAACCTGTTGTACAGTTTAGATTCAATTAAACCAAAATCAGAAAAGATTCTTTTCTAAAGAAGCTGTATATAAATGATTATCTAAATTACAGTTTATCTTCAAATGGCTGTTCTAAATTAATTGTCTGATATAATTATTAGTTGTACATTTAAAAATAAAAGTTTAAAACATGAAGCTTGGAAAAGATATTTTTCTTCTTTGCCTAAAAAAGTTTCTGCTAGAGGCAAAAGTTGTTTATCTACAGAATGTCACAGTCAATAACAGTTGAAAATTTCATTTACACTTGTTTTGACTGAAGAAAATATCAAAATTACCTTGCACGGGGATATTTTGAAAATAAATATCAAGAATTTGAAAATATCGAAAATATCAAAAATCTTGATATTTTAAAAATAAATATCGGATATATATCAAGATATATATCATGATATATATCCATTGATATATATCAACGAACCCTGATAGGGTCATTCACAGAACCTAAAAGCTCTTATCCCGAAACGCTGAAATCAACACATCAAAAAGGCACAAAGTCTTCCACGGACAATAGTTTATTATGGTAGCCATAGAAAAAGGGCAGGTGATACCCCTAACACGAACACAAAATTTTACATCCTTAGCGTTGAAGAGCCAAGTCCCTGAGAATATATTCTGTCGAACCACGAACAATACGTTACATAAAAAAGTCCGTTAGTCATACTGCAAAATTCAAAAACTAATAACGTGAATCTGGCAATAGATTACAGATGAAAAATGTTTCATAGTGATTATATGAAATAAGCATTCAATCTTTCCTGTAACTTATTTAAACTAGTTATTATTTGGTTTATCTACTGACACCTGTTTAATTTCTATCATAAACGTTATGCGAAGATTAACGAAATGCAAGGCCCAGTTAAATCACTAAGGAAAGTACTTACGCTAAAATAAAGATTTATTTTTTACAGGTAATAATATTATTATGAAAGAGAGCTTTTTAGATGATAAAGTTATATCAGACAGTAAATGAATAGATTTTAAGATTTATGAGAGCACAAATTAATAACGGAATGTAATTTAGGAACAATTATGATTTTGAGTACATTAATTATCAATATATGATTCTACATCATAGATGCCGTTTGCAATTAACGTATTTTAACGACTAACGTTTATTAACGTACCTCTTACAATTACAGTTATAGCGACACAATTTCGAAAATTTCAAATGACTACAACAACCTTTACTCATCGCAAAATGATCTTTGCAGTGAAAAACTAAAATATCGTAGAAGTGATGCCTCTATCACTGGAAATGGCAACTTAAAACAAACGCTTATAAAACTAGAAAGAAAAAGAGATAAGGTGACTCTTAAACCAGGCCAAAAAACAAATCGTTTTAGCCGGACTACAACATTATCAATTGTTTGGCGTCGCAGACGATGGCAGATTGCATCAGGGGGATCGTGAGCAATTATAAATCATCGCATGAAGTTAATATAGATTACGACGTTTAATTATGTTTTTCGTGCTTTACGCACTTATGGGCCATTCTCACGAAAAGGTACAAAATAGGGTGGGAAATATATTTTATAAAAGTACATAAAAAGTCTTAAAAATTTCATGGATGTTTTGATTTATGCTTAATAAATAATCTTATATTAGTGGTCAAGTTTTCTGTTTTATTTTTCATAAATTTTGATTTCTTAAACTACCGACATGGCTACGGATTCTATAGGAAGGAATATTCATATTTAAAATATTTAAATGAAGCTATTATTGAGAAATTATTGGGCGTATAGTTGGTACATATTTATTTTTTTATAATTAAACAGGAAAAAGTCATTCTCATAGAAAAAGCATAAGTTCTATACAAAAATGAAACTGTTGAATTTGTAGACTGTAATTTTCCGAAAAACAATGCGCATCAGTACTCCGTTACTTATCAAGCTTCTCTTTGTTTTTGAATCATCCATATGCTGCACGTAATGTTTGATAAATGATCGATAAACTACATAGTATCAGTAAAAATAGATATGCCAAGTCCACGGAGGAGACAAAAATTAATTTTGAATTTTTAAATACTTTGGCTTTCAGGTTGCTAAAACAGTGCTTTTCTTTTTACTAAACTCAATATCCAAAATGTCAAAAAGTTGAATTATAATTATAAATTAGCCTTTTCTTACCTTATTTATGATGACCACAGAGATAAGGTATACAGTAAGAACTTTGTCAAATTCCAAATGGAAGTAATAAGATGGAAAAGATTCATTAACTTCAAAACATAGCAAAGAGTTATATAGAAAAAACAAAAAGGTTTTTTTCCCTCCCAAACTAGCTAATGATGATTTGGCATGTACTATCATCTATGGTACTTTTAAAAATTTATTTTCAGTTTCCACGGAGAGAACTAGTTTAGGTATAAAATGTATGTCGATTCATTAGTAAAAATAAAATCATTTTTTAAAACTATTAAGTTAGAGCTTAACTAAATACTTTCACTAGTTGTTATTGAATTTTTTTAAAAATCTGTTTAAAGGTCAGTGAAACGATCGTTGTATTATAGATGTAGGGGGGATTCCCACCAGTGTTGCCAGATTGGAGACTTTTTTAATTCAGATTATTTGACTGCCACCACTTTTTTAAAATAGCATAATTCGCCTTATTTTTCAGAATTATTAATCTATTTTTATATAGGCCGAATATTCTATTTAAAAAAAAACGGTGACAATCAACAATCTGCTGACAAAAAAGTCCCCAATCTGGCAACCCTGATTTCCACGGAGAGGACTTTTCAACTTCTATTCATTAAAAGGTTAAAGTTAAATATTAAAATTATTTTGTCAGGAATGTATTTAATAGCTTACATAAAATTTAAATATACATATGAATGAAAATATTGCAAAATTTGCTAGAAACTTCTCGTGAGAATGACCCTTATACGTTGTGTAAAACATGAATTTTAAGTATGGCAAGTTTGAGAGACAAAAACCTAATAAGGAGTGCTCAAGTGACTATGGTGATCACGAAAATGTGCGATGCCTGTAGACGACAAGGTCACCAAACTGTTCTTGCATGACACGTAAAGCATACTAAATGTTCTTCTTTGAGTTTGTTTTAATTCACCGTGTGCAGTGATGCAGGTACCGTTTCAATGCCATTTATGATTTTTCAAAGTGATAATCATTTTGAAATAAAAAATTGCGTACTGGCATTAGAAATTTTGCGAACTGTGTTCAATGTTCGAAATCGTCGTCACTATAACTCTGAGTATGAGAGCTCAGTTTCTGTTCCTCTCCCCATTCTCGAGACAATGCCTTAAAATGACTATATCCCAAATGACATCCCGTTTCCCTGAACGGGCTCATATACTGCGAAATTTTTTTAAATAATTATCCTGTATGTTAATCAGTATGCTTATTTTCTTAGCTCTTTAAAAAAATAATAATATTTTGCTATAATTTTTTTACAGGCGTGTATGATTTTAATTATAAAAAGACATTGAATTTAATCGGAATTCAGTTTGAATGCTATACAAGTCAAAAGTTTTAAATATGCTTTGAAACACAATGTTGTTTAAACTTTTAAATCTAGGGATTTTTATATTTTAATACATAATAAATAAATCACAATAATTTTATTGCCAGTTAGTTGAGATGCAATTTCAATATTTGCATGCATTTCCTCACTTTACATTTATTTTACGATTTCAAGTGAAACGTATAGTTATAATTATATTTCCAATTCGTAATTTTATGAAATCTGTATTTTCTGTTTGAAATTTCCACAAGTGTTGACAATACCGTCTGTGGAATTATCATACAGACAAATCTGATTCCATTTATCCTTACTTTCTACATTAGAAAGGGAAATGCGTTGAGCGTTTGCATTTGTAAGATAGCAAACAGAGAGTTGTGAATTTGACAGTTCTAAAAAAAGAATATGACATATTTATTTTAAAAATTAAAGTATCTAATGTGGATATACTTTGAAAATGAAATTATAAAATGCATCTAGAAGTAGTAATTCATCAATTTAGAAGTTGGATGATGTAACAAGTAATTTTTAAATAATAAACACAAAAGTAAATATAGGTTATTAAAAAAATACTCTTTTCTATAAACATTCAATGTTTATCTTAAAAATCACGCTAATTTCATACCTGCAATTCATGATTTTTCTAAAAGAATTACGTTACAGTACAATAAATTGGCATCAGCACTGAACTCGATTACGGAAAGGTCAATTTTTTTATTCTTGGTAGAAAGCGCAAAATAGGGAATTTAATAAAAAAAAATTGTAGTTTTCCCTGTGTTTCTTTTTTAAGTTATGACAACAAGAAAAACTAGTATGTTGTGGCCATCACAAAACTTTCTTCTATATAAATCACGTCAATTAAATCATTTAAATAGTACAAGAAATAACAACGATTTAGCACCAATTCATATCAAAGTATATCTGAATTTAAAGTTGGATGAAAATTCGTGCATTAGTTCTTGAGATAGAGCTATAGCGAAAATTCTGAAAAATGTAGCATAGCAACGCCACCTGTTGAGCGATTTACACCAAAAATAAGCAGCACTAAATGATATCAAGGTATACCTGAATCTGAAGTTTGTTGAAAATCCAAGCATTAGTTCTTGAGATAAAGCTATTGCGGAAATCGCAAAAATACAGCATAGCAGCGCCACCTGTTGAGCGATTTATACAAAAAATTAAACAGCACTAATTTATACGTCAATTCATGTCAAGGACTAACTAAATCTGAAATTTGATGAAAATCCGTGCAATAGTTCTTGAGATACAGCTCTTGCGGGAATCGTGAAAAATGCAGCACAGCAGCGCCACCTGTTGGGCGATTTACACCAAAAATTAAACAGCACTAATTTATATCAGGGACTAACTGAATTTGATGTTTGATGAAAATTCGTGCATTTTTTCTTGAGTTAGAGCTATTGCGATAATCATGAATAATGCAGCATAGCAGCACCACCTGTTGGGCGATTTTCACCAAAAACTAATCAGGTCCAGTTTATATGAAGATATAAACTAAATATAAAGTTTTGTGAAATTCCGTGCATTAGTTCTTGAGATAGAGCGTCCACAAAATTTTGTCACATACAGACTCACAGACAGAGTAACAGAGTGACAGAGTGACAGACAGACATTTTCTAAAAACCATCAAATCATGTTCTGGGCATTCTAAAACGTATAAATCCGTCGAAAACCGGAAGTCGAAATTTTTCACGAATCCAATACTTTCTTCTTGTAAAGATAGAAGAAAGTAAAAAAGCATTATTCAAAATATTTTGTACGATTTCTAAAGTTATTTTTCAACGTGTAATCATGATTTAATTAATATAAAGCTATTAATTGATTAATCCTACAATGCAAAGTGTAGCCATTTGACACACTTTAAATTTCACGTTGTTCGGATTACAATGTAGCTTAAAGCACTACATAAATTAACGTCTGAATTTATTTATTTAATAGTGAGAAATTGTCGGGCTAGAATATCGGGCAGGGTAGCTTAGTGGTAAAACAACAGCATGGTACGCTGTGGACCCAGGTTCGAATCCTGGTACCGGCTATTTTTCACTCCTGTTGGATTATTGTATTATTTGTGTTCAAATCTGTCTTAACCATTTCGCCGGCGACGGGTATAGGCAACGCCCCGTAGATATTTGAGAAAGCCTTGGCACGCGTCACGAAAACGTCACACAAAGCAGGCGAAACAAAATCATTCATTGGCTCGTGGATATTGACGAGCCGATGAATGATTTTGTTTCTTTGTTTTGCCTGCTTTGTGTGACGTTTTCCTGACGCGTGTAAAGGCTTTCTCAAATATCTAGGGAGCGTTTGTATAGGGCAAAAGTGCTTTTACCCCCGACTTATCTCGGGGCAGCCGTTGAAGTGGATATGTGTACCTTTAATAATGTAATGTAGCTATTTGGCACACTTTATTTTTCTCCTAAATTAAGGATAAAAGATCACGTGATTTTTTAAACATTTTTCTTGCTCACTATACAGTTATTACATATTTTTTTGAGGAGGGGAGGAAAAGGAGTGGAAATAAAAATCATGCATTGTAGAGTTAAGGGGGCTATCCACTCAGCTTCAGAATTCTCTTCCGTAATGTTAAGTCTATTGAGTTTTGATGCATTCGTATATTTAAAATATCTTCTCGGGAAATTAATATTTTTAACATCTTTTTTTCTGTGTATTCTTAAGGGATGTTTCTTTTTTTCTTAGTTTTCAAAATATTTCTAAAATCTATGCCGAATTTAATGTTTTACGTGTTAAAATTGGGAGAACTGTGAGTAAGATTTTAACACTTCCTATAAAATTAAGTCTATACTTTAGAAATATTTTGAGAGCTAAGAAAAAAAGAGACATATTTTAAGAAGTGTACGCAAAAAAATAGATGTTAAAAGTATTAACTTCCCGAGGAGATATTTTAAATGTACGAATGCATCAAATGCCCACAGACTTTACATTAGTGAGGGTAAATCGGAAGGCGAATGACCAGACTCCTTAAAGCATATTTTAAAAAATATATTTATTACATTCTTTATTTTTATTTATATTTTACACTTTTTAAAACATTTTGACTTTGCTGCTTCACAGCCAGTTGGCCTGTTTTGGCGAGCATGGTTTGGCACCTAATTAAATCCATTGTTATAACTCATATAAAATTGCAACCATAAAAATATTGGGCAATTTACGACTTCTGGAGGGCTAACGAAAAAACTCCTTAAAATTAAGTTAATAATTTATAATTAAATTCTAAAAACATTAAACTGTTGCATTGGCATCGGAAACATACCTGTATACATAAAAAAAAATAATAATAGTTCTAGCCTATTGGGAAGTGGGTTAAAATCAATAACAAATTTTATTTTTATACACAAAAACCAAGTTGAGTAAAACAAGACGGAAATTCTACGTCAAACATGGCAAATGAGGTGGGTTCGTACTATTACTAGTTTCATAAATATGCAGTTCTTGGTGCAATAGCTGTTGCACTCTTATTCAAAAAATGCATGATTGCCAAAATTTATTACGATTATATATGTTAAATTCGAAATAATACGACTTCATCTGAAATAGAACGTAATCACCTTGGCAATCTAGAATCATTACCTACCATGGGATATCATTGAATTAATTAAGTAAGACAGGATTTAATAGAAGGAAGAAAACTTTTATTAATACCTTTTTAAGTTTTGATTCGATTTTTATAAAATTTGAAATGACTTGACACACTTCTGCAGTGATTATATATATTAAATTTCAAAACATTCGGTTGAGTAGTTTTGGCGTGGACAGACAGACGAACGGAACCAGACGACGGCTATAGGTAGTACGTATTTGTATAATTACTAATGCCTCTAATAAAAGAATGTAAAAGCGAAAGCTTCTTTAGGCATCTATTTCGTAATTCACGAATTGCTTTTCAATTTATTGCCTATATTTTTAATTACTTCCGAGCTAGTTGGCGTAAAGAAATTTGGCGAGGACGGTTTTGCACAGCAAACTGTGTTTTGTGACAAACCTCTATCGTTTTCATGATCAATTTAACCTATGTTTTCTGCCAGTGGAGTGTCGTCATATGTTCAGGTCAGGGCAGATGCTTAGATTGAACATTTTTATCTTTATGGTTACCCAAATTTCAAAACTTGGCAATACATACCTGGAAAATTTCCGTTAGACGCGTGAGACAAGTCAGAAGATAATAAAAGTGTCGTCAAGTTTTTATCCAAAATCATCCTATGCAATCAAATTATACTGCTCGTATGTCCTCCATTCTCTTATTTATAAAAGAATTTCACATTATGTACTTTAATTTATGTTGGAAACACTTTCCAACGTAGTTGAAATGTGTTCATGAATTCGGTTTGTCTGTCTGCGGTCTGTCTATCTGCCCGTGATCTAATTCGCGTGAACATACTCGGAATAAATCACATGAACAATTTCGATTAAACGAGAGAAACAAGCCAAGTTTTTGCCCAAAATCTTCTCGAACAATCAAATTAAACTGTACAATACGATGTCCCTCTGAACTAAATAATAGTTATATTGTTTAGATTGGTGTCCAGTACTGCGCTAATACTGCATTCATTGAAAATACTTCCAATGCAATACCAATTATGGTTACATATTGGCTTTTTATTAAAAATATTTACAAAGAAATGTCAACAATGCAGAAATGTTCTTTTTTCTTTCATTCTTTCTTTCTTTTTTCTTTTTTTTTTGCTTTTTGCAATGCCAATATTGCCAACGTGGAACTAATATTTCTGCAACATTGGCTTTTGAATGCAAAATGTATTAAAATATAATACATATTTCAGATGTGGCGTTTACTTCACAAAGGGCATTGTTTGTAGTTAAACGCGGAATTTAGTTCTTCATACGGCCGTCCTTTTCCTTTAAAAAATATTGCCTTATGTTTCAGAGAGGAGAAAATCCGCTATCCCGGAGTGAAATGTTCACTGTGATTTCGTACCTCCAACATTTTAGCATTTATCGCCACTTATTTTTAAAATGAGAAAACTGCATGCACTCATTCATGTATGCGTACGACAGCTGATTTCGGCTGTCACATGACTAGTATTAGCTAGAATATGTAGTTCTTATTCATATTTGACAATTTAAAATAAAAGCAGCTACAATAGATAGTTTCACTATGAAGCATAATGAAAAATTCCAAAATAAATGAGGAAAGCGCAGACGATTTTGAAATGTTATTTTTAACAAAGAACGACAATTTAATAGACGTTTCTTTCATGATAAATTGACCGCTTCGCTTCTTCATTTAATAAGCATAATAATTTGGGTGTTCTCTGTACATTGTGTTTATTAGATATTTTAAAAATCTGTTTTTCTATTTGTACAAATGTCTATTTATTACTTGTAACAATATAAATGAAAAATTGGCTGTGTACAGTCACCTGGTGTTGTTTGAAATATTTATGATTTATGCGTAAAATAAATGTTTATTTTAAACATTTATAGTCGATATTGCACAAATATTGACAGAATTTAAACACTGTTGAGGCAATATTTTATACCAATACTGGCAATATTAACTAAGATCTAGAGCATAGAATTAATAATGTCCAAATATCGTTTTGCTGCTAGGAATGGAATAGGAAGTGAAATGACGAGAATATGTATTGTAAGATGTATGTTACAAGATGTTTGTAAGCGCGTAAAATGGATTATTGTAAGATTAATGTTATGTAAGTATGTAAAAAGAATGCTCGAAGTATAAAGTTAATGAACTAAATTAATAGTATAATTTAGTTTAAGTTATTTAAATATTTACAGTTGTTGGGGTTATACCTTCCTGTTCCAGATAATACGTAAATACCACATGCATTTTTGTTAGTATTGCTAAATTCAAAATTGATAGTAGATATAGCTACGTATGTACCTGCCATCTCTTTGTTTGAATATATCTTCTCTTCGAAGTATTGCATAATTTCGATGATCTCAGATACTTAAAAACTGATAAAATACATATAAAAATTACTAAAAGTATAGACTTCCGAGCTCCTCATCAGTAAACACATAATGGACCTGAGAAAACGACGATAAATAATTTTTGCAAAAGAATCTGTAATCCATCAGTTAGATCAAAAAGATCAAATTAAAACTGCATACTCAGATGGAATGGGACTTGTTTTGCGCAGAAGTGAGTCTACCAATTCTGTATACCACACCTCGAGGAACACGCGACTTGTGTACTTGTTGCACTTTGATGCAATTACACAAGTCGCGTGTTCCATCAAGGTGGTATATGAAATTAGCATATTCATCACTAAACGAAGAAAGCCCCATTCAATCCAAGTTACAGTTTTGATGTGATCTTTTTGGCTTTGATTTTAACTGCTGGATTACAGGTTCTTCTGTAAAATGGTTTATAATCGTTTTCATGTCTATTATGTGTTTACTGAAGAGGAGCTCAGAAATTCAACTCGAAACATCTATATTTTTAGTAATTTTTCTATGTATTTTAACTGTTTTTAAATGTTTAATTTAAATTGTTTTTATGTATAACTAAAGTAATGAGAAGTATTACGTTTGTGTATCTTAAAATAGAAATTTTAATGTTCGTACAACCATTTTGAAATAATTATGATATTTTTCTATTGCGTTTGTTAAAGAAATTTATTCTAACGATTATTGATCATAGATATTGGTAGGAACATTTCGCCTATCAGTATCCTCCATTGAAAAGTTGGCGTTAAACACGCAAAAGTCGGGGTACAGTTAACGTGGAGTTTAAGTTAAGTGTATTCATATTAGTATTAATATAACTATTACTACTAATATGCATACACTTAATGCTAAATTAACTTGATATTTAATATATATTCTACCTAAGAGATTCTTTCATCTCTTTTTTTCTTTGCGTTCCCATACTAATCTAGAAATGGAATGCTAGGAACTCTCCGATTTTGCATTCTTTCGTCAGTTTGACGTCCTGAAATTTGGAAGAGTTTTATTACATGAATATGAATGCCAGAATAATTCTTTAAAATCTATAAAAATCATAGCATTTGGTGAGACGTTGCACAGCTTATCTTTAAAAAAATTTAATTATTTTATATTTTCTCGTTTATGTAAGATATTTTATTCCGGATACTTTTTAGTTCGTTACATACATTGTGATCAGTTATGCTTACAGCACCTTTCCTTAAATTACTCTAACAAATCGTGTAATTTAAAACAGTAGAAACGTAAGAAAAATAGGAATAAATCAGTCAAATTTTAATTTCATATAAAAAAAATTTTAATTATTTTGTGAAAGTTAATTGTTTATAAATCTCATTATCCTGGAAAAGCCTTAATTGAATTTTCGTTCATTCTCTCTTTATATTTATTATTGGGCAAATACTATCAGTAGCTTCATGCTTTTTAAATCATTTTATTTTACGATATTCGATATTTTCCGCCTTATAACCATGTTTCATAACATAATTAAAAGAGGTGCTTCATCATCCATATTCTTATAATATAGCTTTCCATTTATAATCTAGAAAATTAAAAAATACTATGAATATTTTAAAAAAAATTACGCACTGAAATATTTGCTTTTCTCTATTAAAATTTTCTATTTTAATTTTTTTAGTTCATAATATGTATAAAATGCATAGATTAACCTAATATATAAAAATGAAAATTTGTCTGTCTTCCTGTAATTTTATACAAGCCCACAGTTTGGAAGCCAGAATTGTGAAATGTTACATGTGTATTAAAACACGCCAAGACAACTAAAGTAACCCGGAATCGAAATAATTTATAGTTAATTTTTAATTAATAAAAAACATAAATTTAACAGCAATTTCTTATCAAATTGAAACATTTTTCGTTATAGAAGTTGCCAACAATTAAAAATCCATAATAAAATTCTTACCACAACAATTACTTTTCTATTGCAAGATTTCCACGTAAAAAATGAAAATGAAATAAACAGTGTGACGAATTTAAAAGATGTTAATATTACGTCATAATTTTTCTATTGAAAGATTCAGACGTAAAAAATTAAATGAAATAAATATTTTGACGATTTTTTAAAAAAAAGTTAATATTGCAACATATTGGAAATATAATGGACTTCAGCAGGTGAATATATAACGTCATATGAGCTTAAAAAACATATTGAAACATGATAAAAAACCAGATTATAGAATTATTGACACATTTTAGCATTTTGAGGATCTCTGAATTTGTTTTCACCATTTTTAAATATATTCCATATATATACGTGTGTGTGTGCGTTTATATTAGAATTTTACTGCTTTTTTATTGTTTGTTTTATACCTACTGCATGTTTAATTTGAAAATTGATTTTTCAAAACAAACATTTTTAAAATTCCGAGCAACGCTGGTATTTTAGATCTAGTCATATATAAATATCACGGATGCAGGAAATGAAAAAAAAAAAGTCAAGCTTCTGATAATGTAATATAATTTAATTAAAAGATACAATGTGAAAATGTTCATTTTCTTTTAATACATAATTTATATTTTTAAGTTTCGTAATAAGCTAATTAAAAAATAAAATTTATCGAAAATAAACTGTTATATTCTTTAAAAATATTTTTCTGGAAGTGAAAATAAAAATTCGCAGAATATTTTTTTATTTTCATTGCTGATATTTCCTGAATTACATAATCAATATTTCATATCAGTTGTATATGTATAAAGCAGTTCATTTGTGGCTATTTTATTTTCTAAAATTATTTTGTCTGCATTAGTTTATATTTATTTAGCCATAAAAACATTTCAATGCTCTAACCTATAGAAAATTACTCAAGCAGAATAATAATCCTATTAATAATATTAACAGATATCGTATCATAAAAATATTTAGTTTCAAAATCATTTATAAATCTGCAGTGAAGCATCTTTTTAAATATTTATAATATTTAGTGAATAGTGTTTAAAAAAAAAAAATTAGCATTTCATATTTCTGTTGTTAAATTAATTGATAAATTAATTTTATGGAAAAAAGCATTGTAGTACAAATAAGATATAAATGATTTATTTAAGTATATTAATTATAATATTTATACGGTTAGTTAAAAATAAAATTATTCTACATTAATCGAGTTAGGTGTCAGAAGAAACTAGAATTGATGCGTCTGAAAATTTTTCATATGAATATTTCTTTTTTAAATTCAGAGCATATACGTTCAGTGCATTTTATTTTCTGCAGAATTGATTTATCCTAATTTATTATTAACAGCTTACTTAGTTTTCGTGATTTTTTTTTTTAATGTGCTAATTACAACGAGGAATGGAAATAAAAATCTGAACGATAAACTTCCTGACCAGAGTCCGCGGCAGCCTGGTCTGTTAAAACATTGGATTCTACCGAAACCTCCTAAACGATGAGGTTGACTTCAGCTCTGGCCAAAAATTGATGATAGAAACGCATGCATTTGAATCATCCTGGTCAAAGCAGGATACAAAATAAGCGTCTTATCTTAAATCGGAGAGGTAACCGCAAGATTAAAGGCGAGGTCACATCAATCAAGGTCGCACACCACGTAGCGGACGGGATTGAACAACAGGAACATACCTAACTGTTTTCTTCTTTATGGATAATTTGTTAACTGTACATCATTGAAATAACTGCGCAAGTTGAAAGATCGTGTTTTCATTTGTTTGTTGTATTTATATTCTGACAGTATAGAATATTTTATTAATTTTTATTCGTGATTATTTAATTTATTTATTATAGTTAATTATTTAAATAAAAACAGTTCTTTTTAGAACTAACATTACTTGATAAAATGGCAAAATGTTGGCGATCGAATAGCTGTAGTTTCCGAAATTGTAAGAAAATTATTTTTGCGATAGAATTCATCCCCGTTCCTTTCCAAAGGGTAAAACAAGTTAGTTACGTTTTTTTTAATTTTATTTTATAAAAAAAAGATAAAATATTATTTAATATATATTATCAAATGTTGCTGATTTAAATACGCTCGATTTTAATTATTTTTTTTTAATGTAATGAAAAATGACGCACAAAAATTAGTAACTAGTTAATATATGTAAAGACAGAATTTTGTAGTCTCATTTTTTACTCAATTCTTGATGTGGTAAGTTATAAAAAAATGATATACACGGGAACGTTTATGGATGTTTAGAACATGTATAGAATTTAATTATCAATAAAATATTCAATTTGTCTTTTTTTTTTTTTTTTCGTTTATCGAGCGCAGACGATAAGTTTTCAGTATTCTCTTGATGGCATGTTATTTAACTTACAAATATTTCATTCATTTAAATTAAAACTCATTTCATTTTATATTCAGAATCACTAATTTTAAATGCATGCATTAAATGTTGTACTATTGAACGAGAAAGTATTGCTCATTTATTTATCTAAATATTTTGCGATTCTAGACAATAACTTCAATAATTTTTCTAAAATCGCCAGATTAGATTTCTCTTTTAAACACACAAAGTCATTTAGAGAATCCCTGTTAAAAATTCAATCACGAATTTCAAATTGTTGCTTACTCACAGAAGATGAATCTTGTTTACTTGATTTATTGCAAAATATTTCTGTTATAGCTTGTTTTGATAAAATGTATATATTTAAAATATAGTCACAATGTCATTTTAGTTTCAGGGCAAAAGGCAATAATGTTTTCGTAGCATTAGCGCTTTTTCTCCCGATATTAAAATGATATTGTGACTTTTTTTTTTTTTAAATGTACATAATTTTATCAAAATAAACGCTAACAAAAATATTTTGCTATAAATCTCGTAAACAAGATTCACATTCGATAAGTGAATAAAGATTCAGAACATATGCGCAAGAAATGCGCAGATAGTAGATATTCTGTCATCTAAGACGCCATACTAAAAACCCGCGTATTTGCATTATCAACCCCGTCCACAAGATGGCGCAGCTGTGTCAATTTACGCCGGGTTCCAGCATTAACATTGTACGCTTAATGTATATGAAGTTTTGATTCTGGGTGCGACATTGTCCATATTTGCTATGCTTTCTTGTTGAATGAATACTTTCTCGCCTATTCAAAATTTGAAGATTAGTTCTGGACCTAGTAGTAAGTGTCTGGTATTGTGTAGCTCCTATAAGAAAAATTCGTAGGGTTGCTGATTATGGAGATTCAAAAATTTGAAGAAAAAGACAAGTTTTTCTGTAACAAGGGAGTTACCACAGTTGGCACTGTCCTTAAAGATTTTTGCCTTTCATTTTCGTATATTCCATGAAAACTCTCATGTGTAAAGATTCGTTGGGTAAAAAGAGAAATATCCAGAATTCAAGTATAATTTTAACAGCCAAATTTCCATCTGAAATTCGGGGGGGTGGGGGGGGAGGGGAGTGAAATAAAAAAAAATGAGCTTATTCATTTAGTAGTTTTGAGTCCTGATGAAGGAAAATGTTTCAGACTCTTAAAATTGTAAACAATTGAATTGACTTGTTTTTGTTATTGTCATAAATTTGACTACTTCACAACATTAAGTTAATGTTTTTAAATAAATATGCTTATTTACTGCAACTAATACACATATGTTTGTATTTTGAGTGCTTATTTTGGTTATACGCGCTGACCGGTGTCGGTGGAAGGGCAATAAAAAGTTCGGCGTTTCATGGAAAGATTCATTGAAAAGGAAGACGTTGGAGAGAAAAGACATGCCGGATATTTCTAAAATGAAGTCGAAGCAGTTACTTTGACATCAGGAGATTAGTTCCAGAGTTTTACTTGTGGGAGACAAGCAATATTATGCTTTCGCTGAGATACTGCGTCCCGGCAAAAAAAAAAAAAAAAACCCTCATTTCTGGTCATCAATGATAAGTACGTATGTTACCTTGCCATACAGTCAACAGTGTTCTGAATAAATTATGTCAAATTCAGTGTGCAATATGGGACGCTCGTTTTTCATAGAATGATTAATCCAGGTTTGCCACAGAGTCATGGCTTCGTTTTCGGTGATATCTTTCTGATACAATTTAAGTGGGTGCAGAGAAGGTGAATTCAGACTTATAGCAAGGAATTTGTAGTGATGGCAAGAAATGCAATTTGGAATTAGCTACATATATATGGGTCGCCCAAATGGAAGTGGCATTTTTGTAATAACTCCGCCATTTGAAGATAAATATGATTGCGCAGGCTCCTATAGAGGGCGCAAAATGCTGGGAATGCATGCGATATCGTCAGTTCCCGCCAGATGCGTGTGTGATAGCGTGGGAGCACGTTAAAAGGCATGGTTCGTATCATAGATGCCTCCAAACGGTGTCAACGAGCGGTCGTGCAATTTTTAACAGTGGAAAATTTGAGTGCTAGTGAAATCTATCGTCGAATGCAAAATGTGTACGGCACGGAGTGTATGTCACGCAGATCGGTAATCTGATGGTTTAGGGATTTTCGTATTGGAAGAAGACCACATGCGCTTGACCAGGTCGTGACTTGTCGTCAGTACTGCGTTTTCCACTACGAAAATCCCTACACCATCAGAATACCGGTCTGCGTGGCATACACTCCATGCCATACACATTTTGCATTCAACGATAGATTTCACTAGCACTCACATTTTCCGCTGTTAAAAATTGCAGGATCGAGTGTTGAAACTGTTTGGAGGCATCCATGATGCGAACGATGCCTTTTAACGAGCTCCTACGCTATCACACACGCATCTGGCGGAATCTGACGATATCGCATGCATTCAGAGCATCCTGCGTCCTCTATAGGAGCATGCGCAATCTTTCTCTTCAAATGGCGGAGTTATTACAGCAATGGCACTTTCACTTGGGCGACCCTTATATAATGCAATGAGTGCAATGGATTACTGGTGAACAAAAGAGGCCGCATAAGAACATTTGCCGTTATAATGTCATCTTTCGGTAATTATAAAGTTCACCGCACACGTACAGGATTTATGCAGATTGAAAATCACAGGTCGCTGTAACTATCAATTGTCAAGTACTTTGGCAAACATTTGAAAGAAACCGAAGTTAAAAGTAGGGCCCAATTAACATCTGAATCTAGGGGAAGCACAGAATCATTTTGGCCCCCTTCATTTGGGAAAAGTTTGCTTAATTCTACATACATGGAAACTGGTCAAGGAGACTAATATTATTTCTAGAAGTCACTGAGATGAGTTCGCATATATTTCATTAAACCGTTTTTACATATATTCCCTGTATGTAGTTTAGATATATTTAGTACACATAGTTTTTGTATGCTCAGCTTCCCATTTAGTTACTAACTAGCATATCAGGGCGTCGTATGATTGGTTAACAGCCTTTTGAACACATTCATATTTTCCGGTTAGATAAGTTTCCTGAAGCAGTGTATCGATATATGTTTGTATTAGGCAAACTTTCCTTTCCAAATAAATAAATAAATAAATAAAATAAAAAATGCAAAGTAAAATAAATAAAAATGGGAATAAGACGACGCATTTCACAGCTATTTAGGGGGTCATCTTAAATTTTAGAGGGGAAGCTTGTGCTTGATGTGCCTATTGGACAATCAGGCCCTGGTTAAAAGCTATAAGTTGTGGTGAGAACGACCGAATAACCAAGAACTAGAACAAACTTTGTCATCTAGCGTCGGCGACGCAGACTACTGAATTGCGAAATACCAAAGTGGCGTATTTTAATCAACATAAATAATTCATGATTCCTTTCTCTGTGCATAGAACAATAAATAGTGTAAAGCAAGTAAAGAATTTTAAGGCATGAGCATAGAGTTTATATTGAACTTGTATTGAGACACAAATGTACTTCCAAATGCATCTCAACCAATGCATGATGTCTTTTAAAAGTTACTTTTAAACGCAAATTGGTATGGCCTTCACAATTTCAAATCTTCATGCTACTAAAAGTCATACATAAGCAGCTTAAAAGTTATAATATAACTCTATCTTTCTAATTACTATATCTTAAGCACAATAACCGATGTAAATTTATTTAATTTTTTTTTAATGTTTTCTATGCTCAAATTTTATTTTTATTTTTTTCATTGAATTTGCATCTTAATATTGGGTAAGATGATTTAAAATTTTTAGATATAATTCGGTTTTTAAATAATATAACACATTTTAAATACTACCCAATACAATTAAAATGCAGATTATTTACAACGTATGTATGTTTATAAGTAATTGAGAATAACTATACTAAACTACTAATAATGACATTTTAAAAAGTTTGTCTTTAAAATTTGTTTTTGGTGCATGTCAGCACAACTGTTTAAAATATGTTTCATGGAAAAATATCTGAATGTTAGATTTACAAATTTTTCTAATTCCCTATCTCTAACTGGTACAAGAAAAGTGATAAATAAGATAAGCAACTTCTTTAAAACACTAAAATGAGGTAAAATACATTATTAACTTTGGCATTATATTGTCATAAAAAATTTCATAAATTACTAATTTCGTATGTATGAGATAGCAATCTAATTAAAATTTAAACTATCTTATTTTCATCTGCGATTTTAATTTAGTTTAGCTTCGTAAACATACTGTAATTTTTAAAAAAATCACTTTGAAATGCGCCACGAAAATATTTACTAAATGTAAAATTGCTTTCAACTGTAATAACATACTACTTTTACTTCATTTTATTTTATATATTTAAACTTTAGTTTAACTCTCTAACAATAGCTGGTAATTTTATAAATGAAGCAGTACTTATAAATATATATTTCAACGAGAATTGTTAAATATTTAATCTATTTTCAGCAAATATACTTTTAATATTATTTTATAATAAATGCGCTATCGTTTTATCCCATTTACATTTCAAAGGTATTTGTGTTATTAGTTTTCGAATGTAATAATCATTTCCTTATTTTATATGTTCTCTAAATGTAAATTTTAACATTTTAAAAACAATATATTGCACTAAATTTAAAAAATGATAATAAAAGTAATTCAGCGTTCATAGCTTATAATAGAATAGAATAAAATATTGTTCGATTCGCTAATTTGTGAATACTAGTTTCCTTTAGACAGATTAAATTATTAAAGGTCACGTATGTCAACCAATTTTAATCGCATCCTCTTTATAATTGTTTTGTTATGCATAAATTCGAGTCTCCTGGATAATTATTTAACTTAATGAACTGTGCATTGTAGATTTATGTTTGTTAATTTTTTTCTTTGTTGTACAATATAGCGAAAATTTGATAAAAAATGTTGAATAATAATGTTACACTTATTTTTAATTTTTTTCATTAAAGAAGATAAATCTAAATTTCACAGTCAACACAAATTTTGCCGGAACACCGGGACTTTGAAGTTTTAGGACATCTTGTTTTGGGCACATCTCCAGTTGCCACAGAGACAGAATACCCAGGGGTAAACTGCATAAATGACTTTTTGTCTCAATTGCTTTCCACAAAAGAATGATTAATGTTTATGCATAATAATTTGTTACACGACCATTTCAAGTAAACTAAGCATTCATTATCAATACAGGGTGATTCAAAAAAGATTAGGCAAACTTTAAGAGGTGTTAAGGTACACTACAAGAAGCAATTTTTGTATAGAAACCCGTAGGGCCGAAATTAGGGGGAGCAGATGCGGCATATGTCCCGGAGGCCAGAACGGAAGGCCAAGAGGGCGTCAAATGAAGGTTTTGTTTGTCGTTTGATACAAAAAATGTGTGTATATATGTATATACTATATGAAATTTGGATAAAAATGTAACCAAAAATAATCCAAATCTAATCCAAACGTAAAACTGAACTAAATGCATTAAAATTGACAAATAGATAAAGAAGATTAGCCTACAATACATGATTGTAAATAAATAAGAAAAAAAGAACTGTACTCTTAGGCTGTATTCATTTTCCTGTTCCAAATATACTATGTGGGAATCACTTCCTGTGTAGAAGAATAACTAACATTTTTCAAGGTACCTGATAAGACGTAAACCTGTACAAAGCGGAATGTTTTATGTTCATTTCGATTCTGTTTTCAAGGTTTTAATGAATCAATGTTTGACAAAGCTGATTATGTATATCAGTATGATTTATTTTATGATTACATATTTTAAATTTTAAAATAAGTCTGCTATTAGAAAATTAGTAAAAATCTCTATCTAAATTTACTTTGCGGAGGAGGAGTGGGCACCAAAATCCATGTTTGTCCCGGGTGCAAAAAAGATTGGTTTCGGACCAGGAACCTGGATCGCAAACCACTTATTGGATCAAAAATACATGGTGCAATATAAACGTAAAACGTATGGTATTAATTCTACACAAAATGCCGCATGAATTTTAAAACTTAATTTTGGTTAAGTAACAGTTTAATGTAGCAGTCTGCATTAGTTGTTTAAGTGCCAATATTTATTCCTTGGAATATGGAAAATCTTGCAGTGACAACAATGTTACATTCGGTAATAACTACTATTCTATAGCATTCCAATTAGTGATGGCAAAAACAATTAAAAATCAATTTTCCGTCATATGCTTTTAAAACATCTATATCTGAAAAATATCGAACAAAACACATCGATGTCTAACGCATCAATATGCAGTGCATGCATTTAAGTTTTGCTTTCATAAAAAATTTATATTTAATTTGAGATATTAAAAAAAATACAAATTTTTATCGCAATATATATGTATCTTGAATACCAACCAAGTTTTAGTTACCAAGAAACCCAGTTCATTCTTTTGTGTTCAATAAACTGTTACAACAAAGTTTCCCCAAAAATATAAAAAAGAATGACAGTCAAAAGATGAAAGAAATTAATGACATGGGAATCGATATAAGATGATAATCCTTTTAACTTCAACGTAAAAGGGAAGAAAAGTCTACTGTTTTGTAATTCAATAATACAATGAGTGCAGTTACAAATTAAATGCAAAGTAACGCGATTACAATGAATTTCAGAAAAATCACATATAAATATTTTATATCTTTATTTATACTTCTAAACGAAAAGAAATATCCTCAAAATATGTGTACATTCTCAGAAGTATGCATATTCTTTTGACTACTTCCAACTTCTTTTACAGAAAAATTGAGAGTATTGTGTCACAAGTTGCAACAATAGAATATTAATTAGAATATTAATTAAATTCAAAAGATGTGTTTGTTTAATAATGGTAAATGTTTTCAAAAGCCAGAAACGCTTTGGAAAATATTTTTCTAATATACGAATGTGTAAATTTCCGAAATATACGCTAAACAACATTTTTTCTTCATATTTGTTGATTGTTTGTTTGATAAAAAAATTATATTCTGAACCAAAAAAAATAATAATCATAGTACACGAAAATATTATAAAAAACAAATTTATTCATTTTTTATGATATTATTTTTAAAATATATAAATATAACATTGGTATAAAAAAGGAATAATTTTGCGAAATATAACCTCTTCGCTGCAGAGTATTAAAGGGAGGTTATAGATCTTTTCGTCAAAATTTTCGATTTCTTTCTTTATTTTGCATTTTTAGGTACGTTCATAATTATATAAATACGTAGCACTAGTCGTCGTCTGGTCCTTCCGCCTCTCTGTCCGCCTGTCCGCATATAAAATCGCAAAAGCTACCCAACCGAATGGTTTGAAATTTAATTTACTTAATCGTTGCAGAATTTTGTCGAGTTATTTCAAATTTTATGAAAATCGCATCAAAACTTAAAAAGATATTAATATTAATATGAAAGTTTTTTTTCATTCTATTAAATCCTATCACACGTAAATAATTCAGTGATATCCTATGACAGGTAATGATTCTAGATTGCCATGGTGATTACGTCCTATTCAATATGGAGTCATATTATTTCCGTATTACTGAATTTAATACATAAAATCGTAATAAATTTTGTATTCATGCATTTTTGCATAATAGCTCAACAGCTATTGCACCAAGATCTGAATATTTATAAAACTAGTTATAGTACGAACGTTATCTCATTTGCTACGTTTGACGTACAATTTCCGGCTGCTTTGTATCGCTCAAGAGTGTAGATTATTGCCCTAAAGAGGTTTTGCGATATTCCAAATTTTTACATTCTTTTTTGCTCATTGAACGTAACGTTATAGTAAAATTTTAAACTTGTTTTTCTAGAAACCATGTTTTAGGTAGATTTCGTATGAAATACTACCTATTGGGATCGCTCCTATGATGGAATTTCAGAAATTTTTTTGCAGATCTGCACCGATCATAACCTTTAGAACCCAAAACCACTCCCAGTAAAAAAAAACTTTATCTATCTATCTATCTATCCCTCTCTTTCTCTCTCTCTCTCTCTCATATATATATATATATATATATATATATATATATATATATATATGTTACTGGGAAAGACCGAAATGGGAGAATGTCGACTTTCACCGGTGAATGTCAACATATACCAAAAACATCGGTAAAATATCGAATATTTGATTATATTCTTGTACATTCGGACTATCACCGGTGAATGTTGACAATCACACATATGCTCTGGTGGAGGTCGAAAAGAGAAGCGGTGTTTAACTGAGAGGCTACAGTCTGTCGCCAAATTCTTTGTTCTACTGCGAATCAGTCAGCTTTGTCAGTTTTATGCTAGGTTTAATGGTGCGCGCAACGTTTTCTAAAATTTTATTTTTTTTATTCAATATCTTAATTTATATTGAATAAATACTGCAGTGAGTCGTGATCTTTTTATTATTATTATTTTTTTAATTAAATACATTAATTGGGAGAAAACGAGAAAACAATTGTTTGTTTTTTTCTTTTCTTTTTAAGAACTCTACTCTTAAATACATTCTGAAGTGTTTTCCGCTAAAACTAAGTGCAGCGCGCATATTCACATTCGGTTCGGATTGGACACATGTATTTCTCAGTTATTTTTTCTGGTATTAAATATTGAATATTCTGAAGTACTTATGATATGAAGCCGATCGCTATTCATGGAATCATGAAATTGCTATTTGACTCGTTCGGAGTGAAGTTTCCCATTAACCCTTTCAGGGACAAATAATTGTGTTACCGTAATGTTGATTTCTCACCGGAATATACAAAAAAAATTTCAAAATAAGGAAAAGCTATTTTACAACTTCCTTCCATCAAAGTTATAAAATAAATGTGTAATTACTTGTTTCTGGTCCAAATCTTGATTAAAATTAGGTGGGATATAAAATATTCCACCGCCCCCCAAGCGGTTAAGAGAACCCGTCTTTTCATTTAGTATTATTTTGCCTTAACCATTAGTTTTTTATTATCTCCATGTAGTAATGATAGTATTCTAATTCTAATAATATTATACATGTGAAAGTGTGAAAAGGTATGGCTGAAGTCAACATTAAAACATATGATTAAATGTCTTTGACTTCATTATCCGTTGCATTCATTTTTTCCCTAATGTGCAAAATTTTCGCTTAAGTTTATAAAAGTTACATTTTTTATTTGTTTCTATGAGATAAAATAAAATTTATAAAAATAAAACCTACTTTCAGTCAAATGTTCCAACTTACAGTTAATACATATTATGTAGTACTTTCAAAAAATATTTTGCGATTTCACTATTAATATTTTCAACATAGAATAAGTATTTTTACAATATTGACGTTTTGTTAGAGATTATTACAATGTACAGCAACCTTTATGCAGCATTCACGTTTCACTACAAATATTTCCAATGTAAACCTAATATTTTATCAATATTGGTATTTCAATTCAAATGTTAGCGATTAGTATTGAAAACTAAGAGTAATTTTATATTAAAAAAATACATGCATTTTTTAATAATAATTTTCGCTTTGTTTAATGGCAGACTTACATTGAAGAATAAATATAATGAAAATTGACATTTAAAAAATGTGGTAGATACTTTGAATCCAGAATTTCCGCTAAATTGCCAACTCTGTTAGCGATGACTAAAAATATTGGCCAATATAACTAATATACCTGAAACAGTTTTTTCGGGTAATTACGTTTCTATATTTCTATAATATTGACAAATAGTAATCTTTGCCTTATTTGCTGAATTCTTATGGCAAAAATACTGTTAGGAGGAAACAGTGATTATGTAAATTTAAAAAAAAGAAACACAATCACTCCATTAAATATGTAAAATTTATGAAACTTAAGTAAACTATTTCAATATTGTAAAAAAAAAGAGAGAATTGAATGGATAATGGATACATTACTAGAATTAGGATTCTATCATTATTACATGGAGATAATAACAAAACTACTTGTTAAGACAAAATAATACTCAGTGGAAAGACATGATCACTTCAGGTCTCAGGACTCTTAAATTGGAAAAAAATGAAAAAAAAAAAAACAAAGACCATTTTCAACATTTAATATCTTAAAATGTATTTGATTTTAAGACACAATTTTTATTGAGATGAAAGATGCAAAAAATCGGAATAACAGATTACGCGCACGATTACAAAATAAATATTGCAGCTAGAACGAAAATTTTGGTGCCCATACTTCAGATTATAATAATTACCCTGAACCTAAATAAATTTGTATTTAAAGCATTTTTATATTTTTAATACAAAGTTGTATTTACCTAATGCAAAATTTAGAAAATTTAACAGTATAATCACTTTAAAAAATATTTTTGAACAGTAAAAAGGAAATTTTAGGTTCAGTTTATACAGACTAACAAGAAACACATGTTTTGAAAATGTCATGAAAAAAATCAGGAGTTTTGAGATATCGTGTGCATTATACCCTAAAACGTCATTTCGAGAAAAATGACTTCAAAGTTTTGGAAACCCCATTTCAGCTATTAAGCAGGTATAATTCTAAAAGCCACAACTTCTGTTCTAAAGGGAATTTCAAGGAAATAATTATATCAAAATATTCAGAAAAGATACGAGTTTAACACATAAAAAAATTAAAGTTTCGAAAATTTTAAAGCTTTAAGAGTCCTGAGGCCCCTTAATAGGACGTTAGGCCCGGAATGGATTAACCGTTTGAGTGCGGAACAAATCTTGTGGATATATGCCAAAAATGCGAATGTGTATGGGTTGTATAGTAAAAAATTACTTGTAAGCCGACGATATATACAGAAATCGCACTCTTCGCTAGTGCAACCAACTTAAATCCACACCACACTGAGACAAGAAATAGGAGCACTATCACCCTCCCCGCAATTTTAGCATAAACTAAAATGAGTGCCATCGCGCTTCCAGCAATTGTGGCATATAACTAGAGTAGCGCTATCGCGCTTCCTGAAATTTTGGCACATAACAAGAGGAGCGCTATCGAGCTGCTCCGCACTCAACCAGTTAAATAATAATTCAAAGCATGTGTGAGATAGCAATCGTCTGTATATGTGTTTCAGAATATTCAAAATTTCATACCAGAAAAATATACAGAGATACCTGTGTCGAATCAAACCGAGTAAGCATTGTGAATATGCGTGCAGCATACCTTTGGATTACAGACGATTAAAATGTTTTTATGATTTAAAAATTAATGATCGAACCTGAAACACGAAGAAGTAAATGCAAATTTCCGACATATTCAACATGCAGCATTATTGTATGGTGAATGTCGACTTTCACCAATGTAAGTCAGAAATAAGGATATTTAACAAATATTTCGGATATACACCAAGCGACTATGTGAATGTTGACATTCACCGGTAAAAGTCGACATTCTCCAGATTTCGGTCTTTCACAGTAACATATATATATATATTAAGATATATATATATATGTTACTGTGAAAGATTACTGTAAAAGATTTGTGCAGAATTATGGAAGTTATCGTGTCCATAAAAGTTATATATATATATATAACTTTTTTATGGACACGATAACTTCCATAATTCTGCATAAATCTTTTCCAAACTGATACATAAAATCAAGGGGCATAAAATCTCGGTTAAGTTCATTAATGATCAAAATCGGACATAAGGAGTGCAAAATTTACAATAAAAATTTACTGGTGAGAATAATCATTGATTCTGGGCACCTTACGCGGCACGAATACCAGTCACTCGTCCCCAAGGGGTTAAAGACAGCAGCTTGTACTTTTTTCAGTAACTGTGTTGGCAGCCGGGCTGCCAGCACCATTTGTTGCAAAATACAGATATATATATATTTATATATTTAACAGTGTAATTTCTTTTCTTTTTAATTCGGCTAAAAATAAACTGTGGTTTATAACTTCATTTTGTACAGTTTCTTTTTAATGTATTAAATAATAACAATTTTGTTTAATATTTTTAATAAAAAACAGCGTAGAAATAATTTTTCAGAAATCTCTAAAAAATTCTGCAAAAGTAAACCGCACACATGAATATCATTTCGCATATTATATGCAAAATAAATATTAATGCAAAAATAATAGCTAGCGTTATCACTAAAAAGCATACTTTTGTGGAATTCTAAAATATTTTAAAGCTTTTTTAAAACAAAAACTGTCGATTTAAAGTTCTAAATTTTGGATAGAAATATCACGCTCATTAAACATTCCATCTATTTACACATTCATTAAACTTTGCTCTAATTTTAGTTTATCATCATTTTCTTCATTCAGTGAAAATAGGGATGAAGTTGATAAATTTATTAACTTAAATAATTTATGTTTAAAATACGTACTAACTTTAAATATGAATTCATGAAGTTTTTAGCGATATAGATAGGGTGAGCGAATCAGTAATTGACCAATTAGTGGAAATTTCTTCAAGTTCTATTTTTCTGCAGCTAATGTAGAGGATTAATAATCGGAAAAAATATTCTCTTTTTCTTTTCTACAATTTAAATTACAGACTGTATAATTTGGAAAATCAGACTGCATCAGTAATTGACCACTTCAATTTTAATAAAAATCAAAATGTAAATGTCCATATTAAAAATTTCTGCTAAAAAACATATATATTGCGTGATCCGAAAGTAAAAAAAAAAAAAAAACATTTAAAAAATCAATAATTCACAAACTAATGAAGATTGAAAGGTGTCGATTTCAATCTTTAAATGCAAATACAGGGTGTCTAATGCAGTCCTTTCTCATCCCCTTAAATTTTAACTGCTTTCCTGATTATCCCGAGTTTTCTCGGGTTCGTATATATTACAATTAATTATTATTCCGAGAAAACTCGGGAGTGGCATAATTTGTCACTACTATTTGTTTTATCACGTTTTTACTCGGTCTGTATTTAAAAAGAAAGAAAATATTCTTATATAATATAATAAATTATATATAACTATATTATATATAATATTTGATTGGCAGTTTTTCAAGTTTTGCGATATGAAATGCAAATGATGAGACTTAATGATATGATTGCAAAAAATGTGATGATTTTTGCAATTTTTTTTTTTTCAAAAAAATTGGTAAGGGAAGCAGTTTAAATTCCTGCAGCTACAGTCATAAGTATTGTGTCTATGTACAATAAAGTGGCTTTGTCCAATTCGATCGCTTTCTAGAGGCGATGTAAAGAGTTAGCATACCAATTTTGAAAACTATACTAGATAAGGGAAAACAGCGAATTAAAAAGTTGCACAGTAAAACCTCGATTTAGTAAGAAAAGATAGTTTGAGATACATAACTGCGGAGCATAATGCGCGTACAAAACTCTTTTGTTTGTTTGTGATTTTAAAAACATTTATTTTGAAGTCGCTATAAAAATCAACTATCTGTTACTAGTTGCATTTATCGTCATTGCTAAATCTTTAACGTCCAGTCAATAGTATTACGTGGTTTTGTTTAGTGAAGGTGACATAATCTGTTTTCTGATGCGATGCATGACATAAAAATTTCGAAAATCGCAAACCATAAATAAGCGTTCTACACGCACTTTTCTAGCTTTCATGTGCAAAGTGTCTTTTCGTGCTAAATCTATTCTGCTATATAACTTTGACTGTTTTTCTGTGTCTCAAATGGGGCTGTGCATATATAACGTTATCACTTTAAGAGGTGGGGGGTGAGGGGGGGTTGACATATGATATCGTAAGCTATCTCAAGGGGGAGGTAGGATTTGTCGTTTGGTATCGTTATCATTAATGATCCAATCAAAATTTTTTCTTTTTATTTGTAACTGGTTTTTTACATCAAAATATTATGTTACCTTTTTTACTCTTTTATAAATTTTTATGAAAATACAAAGTTATTGTTAAAATCATTAAATGACTATAAAATTATTTAATTCCAAATTATGGAATACCCTAACTTTTGGCACCGCTATTCGTCTGTCATATGTGTATCCATATATAATCCGCTGTTCGAAAAATTGATCCGAATTAGGTTTGAAATGATACTTGTTGTGTTTACTAGTAAAGAAGAGAGACAAATGCTATCCACCTGCTTTGTTGATAAGAAGTTCTGCTTGCACCCTCCCCCCCCCCCCACACACACACACACACCGTGGGGAGGGGAGGCGAGTGGAAGAAGACAATATTACTGTTGAATGCATTATGTAACAAAATCTATTATTAAAATGTAAAGTTATTTCATATATAATAGTGTTATTTTATTGACTCCTCTTCATTTGAATAAAAAAGTGTGCGAATAATAAATGCATAACCATATCTGTATATCACTGCAAACAAAAGGAAAAAAAACTGCAAACATCAAAATAACTTTTAGACATTGATATCATCAGGGAGGGGGTGGAGGGGGATCGTGGGATGATAACGTACGATATCGTAAGAGGGGACAGGGGATTCAAATTTGCCAAAATGTTGATAAAGTTAATATATGCACAGCCCCAAGAGCTTTCGAGATACATGCGTTAACTTCTGAATTTGTCACTAAGAGGCGCTGTAAGAAATCCCATTCAAAAGCTCATGGCCACTTTACTATATTTAGACATTATTTTTATATCTAAAACAGGAAGAAATCAAAACGTTCGAAAATTAAGGGTATAAGGAAGGACATTAATCGGCACCCTGCATATTTAACAAATTTTAATACAAATACAAACTATTATTATAATGAGAAGATGCGAAGGTATAAAACATTTTAGAGTAACTATTTTAAATACATTTTAATTTTCAGTAATTCAACATGGCAGTCAATATTACACTTTTAGTTATTCAGTAAATGATCAATGTCTAATAATTAAACAAATCGATTTATTTAAAGAAAAATAAGTTTATTTACTCAAAACAAACGAAAATGACCTGCAATTAATAATACTTATAATAATTAATAAGGAATTAAATTGAATTTGATATGATTATTATTTTTTAATATACCATGATTTTTTACTGATAGTACAAATTTCGTTTTTGAAGATTTATGGAAAGCTTCCTAATTATTTCTTTTTAATATTCAATCGCAGCTTTAGTTGCAATTATTACTTATAAGAATACATTTCATTGGGATTTATATACCTTTTATTCAAACCAAAATTAATATATCCGTGCATTACTTTTTTCTACATTTTTGTGTCTCCGTATAGTTTTGTGCACTTAAACAATATTGAAAAGCTTAAAATAATGCAATAAAAAATGGTTAAAAGTAATTCTATAAATGAATTAAGATAATAATTTAAAAAAGTTATTCATATTTTGTTTAACTAGTTAAATAAAATATTTTAGTTTAGTTTTACTAAGCAAAATGTTTATATTTATAAGGGAATAGAAAATGGAATAAACTAATTACAGGGGATCATGCAACCTTTTCATGTATGTTGCTTATCATAGAATAAAACATTTCTATCAGATTAACTATTGTTGTCATTGTTTAAACATTAATTTTCCATTGTGATTGTTATAAGGAATTCATCTAAAGCGTCTCAAAAAGTTTCGGGCCTGATTGAGTTTGCTTTCTGATGGTAGTATTTTTGATTTAGTTTAAATATCGAGTGTGTCTAACATACGTATTACTTACTCGGAATTTGAAACAAATCGTCTGGATTTAGCAGGGAATGGACGACAAGATATCGGCTGACTTCGATTCGTATGACCTAAAAGTTCAATTAGAGCATTGAAATAAAATCACGTATGCTATTTAATCTGCTTGTTTTTAATTAAAACTTTAATAATTTTGAAAAATAGAAAATAAATATGTAAAATATTTCAATTTCCAAAAAAAAAAATTTCTACTTTTACTAATCTAGTGTTTCATTAAAAATATAGTTTTTCAAGTTTTAATATAATTTTTAAGTCTTTTTTTTTTTCGACACGTAGAATAAATATCTTTAAATATTTTCCCATAAAAATTTACGTAAATATAATTTCAATTTAATATAATTTTGAAATGAGAATATCTTTTTATTTATTCGCAATGAAATAATGAATTAATTTATGCTTAGCACATTTTGAATAAAATTCTGAAACGAAATATTTATGAAATTGGTTTAAAAGAAGAATCTTTTTGCTAGGTAATCTAAATCTAACATAATAATAATAATAATAATAAATAAAATTAACAATAGTATATTGTCAATATCCGAAATATATTATTTAAAGAACATCGTTATGAAACATTAAACGCGTTTATTTGCATCGCTTCTCTTTAAAGTATGCTGAATATTATTCTTTAGTAACAATTCCATTTCTGAATCTTTGCGCAGATATATTCATGGAATTTTGTTTTTTGTTTCGGATAAAATTAAGTTAAATGAATTTTTTTTTAAATACGAGTTCAAACATTTGTTTTGTAATAAATGAGAAGTGCTTACTATTTGAAATTTAATAATTCTTTTTTCTTTCTTTTTATAAGTTTTATCATTTACATAACTGCAGTGAAGTGCACACAGTATAACAGCTATCAATTAAATAAGTTAATTTTCTCGTGTCATCTTAAAAATGGATATTTTTTATAAACTTTTAGAAACAAAATAACGGTTTTTATTCAGTTGCAGAGAATTAGTGAACGAATTTATATTAAACATCATTTACACAAATATTTAAATAAAATTTCCACAAATTTGAAACATTCATATTATTATATAGCATTTTAAAATTAGAAATTAAGAAAATAATAATCGTTGTTTTCTATTATTAATATTTACCTTGTGATATTTGTTTCAATTGATTTAAAATTATAGTGTATAATGCATATTTCAACAGTTTTATTCTAGACTGTTTTTTGAAAATCTACTGATAAACATACATCGCTTCACTTTATTAAAATTATATAAAATTATGACATGTAAAATGAGAATTTAAATACCTATTTTGTGTAAAAGAATATTTAAAATTTACTTAGAATGTATTTTATTCTGTCTTTTGTTCATCATAAAATGTTAATGTAACTACAAAGTCTTCATATATACTGTTTTTAAAAGTTGTGCATATTTTTTATTCTTAAAAAAAAAAAAAAAAAAAAAAAAAAGGGAACGTGAGTCGACGAGAAAGATAAGATAATATGGCAGTATGTAAAACTAATTAAAATTTTTGCTTCATAAAAATTTCACATATTTGCTTATTTTTTTGTTATTGATAATCTATTAGTAAAAATTCTTTAATACAGTGTCTAATGGTGAAAAAAAGATAACAAGTTTATGAAAATTATATTTACATTTTCGCGCCGTATTCAGCGCTACCATGTTTCCATGTACAGGGTGTCCCAAAAGGGAGTACCTATTTTTAAAAATGAATAATTAACAAACGAATAGAGTTATTAAAAAAGTTCTTGCAGGAAACGGATTTGTGAAGTCTGGAATTTTGTTTAGAACACTTTATTATAATAGTTCAAAATCTGACCGATAGATGGCGCTACAGCACATTTTGGTGGATATATGGTCAACGAATACACTCTTTTGAAGAATTTATGCAACGACAACTACTGTTTCCCTTGAACTGGTTACTAATGAACTTTCACTGACCACGTCTACTTCTGTCTGGTCTTCACCCATGCTCCGTTTGTTCATATAGTCACCAACATATGCTGTAGTGCCATCTGTCGATCAGATTTTGAACTATTATAATAAAGCGTTCTAAACAAAATTCCAGACTTTACACATTCGTTTCCTGCAAGAATTTTTTTAATAATTCTATTCGTTTGTTAATTATTCATTTTTAAAAATAGGTACTCCTTTTTGGGACACCCTGTAGTTGCATTGTAAATTTGTTTCTTACTTTTCGAAGTGGTGTTTACTGCTATTATTTAGTGTCACGCTTTTTTATGGAAGTAGATTGCACTGTTACAAAATTTTCTGTGAGATTACCGAGAATTTACTGGTAATCCATAATCTTAAGTCTTATGTAAAATTACAGAGATTAGAGAAACAGAGATTCTGTTAAATAACAGAGAAGTTATTCGGTAAATTTACAGTAAATTAACATCGTTAAAAATACACAAGACTCTGTAAATCAATTTATTTTTAATGAAAATAATTTAACATAGTTTTTGAAATTAGTGAATTTTAGAACCTCAAAGTATCAGAATTTTTCTAGTAAATTTGAACTGCTGTACCATTTAATTTAATTTTTTACACAATTTGTTTCTAGCCGGCCTGGGATTTGAACCCGAGACCTCTGTGCAGAAAAAAAACACCTTACTGGGTACGCCATAGGAGCTGTTGCTGTTGTGTATAAAGGATGCCTTTTATAATGAAGCGCGGAAAAGTCTATTGTATTTGTGATTTTCAAAGATTCGCTTCAAATATATTCGTTAGAAAACTTCTTAAATGGTTTATTTTAATTCAGTTCGGACTGATACATAATACCTATTATTTTTTTAAATCAAATTTAATTTTTTATTCCTTTATTTACGGAATTATTTATCAAGAAATTGCTTCTTCTCAATAATTATCTTCTTTAGTATGTGAAAATATACTGGAATTTTTAAATAATAATAATGTGAAATTTAGGTATATTTTTCATTAAAAATATTTTGGACATTCCTTTGAAAAATTGGGTCAACCCGAACCCGACCCGTAAAAGTCAAATCCCAACTCGAAACCGAAACGATGAAAGTCAACCCGACCAGAACCCAACTCGCAGCAAAAAGTAGAAGTAAACCCGACCCGAAACCGACCTGGAAGGTAAATATACAGCTCCCACTCGACCCGACCCAAAACGCGGGCCGGGTCTGATTCGGATAAAAGCGGGTTACCCAACTCGATGCAGGACTCTAGCACCAATTACTGAGCGGTTTATGGCTCATCCCATAAAGAGTCGGGGGTTGATGTTTGGATGATTGACTTATTGACTTATTACTAAAGATTCAAAACCTGTATGCACTTACACATACTTACCTTCTGTTATAACAATTTTCTATTAGTCAAGTGACTGTTAAGTAAGGTATTGTTATAAAAAAACATATAAAAGAATTGTGAATAGTTAATCCGGTTTTAAATACGTAATGGTTTTAAGCTGAAGACCGGAATGGAGAAATTTCTAAACCAGAAGAATATCGTTTCTAAAGCCTAATAAATAAAAATGTATATAAGTTCAAAAATACTAAGTTAAAATAATATTTTTACATTTGATATTTCAAAAATACGACAGTTATTTAAAATCGAATAGAAGAAAACCAATAAACTGTCTAAATCTAAACCCACACGGTGGAGACATTTTTCCGACTAATTTGTGGAAGAATTAATTAACCGAGGCGCATGCGCCTTTGAAATTTAGCTTTTACCTTTGAGCTGAAAGGAAGTAATTTTTTGGTGCAACTGGTGACAAGATGCAGTGTTGCCAGATTGGTGACTTATTTGTCCCCAGATTGTTGATTGTCACCGCTTTTTTGAAATAGAAATATTCGGCCTATTTAAAAATGATTAAAAATTCTGAAAAATAAAGCGAATTATACTATTTAAAAAAAGTGTTGACAGGCAAATAATCTGATTTAAAAATGTCCCCAAACTGGCAACACTGCCAAGATGTTCTTTAGTCTAAATAAATGGTTGTGTTTTTAAATGGATTAAATAGTTCTAGATTAATGACTTAAAAAACACCTCTTAATAGATTATTTTGTATTATTAGATTTTGAGCTCTAAAATTTTATGTAAAGTTGATTCCATACTAGCATCATAATGAAACGAAAATTACATCCCAGTCTTAGACTTAAAAATTGATTGTTATATTCACAATAAATTCAGGATGTGTTGGCCCAGATAAATGTTTATCCGGCTTATAACCAGTGCGGTAGTCGTTAGGGAGTATTTCCTAGAGAGTACACTAGAGAGTATCTGCTACAGCTTTACTTGAGGAACAGACAGTTTACGTAGTTTATTCAAAAAATCCAGACGGTATATGGCGTATACCACCATAAACTCTTTACTATAGCCATGTTTATAACTACTTTACCAAGAACGAAGAACTCAATTCTATCTTTATAAAACATTTGAATAATAAAATGATATGTTCATTTAAGTATAATTCAACGACAGATCTCGTTAAACAAAATTAATGAAACATTTTTAAATTAAGTTAAATATAATTAGGATGAGAATGAAAAGTTTAAGTCTGATAGACCTCAGACATTGTGTTTTGTAATCATATACTAAAGTCTATAGTAGTATATACTAAAGTCTTATATAAAAAAAAAACCCTTTAAAAGTTTATATATTTGTTGTTGTTGTTGTTTCTTAATTGTATTAAATGTTTTAAATGATTTCTATAAAAAATTTGTTTTGTAATAATCGTAAAATGTTACACATATTCAGATATAATTATATGTTAAGCCTATTTTTAAAAAATCTTTTCTAATATAAAGATTTATACTTTTATAAAGCTCATTAAAATTTGTGCATATTAAATCTAGCCGAATTTATTCCTTTATATATGAATTCAATTTATAATGAATTTTCATATACTATCATCATCATCATCATCACCAGGCTTATTTAGCGCCTACGGAGAGTGAAATCTCGCCGCGTAATATCCATCGAAATTGGGCCGCAGAAATTCACTGCAACATGGGAACATAACGTTGATGTGTCGAAGGTAGTGATGATTCATATGCTATGTGAAGACAGACAAAAATCATTTATAGTAAAATGTTATACACATTAAAATAAAAACAACGTACTTTAAAAGCAAATCATGCGTATATATAATATCTTTTTTTAATTTTAAGGCAATCAAGGTGAAGTTCACGTCTCTGTGATTCTCCTCCCCCCCCCCCCTTCTTTTATTCCATAACTTGTAATATTTTCAAAGCACTGATTTTCATCATCTGACATTAAACTTGTTCTTGCGTTGAATTTTCAAATCCCATTTTAACATTGTGGTGAGTATACTTACGTAAATCAAAGGTTATGACTCTTGAAATATGTTGGAATTGTAATTATCTGTTGTAATAAATTTGAAAGTGATCCATTTAAATGCTTTCAATGCATTATCTATTGCTGTCTATCGTGAAATTGTAAGATGGGAAATAAGTAAGTAAATGTTATTAAGGGCACATAGAACATCTCGACAAGTAAAATGAAGTAGTTTTTGCGAAATATTTAACATAACGTATCTTACTTAAAAATAGAGATAGATATGAGATATTTTTTTTACAGAAAATGTACACATTATAGCCCATGTAGTAAGCCCAAAAGAAATTAATATCATGCATAAATTAGTTTTCAAGAACTAAGTGACTTTTTACATATTTTTTGAACAATGTGTCTGTTCGGTACACTTTTTTAAAAAAACTGTTGAATATATCACATTAAAATTTATTGTGGTATCAAAAAAACATATTACTTGAGAATAATAAGAAGCAATTTACATTTTGGCTTTAAAAAAATTAAAAATATTTTACTAAAAAACTTTAAAAATCCTAAAAATTTTAAGAACATATTTTTCATTATTTTTTTTTTTTTACTCAGACCTATAATATTAGGTATTTTTAAAGAAACAAGTTAGTTACATAATTTTGGAAAGTTTCAATTGTTTACCTAAAATAGAATTTTAGAAAAATGTACCAAAGCATAAAAAAACACATTTCCAGAAAAAAGGCTAAAAAAAAAAATATATATATGTACACACCCACAGTGCTTAAAATATATTATTGTAAAACCCTCTTGTGCTATAATCTTTTAGGTCCATAATCATTTAGCACCATAATCTTTTGACTCTATTTTTTAGGCCGATAATTAAAAAGTCAAAAATTTGAAAAATTTTATGTTCCATGTGCCCTTAAAAGTGTTATATGTGAATTGAAAGTGTTATGTGTGAGCTCAAATTCCGTTGTTCTCAAAATGAAGCAAAAACATGAGGGTTTGTATCCATATATCCATTGATTAGTGCCAATTTAGCATACACAATATTGCACGTACTTCTGTATTTGGATACAACCACTCATCGTTTTGTTCCATTTTGGGAACAACGGATTTTGAGCTTATTCTATAAACGATTATTATCAGACCTTTCAAACTATGTTTTTGAAACTTTTACAAAAGTTGCTCTATACATTTAGCTAACACATTATGTACATTATAATTTGATTGCATTCGCGCATGCGCAGTGAAATATTTTTTAGTAAACCTGCTCATTTTTCATCCAAATTTTATTATTTTTTTATTCTGACTGCAGAGTATTGTGTACAATGTTGTTCGTCATATTTTCTGAAAAGAACTTTTTTTTATATTAAGCATTCTGCAAATTATAAGCAAAAAACTTGGCGAAATTTGGGACTGTTTTTATAAAAACCTTAATTTCTCTACGAGTATACATGCTATCCTCATAAAAATGAACACAGTATATTACAATATACGACTTATTAATAATCTCGAGTTTAAACGCTTTTGCTCCATTAGTGTTTACAGGGTTATCCAAAAGATATTCGTTCTTTTGCAATTTTTTTGGCGGTCCCCTATGGGGTTTCGGGAAAAAATATTCGCGGAATTATATGACCTGTACTATACTGTTTACACACCTGCAGTTTCAGGTTAATTCCTCATGTATTTTTCTAGATATTTAACAAAACGTCAAAAATCGCAAGTGACCGGTCGCCTTTGGCCATATAGTGTATATGTATATTTTTCTGTATTATAATTGATCTAAAGTATATCAAAAGGTAGAACAGCTAACTGTGTGTTTCATTATCTGAAAGTTTGAAGAAATCATTAAGCATCAATTATTCAAATCCTCATTAGGCTGAAAGTAAGGGAACATTAAATAAGCATTGATTTACCAGCTAGATTAGGATAATCGTATAAAAGTAATCTCTAAAATTATTTGTTAATGGTCCCTTAGGGAACTATCGGCTGGTTGTTTTGATAGATTTGTTTCCAATTTTTGAAATTACAATGACAAAATTAGTTATTTTGAGTTATCTCTTAGTTAATCTACAAGACTTAATTAATTTACACGACTAGATTAAGATGAAATTAATAAAGGAATTAAATTTTCATGCTTACTTCTTTTTGATAAGAATAATGCTTACGTTCATATTTATAAAAATTAAAACTGGAAACTTAATTATATATGTTTTTTATAAAACGCTGTTAAATATTATCATTGTAAATATGACTATTAAATATCGCTCTTATTAAAATATCTGTTTAATACAAGTTCATGTTAAATGGTCTTATAAATTATTATTTGAGACAGATTGTGTAAGCTTAACGGTGAATCAATTTTTAAGATATGAAAATATTTGAATAACATTCAAACAACTGAAAGTATCTATTTATTTTTCGAAATGTACAGATAAAATTTTGAAATATGAAAATTAACATTATTTAAATTCATTAAAAAAGCTTAAAAACAAATTGGGGATGATAGATTTATCTGTGAAATTTTTGAATTGTTTATTCCTTATTAATAACTAAATGCAATTTCATGAAGCTTTATCATAAGATGTTTTTAATACATATTGGAGTAATATTTATTTTAGGAAAAGCAGAAAAAAGTGAGATAAATTAAAATAATAAAGATTAAATGGATTTTATTCGAATTTAGTTGTTAAGAACTTGGTTTAGCATGCACTAATTCATTGATTACATTGGTTACTTTGACACAGTGTGGAGATAAATTAGTTGGTCAAAAAGAATGTTTGAGTATGCTGAGTTATACAAATAAGCTTTAGAGTACACTGTAAAAAAATACGTTTCTTGCTCTACGAAAATATAATATAAAAACAAACGAAAACATAATAAAATCGCTTTCACGTTACTCACAATTACGGAAAGCGTTCCTTTACATTTAGAAACCTCACAATACAATATATTTACGAGATTTAGAGAAGTATTTATAAAAAGAAAGTTTTTTTTTATGCCTGTAATTTTTGGCGACGTTTCCTAGCAGCTTTTGCTGTGTATTAATCTGTTTCCTTAACTCTGAATATAGATTATTCTGATACTATCAATACTCGAGCAAACATTTTCATGTTCAATAAACATGTCCAACTGATAAACATGCTAAATTAACAGCATTAACATTAACATTAAAATTAATATTATTTTGCTGCTTTTGTTTGTTACCCGACTGCCAAGAAGGGTTATGTGTTTCACGCGTATTTAAGGTATATGGATTTCTTTATACCCTCGAAACATCCCAACGGCTGGGTGGATTTTAATGAATGAGGTCTCTATCGATTCGCCTTAACTGTCCGATGGTTATAGGCTACATTTTGTTTTTATAAATTCAAAATGGCGGCCGTAAAATAAAAAATGGCTGTAGAGACAAAAAAAATTTACGCACCCTATTGAGTAGCATATTATTGGATAGGTCTTTCAAAAAGAAGACATTGTTTCACTGATTATTTTACAGTCAGAAGCTCCGTTTAACTATTACACAACCTGAAAGTTGTGTAGGTAGGATACCTCTCGCTGCGTAAGTAATTCTTCGCGATGAGCGTCTTTTACAGAATTTTTAATCTTTTATCACCGGTTCTTTAAAGCAGAAATTTTTTACTATCCTAATCGGGTAAAATGTCCTGGACTAAATCCGACAAAGTATTCGCTAAAAAATAACTGGTGGGAATAACCAAATAGTATTAATTAGACGGGAAAATACGTGCCCGAGTATTTCTCGGGTTGCGCAGCGAGAGGGTTAATACTCTTAGACCGGGACGCGGCAGCACAGACTATCAAGTTCACGGTGGAATTCCAGAATCAGTTAAAACTCCACTGAAAAAAAAAATGAAGTACTCAAAATTGAGTAAATAGATGTACTCATATCGATTTGAGTATTTTTTGGATAAAAAATGAACCTATGCTTTCTCAATTTTGAAACGTCATATGTTATCGAACGCAAAAAAAAATCGAACAAAAAAATAATTTTGTACCCTGTAATAGCTTATTTCATTTGTGGCGGCTTAAATGATGTTTATTAATGTAAATATTAAATTATGCACAGTATTTTAAAATAATTTAAAAGTGCTTGGAAATAATGTTCTTGTCATAAAAATATCCGATTTGTTATCTTGTTAATAATTTTGCTACTTTTCTTAATAAATCATCAACTAAGCGTTTCTTGTTAATAACTTTGAACGGGAAATAAAATGTCAGTGCATTTTTACTTTAATTTTTAGCTCACAGGCTATCAAAGTCAGAGAGCTTATGTGCCCGCCGGTTCTGTATGTACGTACGTACGTAATGTATGTACGTATGTACGTACGTAACGCGATAACTTTTGATAGAAATATCCGATTTGCTTCAAATTTTTTTTCCAGGTTCATTCTGATAAGGCGCTTCCCTGATTAGTTTTTGGGGTTAATTGGTTAAGGATAAAGGGGGAAAAGGGAGGACTAGATCTCTCCCCCCTTAATTTACATAAATGGGTTTTTCATACAGAAATATTCAGTTTGTTCCAAATTTAGTATACCGGTTTATTATGCTAAGGAGCTTCCCTGATTAGATTTGGAAGCTCATTACTTAAATATAAAGGGGGGAAAGGGGGGCTAGCACCCCCTTAATTTAGATAAATGGGTTTTTCATCTAGAATTATTCGATTTGCTCCAAATTTGGTACACCGATTTTTATTACGTTAAGTAGCTGCCTTGATTACATTTTGAGGTTCATTAGTTACATATAAAGGGGGAAAAGGGGGTTATGCCCCCCTTAATAAATGGGTTTTTCATGCAGAAATATCCGATTTGCTCCAAATGTGGTATACCGGTTAATTATGTTAAGGAGCTGCCTTGATTAGATTTGGAGGTTCATTAGTTAAGTATAAAGGGAGTAAAGAGTGGCTAGACACCCCCTCCCCTTAATTTAGATAAATGGGTTTTTCATGCAGAATTATTCGATTTGCTCCAAATTTCGTGTACCGGTTTATTATGTTAAAGAGCTGCCTTGATTAGATTTGGAGGTTAATTGGTTAAGTATAAAGGGGGGACGGGGGCTAGTCCACCCTCTAATTTAGATAAATGAGTTTTTCATGCAGAATTATTCGATTTGCTTCAAATTTGATATACCAGTTTATTCCGATATGGCTTTCATCATTTGATTTGAAGGTTCATTGGTTAAGTATAAAAGGGGGAAAGGGGGCAAGTTCCCCCTCCCCTTAATTGAGGAAAATGGGTTTTCATGCAGAATTATCTAATTTAGTTTAATTTTTTTTTTCTAGGTTCATTCTGATAATGAGCTTTTCTGATTAGATTTGAAAGTTGATGGGTTCAACATAAAGGGAGAAATGGGGGAGCTAATACCCCCCCCCCCCATAATTTAGCGAAATGGTTTTTTTTCATGCAGAATTATCTGATTTGCTTCAAATTTGGTATGCCAGTGTATTATGCTAAAGAGCTTCCTGGTTAGATTTGGAGGTTCTTTGCTTAAGTATAAAGGGCGGAAACGGGGGATAATCCCTTCATTTATTTTTTGAGGGGAAATATTCTTTGAAATAAGAGTATAATATACAATTAGTGTGAATAGCCTGTGAGCTCAATGCCATCAGTTTAACTGGACAATTTTCTTTTTTATTAGGTTTAGGGAGGGCAGTACATAACGATTCATATTTGAACACAACTATGGAATCAAAAATGAGTACATGTGTTTCTGAATGTTGAGTACATTTGGATCGGAGCTATTCTGAGTATGTGATGTATTGAAAATTGAGTATTTTTTACTCAATTTTGAGTACCCATTTTTTTCAGTGTCAATTCGCATATTAAAACGAAATTGGTTTGCCAAGTCATATTTTGGTGGAAAACACCTGAAAACACGATTTTAGAGGTTTGCTCGTATGTTTATTATTGTGTTTCCTTGCAGACAAATTTGTGAAAAAATGGAGGACAGGGACCAGGAAAACACAATAATAAACCTACGAGTCAACTGCTAAAATCGGGTTTTCAGGTGTTTACCCCCAAGATATGACTTAGCAAACCGACTGCGCTTTCATATGCGAATCGAGTTTTAACTAATCCTCGAATCTCAGCCATGAACTCGATGAGATAATTGTCTGTGCTGCCGCTTCCCGGTCTATCTGTAAAAACTACGCGGAAACATTTCCGAAAATTAATGGCTGCAAAAGAAACTTTGTTTTTATATACCCTTTTTTCAAATCTCCAAAAAACAATTTATTTCTAAGGTTTCGGAAGATAAACGAAAGCTTTTCGGAATCGTGGGTAACTCGTTAAATAATATTTTTGTTCGCGGTTGTTTATATTTTGCCAGTTAAGAAACATTTTTTTCTTACATTGTACGCATGAATTTAAAATATTAAAAGGCATAAAGTTTACCTTTTGTAGAAAATTTTGATGAGGTTTTTCTTCATTATTTTGTAAATGCGTCATTGGCAAATCAGTTCTCACCATATATTTGGGATTATGTTCACGTCGATAAAATAAAATGCAGAAATGATTTGTAACTTCAATTCAGGAATGGATCTTGATAAGGTTGCACTGTAAATCTGATTCATAATAAAACCGTACACTGAAATCTGAGACTGGTGATAGGACTGCTGATAGTGTCGACTTTTGAACAACACCTCCACGACCAATCTAAACTAAGACATTAGAACTCATGTAAATGTGTACATCAGAAAAGGTATTATACAATACTGCGAATCTTAGTAGTATTGTATAATAATACTTTTAGAATTTTTTGATGAGTTTTTTCTTCATTACTCTGTAAATGCGTCATTGGCAAATCAATTCTCACCATATATTTGGGAGTATGTTCAGGTCGATAAAATAAAATGCAGAAATGATTTGTAACTCCAATTCATGAATGGATATCGAAAACATCGGACTGTAAATCTGATTCATAATAAAACCGTACACTGAAATCTGAGACTGGTGAAAGGACTGCAGATAGTGTCGGCTATTAAACAACACCTCCGCGGCCAATCTAAACTAAGACACTAGAACTCATGTAAATGTGTACATCACAAAAGGTATTATACAATACTACGAATCTGCCAATGACCTGATTGGTGCTTTACAATTAATATTTCACAAATTATTAAGGTGCCTACCTTCGGAAAGGAATTTTTAAAATACTTGAAAAATTGCCTACTGATGTATATTATATTATAGAATATAGCTAAGAATTGTGAGTAACATGTAATATATATATATATATATATATTTTAAATATTTTGATTTTAAAATTCAAAACATACATAAAAATTGCTATAAAAGGGCACTTTTGCGAAACATCAAAACTCAAATTTAAATGAAGATATTTTTTTTCTGTAAAATTTATTATGATTAAAGAAGCTTTCCCGAGGTACTGAACGATTTTCATAACTGTAACTATGTTTTTAATAAAAATATAGAAGTTAACGCTTTTGCACATAGAAAAAAAAATCTGATAATTCATAACTTCTATCAACTAAAATATGAAAAAACAATTAACTGTAATCATAATAGAGGCACATTACCTAAATAAACTCCTTTAGAGCATTTTTGTAAAGTTTCATAACGTTACAATTATTATTTTTCGAGTTATGATATTTTGCGATAAAGCAATTTGCTAAAAATCTCATTTTGAGAAAAAGCAGAAAATGCAATTAAAATCAGATTTTACCTATCAAATGAAAAATCTGATTAAAAAAAGCTCCTATTTATAAAGTTCACTATCTATATCATTTACATTAGTTATTCTTTTTTTCTTGATGGTTTTTAAAAATTTTCTTTGTTTATGTGCAAATATTTAAGGTCACTTCGGTAGTGGAAACCTAATTTTAGTTTAAAAAACTTGTAACGGACTAATATTAAAATGCCTGTAACCCAAGTTTTAAGCAAAATAGAAACAAAATTAGAACTGATTTGGGAAGCTAAAATGTGGAGTTTTAATATTAAATCAAATATAGAAAATCTGATATTTGACCGGAAATTGCATTTTAAAGGTAGGCGGCAACTTAACACATTGTTAATTCACATTTGTTAACAATATCTGTAGGAGTTTATATTAGTTTAATAAATTAAAGTTAAATAATTTTGTAATATATATATTTTTTCTTTATAAAATTTAAACATTTTCTTATTTTTTTTAATCGTCTTTTCTTTTCTTCTACAATAACTGCCTTTAGTCAGGGATGCAAGCGGTGCGCCACAAATGGCTGATTCCTACCACGAAATTTTTATAGTATTCCTCACCTTATTTAATGACATAATTTCTGAGGTATAATTTGGCGAAGAATACTATTAAAATTTAGTGGTGAAAATTAGCCATTTGTAGCGTAGCGCTTCATCCCTGCCTTTAGTTGAATGTAATTGCAGGAAAATGGTAATTAATGCTTTGATTCCCTATTGAAAAGATTACGAATGCGTTATCTGAAAAAGATTGTTTTTCATTTCATCATTACCACACCGGGCCTTGAAGCTCAAAAACAAAACAAGTGGGGGGCGGTCCCGGCAAATTTACCGATCCGGCTCGGATCAATATAGTTTTTCCCAATCAAGACCTGGAGCATCAAATTGTAGCCCTTAATCTCTAAAAACAGAAAAAAAAAAAAAAACTAATCCGAATCAAGAATATTCCTGCCTATTACAGGATACATTACGGGATATCTGAAAAATTATAGTCAAACATCAAAAGTTGCTATTTTAATTTTTGATTCATGTTTATATATGTATATATGTCCAGCAGCGATATACAATAGGAATCCTTTGGTCGAAGTTTCCTTTGCAACACACACTATTTGCAAAAATTATACTAAGGCATATACAAAACAATGACATTTTCCTTTATTTCATGAAAATATATTGTTTTTAGTTAAATTTATAGTAGTTGGTATTGGTTACTAAGTAATAGACACGATTTTAAAACAAAACAATAAACAAGTTGGAAATTGCTCGTCAAACGTGGCAAATGAGGTGCGGTCGTACTATAACTAGTTATATAAATATTTTTTGCACCGCATATTGTAACTGAATGTATATTTTAGTGCACTTCAATAAGTGCATATCCATTTCATTCTGTTCATCATTAAAATGCACTTGAAATAATTTTTTTCCCATTGGCCGTCATGTAACGGAAAACTTTTGACTGCCCCTGTAATTAAACTATACATCCGATTTTCATAAAATTTGAAATGACTCGACAAAATTTTGCAACAATTATACATTTAAAATTTCAGACCATTTGGTTGGGTAGTTTTTGCTCTGTTATGGGCGGACAGACGGACTGAGCGACGACTATAGGTGCGATATATAATTACGAACGCACCTAAAAAAGAGCAAAAAATCATGCTCCAAATATAGATTATGAAGCATTTTCCACCGTTTCCAGAATAATTTAACAAAACTTCATCATTTAATGAGGTAAAAGATGATGTTTAAGTAAACAAATGAAATGAAATAACCCTCTCGCAGAGAGACAGCCGTTAAGCATAGGAACTTTTCTTTACGAGGGAAAATGTTTATTGAAAATTCATATTTTAGTTTACATATGTTGAATATCACATAATAGATTAAAATAAAAGTACTACAAAAATAATTTTTACAATTTGGAAAATGCATAACACATTTGAAAAACCAATTTCAGAAATTACCATCAACAGACTGAAAAATATCCGAATTGAATCCGAAATATCCGAAAAATATTGAATTCATTTGTAAAGCCCTGCATATGATCTCTCTCTCTTTCTATGTATATATATATATATGTATGTATATAGCACACGGTATGCTAAACTTTAGTTCAGTCAGGAAACGCATTGCACAGTTCAAAATTCCTCTTCAGCAATTTCCGCAACTAAACGGAAATGTACTCGATGTCTTTTGTGCTGCCCTGTATAGGATCTATAGAATTTATACAAACCATGTTATAAGCAAAATATTAATTATATTTAAAAACTGGTACCACATCTTAAAACGTACTTCCAGCAGTTATTGTTCTTATGCTGCACTGTAATTAAATTATTTTGTGTGTCCCTGTAAATGAAGAATGAATGCTATGAACACGATACTTTTCAATAAGCATCTTGTAATGCACTTGAATGATATATATCATTTTTAATATGTTTGAAATAGTGTAATATCATTAAATTACGCCGCGAAATATTTTTTCCATAGACTGTATTGTATCGGAATTGTTTTGAGTGTCCCTGTAAATGATCTATAAAGGCTACACACTTTATGTTCAATACCAAACATGCCATAGTAAACCTCAATAACATATATTAATTGCATGGTAATATGAGTACGTTTACGTGAGTTAGAGCATGGACAGACAGACAAACCGAATTCATAAACAATTTGCAAAGACGTTGGAGACACTTAAAAAACGAAAGGAAATGAACAGTTAGTTAATCTTAAACGAAAGTTAAAAAAAAATATAAATAAAATTGATAGAATAAATCGGTCAAGATATAATGTAATTCATGCGCCATTTCATTGAGCAATGAATATTATCCATATAATTATGCTACATTTTTTGAGCAAGCATAAGTATACAATTTTGCTGGACTTCCATGAAATGAGTTCATTATTAGCAAAATGTCATGAACTCAATGATTTTTTAATCATTCCAAAATATCAATAGGTTATAATATTTATAATTTATTTACTTAAAAATAATGTTTTTGTTGAATATTTTCTTTCTATTCAAAAAATTTTCACAAAACTTTTAAATGACGTGTATTTAAAATGGTTACATTTTTCCTTATGTGATAAATATGCATAGCTTTTGACTGTGCTTTTTCAATCCAAAAATACTATTTAAAAATAAAATATAGCTTCATTATTCTAAAAATTCAAATATTATAATACCTCACAAAAATTATACGAATATGAACGAAAAAGATTAAGGTAGATAGAGTGCACCAATAGAATGAAAAGCATTAAGTAAGTAAGAAAGAAAAGATATGTTTGAATTTTAAATATTCATAAACCACATAAATCCCACTTTTAAACCGAATAATTTTTTTAACTCTTTAAAATTTTGTCTTGCAAAATTTTTAATGCTTTAACTGCTGTGTTTTTTTTACTATAGTTCTTGTGATACAGACCTCTTCGGGATTTACGTTAAATTATAATAAGCTTTATTTCTTTAAAAAATATTATTTTGGAAAGGTGTACATATTTCAACATTTTACATCAAACAAAAATAAATGAATAAATAAAAAATTGGCTGCATTACAAATGTGCGACTTATTTATTTTTTTTTTATCTGTATATTTAATTTATTTAATTATTTTTTGAGTAAGCGGCTAACGCATTTATTACTGAATTTTTGTGCAAGTTTTGATAAAGAACTTGAAAATTTTGATTTCTTTTTGTTCCTCAATTCTTTATCAGAATATATAAATTTTTTTCAAGCCTTATGCTGATGAAATATTTATAAATAGAGTAATGGAGAAGGATTAACAAAACAAAAGTCATCGGTGTTATTTTGCGTGTGTTTGGTAGAACACATTAAGAGCTAAAAATGCAAGGAAAACAACTTTTTAAAAATGTCTTTAGTTAGTATTTGATGAAAAATCGATGAAACTTTCGTTATTTTTGGTTCTTTAATTATTTATAAAGGCGTTAGCTATTTTACTAGAATGAATTAGTTGACTATCCGAATTAAACAAACTCACGCGTATACAAAAGAAACTGCAGAAACTAGAATGATCTTTGCATTCTGCATTTAGTTTGATACTGTTTTTACTTTCTTCTATCTTTGAAAGAAGAAAGTATTGGATTCAGAAAAATTTTCGAATTCCGGTTTTTGACGGATTTACATGTTTTAGGAGTCAGATAACACGAAAAACCTGTTTTTACAAAATGTCTGTCTGTCTGTGTGTGACACAAATTTTGTGGGCGTTCTATAATAAGAACTGATGAACAGAATTTAATAAAAATTTATATTCAGTTAGGCCCTGATATAAATTAGGGCTGATTAATTTTTGGTGTAAATCGCTCAAAAGGTGGCGCTGCTATGCAGCATTTTTTCACGATTTCCACAATAGCTCAGTCTACAGAACTAATAATGCACAGATTTTCACCAAACTTCAAATTAAGTTAGTCCTTGACAGGATTTGATGTTTCATACATTTTGGTGTAGATCGCTCAACAGGTGGTGCTGCTATGCTGCATTTTTCCGAATTTCCACTACAGCTCTATCTAAAGAACTAATGCATGAATTTTCATCAAACTTCAAATTCAGATGTACTTTGATATGAGTTGGTGCTAAATTGATGTAATTTCTTGTATTATTTAAATGATTCGATTGACGTGATTTATATAGAAGAAAGTTTTGTGATGGCCACAACATACTAGTTCTATTTTTACTTTGTTCCAATGGTTGGCTGATTAGTTGATTAGGATTTTATGGCATCAAGAAAAATTTTAAATTTAAACATATTTATATTTTAAAAAATTTTATTAAAATAAACATGATGAATGAAATGACAAAGTTAAACGAAGAAAGCAATGTGATGATATAGAGGGTGTCTTAAAAAATGTGTACAACTTTAAAGATTTATTTTTAAAAAAAATAGGCCTACAGCAAAACTAGCTACAACAACTAGAAAACAGGAATTTCTGTTTTTTTTTTTTTTTTTCAGAATTTAGTGTAAAAATATATCTACCCTATATATATAAAATCCTAATGAAACGAATTTATGAAACGGATATATGAAACAAATGAAATGAAACGAATTTATGAAACGATTCTATGAAACGACTGATTAAACAACTGATTATGTTTCACGGTTATTTATCCTGAAGTATGGAATACTTTGCGATGAAATTAACTACAAAAATCCGTATTGATCAGCAGATCTCAAAACTGGTATTAGAATTAGTTTTCGAATTATTAATTTTTTTCTAATTTTAAATACTTTTTTCTGATGACGGCAACTCAAATTTTAATCATAACAGATATTTTTTTTCATATTTTAGAAAGTGTTATTATTTGAAACTAATTTGGCGACCAGTTTGACCTCCTTTAAATGTATGCTAAGAACGGTGCTTTTTTTTTTCATTTTTCTTTTTCTTTTTTTTTTCTTATTTTTTTTTTTTATTTCATTATCATTTTATTTAATACAAAACTTTCATTTAAAACTGAAACATTTAAAATTAATGGCTTTCACTTCTTTCTTTAAAAAAAAAAAAACGAAACGAAAAGAAAAATATTAGGCGCAGATGTCATATACGCTCCGGGGTACGTAATTGGCGCCAAAATGGCATTATTTTGCCTGACATGGTTACACGGCTATTGTTGCTTATTTATTAATAAATGTTTATTTGAATTTATTTTCTATTTATTTACAAAAAGTGTTATAAATTGTTTTGTTCTATAGTTATTTATTAAACTTTTTTTATTTATTGTTATTTCATTTTAAAAATAATAGAAAATAATTTAAAAATACATATGTAACTGGTATTCGTAAACGAGGTTTTCGTCAAGTTGTCGTAAAAAAGAAAAAAAAATCACACCAAACCCGGTGCGCATATGACAATGCAATAAATCATGACATTTAATTTCAATTTCAAAGCAATGTTTTCTACTTCTCCCGTCGACCAATTTCGCCAAATTGTATAAATCACTAAACCACTCGCCAAATTATACAAATTGGCATAATTTTTTATCTTAAATAACGAAAGAACAAATAAATTAGTATAACATTAATAAAAATACAAATAAAACGTCGAAATAAAATGACTTGATGGCTTAAACACGTGTAACTTCCATTTACGATGAACCATACCATTATTGGCATTTAATCTTATAGTTCAAGTTTGGCGACAGATTTTTGGTCGATGGGATAACCAAGTAGCACCGTTTTAATTTACCTCTCGAAAAATAAAAAAATGCTAACTGGCGAGTTAAAAAAAAAGCTATTAATGATATTTGCACCCGGCTAACATAAAAAGTACCAGGAATTCTTTGCGATCATGGCAACTTTTATGTAGTGTTATTGGAAAAAATAAAATTGATTCTTTAATCAAAATGGAAACCTTTCTTATGAAAAGCGAAGGGTTCAGACCGTAATTGTTATGGCAATTGTTTATGACGATAGAATAATATTTGGTGACTTATCACACCTGTGGATGGCTAATATTAAAGTACCAATATCACCGCCTGGAATATAAAAAGCGAAGGGATCCGCCCGGAACTGTTGATGTTAGTCACATGATTTAGGCTATTATTATAGAGATTGTTTTCAATTTTAAAAACAGCGCAAAGAATAATATTTTCTAAGGATTAAAAATTTATTTACACGTGACTATTAAAAACAGAAAAAAAAAAAAACTTTAAAATCACTATTAAATAAGTGCATGTTAAAAGCAGGAAAATAGTGAAAATTATGTCTTGAAAATTGTATTTACACTTGAATATTAAAAGAGAAAGGAAAGTTTAAAATAATAAATACATTAATATGCGTTTAACCCTTTCAGGGGCAAGGTACTTCTATTCATAAAATCTTGAAATCAGTGCACGGCACCAGAATTTACAAACAAATTTCGAAATTCAGTTTCTCGAATTTTTTTTTAAGGTCGATCAAATTATCGTGCTTTTAAATTTTGCGGTGTTTGAACGGGGTTGGCGAGCGAAGCTCGTAGGGGGCAGGGCTCCCTAGTTTACTACATAAAAGTCTCTTTTCGGAAATGTTTTCGAGTAGATTTTATAATGCAGTAATTAGTTTTTTACACGCGGAATATAGGTTTTTCTTATGCTATCAATTCTCAAGCAAACATTTTCATGCTATTAACCCTCGCAGTACTAAGACGGGGTCAATTTGACCCCGTCTGGACATTTTGCAGTTTTTTTTCTTTATTTTCATTTAGAATATGTATGCTAAAATTATTTCTAGGAATTCTCCTATAAAGGTTTCTTTCATATTTTGTCTACTTAGTAAGTTTCGCACAGTTATATTTTCTTGTTTATTTGCAGAAATTGCCGATAGGGATTACATTTATCCCATCTTAGGCAATCAAGGAACAAATGAAAGCTTTCTGTCATTTATCACGTTCAAGACAAAAAAGAAACATTTTTGGCATCCGGCCAAATATAGTTCAATATATGGCGCCGTGGGTACAGCGTTTTTATGTAAGCGCCTTCATCATTTCGTTATTTCTTGTTCTTGTGTTCAGTTGTGTGTAAATTTTGATATTCAACGAAATGAATCGTAGCGGTTTGTCTATCGAGGAGGCACATTCTTTGTTATTTGATGCAGATTCGGGCCAAAATACCCTATCTTAGGCATTTACATAATATTTTGATCATATTATTGCGTTTGTTAAACATGTTTTACAGACAAACATGCAAATTAACAGCATTGAAATTAGCATTAAAATTAATAATATGTACTACTCTTACATTAAAATAATAAAACTTTGTAAAAAATCACCATAAAATAAAAGAATACACTGGACGCGTTTCGAGCTAAAAACATAACAGCCCGTCATCAGCTACAGCAAACACGTGTCCGCAAGCGAACAAGGTCAAAAATGAACTCGTTTCATTTTTGACCTTGTATTTTTGCATTTTTGACCTGTATATTGTTTTATTTTATGGTGATTTTTTACAAAGTTTTATTATTTTAATTGCTTCAAATCGCCAGTTTTCGGTGCTGTTTCACCACTACTCTTACATGCATAAATTAAATTATGCAGCTGAAAATGTTTAACTGAGAACGGATAGCATAATAAAAACCGAAATTCCAATTTGAGAAAAGTATTTAATACATTATAAAGACTACTTGGAAACGTTTCCGAATATCAGTATCAACCAAAATAATTTTTTTTTCTTTTTTGTAAGTGCTTCTTTAAGTTTTGGAAAGCTGTTGCTTTATGAGTTTTCTAATGATAAAGAACGCTTTTTCGGAATCGGGATAACTCGGAAGTGGTTATTGTATATATTTCGTTTGTTGTTGCATTATATTTTTGTAAATTAAGAAATATTTGTCTTTTTTTTTTTTTTAAGTGCAGAAGAACATCGCTGTAAGTTGTATTTTGCTATTTTGCTGGTTGATACTAATAATAAAAAATCGTTGGGGAGTAACTTTTTCTTAAAATTACTCTTATAATTATTTTTGCTATTCGCTCGATAAATTTTATTGCAAATACATGCATAGATGCCAACAATTTCAGATCAATTCGCAAAACAGATCAATTCTTTTGAACACCTATATATTAAAGAGTTGTAGATACAATCTCTCACTATTTGCTGGTGAATTAAACGATGTAATTTTTTTCTTGTCATGACCAGAGTATGTTTTTTTTTTTTTTTTTAATGTAATATACATTAGGATTTAAACATATAACCTTCTGGCACTAAAATAGTTTTTAGATAAGCTAATTAAATTAGGATGGGCAATATATTTACATATCTAATGTATGATTTACTGAAATACAAGAATTGAAATTAAAAGTTAGTCTTTGTATTGTAAAGCTTCGCACAAGAATTGTATTCAAATTTTGTCTTTCAAACATGTTAGTTTCAGTGTCATAAATAAAATTTTTATTCATTGATATTGGCATATAATAATCACACTATAAAAAATTAATTCTTAAAACTTGGTTTTAATTGAATAAATTTGAAGAAAACTCATACATGAAATACAGGCAAAAATTCTTCAAATTTTAGTATTATAAAAGTGGTGACTCCCTTTAAAATTTTGCCTAGTTCTTTTAAATTAATCTTTAAAAGCTTCAAACATGTTTTACAGAATTAAAAAAATATAAAATAGAAGACATAAAAAACATCTAAAACCGAAAATGAAACAAGTTTTTACAAATAGAGTTATTTGAATAAAGATTGAAAAGCATCCATTTATCTCCAAAATGTAATCGCTAGGAAGTCAAAACATTTTTAGTAAACTAAATTTGTGAAAATTCCTCATTTTTCTAAAAGCTGTTGTGAAAAAAAGAACTCTTTTACGTGTAAAAAAAATAAAATATAACACTTTTCAAAATATTCCTTCGAGTGTTATTTCCTGCGTTTCAAAAAGAGAATTTTTTTTATGACATGCATACTGGCAAATTTCTGATACACAAAATAGACAAGAGAGATTTCGCGAAAAAAAAAGTATCATTTTCGGTAAAAATATACAACTTCCTGTAAGATATTTTTGAGAAAGAATAAATTCAAATATTTCATTGTTGAAAGAGACAATGAAAGAGATATTACGTATAAAAATGTTTCCTTTTATCGATTTTCTTTGAATTTTTTAAGAGGGGAGGCATTAGGTTTTTTACCAGGTATTCATAAATCACTGCAGGTTTATTTATAAAAAAATTCTTATGACAAAAACAGTGTTTCACATAAAATTGAATAAATGATTTCAACTTTTATAAGCATGATTTTAAAAACACTAATCATGTTGAAAATATCCACGGCGTGCTTTGATTTTGTGTTTAAATGTAATAGAATTTGCCTCAGATGTTTGAAGTTGGCATGTTTATTAATACTAGATATTTATGTATAACTTTTCTTAGTTTACCGCTTTTAAATGAAGTGTGATTGCCCGAGAAATGATAAGAAGTGTAATATACTGAAAATACTTTATTATGTATCTATTGTAGGACAAATATTACGTATATTTATTTATTATACAACAGATATAATCCCATTTATACTGGCATTAAAATATCCATTGAAGTGAACGTTTTTAGCTGATGTGGAGAATATGTTAATAGAATTTCTTGGTGTGCAACATCCTGAAGATGATATTTTTTGTTTGCACAGACTTTAAACACAAGTTTTCTCTCAATTCAAGAAAAGAAAAAAAAGAAAGAAAGAAATCCTGATGAGAACATATAGCTGAAATGCATTTCCTATTTCATACAATGAAAGTAAAAAAGAAAAAAAAAAAGATTTTTTTTTAAAGACAGAAACTACAACTAATAACAGTCGAACTGTGTAATGGGGCGGTCCATAAATGATGTCACACTTTTTTCAATATTTTTGACACCCCTCCCCCCCCCCTTTGTCACAAAGTGTCACACTTCACCGTAACCCCTCCCCCCCCCCATTGTCACATGTCACGCTATATTACATAAACATATACTTGCAGTTCAGAAACAAAGCACTACGTTATAGATCATATTTCAAACTTTATTTTTAAACTTAATTATGTGTTTTAACGACATTTGTGAGCATAACAATAAAAATGATTCTTGCACTTATTTTGTATGAAATGAGATTAAGGTTTATAACAAAAACATATTTAATATACAATAGTAATAAAATATTAATATGAAAGAGCAGTTGAAAACAGTCGTATTTTGGAATTTGAAATGGAATTTAATATATTTGGCTTTAAATCTACTTTATAAACACAGTTCAAAATAACTTCAAAATTTAATCTGCGGATTTTAATGCTTTTATTTTAACCAAAATGTGTGATGTCACACTTCTTCTTACCCCCTCCCACCCCCTTGTCACAAACTGTCACATTTTCATGAACCGCCCTCCCCCCCCCCTCCAAGCGTTACATCATTTATGTATGTAACCGAAATAAAAACGCACAAATTTAGGTATGCGTGAAAATTTCATTTTTCCAAATTCAGAAACAAAACATTTTATTAGACATTTTCAGTATATGAAAATTTGTGCTATCTCAAAACAAAAACATATATTTCTTGAAATCTTGCAGAAAGGAAACTCATTGATAAGAACGTATCAGAATTAATAGACCATTTGTAATGACAGAGGAAGGCTTTAGAAAGCCATTCATCTGATATCTATGTATTAATGAAAAAAATATACCCACTTAAAGAAAACTTTCATCTGATGTCTGCGACTGTTGCCTGTTATATTAGATTTATCGTAAGACAATAGTGCTTGTGATACCAGTAATATCCACACAATTTTAGTGACATTTCATCTATTCAAAACGAATCAGTTCCCTGAGGCTTTGGAATAGAGGTATCAAATCTTTGATAATCGAAGACCACATCAATAACTTCTTAAAATTTCGGGAGACTGCAATAGATCAAGTGTAAGCAAGGAACTTGTCTAATTGAATAACTGCTAGAAATGAATAATAGAAAATGCTTGAATAACAGCGCATGCATATTCACGCCTGGGAAACGGGCTAGAATAGAGACGAGGTTTTAAACAAGCGTTGCGAACTTGCAACAGTTTCACTTTATTCTTGAATTGTAAGAAAACATTATATTTATTTATATTTATTTGTAATATTTAATTTTAGCGGCACCATTTGTTTACATGTACCTCATTTAATAATAGCAGTAATAGCAGCAAGTGTAATGATGGTATTATGATAATAATAATAATAATAATAATAATAATAATAATAATAATAATAATAATAATAATAATAATAATAATAATAATAGTAATTCGCCAGATAGCATTCATCAGAGGACAATAAGCTAGTAATATTGTGTTTACTACATTATTATATTGTTACACGTAAAAGAATACATATTTTCATCCAGAATTTTTATTACTTATGCATAAAGCGGGTTATATCCGGAGCCTTTGAGATGGTGCTGCGTGCTTTTTTTGCCGTAAAAAAAAAAAAAAAAAACAACTACACAACACCCTCTTGGAGGCCCCATACTGTTTGTGTCACAAAATTCAAATACGGGAAGAGAAAATTTAATTTGTTGACGTTTATGCTAAGATAGAGGAAAATTCTATCCGTCGAGTGCATTTTTATCTTCTTTTCTCGTCATTCCTTGTCCAAGGAAGGTACCTGATTAACTAATGTACTTCAAAAACATTATTTGATTTCGTGAAAAAACTTTGTTTTTCAGTATTTGAATGGACACAGGAGGGATTTCAATATTCAAAAGACGACGATGGAAAATCTTTATAACATTTCAGTAAGCATTACATAATGTATACTTGAATGCTTAAACAGACTGATAAACACATTACTCTCATTAGTAAGCCACATTCCATTAGCGTTAGTACGAGATCGCCCAATAAAAATATTCCATCTAATCTTGAGCCACCATTGTGTAAAGAAGTAGAAGGAGAGGAATTATTCTTTGTACTACTTGGAGTTCCGCCACATTCACATCATGTCCTGCTTTCTAAGTCCAAGAGCTTTAACCCTTAAATGCCTGATTTTTCAAAAATCATTGTAATAATATTTTTCGGCTTTCATTTTTTAAATAAATCATGGGAAAAATACTTTAAAAAATCATATTTTGTTTTAAGTATAGTTTACGGCTAAAAAACAGCTTGTTACTAATCGGCAATACTGGTGTTTAATTGAAAAAATAATTTACCTTGATAAAATTTTATAATATTAAACACACAAGAATTTTAGGAACTATAATAAGAAATAAATTTCACTTGCTCACTGCAAGTCAAAATAGGTATTTCGCAAGCTCCCAAACAAAACAAAAAGAACAAGTAGCAACAATTGAAAAAATAGATGTATCTTTATTCTTAAACAGCACAAGTGTTGTCCTCTACATGTTAAAAATCTATTTAATAATATTTTCAGAATGTATTTTATTGGCAACATTAGGCTTTATAGCTTCAATATTATTCTAATAGTATTTTAGAGCCTAAATTGGGTATGTTGCCGAAAAGCAACAACAGGCATTTAAGGGTTAACTTTTCACTCCTTCGGAGCGTTAACTTTCACTTGTTCAAAGATAAGATGCAATGTTGCATTTAAATGAAAGATTCAATTTGAAAAGAATGATGCATTTATTTCAAATGTTCCTTTATTTTGATTACACTACAAATAGATTTACGCTACAGTCCTATAGTCTTTTTTGGCTCATTGATTGCTTCAACAACCTGCCAAAGTACTTTTATCTTTTTCGTTTCTTTTTCCTCTAGAAAAGACAGATGAGAGTGATCCCTACTAAGTACTACAAAGTTGTACAAATGAGGATTAACAACAGAAGATAAAGTTCTCTTTTGCTGCCGGCTCATAATATTTGTTACAATTAATTTTTCTGAATGTTTTCTAAATTCAAAGCATATATTTTTGTTTGTCATGTCACGAATAGCAAAGTTTTAAAGAACCATGATTATTGGAGACAGAACCCGGGCCGAAACTAGCCTTTTTTGCACCCGGGTTAAACATGGATTTTGGCGCCCCTCCCTCCTCTTCCGCAAAGTATATTTACAAAGAGAACTTTACTAATTTTCTAATAGCCGACTTAAAATTTAAAATATGTAATACTGAACTACGTAATCTACATGCGGATCCAAGGGGGATGTCACGCGGGTCAAAATCCACCTCTGAACACCAACAAAAATATTCTAAAGATAATTTTTAAAATGAAATATACAGTCCCTATTACCCGATAAATTGAGTCCCTATTACCCGAGTACCACTTAAACGAGTATCCGTTTTAAACGAGTTATTTTCTTCTGATGGACTGAAGGCTTCCATTATTATGAAACAGCCATTATAAATGAAGTGTTAGGTGAAGATGAAAGAGCAGTCGCAAGAAGTTAGAAATCTGATTTTCTGGTCAGGATGGAAAAAAAAAATTGAAAAATTGCATCCCCCCCCCCTCCCCGCATTCTGACCAGAAAATCAGAGTTGTAATTGTTTACGGATGCTCTTTCATCTTCACCTAATACTTCATTTATAATGGATGTTTCAAAATCATCAGTCCATCAGAAGAAAATGATCCATTCCAAAGGTATAATCCTTCATTTGACGCCCCTTCGTTCTGGCGTCCGGGACACCAGACCCCCCCCCCTTAGTTTCGGCCCTGGATTGAACCGCAGCATGGATGGTGCAAATAGTGCCCCGACACTATGACACGAATCTGCAAAGTACTTAATCATCGCCATCAATTATCAGTATTGACGTATCGATAATCGGTAAAAAAAAAATGAACTTTTTAGTAGTTAGGTACTATTAAAAAACAGATTAGAAAATACTTGTGTGGCCCAATTTATTATAAAATTGATAAAAGTAACTCTAATCATGAAATAGCATACTCAACACAAACGGTATCAAGCTAGACTGAATAAGAACATTTGAAGCCAAAGTTTGGAAATTCTAGTTCATTCATTTCAGTTAGTAGCTGCATAATATTTCGTTTTTTTTTTTTTTTTCCTGGCACAAAAATAAAAATTTTGGTACTTTCCTTTCAAAAATCCTCTCTAATGGCATTCTGTCTGCTGCATTATGGCTAAAAATGGTTAATCGCAGAAATTTTATCCTCTCCTGCTTATTAGAAAAGATCAAGAAAAGGAAAAGATACATGAAATTAAAGCCAGATTCATTTTTTTCTGATATTAAAATATTGTATTCAAATTATTTAAATTTTTTTCTGGCTACACATACCTAATTAAAATTATCCTTTCCTATTCAGTGACAAAATGCGTTAAGTTTTCGCAACATTATATGAAAATATTCAACAATGTATTTTTAAATTATCTTTTTACTAACTCGAAACATTTTCGAAATGTTTCTCATCATTAACATATTCTTTCTCAATTCAGATTTACATTGTAAAAATAAATTTGTTTCACTGCAGCGAACAATTGTTGTTAATTTAAATGAGAATTTTCGACGAAATTTAATTACGAAGAATGTCCATTTTCTTGTTTTTTAAAGCCCTTGAAATACACTAATTAATTAAAGCTGTTAAAGTAAATTTAAAACGCAAACATAACTTTTACATTTCCGCCTCAATTACGATTTATATGATATCCGTAATAGTATTTACTTTGCGAAGTTTGCATAATCATGCTTTATGATTACAAGCATTGGGGCTGTCTAAATTGTATTGCCTTGGGAATAGTTTTCTAAAAAAATTCATGACAGAAATGTGTTTTACCCTTTGCTATTTCTGGAATGTAGTTCAGAAAATCCAATGATATGAAATGATCAAAAATAAGAGCTGTGCATATTTTTATACCGGGTGAGCTTTCAAAACTCATAAAAAAGGAAGAAATTATGATAAAGGAATGCGGTTTGCAAGAAAGGGTTCACGTGGAAGTCGAAATTTTTTAGCAGCAAAAACAAATTTAGTTAAAAAAGGAGGCTGACGACCCGAAACACAATCAGCAGGTACCACGACACAACCTGGTTGTGTGGTAGAATGTTCTGGAGATCATGTTGAGCATTTGTTATTGTAAGAACAAATGAATGGAGAGTATTGTTGTCCTGTTCTTTGTGTTTCGGGTCGTCAGCACCCTCTACATGTGATTTTTTAAATCTTTTTTTTTTTCTCCTAAAAATAATCCTTTATCATAATTTCTTCTTTTTTTATGAGTTTTTAAAGTTTTAACGAACTTTTGGCTCACCCAGTATTTTAGAGATGTATAGAAATTCGTTTATAAATGAACGCATTGTTACACTTCCTACAATTAATTGGAATCATAATTTTCATCACATAAACTTTTATAATTAGCTAGAAAAAGTTAGAATTGAAATTTTCTTTTGTCATGTTATTCACCTTGCGTTTTTGTTAAAATAATAATGTTTATTCAGATCTTTACTGTCACTCGCGGTCATTTCTAAAGTTGTTCTATTTGCATTTGTTTCAAGAAAATTTCCAAATTCTAAGCTATAAAGGAATGTTTACAGAAGATAGAAGGAAGACAATTATAGAGGGTGTTTACATATACTTAAAACGATTTCGACAAAAGAATTAAAAAAAATAATAAATACTTTGGGGAGGGGGAATTTATGGAAACAGCTTATTATTTGTATTTAAAATTACCATCCGGTACTTAAATGTTTTCAAAACGACGTTTGTAATCAAGCTGTATATCAAAGATTACTTTTTGCCAAGATGGCGTATTCTTATTCTGCAAATAAAAAACGTTTTGAAAAGAATAGTATAAAAAATGTAACTCTAAAGTAAGCAACATTATTAACTGGAAAGGGAAAGATCGTCAATCAGTACCTCCACGTGGGAAAAAAAATTCCAAATGAATACTCGAAAAAGATTCGTAACCGTTTCAAATGTTTCTAAATTGAAATCGCTGTGAACAAGAGAAAATTCTCCAATTCAGAAATCGAATGCATAGTCTTTAAATGCAACTGTAGCACCAATAAAAGAAATATAAACGAAGATTTACAGATTTAAAAATCTAAAAAAATCACAATGTTTATTGTCTTTTTCCGATTAATGACATTTTGTCGAGCCCTGTATGAAAACCATCTAGCATGAGATAAACACATTGTTACCCTTGGTGAAGATTGGGAATATTATAGCTAAATGACTACAGCAAGATAATGAACTTTTTACTTTTGAAAATATAGAGAAAAAAGATGTCCAAACCTGGTTACGAGAATGCAAATAAAGTTTCAGTAAAGGCTTTATGCTTGTCACAAGTTTCTTTTATAATGGGAAAAGAAAAATCAGAAGATTGGAAAAAAATATTAAAATCAACTTATTATATTATCTCCAGAATGTTTTACATTTGAAATTCCTTTTATTTATATCAACGACTTTGAAAGAGTAAAACTGTGACAAGATAAAGCCATCAGTCATGCTTCTAAAACTGCTACTGCATTTCTTGAAAAAAAAATGACAATTGACTCGCGTTGCATATAGGGTAACTCTAGATTAGATGGCCATAGAGGAGAGATGACCAGTCTAAATATTCCCCAAAACTTCATCATAGATTGAAATATAAACATTGTTCGTATGAAATAGTTCAACGAGCTTATTTATTGTGACGTGCAGTTGTGTTTTTCGATTATAAAAAGTAATTTTTGTTAAGAATAAAATAATAAGTTACTCAATGACACCATTTCTAAGGAACTCTTCGCAGTGAACTCTATATTTCTTTATTTTAAAACAATAATTGTTAAGAGTGAAACAGTCTCTCTGGCCGTTTCCAAATCAAACATTCCATTATCTCAATAACAACAACAACAAAAATTCAGTGTTTCCACTCACTAGTAACTAAATTACAATCTATCGTCAACACGCAGACGATTGGAATAATAAATAAAATTACGGCGCTGGCACAGCGCCCTCGTACGGGAGATTTTAATTACGATCAGTAACATACTCCCGACCGTTGAAACCTGCAGGTTTCAAAACTACTCTAATATATAATATAAAATTACATAATACTACATATAACAATGCAAAGATATAATTAATAACAAAGGAAAAATGGCTAAATTACTTTACATTTGAATACAATAAAACATACTATAGAAATTAAACAACAAAATATATTCAAAATATACCAAATATATGCATTAAAGAAATTAGTTTCCATTAATTGGAAGGGGACAAATACTTCTCACATCTCTCTTTATTATTCTACCGTTAGGTAGACGAATGTTCACTACTCGAACTTTTTTGTCCTTACCGAGAAATATCTCGGAAATCCTACCTGTTGCCCATTTTGTGCTGAGCGTATTTTCATCTTTGATCAATACGAGAGAACCAACATTTATATTGTTTTTATTTATTTGCCATTTATTACGTTGCTGCAAGGTGTTCAGATAGTCTCGCTTCCATAATTTCCATATTTGCTGGCTATATTTTGTTATTTTTTGCCAGTTGCTAAGTTTGTTTTCCGAAATTTCAGTGAGCTGGGGTTCAATAATAGACGTTAAGGGCCTACCTATAAGAAAATGACCCGGTGACAGAGTCTCGAAATCGTCGAAATCTGATGACAATGGGGACAGAGGTCTTGAGTTCAAAACACTTTCAATTTCTAGAATTACTGTCAGAAATTCCTCTAAAGTGAGGCGCGCGTTACCAATTACACGTTTTAGATGGAATTTGAATGATTTAACCCCTGCCTCCCAAAGACCACCGAAGTTCGGCGCTTTCGGAGGAATAAAATTCCATTCGATATTTTCCCTTGCAAAATAATCAGCTAATGCTTCATCTGGGTGTCTAACCAAATTGTGAAGCCTTTTCAATTCTAAGTTTGCCCCTACAAAGTTTTTTGCATTGTCAGAAAATATTTTTGAACACTTTCCCCTTCTGCTAACAAAGCGCTTAAAACAAGCAATGAAGGCTGCAGAAGTGAGATCTGAAACGAAATCTAGATGAATAGCTTTGGTGCAGAGACAAACGAATATACATACATACACTTTATTATATGTACCTTTCCTTTGATTTTTGAATTTAATGTAAAAAGGGCCACAATAATCAGTTCCAATAATGGAAAATGGAAATGAAGGTGTAACACGCTCTTTGGGCAAGTCACCCATGACTTGACTCGCTAATACAGGCTTGTTTTTAAAACAAGTGACACATTCATATGTTATTTTGCGACAGATGTTTCTACCATTAGTTATCCAAAATTTACGACGAATATGGTACAACAATGTTTGTGATCCTACATGTAAATACTTTAAATGAAAATATCTTACAATAATCAAAGTAAGGGGATGCTTACTTGGCAGAACCATAGGATGTTTTTCATTTGTTGTCAAATATGAGTTACCCAATCTACCCCCAACTCTTAAAATATTACTTTCATCTAAGAAACAATTTAAAGAATTTAGTTTACTTTTATTTGGTACCGAATTACCTTTCTGAAGACATTTTATTTCTTCCTGATACTCACTTTGTTGAACCATCTTTATCAGTGATAATTCTGCAGCATTCAATTCTTTAGAAGTAAGATGATCTTTCACTCTATTAACATTTCGAAGGTTATGAATAAATCTAAGCACATAACATAAAATACGAATGATAGTTATATAATTATTACTAACACTAATAATATAATCTAATAAATAATTTTGATCATAAATAGCTAGAGTAACTAAAGAGTTATCATTTTCACATTTAATTGTTTTCTTTAGTTCATCAGAATAGTCATCTGGCGAATTTTGGATGTTGCAGTCATTAGTTGGGAGAACAGTTTCTCTCAAAAAGGGGGGACCTTTAAACCACAAATCCTTTTCTAAGAGCATATCAACACTGACGCCTCTGGTAAGGAGGTCGGCTGGATTAGACTTTCCCGGACAATGAAACCACGAATTGGAGTCAGTCAAAGATTGAATCTCGTTGACACGATTCGCTATGAATGATTTCCATCTTTTACTAGAACCTCTAATCCAGTACAAAGTGATTTTCGAGTCTGTCCAGAAGAACACATCTGATGGCTTCTTATGATCTACTATTTTCTTGACTGCATTACCTAGTCGGGCAGCAAGTAAAGCTCCCAATAGCTCTAATCTTGGTAAAGTGATTTTTTTAAGAGGTGTAACTCTACTTTTTAAAGTCACAAGGTTAACTTCAATAGCATTTTCTTTTACAATTCTGAGGTATATGACAGTGCCGAAGGCTTTCTTACTAGCATCGCAAAAACAGTGAATCTCTACCACATCTGAATTTTCTTCTTTCGTTGAATTTAGCACAATTCTTGGAATTTTTAGGTCGGAGAGGCGTGGGATCTCAGAACACCATTGAAGCCACTTTTCTTTAACATCTATTGGTAGATCTTCATCCCAAGCAATTTTCCTCAACCACAGATCTTGAAATAGGCATTTCATGCGAATAGTATAAGGAGTGAGCAAGCCAAGAGGGTCGAATATTTTTCCAATAGCACGCAGGATGAAGCGCTTGGTGTTTTCATTTTTTGATAACATTTCTAATAAGCCTTTTACATCTACGATAAAGCAATCTTCACTCGTATGCCAAGACATTCCTAGAACCTTTGTTGAGTCAAATCCTAATTCAATTGGGTTGTGTAGAGGCTGAGTATCAAACCCTTCTTGTTTCCATTGCTCCATCAAATCGTTATCATTAGTTGACCATTTTCTGAGTTTCATACTTGCCTCGCTCATAATATAAACAGCATTTCGAGAGATTTCTAACGCATCTTGCAAGTTGTCAGCACCAGCGATGAAATCATCAACGTAGAGGCACCTATCTAATAACTTTGTTGTTGTAGGATATCTAACTTGAAATTTCTTGATATGTTTTCTTAGAGTAGCAGCAAGAAGAAACGGGGAAGCATTCACACCAAAAAGAACTCGGTTGAAGCGATATATTTCTATACCTCTATCTCCAATCCATAAAAACCTCACTGCATCTCTGTCTTTCTCCGCTAGGGATATCTGCAGAAAGGCTTTTTCTATATCACCTATCAATGCTATTTTGTTTAATCTAAAATTGATAAGTAGATCGAATATGTTTGGATTTAGATTTGGACCTGGCCGAAGACAATCATTTAACGATAATTCGCCAACATCGTGTGAGCTGGCATCGAAGACTACTCTCATTTTTGTTGTCAGGCTTTGTCTAAAGACAGGTTGATGTGGAAGATAAAAAAGTGGTTTCTCCACTGGCTTGTGCGTTTCCGTTATTTTTTCTATGATTCCTTTATTTTCATAATCTTTCAAAGTCTCACAATATTGAGCACGAAGCTCTAATTTTCGCTTCATTTTCACTTTAAGACAGTTTAGTCTATTATTGGCTATTTTGAGATTGTCGTTCATTTCTCGCCAATCTTTTTTCCATGGTAAGGTAACTTCGTAACGTTTATTTTTATAAGATACAGATTTTTCGAATATTTCTAATGCTCTATCTTCGTCAGTACATGTGGGATCGTCTTTTATCCCTAATGTTTCTAACTGAAAGAATTTTTGAACTTCTTTTGTCAAATCTTCATAGTTACAAACAAGCCCACAATGAGTATTTTGCGTGATTTGATTGTCAGGATTTAATACGCTTCCACAGGCAATGAATCCAAATACCGAGTTTTGGAATTTTAAATTAGAATTGGGGACTTCAATTCGACCGACTTCTAAAAGATCATAAAATATTTGAGCTCCCAAAAGAACATGAATTTTTCCAGGTTTGTAAAATTCTGGATCCGCTAATTTAATGTTATTAAGGTATTGTTCTGTTGGAACGTTAATCCGATTTACTGGAATAGTATCCGATATTTTTGGTACACAAAGAAGTTCTATTTCCGCCTTAAAATTTGAATTGTTCGAAATTAATGCTTTTACCTTGGAGTTAATATTCACGGAGATGCCATTTAATCCTGAAACCGCAACTTTTATTTTTTCTTTCTTAATTCCTAAATAATCAGCACACTGAATCGTAATGAAATTACTCATTGATCCAGCATCAATCAAACCTCTTAACGGCTTAAATTCACCAAATTTATTTTTAATATAAACAATGACAGTTGATAAGATGCCAGAACTTAAATAATTCATCTCACAAACAGATGTACCTGAAAATGCTCTTTCGTTAGAAATGTGAAATGTTGCAGCATTCGGGTCTAGATTTGAATGCGCTACGATTTGATTCTGGTTTTGGGTATTGCAATCACTGACCTCGGGTTTTGAAATAAATTCATTTTTTCTATCGCTGTTTTGAATTTGCTTTTCATTTTCATTCTCGAAATGCAGTAAACTCGAATGTTTTTTCATACATTTCTGACAAGAATAAGTAGATTTACAATTTCTAACCGAGTGGAATTTTAAACAGTTAAAACAAATATTATTTTTCTTTACGAATTCATATCTAGAAGCCACTGAAAGATTTAAGAATTCTGGACATTTGTGCAAACCGTGGAATTCATTACTCTGACACTTAACACATTTAAATGTTTTTGAGTTTTTACCATTAGATGTAGATACCATACTAGTGATTCGTTGTTGAGCATTGCGTTTAGGAGTTACATTATTTATAAGAGGTTTGGAAACTTGCAGTGTTCTCGCTTGTCTTTTTAAAAACTCGATTAATTCTTTTAATTTTGGTAGCTCGTCTTTTTTTTGTTCACGTTCAAACCATAATTTTGTGGACCCATCTAATTTCTGCCACAATATATAAGTTATTATTGTATCCGCAAACCCTTCAATTTTTTGATCGAGAATTTCTAGAGATCTGATACATTCACTGGCGGTATCTGCTAAATTAAGAATAGCACTAGGTGTTTCACTTTGTATTGAATTAATGGACATTAATTTTTTAATGTGAGCAAACACTTGTTGTCTTTTATTGGAATATCTTTCCTCTAATAAGGACCACGCTGTTTGATAATTATCATCTGAAATCGTTATACTTTGTACAACTTTTGCAGCTTCAGAATGAAGCGAATATTTCAAATATGATAACTTTTGAGCACCCGAAAGTGCGCTATTATTGTGAACGCTAGATTTAAAAAGATCACTAAAATATATCCAATCCTGTACGTTTCCACTAAAAGAAGGTAGATTAATCGTGGGAAGTCGAACTTCCGTTACACTATTCTCTTGTTTCGGCTTTGATTCATTAAGAACATTTATTTGTTTTTGTTTCGCTCTTTTAATTTTTAACCAAGTTTCATCTAACTCTTTTTCAATCGATGATTGTTCATCGATATATTTATCAATTTCCTCCTCATCGCACAATGAATAAATTTTATCAAACATTTCTTTCAATTCTGTATTGAATTGATCACATTTCGTATTTACAAGTTCTAAAGAACATTCATCAGAGTCACTTAATTTAATTTCACTCACAAATTTAGTAATTTTACATTTTAAAACTCTTTTTTTTGTCAAAATATTTTTTAATTCAGTAGACATGTTAAAGAAAAAGTCCTACCTTATTCGAAGAAACCAAGTCTCGTCGCTGATTCTTGACTCTAAAAGCAAACGATAAATCCGTTTACTTTGGCCTCGAAGGACCAATTTTTGTTAAGAATAAAATAATAAGTTACTCAATGACACCATTTCTAAGGAACTCTTCGCAGTGAACTGTATATTTCTTTATTTTAAAACAATAATTGTTAAGAGTGAAACAGTCTCTCTGGCCGTTTCCAAATCAAACATTCCATTATCTCAATAACAACAACAACAAAAATTCAGTGTTTCCACTCACTAGTAACTAAATTACAATCTATCGTCAACACGCAGACGATTGGAATAATAAATAAAATTACGGCGCTGGCACAGCGCCCTCGTACGGGAGATTTTAATTACGATCAGTAACAAGCGTAATTGTAATGTAAATTAAATAGGTGGTTGAATATTTTTTTTTTGACTTGGGTATCTGAATGTTTTGCAGTACGTACGTTATGCATATACACTGCTCAAAAAAATTAGGGAGCAAGCAAAAAAGTGAAGAAAACAGTGCAAGACAGCCATGTATGGGCATAAAATGGATAGTACACGTGTATCAATACAGAAAAAAAGACGCAAAAAAAATTGCAAGTGAGTTTTTATTCTTTGAAAAGATGAAAAGAACATGATAAGAGGGTTTAGGGCAACAATTTGGTTTCATGTAAATGATAAAAAAAAAAGTATTGTTTAGAAATGATGTAAGATTTTAAATATGGCGTGTGGTCTCCTTGAACAGCTAAAATTGCTGAGGTTATCGATAAGAATTTGGGAAATACTGTTCCACTGCTCAAAAATTGTAATCTCCAAGTCCCGGACAGTAAAAGGAGGCCTCGGTCTCGCAGAAATGGGTCGTCTGAGTATGTCCCAAACATGCTCAATCGGATTTAGGTCAGGAGAGCATGCTGGTCTTTCCATACGCTGTATTGTTTTAGCTTCAAGCATGTTTTCCAAAAGACGAACTGTATGAATAGTCTGAAATTATCATGCATGGAAAAAAGAAATCACTAATTGCTGCAACATAAAATGCTACATGAGGTCGCAGTATCTCGTCTGTATAACTTCGGACCGTCAAAGTGTCATTCCGAATGATATGCAGGCCCGTACGTCCACTTATGCTGATTCCAGCCAATAGCATCAACCCACCTCGTCTGTAATGCGATTTTTCACGAACGAATATGGGATTATTTTGAGTGCCTCTTTCTCTCCATGTCAAAACACATCAGATGTCACATCCAGACTGAATAGGGACTCGTCGGTAAACAGAATTTGACTCCAACAACATTGACTTCAAACTCGATGTTCAGTTCCCCACCTTCTTTGGGCCGCACAGTGGCTTGAGGTCAACAGAATACAGACCATTGGCTTACGTGCATAAAGACCACCCTGATGAAGCCTATTTCGGACTGTTTGGCTGGACACCCTTCGTCCTGTGGCCAAGAACAACTGTGTTTGCAGCTGAGTAGCATTGCCCGTTCCGTCTCGACGAGCAGTTAACAGGATATAACGGTCATCAGTTTCTGTGTTAGTACATTTTCGACTTTGCACTTGTCGATGACCACCATTCCATGTGTCTTGGAATCGATTCCACAGCCTTCCATGGACACTTCTTGCGACTCCAACTGCGCCCACTACACTTCGTTGTGTTTCCCCAAATTCAACTGTCCCGATAACATACCAAGCTATGGATTGCGGTAAATCATGTTGTTGTGACATTTTCAAGCCACCTTTTCTCAAAACACAAGTTGAGCAATTGAATTTTACAACTGAGGCAGTGAAACAGATGTTTCTGCAAAATCCCGATTTCAGCACTTATCTCTTTTTTCTAGTTTCTGAAGTCATAAGCTTTAATTTATATGTGAAGTTTTCATTATCTGTTTTCTACAACACTTTAAATTATATATGTTTTATTTTACGTTAGTTATCGGTGTAAATATTTGCGTAATTTCGTTAAAACTATGTGCTCCCCTAATTGTTTTGAGCAGTGTATTTTACTATGTGGACTTTTAAGGCACGTATATAATCTAATCTTTACTTCTAAGACTAAAACAAAGATGTACAATGGCTATTGATGCTTTAAATTGGGCGACCATCAGTCCTTCAATTTCAGGACAGATGACCACATGAAATCGAGGAGCGATGGCCATCTTTAATCAATATTTCAAAATTATACTTAGTGATGATTTTAACTAATATAATTAAATTTAAAATAAATATATAACGTTTACATTTATAAATATATTAATTGATATAATTATTTAAATTTTAACTAATATAAATATTTTAATGATAATAATAATATAATAAGACCTAAAGATTTATTTGTTTCAGAAAATATTGAAAAAAGTTGGAAACTCTCATAACAGAAACTAATATGGTTGATCAATAAACTAAATTAACGTAATAAACCTACAATTAAAGCAAGAAAAAAAAACACGACAATCCCAGTAGCGAGGAAAATGAATCACATTTAAATTATCAGATTCTACAGTTTCCGAGTAAATAGAATTGGATTAGGATCACTGTGTTGGGTGTGCAAAACAATATAATATCACATCCAAAAAGAATGTATAGATACAATGGATATGGTACCTGGTTCCATGAAACGTGTAAAAATTATCAAGACCTTTCCCAAGCATGTGGTAAGAATTTACGAAAAGTGAAGTATTGAAATTATACTTCAAATTTAGTTTTCTTCACTCATTTTTCATCATATAACTGCATCTTTACAAATTACTATATGTTTCTCATGATTAACTATATGAAATGTGTTATTTTTTTGCTATTTAAAATAACTTTTTCTTTCTTGTATCGGATGCCATCTCTCCTCGGCTTTAAGGAGAGATGGCCATCTGCCATTTAAATTTCAGTTTTGTTTAACGCTTTTTGTTTTCAATATTTAATTATTTTTTGCATAAAATATTATGAGTATATGTATAAGAATTTTAAATATGCATCAATATTTCTTGTATTTGCATTCTAAGAATTTTTATTTCAATCTTTAAAAACTAAGGCCATCTATCCTACAGTTACCCTATGCGTTTTCAAAATATTTCTGCGAAATCCCTTAATGTTTTTGTTATAGACTATTGTGCTTTAGCCTGCTAAAAAGAACTCTTGCTAAGAGCAAACCCACGACTATTGATGGATTCTGGAAAGCAATGAGAGATGAATGGTATACAATACCCCAGGAAATTTTACGAAAAGACCTTATATCATGGAAGGCACGATGGAGACATAAAGTCCAGAAACAAGATTATCAGATGGAACTCTTAAAAAGTTAATATTTACATTTTAAACATTGAAAAAAAAACGGCCTCGAAATTGTTCTAAAAATGTGTAAACTCCCTCTATTATAAGCGGAAAGATAGAGCTATACATATCAAAGAAATAAAAACTTTTGAAGTGTACAAAAAGCCTTTAAGGCTATTCTCAACTGCTCTGCTCAACAAACGCAAAACGTTTTGACATATTTACAAATTCGTTTTTTAACAGAAAGATATAAAATTGGAAAGCCTGGCCATGGAAGCGATTTGGAATTGAACTGTGTTTTCCATTTTTTTATCAATCAATTATCTATTGAGTTATAAGCGATTTTGATCATGTGATACGGCACTTTTCTCTCCTTGTTGACTGGATTTTCTTCTTTCGTTCGGAAGTTCAGTTCAAAACGCCAACTTTGATAGTATTTTCATACAGTATTTTCTATTGCGTTTACAAGAAAACGGAAAAAACAGTTCGATGACATAGTTTCTGAAAATCAACACCTTCTAGTTTCATGCGTTTCCGAACAAAAATGAATTAAAACTTATGTCATAAAGTTTACCCTGCTTAACTGATTATATTGCTGATTGACAGTAGGTAAAAGTTTTCACTGTGTACTAGAACATTTAAAAAAATTGGAAAGAACAAAATTTTCGTTGAAAGAGGAGTAACTCGCATGTTTCAGATCGGTAGTAAACAAAAACTTTTCAAGTATACAGGCAAGATTTGAATGGTTTCAAAAAATAATATGTTCATTGAAAGGGAGTAACCCAAATATTGCAGATCGACAATAAATAAAATCTTTTGGAATTTTCTGGAAAATCTTAAAAAAGTTGTTAAAGAAGAAAATTTCCGTTAAAAGAAAGCAACTCAGATACTGCAGATGGACTGTATATTAGTTTAACTATGTACGGTTGATTTTTATAGTGTCAAATTAGATTCACTGTTGCATAAGCTGGCAGTCGAAATTTTCTAAATGTTTCAAATTAATTTACGTTTAAAAAGGTAGTCAAAGCCCAATCTGGCAGTAAGTACTATTATAAAATATAGTAGTATGAGATGATTCATAATCATGAGACTTCCATTATTCGATTAATTTTGCAAAGTAATGTGTAGAAAGAGGAAGTATTACATCTAAGTATAGTCTACAATTGTCTACAACTCGTTTTACAATAAATTAATCATTTATATGTCAGTATTATGTGTGTTTAATAGAGCAGATGATTGCACTGTCAATAGAGAAAAAAATAATCCAAATAGAAAAAAAAAAATAATAATTAAATTTATTTTTGAAATAAAAGATATAAATAAAATAACATGCAGTAAGAAATGAATGCGAAACAAGTGGATATATTTAGAATTAAATAAGAAAAAAAGTAATAGGAATACAGAATACTATGCTAAATTATACAAAGCCAAATTATAGAATGCAAATATTACAATATGAAAGCAACAATATTTTACAAAGTTCGAAGAGTATTACTAAAAAAAGATAAGGTACAACATGGTTTACAAAAGCAAAAGCAAAACTGAAAACAAAAGAATTAAAAAAAATTATAATAAATCAAGCATTTCCTTCGTTTTATGCAGTATGCAGAAAGCTATACATTATTCAACCTTACTGACATCGGTGAGATGCGATTTTATTTTGCTCTTAAATATTTAACTTTTGCATTGCACTTTTGGGATGTCATAATTTTAGCTTTCTTTGATGTCGGAGTTTTATATTAGGATCAATAATTATGTTATAAATGTAAACTTGGACTTCTTGGAGCTCTATTTATTTCAAAAATAAATTCAATTAAACTAAACACGGTATCATCTGTTTGATTTTTCTTTTTGTTTCAACATAAATTCAATTCTTTTCTTTATTTCATTATGGAAATTTGAGATGATAATATTAATATTACTACCGCAAAGAAAATAACTTAAATGAAATTGTGCTGTTGTTATAATATAATATAGATTATGTAAAATTTTATATTAAATATAAAAAAAAATACATATACGCTTTCTATTAATTCTTTGAAAAAGTAAAATTATTATGTTATACAATCCGGTGTTTTGATTTTTATCATAAAAATGCAAAATATTCATTTTTAGATTAAAATGCAAGGTGTTTCTAAATGAATATCGGGGATTTAACACTTGTTAGTATTTATTACTTAAAATTTAAAATTATAATTAATACATAAAATGAAAGAGCAACTCACACAGTTTTACCTAGAGGATTACAAGTGTTCAATGTGAGCACCTTTCGTCACACGGCACACATCAAATCGATAGCTCAGTTCTTCCCAAACGTTGATTACTGTTTGTGGGGTAATTGTTGCAAAGGTTGGTTGGTTGTGTTTATGACGGCCAATTATTTTCACGAGGGATATAGGCCCTAAGGGGGAGGAGTGACCTCCGTGGGGGTCTTTCTAAGGGAACCTAACCCGTACTTATAATAGTTACAAAGGCAGCCGGTGTTTTCAAACTGATGATAGATGTTATTATCACTTGGGGGATCATATCTGAACTTAATCCGGAACGCACGTTGCCCAGTAACTACAGATTCGGTCTTTGCAAACTGCAGAACACAAAATGCTTTCTGTTCACTAGTCGTCATTTTTGCTACTAGCGCTTTCTAACGGATGACGGAAGAAACATTGCGTGCGCATGCGCATGCACAGGTACCAACAAATTGTTTGAGTTGCTCTTTCCTTTTATGTATAAGTTTAAGTTTTATATAATAGATACTACAAAGCGTTAAAATCCCGATATTCATTTAGAAACACCCTATATAGACATATTGCACAGCACTTGCAATCCTGTACAACATGCCTGTCCAACCTTTCCCTAAGTACGGGTGCATTTTAGCTCTTGGCAAACAATGAAGGGCGCCATTATTAACAGAGCTCAAAACATGCAATAAAATTATCTCACAGTATTAGTAGCGATATATGCATGCATATAGCAAATGCAAATTGCATGCATATTCAAATGCAAATTGCATGCATATTCAAATGCATATCGCAGTAGAAGACATAAGGCCTTTATGCATCTGAGACTCCGTGTAAAAAAAAAAAAAGGAAAAAATCAAAATAACTATAAATCGTAGTAAATTTCGAATTATATATTTTTCTGTGAAGGGCAAACTCAAAATTTTTTGTTGTAGAAGGAGCCAGAAATTTAATCTCTTTTGTAATTAAAATAAAATGGTAATCAGAGATATTGTTAGGTTTTCTAAGACGCAAAAATACTCCTTGATTTATTTTGGAGGCGCAAATATGCCGTACTAAAAAGTACAAAAATAAAGACAGTCAGTCATATTAGTGACCAGTGCGTGGATGGGGAGTTAGCCTGGAAGAGCTTTCTTTGATGGAAATCATTTCGCATGATTTTATAAATTTTTTTTTAAAACAAAATAAGAAAAAAAAAATACCTAAAATTTTAAAGGTCGGAAAGAGAGAATGGCACTCCTTTACCCGGATGAAACAGCAAAGGTCCAGTGTAATAACATCTGCAATAAGGGGGGGAGAAGACAGCTGAACTTTTATGCACGAAGGAGGGGGGGGGGGGTGCTTCTTTTTCTACATTTCACATCTTAACATATTAAAAAAGTTATTGCAAACTTTTACCAAAATTCCATAGTCATAATTTTCATACAATTTTTTTTTTATAAAGAATAACTATTAATTAGTGAAGAAACGCAATAACACATGATTAAATTTTTAAAGTGCGTTTTCATTTTTGATGCGTGAAATACACTTACAGTGGTTTTAAAAATCTCTCTCAAGCAAATAACAAGGAATTTAAATAAAACAACCTTTTAAATGGAATTTTACTTTAAAAAATGCTAGCAACATAATACCTTCAAAAGTTCGCCAAAAAAGCCTTCAAAGGGCGCGGCGTTGGACAGCCCTGCTGTACAATACGAAGACAGATCGCTTCGCCGTTACCGCTCACCTCCTTCTTAGGCTGGTACTGTTGGAGAGCAGGGAGCCCCGTGCATGGAAGATCCCACCGAAAAAAAAAAATGAAAATCGATTTTCATTAATTTAAAGACACCGAGTAGAGGGTCCGGGAAGGTCGGGGCGCTTAATAATACATCGGACAACCGCGATGGCTTCGTCTGTACTTGTACATTGAAAATACTTTCTGATACTGACAAAACCCAACAAATAATATCTTTCATTCTTACTCTGAGGTTGGTTGGTTGGTTGGTTGGTTGATTTTGTGACGGCCGATTATCTACACTAGGGATATAGGCCCGAGGGGGAGTGCCCTTCGTGGGGGTCTTTCTAAGGGAACCTAACCCGTATTAACGCATGGAAATCCATGGTTCGAAGGAAACCACGAAAACTCCGAACGATTAGGCCGACGGGCGCGATTGGGATCGGACCCAGCACTTCCCGTCTACCAGTTTCGAGAGCAGAACCTCTCAGCCACTGGTGGGGCCTTACTCTGAGGATTATGAACCATTGTATCTACTCAGCTGCTAAAAATTGTCACCTGTAAACTTTTATTTTAAATATGTGGAAGCCAGTGATTCCAAATATCGAAATATTCTCAAATTTTAAGGACACAAAATGGATTTCGTAAAAACACTAAGCAGGACACTAAATGTACAAATTTTCTATACAGCATAAAGGTTTAGTGTACACTTTGTGTTCCTAGTCTGACTAGAGTGGAATTGGAGCCAAATATAAAATATAAAAACGAAAAATTATGCAATAACTGTGTAAAAAACTGTGTGAAAAGTTTATGAAATAAAAGTTAATCTCCAGTTGGTTTTAAGCATTTAATTATTTTAAATATTAAGGGGTTAGGTAACCTTTGAACCAATAAAGTACTACATGGAAAAGTGACCTCTGTAAGAATTGTAGTCATTCTTTAACTAATTAACTTTTAATTATAAAATTGAAAACACATGTTAGGAACGATTTATTTTATCAATCAAAGTTGTTAGAAAAGGTATACACATATATAGTTTTTTTTAATTTATTTTTAAAGATAATACAATTTTTACGAAAGAATTATTCTTGCATGCATTGCGCGCATGATTTTTCCCATTTGAATGGCTGAAACAAGCCAAGATTTTTTTTTTTATGAGTACAAATGTGGAGCAAACATGCAAACCATGGTTTCTCCTTTAGATACAAATTTTCAAAAAACACAAAAAACTGATAAATAAGAAAATAACTTGTATTTAATTCTCATTTTTATTGTGTATTTGTATTACTGTTTATTAGAAAGAATTGCAAGCATACCTAAGATATTAAACATAAAACAAATTAATAAAATGCATTTAATATTTGGAGAAATCACGTTTTGACCGAATTCAGAGGAGGAAACATGTTTTGATTGTTTGACAAGTGGATAAAACGCTTTTTGAATGAAATCAGTTCTAACTCACAAATAATACAATAGCATTATTTTATTTGAATAAATACCGAATTTCAGTTGATTATTCTTAAAATAAAATGGAAGATTATGGTACCTAGTAGTATTCATTAAATATTTACTAAATAAATACTCGTTTGCCAGAAATCCACTTCAAATGTTAAAACCAATATCTTCATCTAGACAGTTATACACATCCCCCTCTTCTTTATTGCAGGCTTATCAATCATGGATAATGTGGTTGTATCATTTGAATATATCATCAGGTTGATTTTGCCACTGTTCACTATATATTACCTTCAAAAGTTTTTTAACATCTTTGCTCTTTTCAACTGGTATGGCGTGGCTAAGAGGAAGATATTCTAAAACAACCCTTTGAACAAGGCAACAGTAATTCCCTTTTTAAGAAGATTTACATCATATTCTTCATTTAGATCTTGAAATCTATAATTCTGGAAGACTTTAACTTTAACAGTTCTCTTATTTTTTTTCTAAAACAATCCGTTTCAATTGTGATATGTATGGTAGGTTTCGAAAGTACACATTAAGTGACAACTGTGATTGGCAGACTGGAGAAATCACTGCTTGATTGAATGCAGGCTTTGGAGGAAACACTCTTTGATTGAAACGTCAAGTTTTAAAATTGATTTATAATCGGAGAAAAATTTTTTTTAGTAAAAAATACCATTTATTTCTGTGCAATTTAACACAGAGTTCATAAAAATAACAATAACTCATTTTTTATTTTTTTGTGAGAAAACACGGTTTGAATGTTTGCTCCACAGATATAAAGTGTTTTCAAAATGACCTACAATGAAAAAAATAAAATTTGTAGATCACGAGAAAGAAAAAAAACTTTTAGAGTAATTCGAAATATCGAGATTTTTTTATACAAAAGTAGCCGTGAATTCTAAACTTCTTACTTGAGAAACATAATAATAGGTCATTTTGTGCTTCTGTACGTTTAGTACATCCACCAAAAAATTCGTGAAATTCTAACCCACCGTTTTTCAGAAATCGTGCACACAATGATCAAAATCGCTGTTTTGAGAAAATTGACTTTAAATATTGAAAAACCCGTTGATCATATAGCAAAAGGCCAAAGTGTTTTAGACATAACTTCTCTTCTAATGCGAATTTATGTATGGGGTACGCTTTTAAATGTTCCCAAAGAATCATATTTAATTATAAGCTATTAAAAAAGAAATCTGATTTTTGGACGCTTTAAAGGTTACCTGATCCCTTAAATAAGAATATATTCGCTAAAAAGATGCATGTTTAATTGGTATTAAAAAAATCCTCACTCTTCCTTAGAGGCTCTAGATGTATAATATTATCAACATTTTGCTAATTTTGAACCCCTCCTCCCCTTACTATATCATGCGTTATCATTCGTGGACGCCCCCCCCCCCCCCCCAATGATATCGTTATCAATGTCTAAAAAATCCTTTTATTTTTAGATTATTTTTCTTTCTTTTTTTACGCTTACAGTGATATTATACATTTATGTAGGTGAAAAGCAAAACTTGTCAACAAAACAGTGGACAACATACTTTGTCTTTCTTTACTGGTAAACGCAAGTATCATTTCCTATATATTATGCTCCCGATTTCTCTAACATTATATGTGCGTATGGCAGAAGAACAGTAATGCCAAACATTAGCGTATTTCACATTTTGGAATTAAAGGATTTTATAAACATTTAATGGCTTTAATAATAGCTTTGTATTTTCATAAAAACATATAAAAATAATAATAAAGGTAACAGACTATTTGGATGCAAAGAAAAAGTTACTGAAGAAAAGAAAAGTTTGGTTGGATCAAAAGTGATAACGATATCAAAAAGCAAGCCCCCTCCCCGCCCCTAAAGTGATAACGTTATATATTCCCTTATGCTCCATGCTGAAGAATATAAGAAAATGATTGAATTCAAGATATTGCAATGCATTCTAATTAGATGTAAATTTCCAACTGGGCGAAAAATGTCCGGACCAGGATTCGAACCCGGGACCTCCCTGGCTGAAGCCGCCAGTGCTCTGCCATCTGAGCTATCCCGGACGATTCTGGTCGAACTTTTTCACCCAGCTAACCTTGATGATTATAGCATCTGGTCTGAAACCTGGTTCAGCTCAACAGAAAGGTAATGGAACTGCAGAAATCGCTGGATACGAAATTACACTAGATTAATATTAACACAATTATTCTAATTGGTAAACAAATCATATTAGATGTAAATTTCGAACTGGGCGAAAAATGTCCGGACCAGGATTCGAACCCGGGACCTCCCTGGCTGAAGCCGCCAGTGCTCTGCCATCTGAGCTATCCCGGACGATTCTGGTCGAACTTTTTCACCCAGCTAACCTTGATGATTATAGCATCTGGTCTGAAACCTGGTTCAGCTCAACAGAATAAATCTCAGGTAATGGAACTGCAGAAATCGCTGGATACGAAATTACACTAGATTAATATTAACACAATTATTCTAATTGGTAAACAAATCATATTAGATGTAAATTTCCAACTGGGCGAAAAATGTCCGGACCAGGATTCGAACCCGGGACCTCCCTGGCTGAAGCCGCCAGTGCTCTGCCATCTGAGCTATCCTGGAAATTCGCCCAGTTGCAAATTTACATCTAAAATGATTTGTTTACCAATTAGAATAATTGTGTTAATATTAATCTAGTGTAATTTCGTATCCAGCGATTTCTGGAGTTCCATTACCTGAGATTTATTCTGTTGAGCTGAACCAGGTTTCAGACCAGATGCTATAATCATCAAGGTTAGCTGGGTGAAAAAGTTCGACCAGAATCGTCCGGGATAGCTCAGATGGCAGAGCACTGGCGGCTTCAGCCAGGGAGGTCCCGGGTTCGAATCCTGGTCCGGACATTTTTCGCCCAGTTTGAAATTTACATCTAATATGATTTGTTTACCAATTAGAATAATTGTGTATATATTAATCTAGTGCATTCTAATTGTTTAATTGCTATTATTTTCAATGTAAAGCTATTATTTCTCAAACATTGGCATTTAATTGCATATATTTCAAATTTTAATCTAATAGTTTTTTCTGTAATAGAGACATTTTATTGGAATAATTCCCAATGTAAATCCAATATTTAACTGATGTTGGTATTTTGTTGGGATTATTTTCGATGAATTATATAAAAGACCATCGGGATGGGTCACGTGCTCTAGAAAATTCGATATGTGACACATTTTGGGTCACTATGGGTCAGGGTCAAGCTAGTTATATCTAACAAACGGCTCAATCGATTTTGACTAAATTTTGTATCCAACCATTTTCGTGTACGACAACACTATTGGACTAGGTCACATGTTCGAGAAATTTCGATAAGTGGGTCATTTTTGGGTCACTGCGGGTTTTATCACTGCTATTTTTATCTAAAAAATGGCTGGAACGATTTTCACTAAAATCTATATTCTACAGTTTTGGATTGCGAGATGACCATTAGGCTAAGTCACATGTTCGATAAAATTCGATTATCTCTGTTGGCCAAGCTAAGTTTATCTAGAAAACGGCTCTAACGATTTTGACGAAATTTTGCAGTCTATCGTTTTCGGGCACGATAATACCATTGGGCTAGGTCGCATGTTCAAGAAAATTCGACTACTGGGTCATTCTGAGTCACAGTGGGTCAATGTCAAGCTAATTGAATCTAATAAAAAATCCTCAAAACATTTTGACCAAATTTTGTAATACACCGTTTGCGGGTATTGGGCTAAGTCTCGTGTTCAGGAAAATTCGATTAGTGCGTCATTTTTGGGTCACTGTGGGTCAAGCTAATTGTATCTAAAAAACGAATCAAATGATTTTGATAACAGTTTGTGTTATACCGTTTCTGGGCACAAAAAGACCATCGGAATGGGTCACGTGCTCGAGAAGATTCGATTGGTGTCTCATTTTGGGTCATTATGGATCAGGGTCAAGTTAGTTATATCTAAAAAACGACTCAATCGATTTTCACTAAATTTTGCATCCAACCGTTTTCGGGTACGAGAAGACTATTGGGCTAGGTCACATGCTTGGGAAATTTGAATTAACGGGTCATTTTTGGGTTACAGCGGTTCATGCTAATTTTATCTAAAAAACGGCTCTAACGATTTTTACTGAGCTTTATATTGTGCAATTTTGGATTACGAGAAGACCGTTCGGCTAAGTCGCATGTTTGAGAAAATTCCATGGGTCATTTTTGGGTCACTGTGAGTCAAGCTAATTTTATCTAGAAAACGGTTGCAACGATTTTGACTAAATTTTTTATTCTATTGTTTTCGGGCTCGAAAAGACCATTGGGCTGGATCGCATGTTTAAGAACATTCGATTAGTGGGTCATTTTGGGTCACAATGGGTCATGGTCAAGCTAATTGTATATAAAAAACAATTCAAAATATTTTGAAAAAACTTTGTATTATACCGTTTCCGGGCATAAGACCATGGGGCTAGGTCGCATGCTCAAGAAAATTCAATCAGTGGGTCATTTTGGGTCCTAATGGATCAGAATCAAGCTAACTGTATCTAAAAAACGATTCAAACGATTTTGACAAAACTTTATATTATTCCGTTTCTGGGCATGAGAACACCATTGGGCTAGGTCGCATGCTCAAGAAAATTCTATTAATGGGTCATTTTGGGTCATAATGGGTCAGGGTCAAGCTAACTGTATCTCAAAAAGGTTCAAACGATTTTGACAATTTGTTTTACTACACCGTTTCCCAGTACGTGAAGACCATTGGAATATGTCACATGCTCGATAAATTTCCATTAGTGGGTCATTTTTGGATCAACGTGGGTCAAGCTAATTTTATCTAGAAAATGACTAAAGATTTTCCTAAATTTTGTATTCTATTGTTTTCAGACTCGAGAAGAGCATTGGCTTAGGTCGCATGTTCGAAAAAATTCGATTAGTGAGTCATTTTGGATCTGTATGGCTCAGGGTCAAGCTAATTGTAGCTAAAACAGCAAGAATGATTCAGTGGGAATAATATATCGAGATAAACTCAAAGCTAATTTTGACCGAGCATAGCTGTCATTATCGGTCATTCCTGTTAGTTTGTATAATTCTAACACTTCAGGAAGTTAGTCAAAGATCGATTACAAAATCCAATCTTTATGTACAAAAACGAAGTTAAGTTTGTAAATAAAAAAAAGTCCATAAAATAACGATAAAAAGGACTAAATTGTTTAAAAACATTTTATAATTAAAATTATTTTAATTTTTTCATAAAACATATTAACATATGCGTAAGGACTTTAAATGTCATAGGTTTACAGAAGTGCGTTTTCAAAAAATAATTTAAAATATATTTAAAATTTAATCTTTTTTTCCTTTAATTGGAATTACAAACTTAGCTATAAAATTTCATAAATTAAGACTGACAGTTTCAAATGGAAAGATAATGAAAAGGGTCAAGGACATTTTTTCGCATACATAATTAGTTGAGGAATTTCATTGTGGTAACTCAAAAATTTCCTTCTTTATCATAAAAAACACTTTTTCTTGACTTTTGTATTTATAATTCTTTTAATAATGCATGGAACTTCTTTGCTCTTTTATTTAGTAAAAATATGTAGTTTCTCATGAAATATTTGGAAATAAAGCTAGTATAACGAAAATATCATTGGTGGTTTTGTAATTTTAATTTCTTTTCATATGAGAATGGTTTGAAGAAAACCTGGAAACGTAAATTATCCATATAAAAACAAGAACGGAAAATCATGCGATCAGCATAGATTATGAAACACTTTCCAACACATTCGGAATACTATAACAAAACTTCACAGTTTATTAAGGTGAAATATGATGTCTAAATAAAGAATTTGGAAAACGCATAACGCATTTGAAAACGCAATTTCTTTTATTACAATCAATAGTCAACATTGAAAATATCCGATTTTTTTGTGTGTAACCCTGTATATGATCGACAGATTTGTATTTATATTACATAGTACGCTAAAAGTTAGTTCAGTTAAAAAAATAGCGCAGTTGAAAATTTCCATTCAACAATTTCCATGAATAAACGGAAATATACTTGAGAACTTTTGTGCAGTCCTGTATATCATCTATAGAATTTATACGCACCAAGTAACATTTAGAAAATAGTTCAATTTAAAAACGTGTACCATAACTGAAAACGCAAATATTGCTCTTAGGCTTCGATAGATCGATTGTTATTGTTCATTTTCTTCTGTAGCCAAATTCTCTTATGTATGCCTGTAAATGAACGATAAATTCTATGCACACCATACTGTACATCAATCCCCGTGTCGTACACCCTAGTGATAAATATAAATTTCAGTATATTTAAAACAATGTAATATTATTAAAATGTACCTCAAATGACTTTTCTACATAAACCGTATTGCAACGGAAATTTTTAAGCGTTCCTGTAAATGAACTGTAAATGCTATACACATAATTTTCAATACTGAACATGTCACAGTGATGCCCAATAATATTTATAAATTTCATGGCAATCGGACTATACTTACGCGAGTTATTGCACGGATAGACGGCAGGCAGCAGAGAGACAAACCGAAATCATAAATACCTTTCAACTATGTTAGAAAGGTGTTAAAAAGGGTGTTTTGTAAAAATCAAGATAAAGGATTTTTCTTAAATAAAATGAAGAACATTTGATAAGTGACCTTATAAACATTTGATAGAGAGACAAGCTGACACTCGGCCCACTTGTTACAACCTAGCAATGCAATTTTATCACAAATCTGAGTTTTGTTTGTTAGAATATGAGAAGTCATAAATAAACTCCAACAAACATATGAAGCATATAAATAATATACGCATATCTATATATTATACGAATTTGTAAGCTATTTTTATTAATGGTATTATATATGTGTGTATATATTACTTGCAGTGAATATGGAATAACAAGCGTTAAAATAAATGTAAAGATAAAAGATAAAAAGGTATTAAACGAGAAAACGGAAAAAAAAAAAAAACTCGAATGTTATACGGAATCGTCAGAGCAGAATCATATCCGCAATTCATAGTAAAGATATGTTATTTATCGAATATTCTTAGTTCAAGGTCTAAACATGAGAATTTTAAGCTTCTTATACAATATCGAAAAATATAGGCTGCTGGAAATACATACATATGTATATATATATATAAATAACAGTAGTATTTTGGTTTTCCCAGTAGGTATAATCAATTTCGCAATTTAACGATTTTCTAATACTGTTTTCCAAACTTTAACATTTAATTTTATTTTTAGAAAAAATACTAACGCGATCTTTATTCAAAAACTGCACATCGAAATTAAAGAGAAGCATGTTCTTAAACTAAAATATTATCTTTAAGTGTTTTGATTCGCTTTTCATATTTATTTTTCTAATTTTAAATTATTTATCATTCATTAATTATTAAAACTATATGTGTAGCTATTTATAAAAATAAATAAATAAATAAATCAAGCGTATGGTTATGGTTTCCATATGTACAAATACTGTAAATATCTCTTTAAAAAAAGTTGTAGCTATCTGTAATATAATTCTCATCTGAAAATAAAGCATATTCCCCAAATAACTTGGTTAACATTTTTTTCAAGCATAAACGTTATTCACTGAAGAACATTACGGGAGAGATGGACCAGTCAAATATTTCGTTAATGCGACGTCCCACAGATGATGCAACTATCTTAGACACTTAAAGATATTTGTATGGCGTGCAATTTTTTGCTTCTGAAAAAACATAATATTTTTTTCAGCTAAAAATCATTGTTGCTTTTGTGAAGTCAAATAATTTTTTCATATGGTTATAGTTATGCATTTAAAGGCTTTTGATTATATACTGTATGTTATCTATCTACTTTTAATGATGTAACCACGGGGAACATTTAGGTTTCTAAATAACCTAAACTGGCGACGCATTTTCTACAGCAGGGACGGCGAACCTATGGCACGCTGCATATTATTTTTTGGTACGGCACAGATTCAGGTTCTGCATGCAAATATAGTAGAATTTCACAGAATTAAAATTACTCCTACATTAAAATTTCGATGGTAGGATATATTCATGGGCTGAGAATTACAATATGCAAGTATAACTTAATTACGCCGACTTTCAAATCTATTGTCTGTATTTTATTTCGATTGACAATAGATATTATTTTATTATCCATCGATATTGATATTTATTGATACAAATTGCTTTTTGTAGCCTATATATAGAAATTTCTTAATTAATGTTTTTCAGAAACACATAAAATTAACTTTGTCCTACAAAATGAAGCAGACATTTGCGTATAGACATTTAATTATATATATATATGTGGGTAGATGTTAGAGTGCGGAAAAGGGTGGTGTTGTCTGGATAATACGCAAAGGTTAATTATATACATATAAAAATGGGGCATTTGATTTATAACTACGTTGCTATACACATTTCATAATGGATGTTGATTCGATATTTTTATATGTATAATGGTGTAGTTATATTTATATATTTATCAATTCATATTAAATTTATTCATATTCATTAATATTTAATAAAATTAACGATTAACTTGTATTTAAATTTTAGCCTACTCAGGACAATATCATATTAATTTTTAATAGTATACTATCGTAAATGAGAATAAAATGCATAATGAGTGTATTTGTTATACCTAATGCTATGACAGTATGTATGTTAATTTGGCAATTTTTTTCCTCTATCCTTTTTAATCTTGTTTCATTTTGAACTTAATTGCTGTTCAATGGTTTATTTCTCGGTTTTCTGTGTGTGGTAGTACCAAATTCACTTTCTTTAGCTAATTTATGGCTAATATGAAGATGAAACCACGCATTTTATTTGTGGAACTTAAGGCATTTGGGACCCGATGATTCTGTCTAAATTCTACAAATTTCCATCATTACATTTCTGTAATTCAATTTCTGCTGTCTGAATCTATGTTAAGTGTGTTGAGGGGAACTCTATTTGTTAATGTCATTTTATTCATAATTTCACAGTTTTTGTTTGTGGTCGATAATGTTTATTTAATGGTTATATATATATATATATTTACATATAAAATGAAGCAGACATTTATATCTAGACATCCAGTTATATATATATACATATACATATACATATACATATACATATACATACATATATATATATATATATATATAATGAAGATAATGTTATGTCATCGATTACTGTCGACATAAGTCTTAAACATGAGAATATTAAGCTTCTTATAACATATCTAAAAAAAAACCAGGATGATTGAAATACATATATATATATGGGTGTAATGTGTGTAAATAACGGCAGTAATTTGGTTTCGCCCATAGATATAATCATTTTCTCAATTTAATGTTTTTCTTACACTGTTTTTTTAACTTAAATATTTCATTTTGTCTTTAGCAATGGTACTATTATGATCATTATTTAGGAATATATATATATATTTTTTAATTAAACTGCAGATAGAAATTAGAGAGAAGAAATTTTCTTTAAATAAGTTCTTAAAATAATTTAATTTGGTCCCCTTTTCATATTTATTTTTCTATTTTGAAATTAATTTGTCATTCATTAATTAATAGTAAAGCTATATGTGCATTTAAAAAAATCAATCGTCCGATTTCCAACGGTATCAAATAATGTAAATCTGCCTCTTTAAAATAATTGTAGCTATCTGTAATACTTGCAATATAATTATCTTCTAAAAAACTAGCATATTAACCAAACAACTTGGTTAACATTGTTTCAAGCATAAATGCTTTCCACAGAAGAAATGCATATATGTTTAAACAAAAACACATACATTAAAATTTCGAAAGTAGAATATACTCGTGCGCTAAGAATTGCAATAAAATGTATGTATAACTTAATTACGCTGACTTTGCAAATTTATTATCTATATTTTTATTATCTATATTTTATTTCGATTGGTAATAGGTATTATTTTATGATCTATCATTATTAATATTTATCAATACAAATTGCTTTTTGTAGCTTATATATAGATATTTTTTAATTAATGCTTTTCACAAGCTCATAAAATTGACTTTATCCTAAAAAATGAAGCAGACATTTTTTAATGCTATAAAATGGATGCAAAATTCTTTAAAAAAAAATTGAAATGCTCTTAAAAAGTCAAAGTATGACCGTATGACATTTTTCAATGATTCGAAAATGATTTTTAATATGTATATTAGATATATACTTAAATAATTTGAAATGAAACGACAGTAAATGTTTGCTTCTCTAAATAATTAAATTTAAAGTGTTTCCTCAAAACTAGATTTTACCCTTTTAATAACAATTCTTTTTTAAGCATTATTTTTCTTGAAAAGAAAATATGTAACTATAATATACAGCAGATATAATTCATGATACACAAATACAGAAAATAAAATGAAAGACGAAATACATACCTGTTATGAAAATATCGTAGTAGAATTATTTCCCATAATAAATGGAATAAGAGAATAATTGAGGATGTAGAAAATGATCCAAAGAGATAATGAAAATTGCAGTGTCAAATGCTAAATATAATAAAAGTAGAATAAAACACACATACACACATAAATAACGCCTGCATTCAACAGTTAAAGGTATATATAAATATTATACAGACATACGTACAATAAATACAATAAACCCAACTGGAGTGAAAAATTAGCGAGAGCCAGGAATGGAACCCGGGACCACAGTATACAAGACCCAATTGCAGAGAAATTGCAGACCCAGGTATCGGCCAGAGTAGCTCATTGGTTAGAGCAGCAGTCTTGCATACTGTGGTCCCTGGTTCGATTCCTGGCTCTGGCTAATTTTTCACTCCAGTTGGGTTTATTGTATTTATTGTATGTATGTCTGTGTAATATTTATATATACCTTTATAATAAAACTAGGTTTGGAATATCTACAAACAATAGAAATCATAGAGATAATACACAGTGAAAATGCGCAAATGCAACAATCAAAAGCACATACAATCAAAACAATCATAATAATTATAAGATTGTCGTAAGTTGACAACGAGCTGACATTTTCTAATATGCATTGAATAATACATAAGATACCAAGTCATAAATTTCTGATAAATGAAAAAATATTTTTTTTTTTTTTTTTTTTTTTTTTTTTTTTACCAAATCATGACGTAGTAAATTGTAGTTAAATAATTTTGACTGTTTCATTACCCAATAAACTTTTTTAAAAGGCATGCATAGAACAAAACAATAAAGTAAACATGAAGACACAATGCGTCAACGTGTGCCTGTGCATACAGGTTATTTCTGAAGGCTTCCTTTCGCTTTCACCTTCTGTGAATCTTAGTTTTGAGTTTGTGAATGTAATCCTTATACAAATATTAATACCGTAATGTAAAATATAAAGGTAGGAAATATCTGAGCATGCACCTGAGAAAAAAATTTTAATTTAAGGTATAAAAGCCCTTTAAAATGCAAATATTAATTAGAATCATAAAATATTTTAGATGAAAATTTTTCAATCAGGTAAAGGGTACTAAATTTACGATATAATTTTTATAATTTTTATAATTGAAAATATCTTTATAATTTTCGAGGAAAAATAGTTTATTTGTATGATAAAATTATTCTTTATAATCATTTTTAAGTGCATTCATTGTTCAAACATTTTATTAATTATGTTATGTGAATTAAATAATAATAACCATATTAAATACATATTTGTGTTATGTTTAAACTAAAACATAGCGTAGTTTTTTATATTATCGCATTTACTTTTTAAACTCAAACTATTACAAGCCATCTTTTTGCTTTTAATCATAATTTTATACCTGTATGTAGAATCAAGAATTACTATTTTTTAAAAGGCTTTAATTATAGAAATGTATTACTGAAAAAATGTACTTTTTTCAAAACTAAAGCAAAATACATGAATTTTTATGTCTAAATAATCTTCTTGTTTTAAAAATATTCTATGCAAAATATTTGAAATGAGATTATTTCTCTGATTACTTAAATTTTTAAATTTTACATTAATAACTTTTTAATTTCTATAATAACTATAGACACATTAAGGTTTTAATTTTTTCCATTATTGTTTTACAGATATAAATAGAAAAAAGATCAGACTATATTCAAACTTATATGAATTAATAATAATAAAAAAATGAATGTTCTACATGACAAGGTTGGATTTTCCATCATGATATTATATACATATTTTTATTTAAAAAGAACCTGTTTAAAAAAACATACATATAAAAAGTTGCAAATGTACATTTAGATCGTTGTTTATTTGTTTTAAAAGTTTGGAATTGTCTTCAACTAAACATGTGTAGACAAATGGCGCAAAATCAAAATTTGTTGAGTTGCCATTGCAATTATTTGAAAATAGTACATTCTAAGACTAAATAAACCACGGTGAAAATGCAGATTAAAAAAGTACTTAAAATTTTAAATTCTGTATAAAACAACAGGAATAAACCATTCCATGTCTTGCAGCAGTAAATAAGAAGGTAAAAATACTAGAAAATTCATATAAAAAGCACGAATAAATGTACTAAAATTGCTTTCAGGTGCATATAATATAAAATTATTTAAAATACATTAAAATATCTTAAAATACATTAAAAATACTTAAAAACCCAAAACGTTTTCAGCCATCATACGCCCCTCATCTGTAGGATTTTAAATGTTGTTATTATTAGCCCGCGATACGGTATGCTATGTCTTTCTCCCTGCTTATTTTGTGTAGTCTCCAAAAAATAACGTTACCTTACAGAAGCCAGCTGTAAAACAAAGCAGTACGATTAAATACTCTATAGCAATTTTTTAAACTTCTAAGCATCGCACATTTTCAATTTTTATATCCCCGTATTCGGAATAAAAGTACTTTTTAATGCAATTTGTTTGAAAACTGCATCTCCATTTATTTTTCAAATATTAATTTTTTTGTAGTTTTTAGAGCCATTTGCTCAATATTGGCAACGGAAGAACTCCATTTCTGTAGAAAGTGAAAGAAAAATAGCAATTATATATTTTTGTTGCCATTTTCCAATAAAAACTGAAAAAAAAATTAAAATACGTGCTATTTTGAAAAAATATAAATGAAGGATTTCTGATAAAACATGGAGCTATTAGAAACTAAATTTAATTTTAAATATCTATATTAATATTACAAACAAATGAAGGCATATGAATCATGAGATAGCCCCCCTTTTTTTTGGTCGAGTTTCTTGAATGACGAAATTTCTTTTTTTGGACTTGTGTATTATTCAGCGATAGTGACGTCCTATGCGTACTTTACTGTCGATGTTGTTTAAGACTGGATCGCAAATGAGGAATTCTTCAGCGGATGCGGATGACGTCATTTTATGTAAAATAAAAGCGCGTGTTTAAATCTTAAAGCTGAAATATGTTTTGTACTACAGTAGAGTCCCGATTATCCGAGTCCCGCATAACAGAGTTATTTTCTTCTGATGGACTGATGGCTTGCATTATTATGAAACTGCTATTATAAATGAAGTGTTAGGTTAAGATGAAAGAGCAGTCGTAAAAAGTTAGAACTCTGATTTTATGGCCAGGATGGGAAAAAAAATGGTCATAATTTTCTTTGAAAAAAAATATGATGACCATTTTTTTTGCCTATTCTTACCAGAAAATCAGAGTTCTAACTTTTTACGACTGCTCTTTCATCTTAACCTAACACTTCATTTATAATAGCAGTTTCATAATAATGGAAGCCATCAGTCCATCAGAAGAAAATGATCCATTCCAAAGACATAAGTCTGATTAACACGGATAATCGGGACTCTACTCTATCTATCTATCTATCTCTCTCTATATATATATGTGGAGCAAACATTCAAACCGTGTTTTCTCACAAAAAAATAAAAAATGAGTTATTGTTATTTTTATGAACTCTGTGTTAAATTGCACAGAAATAAATGGTATTTTTTACTAAAAAAAATTTTTCTCCGATTATAAATCAATTTTAAAACTTGACGTTTCAATCAAAGAGTGTTTCCTCCAAAGCCTGCATTCAATTAAGCAGTGATTTCTCCAGTCTGCCAATCACAGTTGTCACTTAATGTGTACTTTCGAAACCTACCATACATATCACAATTGAAACGGATTGTTTTAGAAAAAAAATAAGAGAACTGTTAAAGTTAAAGTCTTCCAGAATTATAGATTTCAAGATCTAAATGAAGAATATGATGTAAATCTTCTTAAAAAGGGAATTACTGTTGCCTTGTTCAAAGGGTTGTTTTAGAATATCTTCCTCTTAGCCACGCCATACCAGTTGAAAAGAGCAAAGATGTTAAAAAACTTTTGAAGGTAATATATAGTGAACAGTGGCAAAATCAACCTGATGATATATTCAAATGATACAACCACATTATCCATGATTGATAAGCCTGCAATAAAGAAGAGGGGGATGTGTATAACTGTCTAGATGAAGATATTGGTTTTAACATTTGAAGTGGATTTCTGGCAAACGAGTATTTATTTAGTAAATATTTAATGAATACTACTAGGTACCATAATCTGCCATTTTATTTTAAGAATAATCAACTGAAATTCGGTATTTATTCAAATAAAATAATGCTATTGTATTATTTGTGAGTTAGAACTGATTTCATTCAAAAAGCGTTTTATCCACTTGTCAAACAATCAAAACATGTTTCCTCCTCTGAATTCGGTCAAAACGTGATTTCTCCAAATATTAAATGCATTTTATTAATTTGTTTTATGTTTAATATCTTAGGTATGCTTGCAATTCTTTCTAATAAACAGTAATACAAATACACAATAAAAATGAGAATTAAATACAAGTTATTTTCTTATTTATCAGTTTTTTGTGTTTTTTGAAAATTTGTATCTAAAGGAGAAAGCATGGTTTGCATGTTTGCTCCACAACTAGTTACATATCCAAACCAGTAGGGCCATCCAAATGAAAAATGAGATTCAGAATGAAAAATGAAATTAAGATTACCTAGAGGTAGATTTTGAAGAGGAATCTATGAGACTAAAAATTCCTAGACCCTGGTGACAAATATCAGAGCAATAATAAAATTTCCTATACAGGATGTCCACTCTCAACGATGTCCAATAGCTAATTCCTAAACCGTTAGTCATAGCCATATAGTTCCAATTACAAAAATGTTTTAAATGGGGGTAAAGAAGTATTTAAAAAGTGATTTGGGTCAATAGAATCATTTCTTGAAAATTATGAAATTTAATTTTTTATACGATCCCCCGGTCCTTCAAGTTATAGTTAGTAAATCTTTCCTATTACACTTACAAGTAAGACAAATAAAAGTCCTATTATTCTACGACTAAAACTGACCGAAGTAATGGCTGTTTCAACTTGCAGCATATTTTTTGCTGCGAAATAGGGATCATTTACAAATTTACTAGAAATATAAATAATCTTCAGATATATAAAAAATATAGTTGATAGTAAAATTAACATTGCATTATAAATTTGAAATCTATAATCATTCTGAAATATTAATGCAAAATATACAGCTTGTACTAAACATATAACAGGAAAAAAATAATAGAATTTTCGTTAAATAAAATGTTGAAAAGCAACAGCCTCGATTCTTTACACACTGAATCCAAAAATGGCCTTCATTTTTTATCACAAAGTACAGATTTTTTGCAAATCGTAAATTTGAAAGCTAAAAAGTGAAAAATTTTCGGAAATCTGATTCTGATAGTATAAAATAGATGTGATTGTTATTTCTTTAACTTTTGATAATTGATTTTTATGTATTTTTTACTATTGAATCCGAAAATGACCTTCATTAGTTTTTGGTGTAAATCACCCTGCAGGTGGCGCTGCTATGTGGCATTTTGCAGGATTTCCGCAAAAGTTCTATCTCAAGAACTAATGCACGGATTTTTATAAAACTTCAGATTCCGTTAATCCTTGATATGAATTAGTGCTGGTAAAGTTTTGGTGCAAATCGCCCAACAGATGGCGCTGCTATGCTGCATTTTGCAGCATTTACACGATTTTCGTAATAGCTCAATCTCAAGAAATAATGCAACATCATCAAACTTCAGATTTAGTTAGTGCTTGACATGAATTGACGTTTTGCCCCTCGTGGCGTAAATCGCTCAACAGGTGGCGCTGCTATGCTGCGTTTTTTGAGATTTCCGCAATAGCTCTATCTGAAGAACTAATGCTTGGGTTTTCAACAAGCTTCAGATTTAGGTATACTGGATATGAATTAGTGCTGTTTATGTTTTGGTGTAAATCGCTCAATAGGTGGCGCTGGTATGCAGCATTTTTCACGATTTCCACAATAGCTCAATTTCCAGAACTAATGCACGGATTTTCATCAAACTTCAGATTCTGTTAGTTCTTGACATGAATTGATGTTTTATACCTTTTCGTGTAAATCGCTCAACATGTGGCGCTGCTGTGCTGCATTTTTGTGATCTCCACAATAGCTCTAGCTCCAGAACTAATGCACCGATTTTCATCAAACTTCAGATTCCGGTATACCTTAATATGAATTAGTGCTGTTTGTGTTTTGGTGCAAATCGCTCAACAGGTGGCGCTGCTATGCTGCATTTTTCAGAATTTCCCCTACAGCTCTATCTCAATAAGTAATGCACGAATTTTCATCAAACTTCAAATTCAGGTATACTTTGATACGGATTGGTTCTAAATTGATGTAATTTCTTTTACTGTTTAAATGATTTAATTGACGTGATTTATTTAGAAGAATGTTTTGTGATGGCCACAACATACTAGTTTAACTTTGAAATTTGCCATTTACAAAAAAAGTCTAACATGATGGTTAAATATGAAGGTAATTTTTACATTCAGTGCTAAAAAGCACATACAAATCAGTCGTAAAAGTTAAAAAATACAACCATCGACTCTATTTTATAGTATTAGCTATTTTTTCAATTTTGAAATTTACTAGTTGCGAAAAATTCTGACATGATGGTTAAAAATGAAGATAATTTTCGGATTCAGTGCTAAAAAATACATAAAAATCATAATTTTAAAAATACATAATTTTAAAAATAAAAAAGCACAACCATCGCAGTCTTGTGTTATCTAATCTAAAACTTTTTAGAAAACTTGTTGGCAGTAATCTATCCGAAATTTTTTGTGTTACCCTGTAAAATAAGTACATAATGGTAAGCACTGAAAATCATAATAATATTACATTGTCATCTGATTTATGTCAATATGTAAAATTTAACCTCGATCGCATATTTTAAAGTGAGTTGAATTTCGAGTACAAATTTTGAGCTGGAAAAGACATACATACGATCGTTTCAAGTTAACCCGTTACCCGCTGGTGTTGCGTTTACGCAACGGTCAAAATAATTGCTCATGCTTACATTAATTACTTTGTCACCACTATTTTACAATTAAAAAAATTGCCTTATTTATTGGCAGAAATTTTGATATTTTAATAAAGCGGAAATTACCTTTCTGAATTTGTGGTGACAAGCGACTTTCAACAAGAAATTTGAAAATTCCTACTTATAGTTTTGGCGGTTAATAGGTTAAATAAAAGCTTATAAAAATAGCATAGTTTTTGTTAAAAAAATCATGAAAAGAAACAGCTTCAAATCCTTACAAAAATCTGTCGTAATACGATTTCTTTCAAAGCGCAGCTACACATGAAATAAATCCTTCAAATACTTTAAGCACTTTGTTTACGACCCCTAGAAGCATGGCTAAACTCATGTGTATTCGGATGCAGAAAAGTGGCATAAGTCTTGCATTTCAAAGTTTCGTATAACTTCATGAATTTTAGTGTTAGATGAATGGGACTTTTTTTGTCTTTCTTTTAAGAGAACAGGAAATTTTTACTAACTATCTCTTATAGGGCGGAGGACCGTATAAAAAATTAAATTTCGTAACTTTTTTAGAAATATTTTTATTGATCCAAACGACTTTCAGAATAATTTTTTACCTTATTTAAAACATTTTTGTAACTGGAACTACAGGTCTATGACTAACGGTTTAGGACTTAGGCACTGAACATCGTTGAGAGTAAAGACACACTATATAAAATAATAATATAAATGGACGGTCATTTGACGACATATTTTCAAGAGAAACCAATGATTACACTGAAAATCGAATAGACCTTGCACCGCCCTTAAATTTCCAAGAGGAATTATGCTTTATACCATAAATCATAAAGTTAGAAATAACTGCAAATTAATTGCACACGCTGATCAATGAAATGAACTCTTAAAAACAAAATCATCTGTCCAAAACATTACAAAATTAAAGCGACTGGATGCCTAAGAAAATGGATGTGTACATAAGAAAATAAATTAGTAAAAAATATTATGGATTGCATGTGGTTCTCTTTATCTCGCAAGTGTTTTTTTCCCCTTGGAATCCTTTATTTTTCAAAATCGTTCTTTTTTTTCTCGGAATCGTTCCTTTTTTCTCGGAATCGTTCCTTTTTCTCGGATTCGTTCCTTTTTTCGGAACGATTCCGAAAGGAACGACTCCAATGAACTCGTTCCTTTCGGTGAACGATTCCGGCTGGAACGATTCCTTAAAAGGAACGATGTTGCCCATCTCTACTGACGAAAATAGTTTTGCAGTGTGATCATTCATAGATTTCATTTATTGGTCTCAGGTTTGTTTGTTGTTTTTACTTATTTGGTCCCGACAAGTGGGGGATACGTTCTGCACATAAAACTGGTAAAATCCCGCAGAGCATATCGTTAGTCATCACGCTGTATTAAATTTTGTTTTTCTAAGTTATTCATGGTTTTGTTGTTTCATTTTTAGTTCTGGTTTGTTATTTACTTTTACTGTGCTATGAATATAATGAAGAATAATTTATCTATCTATATATATATATATATTTACTGAAAATAAATTTGAATTAAGCGATTAAATTTTATCTTAAAGCCCAAAAGATATTTTTAAATCATAAAGTACAATATACTTCAATTAATTTACATCCGAAAATATATACTTTAAATGAAAATTCATTAAATAAATGATTAAAATTAAAATTAGGTCACACTTCCTTCAAGAGAAATAAGAAATATGTTTACCGTTTTTAAAATTCTTGTTCATCGTGAATTTAAGATTGTGAAATATATTTAATGCACAAACATTTAATTACGATAAAAAGTTCTCCTACTGCATATCAAATAGGGAAAGTAAATAACTGTTTGAGTAAATGCTATTCGTTCTTTTATATTTCTCAAAAATTAATCTCTTCAGCACGATTGAAAAACAAACATAAATATTCTTGATCTTTTTCATGGAAAGATTGCAAAGAAAAAAATAATGAAACATTCTGTGTAATGCTAATTATTTTTTGTTGAACTAATTTTGTATCTTATATAATATTCGTATAAAAATATTCTTATAAAAATATTCTTATAAAGTTATAAAATTAAAGACATTAAATACAGATAAAATCTTTAAATTTGGATTATATTAAAATACGCCAAATATAATTCATATTAATCTTGTTTTTATATACATTTTTTTTAAATCGAAAAGTTAGAAATTTTTGCTTATAAGAGTCTGATTAAAATGTACAAGGCGGCTATAAATAAAACTGTATTACGTGTATAAATATTCTCTTAAAAGTTTGATTACTTATTTACTAATACATATTGTATATTTCTAAATTAATTAAAAGTTGTTGTTGTTGTTTTTCTCGAAATAAAATAAGAAAGTAAAATAATGCATTAAGTATAGATTATGAAACACTTTCCAACACATTCAGAATTCTATAATAAATCTTCACAGTTTAATAAGGTGAAAAAAGTTGTCTAAATAAACAAATTGTAAAGTGCATAACGCATTTGAAAACACAATTTCAACAATTCCCATTAAAAGTATAAAAGAATGAATCTGAATTTTTTGCGCAGCCCTATATATGAACTATAGATTTAATACATAGTATGCTAAAATTTATTTCGATTAGCAAACGCATAACACAGTTTAAAATTCCCCTTGAGCGATTTCCATCGATAACCGGAAATATATTTCGGATGTTTTGTGCAACCTTGTATGTGATGTGTAGAATTTATACACACTAAGAAATATATTTTTAAAAGTTTAATTTAAAAACGCGTACCACAAAAGAAAACGCACTTCCATCAATTATTGTTCGTAGAGTACCGTACCCGAATTATTCTGTGTGTCCCTGTATACGTCAATGATGAATGCTTGCACATCACGTTTTATAGTAAATATCTGGCAGTGCACCTCAGATATATATATCAATTTCAATATGTTTGAAATAGTGTAACATGAATAAAATACATCGCAAACAATTTTCCCCCGTAGACTATAATGCAATGGAATCATTTTGAGTTGCTCTGTAAATGAACGATGAATGTCATCCATACCATATTATATAGGAGGCATCTTGTAGTGTACTTCAGGGAGACATATACATTTAAATGAGTTTGAAATTGTGAAATATTATTAAAAATCACCGCAAATGATTTTTGCTCATACGCCGTAATGTAACGGAATTCTTTTGAATGTTCCTGCAGAGGGACTGTAATTGCTACACGCTTCATTTTCAATACCGAACGTGCCATAGTGAATATCAATAACAGATATCGATTTCATAGCGATCCTAGTACATTTACGCGAGTAAGAGCACAGACAGACAGATGCAGACAGAGACGACAAACACCAAGAAGAAAAGGCAGAAGAAAAAAGGCTTTCTTAAAATTATTTCTCATATAGTTTTAAATTAAAAAAAAAATATTCTTAATCACTTTACATGGAATCCAATACCTTTTTTTTTTATCCCATCATTATTTTATTCTGGAAAGAAACACAAAAATAAAAAAAAACAAACCAAAAATACTTTAAATGAGGTTCAATTAAATAAATAAGTAAAAGCAAACGTATATTCCTTTTCACAAAAGAAAATTAAGAAATATACTTTTCCTTTCTAAAAATATTTTTCATCGTGAGTATAAGGTTATGAAAAACGTTTAATGTAAAAATTTAATTATAATAGAAAAGTACTTCGCTTAGCACGCATCAAATGACAAACATGAATAAGAATTTCAGTAAGAGTTATTCTTTCTTTTATATTTCAAAACATTAATCTCTTCGCCACGATTGTAAAACAAATATTAGTATTTTAAATAAATTCCATAGAAAGATTGCAAAGAAAACAAAAATAGAGTATCAGACATTCAGCTAAATGATAAATATTTTTTGGTAAAACGTCACATTTTAGAAAATATTATTATAAAATTACAAAATTAAAAAAAAAAAAACAAGACTTTAAATATAAATAAAGATTTCAATTAAAAATGCTAACTGTAATTTATATTTACCTTTAAAAAAAAAATAAAATAGATAAGCTGCGCTTATATTTTTAATAAATGTTCTCTTGTAAACTGAATTAGTAATCCATTAGTGATTAATAAACTTTAAATAAACGTTATAATTTATCTTTGATTTAAAAAAAGGTGTAACCGTTTTCTTTAACCAACGTTTTTTTCCCTAAATTTGAAAAATGAAAAATTTCTGTTAAATTAACTTTTATATTCCTCAAAAATTAATCTCTTCAGCACGATTGAAAAACAAACATCAATATTTATATTTATATTTTTTATAGTTAAATAACTGCAAAGACAAAAAAAAAAAAAAAAAAAAAAAAAAAGTAGATAATCAGACATTCAACTCAATGCGAATTATTTTCTATTGATACAAACCTTTTCTTCTTAAATATGTAAACAAGTTGTATTGAAACGCCGACTTACTTATTTTGAATATAAAAATTTGCCTTTCAGTGGCATGTGAGAGATTCATGAGCGATTAGAAAATTTGAAATCTACATAACGATTATCTTGGATTTTTAAAAATTGCAATCGTGAGAGAATGTTTTCGTTAAACTTTTTTCTTTTTCTACAAGTAGCAAAATTAAAAATCAAACCTGTACTCATTACTTTTATTTGTCTATTAAAAATGTGTAGTGCTTTTTTTTAAATAAAGCAGTATTACGTGCTATAAACAATAGATAAAAATCACTTCAAAATATCAAAATACTCAATGATTGTTACAAGCGATAAACTTAAATTTAAAAAAAGGCAAAATACCTTTATTTATTTGCAGTTAGATATGTTTCATTGCATCAGACGGCCATCTATCACCAGAGAATCAATAGAGATCTTCTTATACAATGAGAATATTTGCAATGATTCAGCAACCATGGAGCTCCCTAAAATTGGGAAAGAAATGCTACACAGAATCGTGAAACATGTAAAATAATTCACGTTCACAAATTTTCATTTTTACTATTGCTGTTAATTTCATTATTCTTGTGTTCGCGAGATTTTTGTTTTTGTTTACCAGTTTTTCAATTTGAATTTTCGCTGATCTTTTTTTTTTTTTCTTTGAGAATGTTGCCGTCTGATGCAATGAAACATGTCGAAATGTAAATAAATTTTGCCTTTTTAAAAATTTATGTTTATCACTTATAGCAATTATTGAGTATTTTGAGATTTTGAGATTCAGTATTACGTGGGTAATTTTTTTTAAAGCGCGTGACAACTTACTCATTGAAACATACTGTTTTTTAACACCTTCCAACAAAGTTGAAAAGTGTTTATGAATTGGGTTTGTCAGTGTCTGCCTCTATCCTTCTGTCTATTCGCTTGTCCGTGCTCTAAATCGAGTAAATTTAGTGCGATTACCATGAAATTATATGTTATTGGGGTTTATTATGGTATGTTCAGTATCGAAAATGATGTGTGTAGCACTTACGGTTCATTTACAGGAACACTCAAAAGATTTCCACAACATTTTACGGTCTGTGGGGAAAAATCGTTTGCGATGTATTTTAAAGGTATTTCACTATTTTCAACATATTGAAAATTTTGTATATAACTGAGGTGTGCTACAAGTACTTACAGTAAAGTCTGGTGAACATACAATTTATCGTTCATCTACTGGGACACACAAAAATATTTTTTTACAGTACTGCGAATGAAGAATAATTGCTGGCAGTGCTTTTCAGTTGTGGTACGCTTTTTAAAATGTAATCATTTTTGTGCATATTACTTGGTGTGTATAAATTTTGTAGATCATATACATGGATAAACAAAGGATATGGAGTACATTTCCGCTTATTGATGGAAATTGCTGAATGGAAATTTTAAACTGTGCTATGTGTTTAATTGTAGTAACTTTTAGCATGCTATGAAGTATAAATGCCAATCTATAGATGTTATACAGGGATGGACGGACGAAGTAATTCTGAAGGTTTCCAACTATTGATATACAGTATTCCGAATGTGTTGGAAAGTGTTTCATAATCTATGCTGATCGCATGATTTTTCGTTCTTCTTTATTATTTAATGAAATAGCAAAGTTTATTTTGAAGAAAAAAGAAAAAGAGAAATGAAGAAGAAAAATATTTGCCAATTTCTAACACCTGTATTGTCGTTAAATACCGGGTGAACCAAAAGTTCGTTTCAACTTTAAAAACTCATAAAAAGGGACGAAATTGTGATAAAGGAGTGCGGTTTGCAAGAAAGGGCTCACAAGGTAGTCCATTTTTTTTCTGCAGCAAAAAAATTAGTTAAAAAATCAGAGGTAGAGGGCGCTGATGACCCGAAACACAATGAACATAAAAACAATACGCTCCATTCATTTGTTCTTCCAATAAGAAATGTTCAACATGACCTCCAGAACATTCAACGACACATCTGTTGTCCTGTTGATTGTGTTTCGGGTCGTCAGCGCCATCTACATGTGATTTTTTAACTTTTTTTTTTTTTTTTTTTTTTTTTTTTTTTTTTGCTGCTAAAAAAAATCCGAGTACCTCAGACCTTCAACCGCACTTTCTTTTACTACCACACTTCCTTTATGATCATTTTTTCCTTTTCTATGAGTTTTTAAAGTTGTAACGAACTTTTGGCTCACCCAGTATATGTATTTATCATTCCTACCAGGAAATTCGATACATTTTTACGTTCGTTTTTTTAACTTAATATGGCTCATATATGCAAATAAAGAATTTTTTAATTGATTTTTCATTCGCTTTGCGATATGCTAAAATGATAAAATTTATGTATACAGGTGCCTTTCAATGAAAAAAAAAATGCAATTTTTTTGAGCTTAACTGTCAATTAATAAATTATTTTCAAACCATTTGTTCGTTAGCCAGATGCAGGTGATAAATCACCAGATATTCTTTATGGTTACTACGAAAATGGAGTTACATATGAGCCAAATCACCCTCGCTAAAACAAGTCATCTGACGGTGAAAATGCAAAAATAAATACTTTAAAAAATAGAAAGTAGAAAATAAAATACAAATAGTATAACATATATTTTAATACCCTTTATTAGGTGCGTTCGTAATTATATAAATACGTAGCACCTATAGTCGTCGTTCAGTCCGTCCGTCTGTCCGCATGTAACAGAGCAAAAACTACCCAACCGAATGGTCTGAAATTTCAAATATATGATTGTTGCAAAATTTTGTCGAGCCATTTCAAATTTTATGAAAATCGGATGTATAGTTTAATTACAGGGACAGTCAAAAGTTTTTCTTTACATTACGGCCAATGGGGAAAATTATTGCAAGTGCATTTTAATGATATTACAGCCTTCCGAATGATCTGAAATTTTAAAGATATAACTGTTGCAAAATTTTGTCGAGCCCTTTCAAATTTTAGGAAAATCGGATGTATAGTTTAATTACAGGGACAGTCAAAATTTTTTCCTTACATTACGGCCAATGGGAAAAATTATTGCAAGTGCATTTTAATGATATTAGAGCCTTCCGAATGATCTGAAATTTTAAAGATATAACTGTTGCAAAATTTTGTCGAGCCCTTTCAAATTTTAGGAAAATCGGATGTATAGTTTAATTACAGGGACAGTCAAAAGTTTTTCTTTACATTACGGCCAATGGGAAAAATTATTGCAAGTGCATTTTAATGATATGAGAGCCTTCCGAATGATCTGAAATTTTAAAGATATAACTGTTGCAAAATTTTGTCGAGCCCTTTCAAATTTTAGAAAAATCGGATGTATAGTTTAATTACAGGGACAGTCAAAAGTTTTTCTTTACATTACGGCCAATGGGAAAAATTATTGCAAGTGGATTTTAATGATATTAGAGCCTTCCGAATGGTCTGAAATTTTAAAGATATAACTGTTGCAAAATTTTGTCGAGCCCTTTCAAATTTTAGGAAAATCGGATGCATAGTTTAATTACAGGGACAGTCAAAAGTTTTTCTTTACATTACGGCCAATGGGAAAAATTATTGCAAGTGCATTTTAATGGTATTACAGCCTTCCGAATGGTCTGAAATTTTAAAGATATAATTGTTGCAAAATTTTGTTGTGCTATTTCAAATTTTAGGAAAATCGGATGCATAGTTTAATTACAGGGACAGTCAAAAGTGTTCCGTTACATTACGGGAAATGGGAAAAAATATTGGAAGTGCATTTTAATGATGTATCAGACTATGCGCTTTATGAAGTGCAAAAAATTATACATTCAGTACAATATGGGGTGCAAAAAATAATTATAAAACTAGTTATAGTACGAACGCACCTCATTTGCCACGTTTGACGAGCAATTTCCAACTTGTTAAATAATAAATTAATGGCGATTAAATTATGATTATATGTTTAGAAAATAATTTAGAAATTCTGAATACATAGTACTGCTTCTCTTTCTCACACGTGAATTCACTCAATTTTCGCTCAATTTCTCTACTGTTGCGTTGTCTTAAAACAGAAACAAAGCAAACTTTATGCATATATGTATAATAAAATTACTATTACGCGCTTTCTATAAAGCGTAAATAAAAGCGGTGAGTTTTCCATAATCGGGACCCACGCCAAATTAACGTATTGTAATGGAAAATGTTTGAAGTCACATGAATTTCAGTCATGAAAAGAGGCGTGATTATGATTGCTTATAACATAATGTATTTTTTTTTAACTATTTTTACTTTTATTCTTATTTTATTTTATTTTTACATTTTGTATATCACAGGTCCGGGACACAAAAATCTTAAAATTAAAAAAAACAAAAAACATTTTATTTCATTAAAAATTTCTCACGTTTAAATCATGATGTTTAACGACGTAAATAATGACGTTTAAATCATGTTTCTATCTTAATTAGAACAAGAAATATTAATTCTTTCGTTTTGGTTTGTTTTCAAAATCCAGCTTTCAAGCAATGGGTCCGTCTTTCGATTTAAAACAATAAAATATATATCGCTTTGAAAAAGGGGACGGCGTCTTTGAAAAAGTCAAGCCTAGGGGGTCCTAGAGGTAATTGACACGCCTTTGTCCGGAAATGAAATTGTACCGTGGGAACGAATTCTTATAAAAATGCGTTTTTCTTCATGATGGGTTTTTTCTCGTATTTAAGTTCTTATAAGTCGATAACCGTTTAAGATAAATGGTTCAAATTTGGAGCATGTCTTTTTCAATTGTTTTACTTTAAATTTGATTCAGCAAATTTGGAAAAAAATATTTACTTTTGATAATATGATTTTTTTTTTTTTTTTTTTTTTTTTTTAAGTTGCATCATTTAAAATTTTTTTATTTCTTTATTTTTTTTTTACTTTAAATATTTTTTTTTTTTCAAATTAATATTTTTGAAAATGCTGAATGAAAAGTAAAACTTATATATTTCTGTTTATTTAAACGAAAAAATAATGAAATTCTATAAATAATATTTCGAGTTATAACGATTTTAAATTATCTCACTTTTTTAATAAATTTTAAATTTTAAATTTCTTTTTAAAAATTATGAGAAGTTTTATCATGTGATTTAGTTTACAAATGATATGGTTAACCATCACAAAAAAATTCAGAATTTTTACTCAATAAATAAAAATTATTTTAAAATGGGTCCGGACAACCTTAAATCTAGAATTAAGCATTTCGAAACACTTTTGTCAGATTTAAGAAGATTCTACCATACACCTGTTGAAAACTTATTGTACAGGGTTGTCGAACAATAAGTTGCCTACGTCAGAAAGCTCTGTGCTGGGGTGAGTTCTACTACTTCAAATGACACGAAATTTAAAACTATGTACTAATAGCTCAAACGACGCTTTTGTTATATCTCTTTTCTAAAAAAAGAGAAAAAAAGTAACTAAAGCTGTTGCCGCTGTAATTGAATTACCTTTTCCCTTTTTCGGCTTATCCTGCAAAAATTATTGCATATGAAAGCATGAAAAAATGTACTTTTATAGGAAAATGTATGATAAACGCACTAAAGCAGACGGTTAGTAAATAGAAGAATTATTTTAAGCTCTATTGAATGTTGAAATTGGTCAAGATAGTTCAGCAAAAGAAATTTTATAGGATCGAAAACTATGCATAGTAATTTAACCATCATTTACAAACATATACTTGACTAGATTATCGGATGCGGTGCCTAATCATTTTTTAAGTTTGTTTAATTTTTTAAGATTTTTTTCTCAATTTATTATTTAAAATTTTATTACCTGTAAAGTGTTTTCATTAGTTTGAAATAGCCGCTTTTATTTCCATTTCTCAGATTGTAAAAAGGGAAAATAATAATATATCCAAATACATCGCAATTGAAAAATATATGTACAAGGGATCATTAACAAAGAAAGAAAACTTTAAAATAATTAAATTATTGCATGCGAAAGCATTTATGGGTGAAAACGTCGCATTACATTATATTTTAAAAAATATATTTGAAACGTCTTATCTAAAAATATTTTCTTACAAAAATGTAAAAAAACTTCTTTTAAACGTTATAAAAGTGCAGGAGGCTGCAACTTTCATTACATAACCATTTTATGCATGCGGATTTTCAGATGTGTACCTAATTTATCTTTCTTGATCAGTCATGAAAACAGCTATCACAGGGTGCGTACGCATCAGGGGATTCAGGGGATTTTAAGCGTTTTAGTACCATAAATTTCGTAAAATACTAGTCGCTATATCTGAAGATAGAATTTGTTTTCATTAAATAAGCCAAATATTATTTTACGAAAATTCTGGTAAAAGGTACTTGAGGCGTACGAACCCTGTGTCAGTTGTCGCAATAGCGACCTTATGGACCTTGATGCGACCTTAGAAACCAAAACATCCCCCAGTAGCCGTGATAAAAATTTCCAATCTTTCGTAATCGGGAAATCATTTTAAAACTGAGCAAATTAGCATATTTTTAGAGCATGTGTGTTCCGGACGGGGGTTAGCGAGCGTAGATAGTAAGAAGCGGAGCCCCCTAGCTTCTTAAATAAAATAGCTCCTTTTTCCTTATGAAAGATTGTCGAAAGTAGCATTTCTTTGTAACATTTAAATAAAGGTTTAATCTTACAGATTTTTATCCCCAATATGAATTCACGTCAGTGTTTAATATTGTTACAATATATGGGGCATTCTCACAAACATTTGACTTTTGGAGAATAAAAATCTCGCGAAATTAAACTTGCTAAAATAACATTTTAATCTGATAGACGAATGTCTTAATGATTGAAAATAAAGAAAAAATAGTCAGCAGCGAAAATTTTTTTATTTAACTGAGGTTTATGTTAAACTTATGTTATGGAAAATAAAACTTTGCGAGTTTAATTTTCCTTACCATTTTATCACTAAAACTTTTTATTTTCTTCGAAATTTTTACTTATAATGAATTTGCATAGTACTCACAAGACTTTCAAATAAGAAATAATAACAATGTAGTATTTTTGGTACAAAATTTTGGTATAACACTGTCTTAAAGGGGTATTAAAGAAGGGATGGTAAGGTAAAAAAAGGGACGAAAAGGGAAAAAAAGAGACGGTAAGGATGGAACGGTAAGGAAAATTACCACCTATTTTAGGCAAATTATGTAAAGACTAAGTGATAGCCACAATGTTCATTGATTTTTAGAAACAGTTGTTAACACTGGATTAAATTAATTTTTTTTTAAATTTACCTCGAAAAGTGTAGGAATAAACCTTGGGGACGGTAAGGCTATCAATAAAGCCACGATCTTGAAATTGATATTTAAATGCTGATTTAAATTCTGCAGAAAATTTCCTGTCAAAGAATTTTAGACATTCTTTCTCTAGCGTACTTCTGCATGAGAAAAAACTTTTAAAAAATTCTGTGGCTGCATCTGAAGTGGTTTCCTGTATAAGTTTAGCAAGAGGGACGGTAAGGGAGAAAAACCCAGGGACAGAATTCAAAAAATAATATCAACCGTAAAAATGTGTGCAGGTTAATTTTTTGTTACATATTTATATAAAACAGTTGTCCCAGTTTCGAAAAAAAATTACATCGAATTACTTTTATTGAAACAATTTTATCCAGACAGCTCCAAACTTAAAAAAAACAGTATCAGGGACACGGGACAGTATAGGAGTTTTCCTGGTATTTGGACCCCCAACATCATCCAAAACTTATTTATCTCGTTAATATTGTTATGCAATCATGCAATGGGATGTTCCACAGTATATGAAATAAAAAAAAAACACAATAAAGTGTATTAAAATAAAAATTTTTATTCATATATTCACTTTCATATGATAAAAATTATTTATCATATGAAAGTCAAAAGATTGTGAGAATGCCCCATATGTTCTTTATATCCGTTATCTTTGTTAACAACATGCTGTGATAATAAAAAAAATCATATTTCCTGTAGTTAAGGGGTCTCAGGAGTCTTACTTTTTACCTGTTGATGCAATTTAGCAACACGTCTCATTTAATTTTTTTTTCTCAGTTTCTATAAAACATACATGCATAAAATTTTTAATATAGACAACCTAATATCTCTTCTATTTAAAATAATTTTTTTAATATTCTATATTGATTGTTTTATGTTTAATTTTGATTAAAAAAAATTAAAATTATTTTTCGACTTGCATGCACTGCGCGCAAGACTGTAGCAAAACTATTTGCTCAAGAGTCCCCCAAAATATTGATAATTATGTAAAACTAATGTAGTTTGAACGTATACCTCATTTTTAAGCAATTTATTTATTTATTTATTTTGAAATTTAAATTTAAATTATAAAATTAAAAAAAAATCATTATTTTATTAAAAATTGCCAATTTTAAATAATCAATGCAATTATAATAATAAATTTGAAGTATAAGTTATTCTTTATCTTAAAATGAAGTTATTTACCAAGTTTCATGCAAATTGCTTTATTAGACTGTGAAAAATGTTGCGCGCAGCGCATGCAAGTCAAAAAACAATTTTAAAATTTTTATCAAAATTAAACATAAAAAAATGAAATAAAATTTCAATATAGAATACTAAAAAAATATATTTTTAATAGAAGAGGTATTAGGTTGTATATGTTAAAAATTTTATGCATTTATGTTTTATAGAAACTGAGAAAAAAAATTAAATGTGACATGTTGCTAAATTGCACCTTCAGGTAAATGTAAGACTCCTGAGACCCCTTAAATGTAATCAGTGTGGATAGTAAAAAAAATGTCAACGAATGCTTTATTTCATAGCTGGCACAGATACATTTACTCATGAATTATTGTAAGGGAGACCGGGGCTAGTTGGCTACCGGGTCAGTAGGCGCAGTCCTTATAAATCGGCTGTTTGTGGATAGATTACGCACCCAGTCACAGAGTACCTTTCTTCTTGCTTTTTACAACCCTCATTGTAGTTTTGCAGCGTTACCTACGTTCAGTGAACATTTATTACAATTTTTCTGTTTTTTGTACTCATAAGTAATTTTTTGTTGCTTCATTCTTTTTCTAATTTCTAATACTTATCTTAATAATTGCTATTTAACTTGCGCAGTTTTTCTTAGTGTATGATTAGCTGTACCTACCCCATATGTGATTTACTAGGATTATTTATGCTTAGATGATTACGTGTCCCTTTTGTGAAGAAATTCATTATGGGGCTAGTAGGCGCATTGAACACGGGCAAGTTGGCTTGAGGTCTGGTGTGTGCTGGTAGCTTGAAAAACAGAAAACACCGAAAAAAGTGGTTGCAATGCAAGATTTTGGACACGCGAGGCTTGGCCAAACGGGGAAACTCGTTTTTTTTATTTGTGACAACTATAACTCTGATGATGATATCGAATAGGATAGAAGTTACTCATTGTTGATGTTTTATTCATTATTTTTATGTCTGTATAATTTAGAATTTACATTGAACGGCGATAACGCCTTTGTTTAAACTTACTGGTAATAATGAAATTGATTTCTCTTAACTGCGTGTGTTTTTAAATTTTTACAAAACGTGTGCCAACTTACCCCATAGGTATAGGCAACTTGCCCCGTGACGGGGTAGGTTGCGCACAATTTTTCTTTTACTTTAGGCTTCCGCTAAACATAAACTACAAAAGCTACAAACTCAAAATTCCAGGTATTTATAGCCCAATGCCTGTTCTTTAAAAGTACAGTTAAAGTTTCATAAAAAACTTAAACAAAAAAATAATAAAAATCAATAACTGAAAACTGCGCCTACTAGCCCCGATCTCCCCTACTGCAAATTTCTTTATTAACATATGACTAAAATATCATTTGAATTTTCTGTTGTTTACATTCCTTCTCATTCGGAACGGTACAACCCACTTTTGCTAACCCTGTATTTTAAACAAAATTTATCAACATAGAGTGTACTTACAATAAAAAGAAATCTATACTTGGAGACTGAAAGAATATTGCTCTATAGAATAGATTATGTAAATTGCTAATGCTTATTACGTTCTACGATACAATTGTTTTGTAAAACGTTGTTTTGGGAAATAATTGTTTCAATCCTAAATAATGGCCTACCATTTTACTGAGAGAGTGTTAGCGGTTAGTGGAGAAATTCTGCATTTTAGTCTTATTTTGGCTTCCATATTTATATGGCTTTAGAATTCGCAATAAGCAGGTTGTCCTACTTAAGCCTCTTTATCTCTCGTGCTCACAAATTGATCAGATATCAATTAACACTAAAGCTACAGCGAGGGCTCAAATGACCCTTTTTGAATTTGTTTTTGGAATTTCTTAAACTAAAACATTACGAAATTTCTTTATATTTCACGACTTTTATTAAAATATATGATCATATTATTCCTTAAAATGCCTCATCTCCGAACTACTTTTTTTGCCTAGTAATAAATGTTTTAGGCTTAAGTACCGCAAGGGGTCATTTGACCCCTGAATAAATTTATGTGAAATCATAAAGATATAAATGTTTTATTTTGTAAGAACGTTAGTAAATTGCGTATGTTTGCTATTACATCATTTATTCTATTATATTGCATCGTATTTGTTAACCCTTTCCGGCGCGGAGTAATTCTGTTAATAAACTGATGAAGTAATGGACTTACACCCGAATTTATAAGCGAATTTATTAGAAAATACGAACTTGCTTATTTTAACGTACATCATAAAAGGAAAATTTTAATTAAATATTCTTGGTGTCGATTGTAAATTTTGGAATTAAAATTAGGTGTCCTTTTTTAAGGACACCGCCCTCGAATGGATTAATGTGTGATGGTATCGTTAGAAACTGACTTTACTCCGAGTGAGATCCTAGTTTGAACATTTAAGGTTATATCGAGAACAAAATAATCTTTAAAATATCTGGTGAACATAAAACAAATTTGCACAATATTTCTTTATTAAATTTTCGAATTGCTTGAAATAATTATTTTTTTTTTTATATTTTTGCTTAATTATTTTTTTTTAAACTTTAATAAATAAAGAATTTGTAATAATTATTTGAAAAAAATGTTTTATTCATACACGAAAGTGTATCAACTGATATACTTTTCGCAAAACATTGTAAAACAGATAACTTTTTATATAGGGGTCATTTGACCCCTTCCGATAGGAATAGGTACAAAAAAATATCGGTACGTTTAGTGTTAAACAGCTTTTGTCTGTGGGTGATGTCCAACGAAAAGTTTTAAAATCATTATTTTTTTAGATCCATTTCTATTTTTAGGATTCCGGTCTTAAAAAGTAAAAACGGAATCCTTATAAGATACTCATGTGTCTGTCTGTCAGTCAGTCATTTTACTCATACGTGGAAGGTTCAAATTTACTGAAGTAATAAAGGCTATTGACCCATATATTTATGCATTATTAACCATTCACAAACATAATTAGGAAAATTGTAGAGGGACTCATTAAGTTACTTGAAAAAAAATATATTTTATTTCTGTATCGTGTAAAAGCTTTCGTAACGCCGAACTCAAAAATACATTTCTTTTAATTTTAGGTATTATATTTGAAAGATATCGTCGAAAATGTATTGTAAAAATATGTCTTCCCCCCACCCTCTATTATCGAATCTACTGAAACTAAAATTAGGAAAAAATTATGGATAGTAGACGTTAATTTAAACCTTGCAGGAAAACTATAGCGATTACCCTAAGGTTACTTAGTTTTTGAGAAAATCTCATTTTTCTGTTACACACAAATTTCGATTTGCGTGCGTTCAACAAAAGAGTTAAGGAGCGTTGGAGGTACCTATCGTCTCAGTAGTATAAAAAGATAGTTGATAATTATTTTCGAAAAAAAAGTTGTTGGTAATTAGGCGAGATATTAACCCTTAAAGACACGGACGGTTTGGACATACATAAAGATACGGGTGGCGTACTCTATGCGCCGTCGGCTTTTAAAGCCTAGATAATAACTTTTAATGATATATTTGTGTAATGCAATGCCCAGTTACTAATTCATATATTTATTTTACGGAACCTTCTGTGCGCGAGTAATACTCACCCTTGACCGATTATTTATATATACTTTACATATATTTTTGTTGTCTGTGTACAAAGTCGTTTGACAACAATATGTTTTTTTTTAATTCTTTCCATGATAGTTGACAAGTTTTTATGAATTCAATTTATCTGTCTGTCTGTGCTTGTTCTAACTCGCTTAAAGATATTCAGATTGCCTTTCGATTGATATCCGTTGTTGAGGTTTTCTACAGCATGTTCAGTGTTGAAAATGAAGTGGGTAGTATTTATAAATTTACAGGGACATTAAAAAAAATCCCTTTACTTAACAGTATATGGGGAAAAATCGTTTGTGGTGTATTTGAATGATGTTATACTATTTCAAACGTATTGTTACTTATATATAGGTTCACTATAAGAGACTAGCTTTAGAATATGGTGTGCATAGTGTGAATTGTTTCTTTACGTACCCCACAAGAAAATTTGGTTACAATACTGTCTATTAACAAGAAAAGATGGAAGTGCGTTTTCAGTTGTGGTACGCGTTTTAAAGTTTACTAATTTTTTGTATATAACTTAGTGTGCATAAATTCTATAGATCATATACAGAGCAGCATAAACGAACTCAAGTACATTTCTGTCTATTGACGGAAATTACTGAAGAGGAATTTTCAACTGTGGTATGCTTTTCTTAACTGAACCAATTTTTATCATACTATGTATATAGAACAGTATACTATGTATACAGTATTGATTTAATATCTTACGTAAAAAGTATCCTGTATAGATCATATACAACAGAGTGGGCCGAAAAAAAACTTTTTTCGATTTTCTGTGATGGGTAGTGCGGAAAAGTTGGCAATGGTGGCACTAAGTTTACACAAAAATTTTAAGATTTTTCGGACAATTCCTGCATTTGCCGCAAATGACTTGAAGTTTTGCTCAAATGCTGACTTTTGAACTTTTTTAGCAAAATTTTTAAAAATGTTAAATTAAATTTATTTTCGCTGAATTTACTTGAAATGTCACCTTTAGCGTACGAAATGTTTAAATAAGCTCTGATTATCTATTACGTATTAGTTATGTCTATTTTGAATTAGGTGATTTTTATAGCCTTCTAGCGTATATAACTGAGCAAAAATTGTAAGTATTGTTTGGTTCGTTCGTCGGTTTCTCTCTTTTGTCTTTATTATCTTCCTCGCTCTTCCTTCGGTTTTTCAATGCGTTCAGAGTCACATATTTGAATGTCGGGCCACAACATGTTTTGACAGCAATTCTTGAAGGAGAGGAATGTGGAGTAGAAACCAATGAAAACGCAATCAGTCATCATGAGGATGAGGAGATAGGAATAACTGCGTTATGGGACGTTAATTATTTTTCTGCTCTAAAATACAGCTATTGTCAGAAGATTCAAAAAATAGGAACTTAGAAGCAGGCAGTTCGTCTGAATAGGAATTTGAACCAGGGCCTTCAAATGCAAAAACTCCCAAACGCATTTCCCTTTCTCACACATCGTTCGCCGGATTTATAACTGATATATCATATAGGTAAATTGTGATAAGAACTTCATCTGTGCTTCAGGATGTGGGAATTGTAGCAACCAGGAATAAGGATCTGGTCATCGATAAAAACATGGTTAGGAGACAGAAAAAGAATCATGAAAAGAAGATACAGGAGGAGGAATATCTTGGAGGATGAAAAATTACAACCATATTTTTTATGGTAAAAATAATAACACGATTAAATATATATAGAAAACTATATGTAAGAGAACACGATCTTCATAGAAAAAAGTGAACAAGCGGCACCGTCGAGAGAAATACGAAGCACATAATGAACGAAAATGTACGTGTCCATTTCTACAAACCTATTCCTGTTTCATAGACATCAGAAATTCAAAAGGCTGAAGATTTGAGTAGCACCAGTAGCAACTTTTCCGCACTACCCATCATCGAAAATCGAAAAAAAGTTTTTATCGGCCCACTCTAATATACAGGGCTGCATGAAATAATTCGGATACATTTCTATCTATTTATAGCAATTCTTAAATTAGGTTTTTAAATGTGTTATGTGTCTTTCATATTGTTTACTTACAAGGAAGGTCTCCATACGGGCATACTCCGAAAAATCTCAACAAATTATAAAAAGTCCTACACCTGAGTATAGATATGTTTAAAAAAAAAAATTCCGGCGTAAACTCGATAGAGCGCCCGTAAAAAAATAATGAAAATTTCGATATTTGGCGATTTATCACCAGTTGGCGATGGAATAAAATTTCAAAAAAATACTTTTTTGTGTCAAATACTCTTTAAAATAAAAATGATTCATGTTGAAATTTTTAAATAAGTTTAATGTAAATAACTTTAGTTTTGTCAGTTTTAGTTTGATTTAACTATAGTTTTGTCATTTATATGTTTTTATGAGGAAAGTTAACTATCAAATTTTATGAATTAAAACAAAATTTAAATTAATTAAAATTGTTTCAATCTCAAAATTAAGTCCAACTGAGCACTGTCGATTCAATTTTGTTGTTGTGAAAACAACGACTTCTTTGATATTGAAATGAATAACTGCAGCATTCTTCATCTTGCCTTTATTTTGGAATATGCTTAAATATATGAAAATATTTTTTATACATGAAATTGTTTTAAAGTAATAAAATAAAATAACAAGCAACATTATTATATAATACAAAAAAAAATGTATTTATTAAATTCTCTCATTGTTTAAGTTTAAATTCATTAAATGCTATTTACGTGTATTCTAAAAATCAATTAACAAGCAATTTTCTGTTGCATTAAAATCGTTTGCTTTTGGCGAGGAAAAGTACTGCTCGCCAAATCGCAAGACGCTTTCATGTTTTCGCGCCAAATACTCGAAAGTATTTTATTTTTTTACAGACTTTCTACTGTAATTACACCGCTAAATTTGACTGATCCTTTATTACATACATAAGTAGTTTAATTTGTATTTTTTTTTTCAAAACATTCTGAGTATGCCCAGTAAGGTGACTTTCCTTGTTAGACATCATCTTTCACCTTATTAAATGGGGAAGTCTTATTAAGGTATTCTGGAAGTGTTGGAAAGTCTTTCATTATCTATGCTTGACGCATGATTATTGTACTTCCTTTTGATTCCTAATTGATAATCATTCGTTGTTTATCGTGTCTATAAGATCAAATTCGATAAATTAGGAATATGAAATTGATAATAATTTTAATTTTGTTTTTGAACCGTTCGAGATGGGTTTATTTTCAAATGCATACTCAATTCCATGCGCACAAATATAATTTCCGAATAAAAAACTTCTATTTACAAAATTTAGAACTAAACAGTTTTTTATACTCTTAAACAGCTGTTGAGTATGCACGATGAGTTCCATTTTAAAGCGTAAAAGACTACATGGAAATTTAAAAGGGATTTAAAAATTTATTTTAAAACCATTTTCTGATTTTTTTAAAAAAAAATTAAATCCGTCATAATTTAAAACTATTTTCTGAAATATTTAAGAAATTAAATCTGTCGTGATTTAAAAAGTATTTTTTTTTTTTTTTTTTTTTTTTTTTTTTTTTTTTTAGCCAGGAAGCAAATGTTATGAAAAAAAATCTTATTAGGAATCAAGAATCCAGAAGTGAGTTTATTCCGTATGCATAAAAGTAACGTTGTACAATTTTCACACGCGTCTCGCGAAATAAGAATTCAAATGCAACCTTTCACAGTTGATAAGACATGAAAAGGTCCTTTTCTGGAATAAATAGAAAGCAAAACTTCGGCGAGAGAACTGGTTCTCTGAAGATAGTACTAAATAAAATATTTCATACTTCTTGATAAAAGAGTAAAACAGAAATGCATTTTCTTTTGTTTCAATCAGAAAGTGTAGTAATATTTTACAGGTAGGGCGTTCTTATTTTAGTCTGGGTGGCAACGACATTTTTACTTGATCATTTTATACAAAATAATCTTCAAATATGTATATTTTATGTTATTTAATCAATTGGGAAAACAGCCGCCAGTTGTCTGGGATAATAAGACTTACCTCCAGAATCATCCAAATTTAACTATTGTTCATCAGAAAATATAAATATTTCATATTAGAACTTGCAGGACATGTGACATATCACCCAATCCAGGTGATTTTTCTGTTGCTTTTAGTCATATACGTGGTTGTTTTTATTTTCTGGTACATAAATGTCTTAGAGCTGCTGGCTACTCTAAACAAAGTACTTTTTGACACCGCTATCAATGGATCTCTTGTCAATTCACCTAAAGTTGTTTTGCTATCTCAATTTCTATCTCTTTAGACAGTTTTAAAAGAAGTCCTAGAGATTTCTTAGTTCCATAATAGTCTTGTAATAAAAAAAAAATCAATATTACACTTGGAGATCTTTGCAATTTTTTTCCGATAGCTCTTACTGAAATTCCTTGTTCCTCAGAAGCCACAATTTTTGCTTTATCAAACTCGTTTAAAGTGCTTTTTAAATCCCGTAATCATAAAACTCACTTTATGTTCACGTTTAAAAAGTGTTTTTAAATACTAAAGTAATTTGCATATTTCGGTTTCTTCTTCTCGGAATGGTATTCAATACGCCTGTACAGTTTAGATGTCCGTTTAATGGTAATTTAGCAGGGATTAATTTGTGCTAGAGCCTACCGCAGCTCAGCTCAGGTACGTCTCTGTTTTTTTTTTTTTAAGTATTTAAATATTGATCGGAATTCACCGGAGTTCATAAACACAGGGCTCCGTACCCCAGTGCAATAGCGCTTAAGAGAAAACGAAGCCCAAATTATCTTTCCTTTCCCTCCCATCTCCAAGTTTTTACTTTCTTTTCTATCAAAACACTTACCGGGTGTCCCAAAAATGACTGATGGATTTTAAAATTCCATAACTTGCAAACGGTGACATATATTAAAAAAAATTCTTGCAGGAGTTTTCTGTAAGATGTCAGGAGTTTTAATGCTGTGATTCTCAGTTTTAGTTACAAATAGCATCGATAGATGGCGCTGCAAGCAATAACCGCTAAATCCAGGCTCGATTTTTCGGCCTCCCTCTTCTTCCATGCTAAAATGGAGATTAAAATGTATTGAATGGATCACGAAAGACCAAAAATCTGTCCTGGACTGAGCGCTTATTACTCTCAGCGCCATCTATTGTTTGAAATTCGAACTAAAATCAAGAAACACAGTACACAAACTCCTGACTTCATACTAAACCCTCCCGCAAAAATTTTTTTTAATTACATAACCCTCCTGCAAGAATTTTTTTTTAATATCTGTCATCGTTTTGAAGTTACTGAATTTTAAAATCCATGAGTCATTTTTGGGACACGCGGTATATGTGATGTAATGTGTCACACACGTAGGAAATGGAGATCAAACGGGCTCAATTTTTATATCAGTCTTTGGCCTTAGGCGGACTCAAGCTCAATCTGCCTTACGTTCAAAATTTTATTTATTCATATATAGAAAAAAAAGAACTTTTCTCCCTTAAAAATTACGTATTCTATTTCAAAACATTTTAATGCTATTTTGATTAGAATGAAGGGGAAACAGAAATCATGTTTTTCTATTCTAGTGATATTTGCAGATTTAGGTATGTCTGGCACTGATGGCGAAGACGTGTTGATATGGCGCTATTCAAGAGAGCGCCAATCAGTTCGATTTCCTTTTGTGACAGAAACGATCGAGAATTTCAGTTCGATTTTCTTTTGTGACAGTAGGATATTTTTTAATTGGATCGTTTATTTTTTTATTTAGATATCTAATCTGAAAAGAATATTTTCTTTTGTTTTTATTCAACGAACTTCAGTTTGTGGAATATTTCGGAAACCGTTGAGCAGGTCTCTCTCAGCCAGACGGGAGGCGCCAGATCACATGATCGACTAGATAATTGATGTAAAAAACGTTTTTCTTGTCCTTTAGTTTTGTAGTAGTAATGTAAAATTTGAACGCAGTAAGTAGACTGCATTTTTTCTCTTGGTCTTCTAAAAATAGAAGAAATGTTGTTTTAATTTTAAAAAGTAAAGAGTTGCTGGAATTTTAATTGTATTTAGAATCATGAGTTCTAGAAGGAACAAAGCACCAGATATGTTTCATCTGTAAATTTGTAAATAATGTATATTATGTATATTTTCTACCTGTCAATAATAATCTGCAAAAAGTTCTCGTGATGATGATTATTTACAAATGATGAACATAAAACTTCAGAATATAATACGTGAAAGTAACTCCTTTTAATATGTTATAAATAGAATCCTGACTTCTAAAAGTTTGCTCTCCCACTAATTTTCCTGAACTGTGATTTAATTGTGCTATAACGTGAAATTCGTGGACTACCTGAATATCTTCATACAGGTTGAGGTTTTCAGTCTTCTATTGAGTAAGAGTATAAAAATAACGTTAGTGATTTTTCTATTTATTTTTAATTATGAACGCTGATAACGTGATAATTGAAATTCTTCTTGTGTGATAATAATTATCATGTCGTTTGATAACCATGCTAAGGCTCTACTCTGAACCTTTACGAAGTCACTTTCATTTGTAAGTAGATATAATTGTGTGTATTGTTTGTTATTCTGATAGAAAGCAATCGAGCAGTGCTTTGCCCTTTTTCTATAAAAGCATCGAATATTTATTATTATTTTTTTTGTGTGTGTTAACACTATTTCCGAATCATAATCCTTACCTTATTAATTGCGGAATTCTGAGATTCATTCACATTAAAATTAGGCAAAGATTTCTATTCTGAGGGAGTGATAAACTAAAACATAGAACAGCTGAAAGTTAAGTATATGCAAGAAGATATACAGATATATTTAAAATTTTTATTTTACTAAAGAAAAGAAAGATGTTTTAAATTTTGAAAATAATGCATGAAATATAAATATGCGAATTGGAGTGACGGCGGGAGGGAGAGGGGCACGCTATGGTTTTAGTACTGCAGAATATTAAGGCTCTCGTATTTTTTTTTGTTAGAAATTAAGACCCAATTTAGGTCTGTGTTCATACCATTTTACAACAACATTTGTTTAGATAATTTATATTCCCAATAAATTTAAAGCATGATTTTCACTTTCTCGTTGCGTTTTATATATGATTATTGTATTTGTCTCTAGAATGTCATTTTTGATAACTATTTATTGATTTTCATCACGATATTACAAAATTCCGTGGTGTTCATATCATTTTTAGCTAAGGAGGTCTCCTTACTGGGCATACTCAGAATATTTTTTTTAAAATGCTAATTAAACTACTTATGTATGTAATAAAGGATCAGTCAAATTTAGCGGCGGAATTACTGTAAAAAGACTGTAAAAAAATAAAATTATTTCAAATATTTGGCGTGAAAAGACGAAAGCGTCACGCGATTTGGCGATCAGCACTTTTCCTCGCCAAAAGCAAACGATTTTAATGTAACTGAAAATTGTTTGTCAATAGATTTTTAGAATGCGTCTAAATTGGTATTCAATAAATTTAAACTTAAACAATGAGAGATTTTAATATATATGTTATATATATATATATACATACGTTGTATTACGTATGTATATTATTTGTTGCTGCAGTTATTTAATTTATCACTGAAAAAAATATTTTCATATATTAAAAAAATTCATATTGAAAAAAATATTTTCATACATTTAAGCGTATTCAAAAATAATAGCCAGATGAAGAATGCTGCTTTTATACATTTCAATATCTAAGAAGTCGTTTCCATAGTAACAAAATTGAATCTACAATGCTCAATTGGACTTAATTTCGAGCTTGAAACAATTTTAATTAATTTAAATTTTGAATTTCCTTTTACATCGTATTTTTTATAGTTAAATTTCAATATAAATACATATAAATACCGGTATAACAAAATTATAGTTAAAACATATTAAAACTGGCAAAATTAAAGTTATTTAAATTAAATTTAGTCAAACTTCAACATGAAACATTTTTCCTTTAAGTGTATTTGGCATAATAAAGTATTTTTTGAAATTGTATTTCATCGCCAACCCATAAAAAATCGTCAAATAACGAAATTTTCATAATTTTTTACAGACGCTCTATCGAGGTTCCGCCGAATTTTTTTAATAAATATATATATCCTCATGAAAAGAACATTGTGTAATTTTTTTGCGATTTTTCGGAGCATGCCCGTTTAGAGACCTTTCTTGTAAGAATTAGGACTACTCAGCAAATAATCAACTTTATTTAAAGCAGTGCATATTGTCATATAAAGAATATATAAATCGAAGGGAAATTAATAAAATATTTTAAACTTAATAAAAAGTTCCTTACAATCTCTTGTCTTACAATCAAAGCTGACAAATAACCAAAAATAGACCTAATACAGGAGACAGTATTTTATGCATTAACTCCAGTTAATGCATAAAATAATAAGATATAATAGATAAGTATAATAAGATTTTCGTTTCCAATTTAAATTATTCATTTTTCGTTATCCTTATTGTCATTTGTAAAATGCAAGAATAACGAAGATAGTCTTGCAACTTAAAATAATATACTTTACATGGTAATTAGTTTTTTCCTCAAATCAAATGAAGAAACTCCTTGATTATGGTGCATATATTTCAGTTGAACAAAAGATTTTTTACTTAATAGATCCTTGAATAAAAATTTGCTGGTAGTTACTAAAACGCTAATAATTCAATGGGATATATATTTTGATGCAAAGCATAATTACGTCTAAATATAATAAAAATAATTATAATAATTATATAAGAATTTTATAATTGCTCATCTGAAGATCACTGATATTTCGAGAATGGAGCTAATTAAAATAAATGTCAATTTTTAAATAGTTATAACAAAATCACGTTTAAAAAATATATTCTCTAATGAATGAAAAAAATCTGGAAAATACTTAATAAATCAGTTAATAATACACCTTATATTGCACTTAAAAACAATTAAATCAGCATTTAAAAATTCCCATAGAATTAAATCGTAAATATTTCTTTTCTCTAAAATGCTTCCAAAATAAAGTAAAACAAAAAGAAAAAAATAACAGTTCACACCGAAGTTTGTATTAGCTTATAATAATATTATTTTATTTGCAATTTGAACAAAATTAGTGTGTTTTAAATTGTTGGTCATTAAAAATATTGTGCTCGTAATAAAAGATTTTCTGTTTTATCTCCTTCTGAAACATTTGTGCTGACAGTCGAAAATTTTTCCAATGAAACGATAACTGCATAACTTGATTATTTACTTAATTGTGTGATTATGCTTAGGAACCTTTTTATTCTGTTACTAATTAAACGTTTCAACTGTTTAATTAGTAACAGAACAATTTATAAAAAAAAAAAAAAAAAAATCAATTTTATGATAGACTAAAACTACAGATCAAATAAACTCTTTTTGCAGAATAAAGACAAATTAAACTTGTTCGCTGTTTGTTAATTAAAAAATATATCTTTTGAATAAAAAATTGTTTTCCTTAAAGAAAAAAAAATTAGAATTTTGAAGAAGTTATTTTAAAGTGTACATGACTTTTAAATTTCATTTGTTTTGTGTGATAAAAAATACTGATGATTTTAAATTAATCAACAGCAATTTACAACATAGGCTGCTATCTACCATAGTAGATGTGCCATTTAGGGCTTAGTTAAAAAAGGGGGGTAAATAAATTGTTTGACTCTAGTTGACGGAATGTTTAATACAACAAAGTCAAACACTGTGGTCATTTTAAAATTAAGGGTGCAAAATTAGAAAGCTTTAGAAAATGTAAAATAAAAGTTTTATTGCCCATTTTTAAACAGTTATATACGCATTTACAAAATACCTTCTTCGGTTAATTGGAAATCTGAGAAATCATTTTAAAAAATCATTTAATAAAACACAGTGTATTGGAATTAAAATAATTAAATTAGTAAGTAAAACATTCCCATAAAATCTTAAATAGTTTCATTCTAAAACGTTTAAAAAATAATGAAACACAAAACGAAGAAGGATTATCAAAGATTGTATTTTCTTTCCATTTTACTTTATTTGCAATCTGAACAAAATTAATACATTGTAAATTCTTGGCCATTAAAAATATTTATACTCGCAATATATTTTATTTATCTGCTTTTAAAACGTTTGTGATAAAAGGCTAAAATACTTCCTTTGTAAAAGAGAGTGTCTTAATTTGACTAATTACTTAATTGTGTGATTATGTTAAACTCTTTTGTTTTATTTTATTTACAATTAAACGTTTCAACAGCTCATTAAAAATGCATATAAAATTCAATTTTACAATAACAATAGAGATAAACTGCAGACCAAATAAACTGCTTTTTCAAAATAAAGACAAATTAAATTCGTTCATTATTTATTAATTAAGGAAAGGTTTTATCTTTTGTATAAAACAAAGTTCTTCCTAACAAAAAAATTAATTGGTGTTTGGAGAGGCAACTTAAAATTAAAGTTATTTTTTAACTTCCATTTTATATTATGCGATAAGAAATATTGATAAAAGAAATACAATTTGCCAGATCGAAAATTATCTACTGCGATAGGTGTAGCATTTAAGGTTATGTTAAAATTTTTGTTGTTTTTTCAGTAACTATCTTCTGTTGCCGATATTTTGGTCTTAAATTTAATAATTATTTTACATATTTATGCAAGTACATGAAAAAAACAGTACTCTATTGTTAATATCTAATTTTTTTAATGCTTAAGAAACCAGTCAAAATACTGGTTAATTGCATAAGTGATAAACATGAATTTTAAAACGGCAAAATATCTTTATTTATTTACATTTCGACATGTTTCATTGCAACAGACGGCAACATTCTCAAGAAAATAAAATGACAAAATATTTTGTCATTTTACATTCTTGAGAATATTGTCGCCTGATGCAATAAAACATGTCGAAATGTAAATAAATAAAGGTATTTTGCTGTTTTAAAATTCATGTTTAGCACTTATTGTAATTAATGCGTTCTTGGCGTTAAATGTTATTGTTTGGCAACAGCTATTATTTTTTTTTATATAAAAAGTGGTCGACAGAATAATTTAGACAAGACCAAACTTATGGTATTTACAAAATATAGTGATGTCCCTAAAGTTTTTTTTTTTTTTTTTTTTTTTTTTTAATGTGTTGTTATCTATTGCATGTCGATTTCTTATTAAGACGTTCCTAAGTTTATCAATTTCAAAATATTTCTTCATCGTGCCGAATTTTTAATTAACTCTCTTTTATACATCGCTGTGAAGATGAACTGTGTGTTGCTATTAAAAACTATTAAATCAGCTTTTAGAAATTCCTATCATACTAAATCTAGAATAGCTTTTCTCTAAAACGCTCCTAAATTAAATGAAACTAGAGTTGTCAACATTTTTTTTATTTGCAATTTAACAAAATTTATACATTGTAAATTATTGGTCATTAAAAATATTTGTACTCGAAATAGAATATTTCTTTATTTTTTTCCCCTTTTAAAAGGATATTGCTGAAAGTTTGAAATTCTTCCAGTATAAAAATAATTGTCTTAATTTGACTAATAACTATAATTGTGTTTAAAGCCATTTTTGTTCTTCCACTAATTAAACGTTTCAGCCGTTCATTAAATTTATTATTAAATTAAACTTTACGATAACAATAAACTATAGACCAAATAAATTGTGTTTGGTAAATAAAGAAAAATTGAACTCTTTCATTTTTCGTTAATTAAGGAAAGTTTTTGTCTTTCATATAAAAAATAGTTTATTCCTAACGAAAAAAATAAAGAATCTAATTAAAATTTAAAACCGTAATTTAGAAGTTTAAGAGCCTTTTAAAATTCCTATATTTAACAATGTTAAATTTTCCTTATTGTGTCAAATTTTTAATTAACATTCTTTTATACATTACTGGGAAAATGCACTGTGTATTGCTGTTATAAACAATTAAATCAGCATATAAAAAATCCAATGAGACTAAATCTTGACTAGTTTTTCTCTATAACATTCCCAAAATAAAATAAAACGAAATTAAATAAAAGTTCTCAACAACTTTTGGGTTTAATGTTATTTTATTTTACAAAATTAGTACTTTATAAATTCTTATTCATTAAAAAGTATTGTATTCTCAATAGAAGATTTATTTTACCTCATTTTAAAACGGTAGTGACAAAAGTTTAAAATTCTTTTAGTGTAACAATAATTGTCTTAACTTGACTAATAACTATAATTGTGTGATTATATTTAAGACTATTTTTTACTTCTACCACTTAAATGTTTCAGCTGTTCATTAAATTTAATATAAAGTTCAATTTTACGATAAAAATAGAATAAAACTATAGAACAGATAGAACAGTTATACAAAATAAAGAAAAATTAAACTCGTTCATTTTTCCTTAATTAAGGAAAGTTTTGTCTTTCGTATTAAAAATACTTCATTCCTAATGAAAAAAAAGTATGTAAAATTTGTAGCCATTATTTAAAAGTGCAAGTGCCTTTTAAATTCGCTTTGTGCGATCAGAAATTCTGCAAAACTAAAACGAATCAACTGTAAAATTAACATTACTAAAAGCTGGTGTGATACAATAAGATCCAAAAGAACTTCTTAAAATATCATAAAAATATAGAAATGCAATAGGCCTTTCAAAAAAAAAAAAAAAAAAAAAAAAAAACTGAGACTTTTCTTCATCAGGCGCAAAGAACACGTGTTTCTAATTTGAAAGTTGAAGCAAGACTAGTTCCTGCTTTCAAAGTAGAAGCACGTATTTTTTTTTTTTTTTTTTCTGTGTGTGTGTGCCAGATGAAGATTAAGTTATTTCGAAAGTCCTAGCGCATTTCTATATTTTTATAATATTTTAAGAAGTTCTTTTGGATGTCAAATAAACTGAGGTTTGATGCGAGTGTAAATGATTTAGCGGATAGTGCAAATATTCAGAAATGTATTTTGAAGATTGCGTTATACATATATATATATACAGTTATGGCCAAAATTGTGGACACTTTTAGGTAGCTTTCATTGCAAAAAGTAAAAAGCTACCTATTGCAGCCTCCGAAGAAAAACCCATCGGGAAATTTTACTATATTTTCGCCGATCATGACCCCCAGATACCAAAACCACCCTCCGTTGAAATGATGACTGATATATGTATATATATATATATCTGAATTTTGCCATGCTGTATCTCAAGAATTTTTGAACCGATTTGAATGAAATGTTTCATATGCATAATATATACTAATATCACGACTGAGTTCGTTGACCAGCTTCATCCGCCATCTTGTTTCATAATGGCGGCAATTTGAATTTTTGAAATGTTTTTATGTTTTCTAACATCGTATACTTATAGAAAATGTTACGTTTCACAAATGCAAACTCTTATGTATCATTTTAAACAGAATGTTAGAACCATTAAAAGATATTTTAAAGAGTCACACAGTTTAAATTAACGACATAGGTCATTTTAAAGAGAAAGTTAGAAAACCAAAAAATTTCCAAAAGTGTCCACAAAATTCAAATGGCCGCCATTTTGAAAGAGAGTGGCAACGAACTCGGTCGAGACATTAGTATGTACTATGCATGGGGAAAATTTCATCCAAATCGGTTAAAAAATTCGAGAGCTACTGTATGACAAAATTCAGGTATAAATAAATAAATAAATAAATAAATATATATATATATGTAGCATTTTAACGGAAGGCAGTTTTGGTATAGGGGGTCATGGGCGGCGAAAATATAGCAAAAAAAGTGTTTTTTTTTTTTCGGACGGCTGCAATAGGTAGCTTTTTATTTTTTGTAATGAAAGCTATCTAAAAGTGTCCACAATTTTGGCCACAACTGTAGGCTAGCTAACACTGTGAAAATAATAACATAGCAACTATTTGTAAACAAGAGTAATGCTGTTCATCTAGTAGTTTAGAAATCTATCGTTTACATTGATATTATCATTCAGCATGCATGAAATGACAAGACAGGATTTTCTTCTTTTACCGAAAGTATGATTCATCAAAGTTGCTGATTTTATATAGGCGATTCTCAAAAGGTGGGCACTGGACACACGTCATAACTTTAAGCCTTTCAAACATAACTTTAATTATCAGTGACTTTATTTTTTTCTTTTTACATCGAGTTTTTAATTCTATTCAGAGACAGAAAATGACATAATTTATTGTAAAAGCTTTGTATAAATATCTTAAAATTTTATTATTTTATGCTAAAGAGGCCAATTTTGGACATTCATAACGTTAACTGCTCCAATGTACCACCAAGAAAAAGAATTTTAACTTGCTTCTAGGTGGTAATGGTAAATAACGAATGCATAAAGAAAACGGATGATTTTTTGATAATTTCGTTAAGAGATGGCAGGCTGATTTATTGCTTTTTTGAAGATTGAAGGACTTTTCTATAAAGAATTTTTTTTTGTATTTTATTATGTCCGAAAGTAACGTACGCGACAAAGCTATCATTTACACGAAAAATACATCAAGTATGTACTTTAAACTCTTTTATCTAACTTTAAAATTATTTAAAAAAAATTTAAATTATTTGTATGTGTTTTTATAAGATTTTTTTTGCAATAAATGCACTTTTCTCAAATAAGAAAGTGGAATGTCCGAATCGTGTAACGATGGAAACGCCGATTTTATTTTCGGTAAATTTATTTTTAAAGATGATTTGGTGTCCTGAAACGTATAAAAAGATTTTTATTATAATGTTTTATCGTAAATAATTACCGTGTTTTGTATAAATAAAGTGTATTTAGTACGTGTAATAATATAACTTGACTTGAAGCATGCTCAACTAATGTGTGTAACGATAGACACAATATGGCGACCGCTGCGATCCTTACGAAATTTCGGACATGCTTATTTAAAAGTATGATTTAAAATTAATAGTAAACTTATTTTTTTATTTCAAAAGTAATTCTTCAGTGATCTTACGTGTTTTTATGTATTTTGCAAAGTTTTCTTTGTAGCAAATGTACCTCAAAAGATTATTTAATAACAATATCCAAATCGTGGAACGATCTAAACATTAATAATTTTAATTTTCTAGATACATATATAAATATATTATAACAGAGTCCATTGTTCCAACATACATCTTAAAAAATATATATATATATATATATATATATTTTTGTTAAATTATTGTACTTGAGTTCTTTTTTTTTTAATTCAAGGTTTAAGAATCTCATCTCCTTAAAATTCCATGCTTCCTCTTTGCTCCCCCACCGAAATGCAAGGCAAATAAAAAGTTTAAGCCACTTCGTGCTGTAACTTTGGTTTAAAAAAAAAAAAAAAAAAAAAAAAAAAAAAAAAAAAAAAAAAAAAAAACAGAAATTGACAGTATTTAAAGTATAGAAAAGACAGCCAGCGAAAACTGTTAAAGGTACTCAAAAGATTCACTCCGTACACACGACAAACAAATTTGGTACTATTCAAATAAGAAATAGATCTGGTTTTTACAATCTCTGTAAAAAACAATCAAGAATGTACTATCAGTGAAGCTGGTGGAAAAAATATTGTTTCTACAATTGACTCCTCACAGTTGAAAATAGATTGGCATTGGTGACTGGTGCTTTGTATTAATTCATGATGAAACTTATGGCCAGGTATTATTGAAAAGATCAGCATTGATAATGGTGAACAAATATTTTCTATAAATTTTTTGACTCCTCAGGCAGACATTGATTTTAACAGGTTTCGTTATCCATCTAAAAAAGGCAGCACAAATTTAAAATATGAAGATATTTTGTTGAAATCACCAAATCCACCTCACCCGGTGACAGCAAGACGAGATTTTTCTTTTGATAAAGAAATTATAGATATGTATTTAAAAAAAAATGGCAGTATATATATATATATATATACATATATATATATATATATAAATATATATATATATATATATATATATATTTTTTTTTTTTTTTTTTTTTTTATAGGAAAAAAAAGAATAAATTATATGTTGGATACTTCTAATATTATGTAAAGGTATGTTTTTTGCATAATGTGTAATTTCTATAAAATTAAGATATTACTTCTAAAAAAGTAGTAAATATTTTAATATCAGGGATTAACATTTGATTTTATTATTATTATTACTGGATAACAAAAAGTTAATTATACATATATATATATATGTATACACATACAATTATAGGACACATTTACTACATTCTTAGTCTTAAGAATTTTTTAAATACTAAGCGCAACGTCCAAAATCTGTCAGCAATGTCCAAAATCTGTAACGTACGTACGAAAAAAGTCCGAAATTTGTAACGTACACAACTGCTAATTAAATGCTTTAATAATTAATTTTCCAGAATAGTTGCTGCCTTTTAATGTTTGTGTATAATTTTGTAGACTTGTATACTATACTATTAAAAAAAATTGGACTTAAATTTGAAAATTTGAAAAATTATATATAGTTAACGTTTAATGATCCCACCTTTTGAGAATCTCCCATATATCTACCGATAAATTCACAACTAATAGCTAAGAGTTAAAAAAATCTATTTTTGTGTATATCAGACCAAAGAAAGTTTCTATTTTTTTTTTTTTTTTCGCAAAAAAGTTTGCAAAATAAACAAAACAACAAGAGTTCTTAACGATTTTTGTATTTTCCTCCAATTTATTTTTATTTATTTATTTTTTTTTTTTTTTGCAATTTGAGAGAAATTGTCGTATTGCAAATTTTTGGCCACTAAAAATATTTATTTTCGCAATAAAAGATTCCTTCTGTTTTATTTATTTTTAAAATATTTGTGTTAAAGTTCTAAAATTCTTCCAGTGCAAAAATATTTTTCTTAATTTAACTAATTACTTAATTGTGTATTATGTTCAGGATTCTTTTTATTCTGTTACCAATTAAACGTTTCAGCTGTTCATTAAATCTTCTTATAAAATTCAATTTTATAATAACAATAGAGTATAACACACTAAATAAACTACTTTTTTTTTATCAGAATAAAGATAAATTAAACGCGTTCATTGTTTGCTAATTAAGGAAATATTTTATCTTATGCAGATAAACATTTTCTCTACAGGGAAAAAATAACACTTGAAGATGAATTTAAAACTGTAAGTGCCTTTCAAACGTTTATTTATATTATGTGATCAAATATATAGATAAATTAATTTAAATCATCTGCTATGTGCAAAATCGACTATCTTCTACTATAGCAGGTGTGTCATATAAGGTCAGGTTAATAATAATAATAATAATAATAATAATAATAATAATAAGGATAATAACTAGGAAATCTAAAGATTCGTGGTCCGACACTCTAAAAAATATATGTGTAAATTAGTCACTTTTACATAGGTAAATGTGTAAATTCGTAAAATTACATTTTTGTCATAAAATGTACATCCTTGTCGCAAAAATGTACCTGTATTTCAGCGTTTTTATCTGCTTAATGGAAGTGTGTAATTTGTTAACCATTCAAAAACTCAAACAAGTGTGTAAATGTAGAAAATTGTACGGATTAACCCGAATTGGCTTGTTATCGTAATTTTACACATTTTGCATATCACACAAATACCTGTGTATTTTGCATACTTTTCATCAGAATAAAGGCAAACTAAACGCGTCCATTGTTTGCTAATTAAATATTTTATGTTATGTATCAAAATTAGTTTTTCTAAAGGAAAAAAATAACACTTGAATATGTAATTTAAAACTGAAACTGCCTTTTAAACGTTTATTTATATTATGTGATCAAATACACAGATAAATTAATTTAAATCATCTACTACAAAATAGACTATACGTACAAAATAGACTATTTTCTACTATAGTAGGTGTGCCATATAAGGTCAGTTTAATAAAAAGAAGAAGAAGAAGAATGATAAAAATTAATAGTCCAGGCAATAGAGACCGTATAGGGGCTCTACCTAGCAAAATTCATGGTAGTTCTGGAAAAAGGCTTACTATATGTTTTTTGGGTCGCTGAATCCGAATTTTTAACTTCCCACCAAAATTTCCCCCTGCAACCCCCCCCCTCCAAATTTTGGTGAAATGAACCCCAAAAAAGGTTTTTATTAAAAAAATCATTGTTTTTTATTGTTTTAGGGGAAAGTATCTAGAAATTCTGAAAGTAGACAAAATTTGCAACAAATTAGATATATGACATTATGACTTGGGATGAAGGGGAAGGGGGGATCTGCCTCGGAGCATGCGCGCGGTGCTGCGTGAACTAAGTTGCGCAATTCCACTTAACCACTCACACGTTTATATTCGCCTTCCCATCTCCCCTCTGAACAAACATAAAGTAAGCCGATTTCCAGAACTACCATTAATTTTGCTAGGCAAAATTCCCTATTGCCTGGACTATAACATTCGAGGTCTCACACTCTAAAACATATATGTGTAAATTAGTCACTTTTACATAGGTATATGTGTAAATTTGTAAAATTACACTTTTGTCAAAATTTACACCTTGTCGCGAAAATTTACCTCTACTTATGTGTGTTTATCTGCTTAATGGAAATGTGTAATTTGTTAACCCTTCAAAAGCTCAAACAAATGTGTAAATGTAGAAAATTGTACGGATTAACCTAATTGACGTGTTTTTGTAATTTAACACATTTTGCATATTACACAAATATTTGTGTATTTTGCATATTAAGCAGAAATATGTGTAAGAATATTACACAGATATATGCGCAAGAGCAGAATATTACACAGAAATATCTGTAAGAATTTTACACAGAAATATGTGTAAGAACAGAATATTACACAGAAATATGTGTACTTATCTGCACTCAAAAAATATCGATACTTGAAAACTTAGCTTGTGTAATCTTAGCTGAATGGTTAAGGTAGTGGCTTGGAAAGTGGAGTTCTTTGGTTCGTGTCCCGTTCCGGTAATTATTGCTTGTTTACAGTAGATTGAACTAAATAGAGAATTTTTTTCCCTTGATATAAATGTATCTTTTGATGACTGAAATTGATCGAAAAAAATCCGACAAAATCTGAAAACATTACTGGCGTCAGGCCGTCAGGATTTCCGTATTTTACCAAATTTTATTTTAGAGTGCATTTAATGCAGGTTCTGTTCATAAATTGTGATTATACGATTTTAGGGCTTCGAAACAACTTTGACGGAGAGATGGCATGTAGCAGGTATAATTTTCGACGAATTTCCTGTCTGATATAATTTTCTGTTTCTTGTAAATCAAAGGTACACTATTTTTGGTCTTAAAACGAACAATTCTGCTTGGAAGAGACCTTTCCAAGAACATGAGTTTATTATTCATGCAATTTTGTTTCGCAACGTATTAAAAACATTTAGTTCTCAATTTACATCTCATGCTATAAAGGTTAAGCGACATGTACAAAAATCTGTCGTTTTGCATATTACAAATAGATATATGTACTAATGTGCAATTTACACATTAAACTGTATATTTCTGAATTATTTGATACTGTTTTACACACTTCAGCGGCTTAATGATTTATCATCAAAATACACAGAATAATGTGTATTTTAAAACTGACACTCAAAGCGTATATTTAGTAAATTACTCACCACTTTACACGTATAAACAAATTTACGCAATAGTTTTTTGTAACATAAATATAACGGTTTTAATGTGTAAATTTACGCATTTGATTTTCAGAATGCAATGTCAGCTCTACAAGTCATTGTTTCTAATCTCACTACTATTTAATATAATCTGCATAATATTTAATATCCTACAATCCGAGTTTTTTTAAGTTATATGTAAATTTATAAGCATATAAGATTTTTCGAAGCTTCAAGAAATTGTAGAAGTTATGACATTAAACACGATTTTGTGCAATGATACGATAAAATGATTATTCTTGTAATTTTTTCAAAATAAAAAATACAATTATTGGTGGGGGGAGGAGGGAAATTTGACTTGTGTATAGTTGATTTGGGATTCAGATTTATCTGCACCAAAAATTCCTCATCCATCTGAATCAATTACATTTAGAAAAGTAGATAATGAAATAATCTGCAACGACAACATTGCAAAAGCCTCTTACCTCCAAATAATGAAGCTTTTTAAACGCATGGATGCTTTTCCGAAATTAATTTTTCAGACAAAATGCGGTTCAAAAACCTTTTCAGAATCTAGATACTCTAAAAATTACCAGGTAATTAAAATAGATATCTGTTATCTGTTAAACCGCTTATTATAGAAACATACGTCCAATTACAAAATTTATACAAATCAAGTACAATTTTTTAGATAAGGTATTTGCTTTACAAAGGGCTGTATACATATGGAAATACGAAATTTAATTTTTAATACGTCCCCCTTTCTTATAACTTATGCCGAAACTTTTCCCATAACTTTTAATTCTTATAAAAATGTTGCCCTTCGTCATTCGTCTAAATAGCACAATAAAGAAATCTTTTTGATTTTATGACCAAATCTTAGCGAGTTGTGGTACTTTGAATTTATTTTCTGGCACTAAAAAAGGGAAACCGGAAGTATCAGTGAATGTTAATTTGTGCAATATTATCAATATTCTGCGAAGGACTTTATATGAAATTTTAATCTTATTGTATGAATGTAATCATAAATATGAAAATTGATCGCAATATTATTGTGACTATTATTGTTTATATCATAAAATATACTTCGTACTTCACAAGAGCGAGAGAAAGGCATGCGAGATTTTAATCAAATATTTTGGAATTTAACCCATCAAACAACTAAGCAATCTCGATATAATCATTTTGTGATCAACACTTTACCGAAATCGCAAGTATGTAGATCTTACACACGTTCGATAGAACTGTGGGTGTCTAAGAGTCGAATGCTCACAAGAGTACGAGGTGGAATGAATCAGGGAATGTGTTATCGCTCCCTTTCGTACTCTATATTGCCGAAATAATCCCACATCTTGCATTATCTGGGATATTAAGTGCTTGGCGGTGAAGTTAGTAGTTACTATTCAGAAACAGATAGCCGTATTAGAATTCTGAACATTTTGGGCTTATTAAATGGTAAACTTTAAAGTTTAAATTGATATATAAGTCACTGCGTGTTCGTTCATGATCTTTTATTAGATTGATTTCAATAAAATATCGTAGACATATTGCACGGTGTCAAATTTAAATGGATTTTATGTTTAATAAACCAGAAATAAGCCCCCTCCCCCACTACCCCACTTTGGAAATGGAGTGTTGAAATAATAATTTCAAGTTTTATACTTGTGTTAAATATGGACTTTCTCAGAATGAAAGCCTGGGAGTGGTCTTACACACAGTTCGCCATAGACATTGTTTATTGTTTTTTAAATTTCAGTTGTTTTGTTTTTTCCGATTCATATATTCACGCGAAAATTCCGAATTTATATGAATTAATTGCAATTACTATTTCGGAGCGAAAACTATGGAAAAACCGCGATTACCCACCCATAGTGTGGTATGGAGAAGTTATTTTCAAATTTGATTTTCTTTTTAAAATATGACGAAGGTACTACAATTTTTACTGAATAATACTTTTTATTTAAAAAAAAGAAACTGCAGATTTTATTTACTTTCATCCTATTCAAAAAATAAAGTGTCGCTAAATAAAAGAAAACTTACACAAGTTTGAGAAGAAACATGACGAATTTGTTACGTATTGCTCATAAAAATATGGAAAATGTGTGGAAATGACCGAAAGTGATAAGATGTATACGGACAAGTTGGAAATTACACGTCAAACATGGCAAATGAGGTGCGTTCGTACTATAACTAGTTTTATAAATATTTTTTGCACCGCATATCGTACTGAATATATATTTTAGTGCACTTCATAAGTGCATATCAATTTCATTCTGTTCAAAAGGCTGTAACATAATGTAAAATGCACTTGAAATATTTTTTTCGTATTGGCTGTAATGTAACGGAAAACTTTTTATTGTCCCTGTATTTAAACTATACATCGGATATTCATAAAATTTGAAATGACTCGACAAAATTTTGCAATAATTATAGATTTAAAATTTAAGACCATTTGGTTGGGTAGTGTTTGCTCTGTTATATGCGGACGGACGGATCGAACGACGACTATAAGTGATACGTATTTATATAATTACGAACGCACCTAAAAAGGTAAAAAAATTATTATTAATATTGAGAGAAGTACGGATTACATCACACGAGCGAATTAAACGGGCGATCCGGTCACTGTAGAAAGCAGAAAATAGTGTATCGGTGAGAAAGCGCTGCGTTTTATTATGCAGCTCCCGATTGAATAGAACCTCAATCCTAAAAAAATCCTTGCCTACAGGCGGAGGTAGATTTCGATGATTTCGAAGTTAAGTATACTAATTTCACCAACAAAACCTAAATCATGATTAGAGATAAACCCACTTTAACAATTTTATCTGGCAGTTTTTATTTAATTTTTATATAAGAGCTGGTTTTATCAGAATCATGTTAAGGCGGTATTCAAAAAAATACTTTTCCATGCTCAACAACTCGAAATTTTCTGACGCATTTTCAGATTCATTTTTAATAGAAAAATATGAAACTTGATGACGTGATTTTTGAAGAGATTTATAAACGACCTCTGTTTCTATTTTCCGTTCAATTAATTAAAACATGATTTATAAACAATTATTTTCTCAGTAGGACAATATTTTTCGTTTCTAGCACAATCGCTTCGGAAAATTCAGTTTGAAATGCCCAATTTGACATCATTTTTTGAAATATATTCTACCTCTATCAAAAAATCGATCATTACGGTACATTACATAGTTTCTGAAGAAGAGAACCTGCCTATTGGATGTGTTTGAGAGCAAAAATGAATTTAAAAATGAGTCAGAAAATAAGCAGTTTGGATTTGAATACACCTTTAATACGATGATTTTTTTCTTCAACCGCTATGCATTTTTTATTTGTTTTTGCTGCAAGAATTGGTCCTATCAAAAACTTGACACTATAAATGTTGTAGATAACATTAAGAAGATGTATAATAAATTCAAGCGGATTTTATATCTTGTGAGTTGACGAAGTTATGGATTTTTTTCTTCTTCAACTCCCCTTTTTGTTTTCGTTTTTATTTTATTTTTTTTTGTGGTACGAATTGGTTCTATCAAAAACTTGTCAATATAAAAGTTGTAGATAATATTACGAAGATTTATAATAAATTTAATTGTATTTGATATCTTGAGAATTGACGAAGTTATGAATTTTTTTTCTCCCTAAAACCCTATTTTTTGCACCCCTTGAGCCCATTTTTAATTTTATCAAAAATCTGTGATACATAAATTTTTGGCCCAATTTTTAGAAGTAATAAAAACTTTAAACTGATTTGATATGTATTATAATTAAAAATTTATGGTTTTTTTTTTTTTTTTTTTTTTTTTCACAAAACCTCTCCCTATTTTCCTCCCATTGGTCCGATTTTGTGCATTAACGAACTTGACCGAGATTTTATGCCCCTTGGTTTTATGTATCAGTTTGGAAGAGATTTATGCAGATTTGTGGAAGTTATCGTGTCCAGAAGAAAGTGATATATATATATATATATATATATAAAGTTTTTTACTGAGGGTGGTTTTGAGTTCTAGGGGTCATGATCGATGTAGACCTGCAAAAATTTTTCAGAAATGTCAACATAGGGAGAATGTAATAGGTAGTATTTCATACGAAATCTACCTAAAACGTACAATATTTCTCTTGCTTCGGCCACCGGAATTGATGATTTCAACATCAACAGTGTCGTAACTATCGACAGGGTTACGGCAGGGCAGGTAAATCCATTTGTGTACCACTCAGGGCTCTAAAGGGGAAAAAAAAAAAAACATTATCCGGGACGATATTTCAAAGCTGTTATTGACGTAAAAACTAAAAAATAATTAAAAAAAAATTACAGAGAGCTCAGTAGTCAATATATATATAACACCATGTTTACGTGCCGTAAAATGGCGAATAATTTATCCTTCGCCCATAGCAACAAGCGCAGTGTAAACTAACTCCATGTCACTCATATCACTGGTAAGACCTGAATTCAGCCTGTTTCAATCTTTGTTGTATGAAAATATTAAATTAAAAAAAATTGATGTATGTCCTCTCATCTTTATTTAGTCACTAAAATTTAAAAAGGTTGAATTAGGATCATGATCACTGTAATAAATATGAGTGTCGAATTCAATTATCGATTTGAGTCGTTACGTAGAGTAGGAACTATCGCAATCACTTCACAGCCATGGGTATGGGTGCTGGCTTATCACAGCGAAATAAAGTTAATCACCCGGGCGTTCCATCCGTATTTTTCTGATGAACCTGAATAGGAACGAAAATACACTGGTTTCCAAAAATTAAGGAAAAATCACAAAAAGAGCGATAACTCGTTCAAAAATTAACCTATCCGTATGAAATTTACATATGTTGCTAACTAAAAGATGCTGAATAAAATTACAAAATGTAAATTAGTGGCGCTGCAATCGGATTGCGTCATCTGTGAGGAGCATAAAAATGCATACTAGAGAGTACGACTGCTGGTGTCGCGCTATGATTATGAGATAAGAAAACTGAGATAGCCAATTCATTAGTATAATCTCGAGGTATCATTTGCCCGCGTAACTGCGATATAGAGCTATTGGAAGATTGTAGGTAGGCCAAAGTCAGACAGTGGTGGCCAGATGTCTAAATCTGAGCCCTTCTGTTGTTCATAGGCTTTCGAAACAATTACAAACCACTGGTTCGGCCTCGAGAAGGTTTAGCAAAGGACTTGCAACAGCTACGACAAGCACCGATGACCGATATTTGCGGTTATGTGTACGAAGGAATAGAACAGCAACCCCCTCTTATCTTAGAGCCTCCCTTGTTGCAGCCACTGAAAAGTTGGTATCAACGTCTACTGTGCGCAGAAAGCTTTATGAAGGTGGTCTTTATGCGATGCGACCAGACATTTGTGTGCCGCTAACCTCATGTCACCGGAGGGAACGTTTAAGTTGGGCAAGTCAACATGTCCACTGGATGGCTGATCAATGGAGGCATGTTCTCTTCATGGATGAGTTCCAGTTTAGCCTTCAAAGCGATAGTAGGCATTGTTTGATTTGGAGAGGACAGGAAACCCGCTATCATTCATCAAACATTCGTAAAAGAGATTCGTATGGAGGAGGCAGTGTCTGTGTTTGGAATGGTATCTCTTTGGGCGGACGTACAGACCTCTATGTGTTTCCACGTGGAACTTTGAATGCTCACGTCTATAGAGATGACATTCTTGATGCTTATGTGAGCCCTTATGCCGGTGCAATAGGTAACGATTTTCTGTTACAGGACGATAACACTAGATCGCACAGGGCTCACATCGTAAAACATTATCTTCAGCACCAAACAATTCAGCGCATGGAATGGCCAGCTCGGTCATTGGACTTGAATCCCATCGAGCATGTTTGGGATGATTTAGGAAGATGTGTCCCCCAATCCCCTTCCTCAGACCCTTGCCACGCTTACAACTGCTTTACATGAGCAATGGCTCTCACTTCACACCGAACTTATCAATAGCATAATTGACAGTGTCACACATCGCTGTATGTATACTGTATTGCTTCTAGGGATGATCGTACTCCATATTAAAGGTACTTTTCCTATACCAAACTGACATATTTATTTTCTTTATTTTATAATTGTGTTAATTTCTGAAACACCACAATCGTCTGGTAATTTCTTTTAATGTTATTTTATACCTTACTATGTGTTGTATATTGTGGCCCAGTTTTATTAAAATCTACTTGTAATATTTTGAATAATCGCTACTTGGGCTATTTTTCCTTGATTTTTGGAAACCAGTGTATTATTGTTTTTTATGAACGTGACAATTATGTTTTAATAATTGAACGAATCGGAACGATATTTACCATAATTTCATGAATCGGAACAACATTTGTCAGGTACAACGGGAGCCCTGGTATCACTCGAATCATGTCATAGTGGAAAGCGTTTGAGATGAACGTATCAACATGTCCACTGGACTGTAGATCAGTAAATGACTATTATCTTTTAGATGAAACACGTTTAATTAGAGAGAGGTGTATTGCAGCTCCCAATCCTCTTCTTAGGACAGTGTAATTTTTAAAAAGCTTTCCAAGAACAATGGTTGTCAGTATAATTTATTAATTGCTAAAAGGTGTTAAATAAAAACCACAAAAACAGTAAAAAGATTTTATATACAATTTACCTACCTGTTTCAGCTTCACTGAAGCTTTTTTCGAAGACAAATGAGATTCATCTATAGTTGCACGATATAAGGCAATAATTTGAAACGCCATTTTTCACGTTATTTACATTCTCTTTCAGATTACTCACGTTATTTTAGTTTATTATTACATTAATGTTTATTTCAATTCTCGTAACTGTTGAGATGCTCTGCCCATAATTTTGGTTGGAAACCAAAGAAACCTATTTTAATCTATGTGAGAAGTGTTAAATTGGAGATTACCAATGACTTTCAGATAGTTTCGCTACCGTACTTAAGAATGGTTTGAAAAATATCAATTGTGTCGTAAAATTTACACCATGCACTCGCTGATCGATTTAAAAGGATGCAAAAATAAGAATCACAATAGAAACACTCTTCAACCTTATTAATATTAATATTAAAAAAACTGTAATCATAGCATATAATATACAAATAATTACAAAACTTTTTAGTAATTTCACAATTTCGTTACTGAACCTTTTATTTCGCACAAAATGAGTGAACTTTACACTGAGCTGAATGGGACCATTTTTATGGTCCCATGAAAACATGAAAAATAAATTAGTTAACTGTCTGAATACTTTACACTCTGATTTCGGATCGGTAGAATACTGACTGCGTCATTTCCTAATTATTTGGTGTTCAGAAAGTTACTGTGTGTATGAGTAAGGAGGAAGGATACTTGCTTCCTGCCCTCCCCCTCCTTTTTTTCGCGATACTAAGTCTATGTTTCTTCTAATATATTCTACAAAATAAGTAGATTATAAAACAAAAGTATTTCCAATTACAGTACTTAGATTAGAAAAAGGCACATCTTTTTTGGGTATTAAACAGAGATCTACAGCGATATAAAATTTCAGTAATATAATTAATTAAATTTATTCAATATTGCATGAACACTGATCATAAAAACTGATTACATTTCGTAAAAACATCTTAAATAGTTACTGAAGCCAGAAATTTACTTAATATATTTCGTTCCTGAACATCTTAAACATATAAAAATGACATTTTAATTAAAACCGATGGGCTGCAAAATTAAATACCAGAAAATTATGTCATTTGGAAATTGAATACTGGTTTTTCGGATTAAAAAACATGATTCTAAAACCTTTCCTTTTGGGACATCATACCATGTTATTAACAAATGCAATTTCGATCTTCGGTAGGGTTTTAGATATAACTTGGAACAATTACTAGGCTTGAAATAATGCTATAATAAGGTTTGAATAATTTTAATTAAGACAATGTTAATAATTTTAGAAATGTCTCACTAGCTATCCTAATTTCCTATTTCCTTTACAATCTAATATTCTGATGGCGAAAAAATATACAGGGTTTTTAAAAAAATGTATACACAACTTCACTATCCAATCCGGATCTCTCCATTAACGGGTGGATTAATCTTGGAACTTTTTCCAAAATAGCTACTTAAAATGCGATGAACTGAACTCATTATTTTGAAAGTGATTTCTCGCGAGCAGCTTGTAGAACAGATTTAGACAAGCGGTTTAAAAGCAATAAAGCAATGAAGTTTCGCAATATATTTAGACTAGGTTCAGGCTCTTTACCAGGATTTTGCGGGACTTGCAGTCCACCGTGGTCTTCCCGAAAGTTACTTCTGAATATTTTGAACAGTTTAGTCTACCTCGGAAATTCTCCAAGTATAGTGATTGTAAGTCGCGTACGGAGATCTGTTTGAACCTCTTCTACATAATTCCGTTTTACTAATAAGTATACGTTATTCCTTACATAATTCCAATGTAACATATTGAATTGCTGATCTACATAAAAGCATCTAGAATGTTTTAATAAAACTCTTTAGCACATTGTATCCAGTAACCCATTTTCAGCACTTTTAAGATTAAAAAACATATATATCTATATATATTTGTTAACTTTTAACGCTAAAACGTACATTTTCATATTTTGATTTTTATACTAATTAAAATAAAATCCCAATGATAGTTTAAGTGCTATTAATTATAATTTTTTAATTAAAAAAAATACTTCGGTTGTTGTGTAATATAGTGTGTTTAAAAAAAGTGTAAAAAAATTAAATAATTATAACGTTACGGATTATATCGATCCGGATTATCTTCATTCTGAACAGAGGCTAATCTTAATCAGTACCTACATTTGTAAATGTAGGTGATTTGAAATACTATGGCCATTTGATTTTGAAAATTCTGCCTTGCCCAGCCGCTTCTAAAACAGATCAAGCAGCTTCTCTTAATTTGCGATGTTTGTCTATGACCGGGGCCTTCCCGAACGTTGCTTGTGAATATTTTGAACAGATTTCTATGCAACATCTACCTCATACCTCTACCTTCTTATCTCTAACTATTTATAACAATTTGGAAACTGCTCGTCAAACGTGGCAAATGAGGTGCGTTCGTATTATAACTAGTTTTATAAATATTTTTTGCACCGCATATTGTAATGAATTTATATTTTAATGCACTTCATAAGTGCATATCAATTTCATTCTGTTCGAAAGGCTGTCACATCATTAAAATGCACTTGAAATAATTTTTTGCCATTGGCCTTAACGTAACGGAAAACTTTTGACTGTCCCTGTAATTAAACTATACATCCGATTTTCATAAAATTTGAAATAACTTGACAAAATTTAGCAACAATTATATAATTAAAATTTCAGACAACTCGGAAGGCTTTACAGCCTTCCGAGATTGGATTTTTCATCATCAAAATGCACTTGCATTAATTTTTTCCCATTGGCCGTAATGTAACGGAAAACTTTTGACTGTCCCTGCAATTAAACTATACACCCAATTTTCATGAAATCTGAAATGACTCGACAAAATTTTGCAACAATTATATATTTAAAATTTCGGACCATTCGGAAGGCTGTAACATCATTAAAATGCACTTGCAATAATTTTTTCCCATTGGCCGTAATGTAATGGAAAACTTTTGACTGTCCCTGTAATTAAACCATGCATTCGATTTTCATAAAATTTGAAATAACTTAACAAAAATTTGCAACAATTATATATTTAAAATTTCATACCATTCGGTTGGGTAGTTTTTGCCGTGTTGTGTGCGGACGGATGGACAGGCAGACAGACGGACGGACAGACAGACGGACGAACGGACTGAACGACGACTATAGGTGCTATGTATTTATATAATTACGAACGCACCCAATAAGGCTAATTTTGAAGGCTGTAGAATTTATTTATAGTATCAAACTTTGGTATTGCTGTTGAAAAAATCAAAGTTTGGTCTCGCTTTGATATGCCGAAGGCCCCCTAATCAAATTTTATACACATCATTTAAATATGTAGATTTTATTTGCAATCGTTTGGTATCAGTAACTTTTTTCTACAATAATTTCTTGCAGAGTTAGTAGAGGTGTTTACTTTTTTTCCCACGACTGCACAAGCAATTTACACTACGTTAATCCGTCATAAAAGTAAATTTTATTTATTTCCATCTTAAGTATTTCGATTAAGATAAGTTTTTGTGTATAAAAATATACTTTCAACATTATTGCATTGGCTTTCTTATTTTAATATTTTTCATCGAATAATAACCAATAAATTCAAAAGTTTGAACGTCTAAGAGGTAAAGTCAATACCCTGATGGATAAATATTACATGAGTTGCATAGGAGATATTTACTCTGATAAATAACCTATACAAACCAATATGATATGCATAAGCCATTATGGTGAAATCATTTTTCTCTTGCTTTATGATGGGAGATTTCACTTAGTCAAGAAACATTAAGGGAGTTGAAAATTGCTTAAATGCAAAAATAATGGCCGTTAAGAGAGGGTTTTTAAGTACAAGTTTTTATAGCTATATCAATAGCGCATATGTTATTGGATATTTTATTAGAGATACATGTCTATAAAAACTACAATAGAAAATAATTAGGTAGAAAACAGAAGAAGAGAAGATAAAGACGTTAAAAAAGTTAAAACAGCATATATGTTAAAAAGTTTGACTAAGAAATAATTTGAAATCTTTGTTCTTAACTGATATTAAAATGTAGTTGATGCTTTAAAAAGACGTATTCAAAATTTTGTGTTAGAAAGAAAAAAAAAGGAAGAAAGGTAAAAATATTTACTTTTTATTTTTAATCGTATTTTCTACATTTTAATGTTTGATAGATTTTGTTGTTGCAGTTTCACCAGCCAGTTGGTGTACTTTGGAGAGTGTAGTTTGGCGCATAATTGACTCCATTGTTTTTGTAACTCGTAAACCAATGTGACCATACAGAATATTTGGCAATTTATCGCCTGCAGTCGACTAATGAGAAAATGTTTTAAAATTGATTTATCGTTACAAAATTTTATAAATGTTGTGTTATCATGGAAAAAATACCTCTAAACATATTTTTTTAAATTCTAGCATATGAAGAGGTTAGTGAAAAATCGATTATAAAATTTCACCTTTAGATGTAAAAACCATGCTGTTACATAAAAGAATGTAAAAATAACTTTTTTTTCTTCATATACTGCATTGGGAATACTTATTTCATTTAAAAAGCGGTACATTTACAACCTGTGTATACGATATCGCGAAAATTATAGATCTTGTATAGTAAATGAATGTATCATAACTTGGGGTTACTTGGTCTCAGGAGAAAGATACTCGGACCAGGACTAAATAAAATAAAAAGTGCACAGTTAAACTGATGGCATTCAGCTTACAAGCTATTCACACTAATTGTATATTGTACTATGATTTCAAAGAATAATGTCCCTCGAAAAATAAATTAAGGGGATTATCCCCCCGTTTCCCCCTTTGTGCTTAACTAATGAACCTCCAAATTTAATCAGGGAAGTTCCTTATCAGAATAAACCTGTATACCAAATTCGAAGGAATTCGGATAACTCTGATAATTCTGCATGAAAAACCCATTTATTTAAATTAAGGGGGGAGTTAGCCTCCCGCTCCCTCGTTTAATGAACAACCAATGCACATCCAAATCTAATCGGAAAAACGCTCTATCAGAATAAACCGGTAATCCAAATTTGACGTAATTCGGATAACTCTGCATGAAAAACCCATTTATCTAAATTAAGGGGGGGCTAATCCCCGTCTCCCCCCTTTATACTTAACCAATGAACCTCCAAATCTAATGAGGGAAACGCTTTACCTGAATAAAACGGTATACCATATTTCAAGGAAATTGGATAATTCTGGCATGCAAAACCTATTTATCTAAATTAAGCGGTGGTGGGGGGGGGGGGGTTAGACCCCGTTCCCCCTTTTATACTTTACCAATTAACTCCTGGAAGCACCTTGTCAGAATGAACCTAGAAAAAAATGTAAAGCAAATCTGATATTTCTATGAAGAGTTATTGCGTTACGTAGATTACTTACGTACATACATACGTACAGAACCTGCGGGCACATTAGCTCTCTGGCTTTGATAGCCTGTGAGCTAAAAACTGGATGTACTTCGTTACTAATTAGTGTTCTTACCTGTAAAGTTCTTGTGAATCGCGTCAATGCCCTCAACACAGTAGTTCCAGAACTGATTTAAAACACTGTTTTTATTTTGAATGGGGGTGCTACTAACCATAAGGGACAGAGCAACCTCGAAATACGGTTCATGAAATAACCTAAAATTTTTATCCTTCACTTAATTTTTTTTTAATATGCTTGAGTTATGTATTTAAAAGTTTTCGAATTTTCGGCTTTTACGAAATAGTTACTTTTATTATAGAAATAATACGCATTTTGTTTTGATTGTAGGTAATTTTAACAGACATTATTTGCCTAAGTATTAAAGAAAATTAGCTCATGTGATTTTTATCACTCGCGCAACTGTAAATCTGTCTATTTATTTATGACTCAATAAAAACTAAATATATTTAACTTCCTGAAAAGCAAATTTCAGAGAAGAAGGTTGATTAAATATTCCTTTAAAGTTTTTGGGAAAAAATGGGTATGATAATTTTTAAGAGACTACGCTTTAGAACTTTTGAAATCTTTGACATTTCAAAAATGGCTGACACCTTAAAAGAGGATTTATAGTTTCAATAATTATTTTCTTTATTACACAAAACTAGATATTGTAACTGCATAATTTTTCACTAAAACTTTGCGTATAACTTTTCTTTAGATGAAACTATTTGACTTGTTTCTTTTAAAATGTTATAACCTTATTTAATTTGAAAAATATATTCAATAAAGTGCAAGGAAACAAACTGGAAGAAGAATCTAAAAATATAACGTTTTTCAGTGTTATGTTCTTTCATAGATTTAAGTTTAGAAAGAAGTATTACGTGGATTATTGATGGTTGATTGCTTGACTTCCGTTGCAAGTAATACTGTTCTGTACAAGTTGATATTTGCATAACAAAGCAGCTTATGTAAATTATGCCGTGATATTGTTTTGTAAAAAAGTAATTTGTTGATTTGCCATGTATTCAGTGGGCTGCTCTTTACAAATGTTTGATCAATAGCCTATTGTAATTTTTCATATTCACATAATAACAAAATTAATAACTTCATTTTAAAAAGTCCTTCCGGCCAGAGCCGGGAGGAAGAGGTAGCTTTCAAATACCTTATTTTAAAAAAGCCAACTTATATTATTCAAACACACGAAGCTCAATTTAGTGGAAACCGAATATAGGAGATTCAATACTAATTTTTATCAATACTAAATCATTATAAATGAGAATTTCACTAAATTAGTCAGCTTTATCCAAGCTGCTTTTATTTAAAGTAACTTATATTTGGCTGAGATGTTGATGTATACTATCCACATGCTTTCTCACATGGAAATAGGCGAATAAGTGTGTTATCGCGTGACAAATACAAGATCGTTTCAAAATGTTAGCCATACTAGAAATTCAAAGTGCTATAATTACACCATTTTTTAAGATATAAACAAAAGAACAAATTTTCAGAAACAAAATCTGCTCCGGAATCTTTGTATCAAGGCCAAACACATAAAAAAATCTTTTTCATTTTCCAATTTTTTAATACCTCATTTTAAATTTTAAATTTAAATTTTTTTAAATGGCAACCCTTTTGAAACAAGATGGCGAATAAAGCTGGCCAACGAACTCGGTCGAGACATTGGTATGTACTATGTACAGACCAAGTAACATCCAAATCGGTTCATAAATACGCTTGTTATCGCGTGACAAAAATCAGGTTGTTTTAAAATGTCAGCCACAATAGAAATTCAAAACGCTATAACTCAGCCATTTTTTTAGATATAGACGAAACAAAAACTGTTCCGGGATCTTTGTATTAAGGTCAAACACATACAAAAAAAATCTTTTTCATTTTCTAATATTTTGATATCTCATTTTAAATTTTAAATTTTTAAAAATTTTTTTAAATGGCCGCCATTTTGAAACAAGATGGCGGATGAAGCTGGCCAACGAACTCGGTCGAGATATTTATATGTAGTATATACACACCAAAGTACATCCAAATCGGTTCATAAATACGCCTGTTATCACGTGACAAATATCAGGACGTTTCAAAATGTCAGCCACGCTAGAAATTCAAAATGCTATAACTCAGCCATTTTTTAAGATATAGACGAAACAAAAACTGCTCCCGAATCTTTGTATCAAGGTCAAATACATAAAAAAAAATATTTTTCCAATTTTCAATTTTTTGATACCACATTTCAAATTTAAATTTTTCTTAAAAATTTAAATGGATGCCATTTTTAAACAAGATGGCGGATGAAGCTGGCCAACGAACTTGGTCGAGACATTGGTATGTACTATGTACAAACGAAGTTACATCCAAATCGGTTCATAAATACTACTTTTATCGCGTGACAAAGTTCAGAACGTTTCAAAATGTCAGCCACGCTAGAAATTCAAAATGCTATAACTCAGCCATTTTTTAAGATATAGACGAAACAAAAACTGCTCCGGAATCTTTGTATAAAGGTCAAATACATAAGAAAAAAATATTTTTCCATTTTCGATTCTTTGGTACCACATTTCAAATTTAAAATTTTTAAGAAAATTTTAAATGGCCGCCATTTTGAAACAAAATGCCGGATGAAGCTGGCCAACGAACTCGGTCGAGACATTGGTATGTACTATGTACATACCGAATTACATCCAAATCGGTTCATAAATTCGAGAGTTACAGTATGACAAAGGTCAGATATATATATATATATATATGGATATATACATATATATATATATATATATCAACTTTTGAACGGAGGGTAGTTTCGGGGTCTGGGGGTCATGATCGATGAAAATATACCAAAATTTTTTGAAATCGCTTTCCTCCGAACGGCTGCAATAGGTAGCTTTTTGTAATGAAAGCTACCTAAAAGTAATATTATTGGGGAAAGTAGGGGAATTACGCTCACTTAAGGAAAAAGTGAATAGCTAGTCAAATTTACACAAAAAAGCAATATTTTATTAATGAAGTATAACTCCAAAGCATAAAGAACAGTTTGCAATCAATTAATCTGCATAAAAGTTTTAGAATATTTTTTATCGTTTTATTTAATTAACAATGGATTGATTGGTAATGCCCGGCATGGTAGGTTAATTGCGCTCAAAATTTGAATACAACATTTAAATTGGAGTTATTTATAGTTGGTGTAACAAAACACTGCAAAAATAAATAAAAGAATCAACGTGCAGCTAAATGTATATAGTTTTTAGAAATAATGAGTAAATTAACATTTGAAAATAAGAGTGTACAGTTACACTTACCTTCAAGTTAGATGTTGTCGATTTTTATTCTAAAACAAATTCAAACTAATAACGTGAGCACACGCAAATACTTTCCTCCTGACGGGCACTACATCCTTACTGGGGACTTAAGGATGAAGTTCGCTAGTTGCCGGTACCGATTGGACGTTTTAAATTCTATTCTGTTTAGAGGTATTTGGGTGAGCAATATTGCCCGCTGAGCATCATTACCTTACGTTTCCCTATATCTTTTTAACTAATCAAATCGCATAATAATTCATATGGATAATTTTAAATATGAGAAAGCAAAGGGTTAAAAAAATGTTACTCAAAGAAAAACTTTGTTGCTTTTTCGGCGATATTTTGATGTGGGTTCATTCTCAACTTTCAGGTATGTGCTCCAGTTCTGGCATATATTTTTTGCTGTCGTTATTCAAAAGGGCTCTAGTCATCTTGAGCAAAATATGTTCCGAAAATATTCATATATTTATGTGATAAAAAATTTAGTGATAAAATATTTCGTTCTTAAACGCAATCAATGTTAATAAGTGTTAATGTAATAAATGTAATGTAAATACATCTTTTTTACAAATCAATTAGTGTAACAATTCATACAGATAAGTTTAAATATGAGAAATGTAAATGTTAAAAAAATGTCTCTCAGATAAAAACGTTGTGAGTCAATTCGACAATATCTGAAGCAACTAAAGTATTTATGACACCCAGGACGAAATTTTTTAACTGATGTTCGTATTCACCAAAAACCGAAACCTGGAAAACCTTGGTCTTATGCTCAAATGATATTCACGATTAGGCCTGATAGCGACTGAAGTCCAATTAGATTAATGATGAACATTATTTGATCGTTCGACCACGGTTTTCTAGGTTGAGGTAGACAGTGAATACGGAGTATTTTGCATATTTTTCACCACTTAGTCTTAAGTTACCCGGATAGTAGCCCTCCTCTAAACCAGTTTTTCTGAACGTCCCTTAATGATTACTCGCCCCCTCCCCCCAGAAACACACACACACATTGATATAAAAATAGATAAGGTTTATGAGAAAGAGATTTAATTTACTAAAAGAATCTATAACAGAAACGTGAATTTTGAACATTGAAGTACGACTGAATATAAAATAATCTTCAGTCCTGGTCCGTAATTATGGTTAAAGTGGATGAGTGATAAATGCCATAGAAATAAAATTATCAAATGATGCATTGCGAATATTACGGGAAAGCTTGATGAAAGTCGATTTATTTATTTATTTTCAATGTTATAATATGGAAGACTGTAGTAACAGAATTCCATATAGTTCAATCTCTTGAAAGAGTCTGGTCCACCTGTAATATTCTGAAATTTGCTTTAGAATACAATATCACAAAATAATGGTAATGATAAATGTGTAACTAAAGGTAAACACACCATTAGTGTGCTTTTTAAGGACATTTACCTAATTATTATTAAAGTCTTGGTTATTTCCAAAATATACACATATTTTTTTACCTAGTCCTAATCTTCATGTATCAGAATAAACATTCAAAGTTTCAAAATTATTCTTCGGAAAAAGAAATAAAATAAAAATTGTTACCTTCCTCTATGCTCCAGTAGTGGGTCTAGTAATTTTCTCGTGCATTAGGGGAAAGTAGGGGAATGGCGCTCTCTTAAGGGAAAACATGAATAGCTAGTCAAATTTAGACAAAAAAATCAATATTTTATTAACGAAGTATAACTCCAAAGCATAGGGAACAATTTGCAATCAAGTAATTTGCATAAAAGTTTAAGGAATTTTTTTTATCGTTTTATTTAAATAACCATCGATTGAGCGGTCATGCCCCACAGGGTAGGGTAAGGGCGCTCAGGGTTTGAATCCAACATTTAAGTAAGAGAAAAGTCACATATATAGTTGTGTGGGCTGTTCACACCACTGCAAACTTTTTGTGACCACTTTACACATATTGTGTTACACATATAGTGGGCTAATTTTTTTAATTTAGGTTTTTTGATTTTCACCACTTTTTTGAAATCTTTAAATTCTCCTTGTTTAATGACATATTAATTAAGGCGAAAACAGGGGAATTGTAGCATTTCAAAAAAGTGTTGTTAATCAATAAATTTTAATTTAAAAAAAAGTTGCCCACTAGAAACACTTCTGGAATTCCACGCGAGCGCCATTACCCGTTAGCGCCATGTTAGGTTTTAATACATTATAACTGGCGTAACAACGCACTACAAAAATAAATAAAAGCATGAAAGTACAGCGAAATGTATGTATTTTGTAGACATAATGAGTAAATTAATATTTGAAAATGAGAGTGTACACTTACCTTCAAGTTAGATGCTGTAGAATTTTATAATAAAACAACTGCAAACTAATAACGTGAGGACATTAAAATACTTTCCTTCCGACGGTCACTCTATCCTTACTGGAAACTTACAATGAAGTTCGCTAGTTGCCGGTACCGATCGCACATTTTAAATTCTATTCTGTTTAGAGATATTGGGTGAGCGGGATTACCCTTCTGAGCGTCATTACCCAACTTTCCCCTAATCTTTAAGTTTTCAGCTTATCCAACAAATTATTTATAATGTAAGAGAGTATATCAAGAGTAGTTTAATTTAAAATAAAACACACTATTAAAGAAACAATGTTTCAAATAAAAACTTATCTCTTATTGAAATCTCCAAGAATTGGCCAAAAAGTCTATTTTTCAAGACACTCTAGAAAATAAACAAATGTACTAGCAGGAAAAAAAAAACATTTATTGCAAACAGTTTATGGAAAGTTTACATTTAAGAGCCTACACTAGTCACTCAAAAAGACCCGGATGATAATGTCAATCCTATGGGGAAGTTAGATTTCAAATATCTCGCTTGAATTTTGATATTTTCGAATGATTTTTTTTTTTGCATAGGATAGCTTAGCATAACCTACAACCGGGCTAGTTTTCACTTTTTTGATTTTGGTTTGAGATTTTTTCAAAAATTACTTTTACTTTCGGAACCGGTTTGAACCGGTTCTGAAATTGAAACTATCCTAATATATAAAAAAAAACTGTAACCAAAATCGAAAAAGTAAAAACTAGCCCGGTTGTAGATCGTCCTCAGCTGTCCTAGGCAAAAAAAAAAAAAAAAAAAAAAAAAAAATCATTCGAAAATAACAAAATTCAAGCTAGATATTTGAAAATAACTTCCCCATAAGATTAACATTATCATCTGGGTCTTTTTAAGTGACTAGTGTAGGTTCTTAAGGCTGTTCTAAAATCCAAAAGGATAACTTCCTGACATTAGTTTTAATTTATTTTTGTTCGAAAATGCATGAAACTAGTGGGTGTTATTATTCAGAAACTATGTCATCGAGCTGTTTTTTCCATTTTTTTGCAAACGCAATAGATCTTTCAGAAAATAATGTCAAAGTGGACGTTTTGAAGCGAATTTTCGCGCGAAAGTAGAAAAATCACTTAAGAGCGGGCGAAAAACAGGTTTGTCACGTGATCGAAATTACTTATAATTCAATGAGTAATTGGTTGGTTGGTTGGTTGTGTTTATGACGGCCAATTATCAACACGAGGGATATAGGCCCTAAGGGGGGGGGGTGCCCTTCGTGGGGGGTCTTTCTAAGGGAACCTAAGCCGTATTAACGCTTGGAAATCCAAGGTTCGAAGAAAACCACGAAAACTCCGAACGATTAGGCCGACGGGCGCGATTGGGTTCGAACCCAACACCTCCCAGCTTTGAGGCCGTCTACCAGCTTCGAGGGCAGAACAATGAGTAATTGATTGATCAAAAAAAGAAAAAAACAGTTCAATTCCAAATCGCTTCCATGTCCAGGCTTTCCAATTTTATATCTTTCCGTTAAAAAACGAATTTGTAAATGTGTCTGAACGTTTTGCGCTTGTTGAGCAGAGCAGTTAAGAACAGCCTTAAGAGGCTTTTTCAGTCAAACGAAAAGACCCATTCGCGAATGCTAATCCTATGCAGGAAATTTATAAAAATATCTCGGTCGCATTTCAATATTTTTAAATGATTTCTTTTGCATTGAATAGTTGAGATTGATCTGTACAAAGGTCTTTGTTTACTTTTTCGATTTTGTTTACAGGTATTTCTTATGAGGACACTTTCATTTTCGGAACCGGTTTCGAAAGTAAAAGCCTCCTCATAAAAAAACATCTGCAATCAAAATCGAAAAAGTAAAAAACGGTGTGCATACAGATCGATCTCAACTATTCAATGCAAAAGAAATCATTTAAAAATATTGAAATGCGACCGAGATAGCTTTATAAATTTCTTCCATAGGATTAGCATTAGCGAATGCGTCTTTTCATTTGACTGAAGTAGCTTCTTAAGGATGTTAGTCAATCGTATTTCTTTCAGTCGTTTTCAAGAAATTCATTTTGAGCTTGTTTTTAAACTTTAAAAAAATGAGTGGTCCACTACTGGTACGTGCCCCTATAGGTGCATTTGCCTTAAATCGATATTTCTCAAAACTAGTGTTTTACTAGTCTGTATCTAATATGTCCCTAATCACTTAATTCTAACATCTAAATGTCATTCGAATGTTTGCTTCCGATTAAAATTTAGACATTTGTAATGTTTTACATGCACTGAAAAAACAATGAAAAAAATATTTTATGCATATACAGGGTGTCCCAAAAAGGAGTACCTATTTATAAAAATGAATAATTAACGAATGGAGTTATTTAAAAAACGAATGTGTGAAGTCCGGAATTTTGTTTAGAAAGCTTTATTATTATAGTTCAAAATCTGATCGACAGATGGCACTACAGCACATTTTGGTGGCTATATGAACAAACGGAGCATGCGTGAAGACCAGACAGAAGTAGACGTGGTCAGTGAAAGTTCAGTAGTAACCATTTCAAGGGAAACAGTAGTTGTTGCGTAAATTCTTCAAAATGGTGTATTCGTTGGCCATATATCCACCAAAATGTTCTGTAGCGCCATCTGTCGGTCAGATTTTGAACTATTATAATAAAGTGTTCTAAACAAAATTCCAGACTTCACACATCCTTTTCCTGCAAGAACTTTTTTAATAATTCTATACGTTTGTTATTTTTCCTTTTTAAAAATAGGTACACCTTTTTTGGGACACCCTGTAAATATAGCATGTGATTCGCATTTTCATTTGTCCATATTTCTCAATACTCCGAATTCTGTGGCTTCAATTTATTGAGACTTGAACAGAAAAAAAAATTATCGTACAAAGATAATAAAATAAAATGCACAAATTCTGAACGAAATAACACATTTGCTTTTTCGGTTGATGATTTTATGTGCTAATGAAGTGTTTATTAAATCACAATCAGTGAGTGAAAACATCTTCAGTATACAACATTGAAAGAACGCGAGCAAATAAAATATTATATTTATTTTCCATGTTATTTTCATCTTATTTGATCAAACTGAAAAAAAGTAATCAATTTCTTTCTTTTGGAAAGATATTTATTTAGTTACATATTAAGAATTCAGTTAATTTATTCTAAATAAAGTACGAGATGATAAATGTAATCAAGAAACTTACATTATATAAAAATTTCGATAAAAAAAGATGCCGATTAGTAGACTTTTTGTTAAAATGTGTGAAAAATATAAAAATACCTTGAAAATATTGTTTTTTTTTTTTTTATTAATATGGTATTTGCTGAGCGATGCTCTCTTTTCCGTTGTAAAATTATATTCCTTCGTTCTGCGGCCGTTTATCTGTAATAAAAAAAACTATAAATTATTATTTTTTTTCTATTGATTATTATATTTTGCTTTATATGCTAGTTTTTTTGTTGCTGTTGTTTAAACCTATGCTATGTATTTTTTGCTTTATACGCATTATTTATTGGCTATAAAGTGTATAGAAATATACTTAATAAAATAAATACATTTTATGATAGTACACATGGTAGTTGTACTAGCTGCAAAATTCTCTGCGTGCTATTGCGTATTTTAAAGGTCTTGTCGGTTAAGGGCTGAAAATCAGATTATTAAAATGAATCAAACTCCTTCAGCTATCGTATGAATTTAGAATATGTACGTCTAAAATAAATCTATGTTAATGTAACCAGAAGCATCATCCTCCAACACGTAGATATTCAACGTCATGATAGGAATGCCGAATTTTTGAACAATGCATGTCTTTCAATAACAAAAGAAGTCCTTCCGGCGGAGTCGAAAGACTAGTTTGATTTCTTTTTGTTTCTCAGGGCTCTTAAAATTGAAAAAAAAAAAAGAAAAAAAAGACCATTTCCAACAGTTAATATCTCAAAATGTATTGATTTTTGATTGGGATGAAAGATATAAGTATGTTTCATAATATAAATATAACCATAATTCAAAGATATAAGTTTTATTTCAAATACTTAAAAAATTGCAAGATGCAGAATTAGCATTTACAGAAAGCTCCAAACTGTTAAGACATTTAACGAACAGAAAATTGGCATAACAGATTACGCGAAGGATTACAAAATAAATTTTGCAACTAGAATGAAAATTTAGGTGCCTACTTATACTTCAGATTGTGATAATTACTCTGAACCTAAATAAATCTGTATTTAAATCATTTTTATATTTTTAATACATTTTTAATTTATATTTTTAAATATATTTTTAAGTTGTATTTAGAAAATTTCAACAATACAATTACCTAAAAAATATTTTTTTTAACAATAAAAAAGAAAATTTTAAGTTCAGTTTATACAGACTAACATGAAACACATGTTTTGAAAATTTCATGAAAAAATATTTAGAAGTTTTTGAGATATCGTGCGCGTTATGCCCAAAAACGACATTTGGAGAAAAATGACTTCAATGTTTCAGAAACGCCGCTTTAGCTATTGAGTGGGTATAATTCTAAAAGTCGTAACTTCTGTTCTAATGATAATTTTAAGGAAACAATTATATCAAAACATTCCGAAATGTAGGAGTTTAACATCTAAAATATTTAAAATTTCGAAAATTTTAAAGCTTTAAGAGTCTTGAGGCCCCTTAAGATATGGCTATTTCCATGCGAACTTGTTATGTCTGTTACATACTACGATTTTTGTCTACCAGTATTTTAGAACGGAAAAATGTGACTTATTTTGTCGGAGATATCTCATCAATTGAATAAGGCGAAGCAAACTTTTCGAAAATAACGGTGGCCAACAAGCATAGCGATTTTCAGCTGTGTAACAGACTAACAAGTTCGCATGGAAATAGCCATATGCATATAAAATTTAACACAAATTAAACAAATTGATCCAACTCGTTGAAAATTCGCCCTTTTAGCGCGAAGGATAAACTCTAGGAAATGTTTTAATTTGTTTACCAAATGTAACTGAATGGATATGGAATTATATAGAATGGCAATTATAAAAAAAAAAAAAAAAATTGTTAAAATCATTGTTTAAAAACTGTCCATGGGCTGTGATATGTTTCCGATACTCAAACGATGTTCGAACGGAAACCATTCAATGAATGCCATAGAAAGATTTTGTGTGTCCCTGCAAATGAACTATTAGAGCTACATATTTAATTAACGAATTCATGCAAGATAGTTGCAAGATCAATGCGTTATTCCTATTAGATTTGGATTGGTTCAGTATTTCGGATTTTATCGTGATGACAAATTTTGCATATTTTGCTTTGTGTGTTCCCTCAAATGCGTGCTCGAAATCGGTTCAGTATCTATCGGCAACTATCGTGATAACAAATTTTGCATGTTTTTGCTTTTTTCCTGTAAACGAAGTATAAGAACTACAAACTCGATTAAAAAGCTTATCCAATATACTAGCAAGATCAATGCACTGTTCCACTTTGATTCGAATTTGTTCAGTATTTTAGAAGTTAACATGGCGACAAATTTTGTGTGTTTTGCTTTCGAGTAGCCTTGTAAACGAACTAGAACAGTGCATACGTGCTTAACGAACTGATCCAAGATGCTGGCAAAATTAATACACTGTCCAAATTTTGTTCGAATTGGTTTTCAGACGTTATCGTTCGACAAGATTTACATTATGTACAGACACCTAGGGTATCCTAAAATGGACTGACTGATTTTAAAATTCAATAACTTGCAAATGGTGACTGTTTTTAAAAAATTCTTGCAGAATAATTATGTAAGATGTCAGGAGTTTTTTTACTGTGGTTCTCGATTTTAGATTAAAATAGCAGCGTAGATGGCGCTGCAAGCAATAGGTGCTAAATCGGGGCCCGATTTTTGGATTCTCTCTTCTCTAAATATTGATGCGAGAAAAGGAGGTTAACTATATGGAGGAGATCTCTAAGAACAATTCACTGAGCTCCATATATAACAGGAGTTCTTAGTCGGCGGTCAGAAGCCTGGAAGGCAAATTAATAGTTCGCGTTATCAATGTTAGATACTAGTGTTCTCGTTTACTATTATCCTAATTTATGCTTCTCTAATTAAGTTACAAGGAAAGGGCAGTTGACGTCACTGTTGGTAGAATTACTGTTGGCCAGTAAGAAAAACCTGTTCACTCATTATGACTCCTACTATGCATATGAACTCCGGGAATTTGATTGATTTAACAGATCTTAGATATGATTGGCCTACGTCGCCAAGTTGATTCCTGCAATGATCGCTATGATAAAAATGTAGTGGTAGATTGATTGGCGGAAGTGTTTGTTTGTTAACATGCCCTTTCCTTATATTTATCAAATTAAATGATTCTCTAATCATGTAAGGAAATGCGATAAAGAGCATTTTTTAAACATAAATACGAATTAAAATTATCGTCACTGTATCTTTCCGTGCTGACCACCGGAAATCCAGTTGGTAAAGAGGACAGCAGATCTCGTGTTACATATGGAGCTCAGTAAAAAAATATACATTGGCGACTGAGAACCACTCCATATATTTAACCTCCTTCTGTCGCATCAATACTGAGAGAAGAGAGAGGCCAAAAATCGGTTCCCGATTTTGTGCCTATTGCTTGTACCGCCACCTAATCGCTGCTATTTGAAACTAAAATCAAGAATCGCAGCAAAATAAATGAATAAATAAATAAATAAATAAATAAATAAATAAATACTGACATCTTACATAACTCTCCTGCAAGAATTTTTTAAGTAGCTATTACCGTTTGCAAGTTATTGAATGTTAAAATCAGTCAGTCTATTTTAAGACACCCGGCCCGGTATATAAACGAAATGGTTGCAATAGGTCGATTTCTGCAGAAATCAACCTAAAAAAAAAAGGGGGGGGGGGGGGGGTAGGATGTATATCTAAAGTAAACCGATATTTTGTTAATTTGCTAACTAATTCTGCTATCAAAATCCTTATTTCAAACACAATTTTATATAAAAGGGGAAAAAAATGAAAGAAACGAAAAAAAAATTTTTTTTTTTTAGCATCTTCAGAAAACGAAGAAAAAGCAAACAAATAAGATGTTATACTATTTATTTTTCATGTTATTTTCTTGGTTGATCGAACTATTAAAATGGTAATCATTTTTCCGTTTTCAGAAGATATTTATTTAGTTATAATTAGGAACTAAGTTAATTTATCATAAATAAAGTACGAGCTCATAAAGGCTATTACATGGGAATTGAATAAAATTTCCAATAAAAGCATTGATTAGTAAGGTTATTTGTTAAAATATTTCAGAAAACAAAATTTTTCTTTTTGATATTTATTTGATATCTAAGAGAAATATTGATTAACATAGCTCTTTAGCGTTGTATACAATAAAAACATGTAACATAATAAAACAATAAAAAAAATGTGCGATGGTCAGAAGATTAAAAAAGCAATTTACAAATTACAACGACCATTTGGAAAATGATTTTTTTCAAAGACTAAAATTTAAGACATAAAAAATTGCACGGAGTTGATCATACATACGTACGCCATGGATAACATTAACATTCCTGGACCCATCATGAACAAATTTTAAAAGAAATTTCAGTTTTATAATTTTCGATACAGTAAATTTTTAAACTTCTACGGAGCTGGTCATACATTACGTACGCCATGGATTAAACATTAATATTCCTGGACCAATTTTAAATGAAATTTCATTTTTAAACTTCTAAACATTCCACAATATTACTTTTTACACCGTCGTATAGAGAAAAAAATGTACCTTTAAATGCAATTTTTTTGAAAGCTGTATCTCAATTTGTTTCCAAGTTATTAATTTTTTTTTGTAGTTTTTCTTACTTTTTTGATATAGTGGCAACAGAAGTATCCATCGCTGTTGAAAGTAAAGGGAAAATACAGATTACTGTATAGACCAATCAGAACACGAATAAAATACGGGATTCAACTAATAAAACGCTTCAGATACGTTTTTGATTTCCTACCCTGACCGAGGACAATAACCATTTTTCCAAATGGTTAAAACAAAACAAAACAAAAATGTGCGATGGTCAGAAGATTAAAAAAGCAATTTAACAAATTACAACGACCATTTGGAAAATGATTTTTTCAAAGACTAAAATTTAAGACATAAAAAAATCGCACGGAGTTGATCATACATTAAGTACGCCATGGATTAAACATTAACATTCTTGGACTCATTATGAACAAATATTAAAAAAAATTTCAGTTTTACAATTTTCAGTACTGTAAATTTTTAAACTTCTACGGAGCTGGTCATACATTACGTACTCCATGGATTAAACATTAATATTCCTGGGCCAATTTTAAATAAAATTTCATTTTTAAACTTCTAAACATCCCACAATATTACTTTTTACACCGTCGTATAGAGAAAAAAAAATGTACTTTTAAATGCAATTTGTTTGAAAGCTGTATCTCAATTTGTTTCTGAGTTATTAATTTTTTTTTGTTGTTTTTATTAATTTTTTGTCATAGTGGCAACAGAAGTATTCATCTCTGTTGAAAGTAAATCGGAAATACAGATTACTGTATAGACCAATCAGAACACGAATAAAATGCGGGATTCAACTAATAAAACGCTTCAGATATGTTTTTGATTTCCTACCCTGACCGAGGACGATAACCATTTTCCTAAATGGTTAAAAAAAAAAAAAAAAAAAAAAAAAAACATTAACTACAGATATTTTAAAGGGATCAAATAACAACAAGTTTGCACAAAGCCGATTTTGGTTTGTAAGGATTTTTTTGTTATGATTTCTGACAAATACAAATGTGCATAATATGCGTCCGGTTAACAAATTCATTGAGGTACTAGCTTTGACAAGCGAAGCGATAATGAATGATATTTTTCATTGTGAACTGATTACTAGAGATCGACCGAAAATTCCGTTTCGTTTTTATTTTCGGCGAAAATGCTGACTAAAATTCGGCTGGACCGAAACTATCTGTATTCCAAAAATCTCTTTCTTCCTTTGGAAATTTTCAACATTACTCATTGATTTGAGCTGTATAGGTTCAAATGAGACACTCCTTATTTACCGCTATGAATTTATCAATCATGTCTGACTCGAGACGTGAGTGTAAATATAAAGCAAGCAATGTCTATATGACTAAACTTTTAAGACGCTTTTCATGTGCTCATTAAAATCTGCAGACTTAACAGTAACAGAAATTTGTTAGTTTGAAACCGTAGAAGTGCTTCGGTTACCCTTTGAGAAATTTCTAGTATAAGAAATGAATATTTACAAAAATCATTTTAAAAGATAAATCGAGGTATGTATACCTAAAACTTTTTTAATTATATGAAATTCTTACAATTAGAAAATCATTCTGTGTAGTTGATCAATTAATTATATTTTAATTTGTATGAATCTAAAAATTTGTGGTCAAAGGCACAGAGAGTCAACTTGGAACACACGTATAATTTATTAATAATTATTAATATTTAATAAACACGTATAATTACTTAATAATTAGGTATATTTATGTATCTATTAATTACTTAAATTTATTTGGACATTTTAGTTTTCGGCAGAAAATAGGAAGAACAGCGAAATTCGGTTTCGGTTTCGGTCTTATTAACCTGTTTCGGTCAATCCTTACTGAATACTAATACTCTTCATCTTAACAAACGCCTCATAAGCATGCATTTTCAATTTGAAGCCCTTTACCTCTGGGGGAAGTAAAGAAAGAGAAATACATGGTGTGTTCACAAAGTTTCAAGACTGGTCCTAGAATACAAAAGTTATTAAACATTTTTGTACAGCGGACTAAAATTCTTCGAAATATGACACTTGGGCATCAACACACCGCTGCCAGTACTTTTTCTATTATTCATAGGCTCCCTGGGGGTCTTCGCGCGCAGCGTTGTTAAATAACATGGTCGAAGCTGGAATCGTAGATCGCTGGAATCGTGTCGAATCGCTTCCCTTTCAGGTGTTTCTTGATCCGGATGAATAAAAAAAGTCGATGGGAGCGAGGTCGGATCTGTAGGGAGGCTTGTGGCAGTATTGCCACGTTAAACTTAGGCAAAACTTCGGCGGCTGCGAGCGACGTATTAGAGGGCGCATTGTCGTGGTGAACAATCCAATATTCTCTGGTGTCTGGGCGGACGCGCAGGGTCAGGTCAGTTTTACGCTGGAATGAACCACTATTTGAAGGATAGAGTCCGGCGCGCCCGCCCAGACATCAGAGACGATTGGATTGTTCACCACGACAATGCGCCCTCTAATACGTCGCTCGCAGCCGCCGAAGTTTTGCCTAAGTTTAATGTGGCAATACTGCCGCAAGCCCCCTACAGCCCCTATTTTGCTGCCAGAGACTTTTTTTGTTCCCCCGGACCAAGAAAGGCCTGAAAGGGAAGCGATTAGACACGATTTCAGCGACCCAAGCAGCTTCGACGAGGTGCCTTAACAGCCTTGCGCGCGAACACCCCCAGGGAGCGTATGAATAATAAAAAAAGCGCAGGCAGCGGTGTGTTTATGCCCAAGGGTCATATTTCGAAGAATTTTAGTTCGCTGTACAAAAATGTTTAATAACTTTTGTATTCTAGGACCAGTCTTGAAATTTTGTGAACACACCATGTATACATTACTATATGAATGAAGCGGTCGTGGATTATTGCATAATAATTATCTATATTTAATAAACACGTATAATTACTTAATAATTAGGTATATTTATGTATCTATTAATTACTTAAATTTATTTGGACATTTTCGATTTCGGCGGAAAATAAGAAGAACAGCGAAATTCGGTTTCGGTTTCGGTCTTATTAACCTGTTTCGGTCAATCCTTACTGAATACTATAATACTCTTCATCTTAACAAACGCCTCATAAGCATGCATTTTCAATTTGTAATCGCGTCGAATGAGCTTGGTGCCTCAATATGTAATGCGCGATACACTGTTAAAAATTTTGCAGCATTCTGGCAGGTCATTCGACCGTTTTTTGAAAAAACGGTTTCATAACCATAATTTAACTATATTCTGACCATAAAATGGCCAATAATATAGTCAGAATAGAGTTAAATTACGGTTGTGTAACCGTTTTCGGAAAAAACGGTCAAATGACCTGCCAGAATGCTGCAAATTTTTAACAGTGTAGGCATAGTAGGAGAGCTGTTGAACATTTTTGAGTAGGTATTTGAGGCACCCTGAAAATTTGTGCAACACTTCTTTTGTAATGCCTGAATACAAAATCGAATGTCTGGCTGAAGGATCGTGGCCCAAAACCTGTGCCAGACACGTGTCAAGTGCCATTTTTTGACACTACCCAAAAAAGGTATTTGAGGCACGCTGAGATTGAAACAGAATAATATTTATACTTAGAAAAAAATATTTTGAAAATGACAGACACTTTAGCCGGCCCAAAAACTGTGCCAGACACGTGTCAAGTGCCATTTTTTGACTACCCAAAAAAGGTATTTGAGGCACACTGAGATTGAGGCACAATAATATTTATGCTTAGAAAAAAATATTTTGAAAATGACAGACACTTTAGTCGGCACAAAAACTGTGCCAGACACGTGTCAAGTGCCATTTTTTGTCTGGCACAGGTTTTGGGCCACGATCCTTCAGCCAGACATTCGATTTTGTATTCAGGCATTACAAAAGAAGTGTTGCACAAATTTTCAGGGTGCCTCAAATACCTTCCCTAAAATGTTTAACAGCTCTTGGACTAGCAACATTACAGTGAAGCAGCGCAAACCAACCACGTGATTTTTACTTTTCTTTTTCCCCCGGTCCTTTTGCTTTCAGTTTAGCGTCCGTTTTTATTCTGTAATTCTGAATCGCGGGCATAATTATTTTAAGTATACACTATTTTCAAAACATCAGATATTTATATGTATACACAATTTAAATATGAACGCTTAAATCGCTAAAATATTGTTAAAAAAGACGGATTTATTATTTTTTATCAGCCAAATAATGTGTATTATAAAACAATAAGAAACTGTGAAAGCTTTTTTTTTTCTTTCTTTCGAAATGAGGGAAATTATCTTTCGTTTTTTAAAACAAGGCATTTGCAAATCTACATTTTATTAGTAGTAGATATTCTGAATATACTAATTTCACACATATTTAAAAGGAAGTTAAGTAATTTATATAAGTGATGCTTTGAAATGATTTCTAACATTATTCAAACTTTTATACGGATTTTTTTTTAAGTTATATATTTATAAAATACCATTAGAGGGAGAAATTTACATTACTGTATGAATGAAGCGGTTCGTGGATTATTGTATTTGTGATGTTAAATGTTGTTTTCCCAGTAGGAAGTACACAAAGGGATGCTTTTTGAAAACGTGTTACATATAAAAGTGGATAAGATCCGCACGTATATAAAACTGCTCTTGCGACATCAAAGAAATATTTAAAGTATATCACAGAGTGCATTACTTTTCATAGATATTATAGTTGTTTATCTGAAAATGCAAAATGAAATATGATCGTTATTTTTCAGCGATATTAGAGTTGTTTACACGAAAATCCAAAGAAAATGAAATATGATAATTATTTTTCATCCCTATTAGCGTTGTTTACCTGGAAATAAAATGAAAAATTATTTTTAAAACGCTACGTGGATAATATAACTGGTAATAGAAGTAACTTACATAAATTGATTCTACTATAAACTTAGTTATTCACATTATACAAATACAATTTATTGAATAAATGATATTATAAAAATATAATTTTATATAAATTCCTAATAATATAATATAATACGCATTATTAATCTTGTGAATGAAAAAATTTTATTATTATTTTAATTATTATTATTACTGTTATTATTATTATTATTATTACTATTACTATTACTATTATTATTGTTATTATTATTACTGTTATTATTATTAGTAGTAGTACTATCAGCTAATTGAGATGGTGTGCAAAGTTTATTTTAATGTTTTCCTTATACCTCCAACATAAACACATATCAATATCAAAATGGTACCTTCATCGTTCTTGGAATAAAAGGTAGATAAATTGATGATGCTATAAAATACTATAGTTATTCACATTAGAGAAATATAATTTATTTAATAAATGATATTACAAAAATATAATTTTATACAAATACATAAAGTATAATGTAATAAATTTTATTAACCTTGTAAAAGAAATGTTTTTTTAATTATTTTAATTAAGAAATCCTTAGTGAAAAAATTCTTGATATATAAAAACTTTCTGGAGGCATTTAAAATGAATAGAAATGAAGTCAAAATCAAAACCCTTTTAATTATTACTTTAAAATTTTTTTTAAAGTGTAGCATACCGGAAAAAGCTAAAATCTAAAATTTCTTCATGCTACTTAGCAGTGCACTTTTATATCGTTTTTTAAAATTTTCCTTAAATTTAAAAGTATCTTAATATTTGAAAATATCTCTGAGAATAACAAAGAAATGGTTTATGGCATTTAATATTTATTACTGTTTAACTCGTTTTTACCATGTATAAATACATATGCAGCTCGTTTCAAAGATTTGAAAAATAGCTCATTTATTTTATTTATTACATTATTTTAATCAAATTACACAGTATATCTTAATCACCTTGAGTGAGGGGCCAGGAGAGTTCAGGCTGCCGATCGCCTTTGCAAGAAATCGCTGCAAAATGTTTCATTAGGCGAGAAAACGAAAGATTAAAATCGACAAACTGCAAAAGTTGATTTTGGCGACACTCTGAATGGTGTTATCGAATGATTGGAAGCTTTTTTGTGTAACTTGTTTTTGGTTTTTTCATTCATTCATATTTTCTTATTTTTTTTTAATTTATTTGTTTTCAAGTAATTCACTAGCATGCTATCCAGAATCCCGAGTTAGGTCTGGTTTTATTTCATAAAATTATTTAAGAATAAATATGGCCAGAATTTTGTTTTCTCGCGCCTTTATAAAGCACATATAATATACTCGCTTTATTACTTTCTATTGCCAATACTTCAATTTAGATCAATAATTGATCTAAAAAACGTTTAAACATTTGGAACACATATTGAAAAGATAAAAGAGATGTATGAAACATAGGGAAGTTTAAGAAACGATGTTAAAATCAGTGCTTCATTGGAAGTCTATTGCTAACATTTTGGCTATAGTTTTTCTTTCATAACTATTCAAATGGCTAAGATTAGTCAAAATCCATTGAGAAACCTGCCTCACGTCATATAATTATTTTCTGAGTGGATACATAGCTGACACTGTTTGGAAATCATCACTTACCCAAGATGGAGTTAAACAGCAATATTACATTAGCATTGCGGTGTAAAATACACTGTTAAGGATTTTGTCGTGCTTGAACCAAATTATGGAAGAAAGTTATAGCAACTTTGATTTGATACATTGATGAATGTTATAATTAACTGCAAGATTACATTAGCATTGCGGTGGAAAATACACTGTTAAGGATTTTGTCGTACATTGAACCAAATTATGGAAGAAAGTTAAAACAACTTCGATTTGATAAATTGATGAATGCTATAATTTACTGCAAGATTACTTTAGCATTGCGGTGGAAAATACACTTAAGGATTTTGTCGTACATTGAACCAATTATGGAAGAAAGTTTTAGCAACTTTGATTTGATACATTAATGAATGCTATAATTAACTGCAAGATTACATTAGCACTGCGGTGTAAAATACACTGTTAAGGATTTTGTCATAAATTGAACCAAATTATGGAAGAAAGTTATAGCAACTTTTATTTGATAAATTGATGAATGCTATAAAAACATTTTCTTCTGTTTAGCGCACCTTTATTTTATTATCATGTAAAAAATAATAAAAAAATCATGTCAATAATGTTAAATTATCATGTAAATTGCTGAAACGGGTGTAAATGAATTTCAAATGCGCAGTAAAACAAAGGGTCGCGTTGAGAATTTGCTATTTAATTTAACGAAAATAACTGCCACTTAATTTAGGATTATTACATTAAGTATGTGCGAAAATATATATTAATTTACCAACTTCATAAATAAAATAAAACAAATTAAAATGGTTTGCATTATTTCCAAAACGGTATATACATACCAATAAATATTCACACTTATACATACAGGCGCATTCAAACATGCATGTCTGTTTGTTTTTGTGTGTACATTGAAAATAAGAATGTATCGGCATTTATATCACTAATTCGGAAATAATGGAATTGAAAAGTCATTTCGCATCATACATTCTACATTCTCAAGTTATAAATGTTCGAAAGAAATTAAGTATTTCCTAATTCAAAACAATAATTAACAAATGCGTGTACTCAAACACTATTGGTAAATATGTAAAATTAATTTTACGTATTATTAGTGCGGCTTTAAGAATATTCTTTCAGTAAATATGTTTCATTAGAGAATCCGAAATTAATTTTAAACACTGCGCATTCCTTGTTCGGCTCAATCTGCGTTCAAAACAGATCGATATTTTGATTTTCTAGTATAGAAAACAGCACGTGTAAGTGACGATGTTGCTTACGTTTTCAAAAACCAAACATTGTGTAATTCGTAATAATTAAACTTTTCTGATACTTGTGCAAGTAACTATACAAATTTTATGCAAAATCTAGCTTCACGGCAACTTTGAGAGTTGCGTTTAAATTGAATGAGATCTTTCGATAGCTTTGGGGAAAAAAGAAATATAATTTTATTGTACAATATAAGAAAATAGATATAATATTAATTTCATTAAATACAAAATTTCAACTAATGAATCATATTTACAATATGGGAGAAAAGGTATCTCAATGAAAATGCATCTTTCAAATGGCATCATTTGTACCAAACATTGTGTAATTAGTAATAATTAAACTTTTCTGATACTTGTGCAAGTACTATACAAATTTTATGCAAAATCTAGCTTCACGGCAACTTTGTGAGTTGCGTTTAAATTGAATGAAATCTTTCGATAGTTTTGGGGAAAAAAAGAAATATAATTTTATTGTACAATATAAGAAAATAGATGCAATATTAAGTTCATTAAATACCAAATTTCAACTAATGCATCTTATTTACAATATGGGAGAAAAGGTATCTCATTGAAAATGCATCTTTCAAATGGCATCATTTGTAAAAAATATTTCATTCTTTTGTGGCTTCTAATTTCTGTCTCAGTGGAATGCAAATGGCGTCATTTTGAAGAACTTGTAAAAAAAAAAAAAAAAAAAAAGAAAAAAAAAAAAAAAAGTTTTATAAATGAAAATAAATATTAAAAAAGTGTCATTTTTATTTGCTAGCCTATTCCATTTTTAGCGCCATTGTGAAAATTTTTAACTACAATTTTTCAGAAATATTTAGTTGACAATCTGTGCCTTTCTTATTGAATTCTTATAAATAAGTGGCAATAATTGCCCAGTTGATTGGAAGCAGCTTAAAAATAGTTATACTCTTTGGTTACCAAACATGTGGTTGTTTTGTTAGTTTTGGACTTTAGTGTTTCCTTTTTGTCAAATCTCAACATCAGAGCATCAGTAAATGGAGTTAATATTAACACATTTAAATAAAGTAATAAAAGTAGTATGCTAAATGAAAATAAATTTAACAAAGCTAATGTAGTATAAAATCCTCTATAGTATTTTATTTTATATATTAATAAAGTTAATAAAAAAAGTTTTCAAAACCAAAGATTATCAATTTACATAATTGTTGTCCTACAGAAGGTTCTTTTTTTATTTTTCTTGATTTCGAAAACGTTTAATAAGCAGAATGTAGTTTCGCTGAAAGATAATAACAAAATTCCGGTGAAACTGTATTTCCAATGACTCGTAATATAATCAAGAAATTTAAAATCTCAAATTTTACGATTTTTTTTTTTTTTTTTTTTGAAAACTGTAAATTAATCTATTTATATTCTCTAAACATCTCTACTATTAAAATATTTCAGTAAAAATTTCCTTTTTAGCAATATTTAATTGGAAATTTTGCACTTAGTAATTGGTACAAGCATTTACATAGAGAACACCTAAAAATCTTTTATATCCATGTTTAAAAACAACATTTGCTTGAAAAGTAGGTATATTTCCACGTAACTGAAATTTTATGCGAGCGGAAGCTGAAAATCTAATATAGAGGATCTCTCATATTACAAGAACTATTCTGTCAAACGTTATTCTAATAAACGAGGTAACATAATGTCCTGAATCGCAACAATTAAAATATTACAATACGAAATTCCTTAAAAAATTCAATTGGGCTATTTAAAATAAATAAATAAATAAATAAATTATCAGATATACTTATCAAATTTTCAATGTGTTGATAATTTTCAAGAAAATAATAGAAATCAAGGTTTAGAGTACTTTGCAAAATGTGCGTGATATACAGGGTGTCCACGTATAATCTGACCGACCTTTTTTTCGAAGCCGTTGGTTCTAGATGCATACTTCCACTTACAAAAATGGTTTAAATAAGATAAAGAATTATTTTTAAAGCAATTTGGGTCAAGAAAAACATTTATTTAAAAAATACGAAATTTAAATTTTTATACGGTCCCCCGGTCCTATAAGTGATATTTAGTAAACATTTACTGTGACACTAGCAAGTAAGACAAAAAGAGTCCCATTCATCTAACATTAAAATTGACCGAGTTATGAAACTTTGAAATACGTAACGTACACCACTTTTATGCATCTCAAAACAGACGATTTCGGCCATGCTTTCGGGGGTCATATATAAAATACTTAAACTTATTTCAGGGTATCTGCGCTTTGAAAGAAATCGTACAACTAATACGATTGAGTTAACTTTCATTAGTTAAGTTTCAGATTAGTTAAAATAATTGCATTTTAACATATGTTTTATTTTGTAAGGATTTGAGGCTATTATTTCTTTTAACAAAAATTATGTTTTTTTCATAAGGTTTTTGCAGCAATCGTCTTTCCAGTTTAAACTTTCAAATCTCCGATCGAAGTTAAATTTTACATACTGACTTAAATCCGATGACAATATAATATTATTATGATTTTAGACACTTGCCATCTTATACATACTTATATTAGAGGATAACACAAATAAATTCGGATAGATTACCGTCAACAAGTTTAAGAAATAGTTTTTGATTAGATAACATAAACCTGCGATGGTTCTGTTTTTTAACTTTTATAATTACGTTTTATGTATTTTTTAACGCTGAATAAAAAAATTACCTTCACTTTTAACTATCATGTCAGGATATTTCACAAATCGTAAATTTCAAGGTTAAAAAATAACGAAAAATCTGATACTATAAAATAGATGTAAGACTTTTTTATTCAGTTTAATTTTACTTAATTCAATAATTTATTCAATTTTTTGGCTTATACTGGGTTTCTTACGGCTAAACATCTCAGGGGTTCGATGAGGTTGGGAAGGGAGGGGTGATCAATTTTAACTTTGAACTTTGTAAATTTGAAATTTGCTATTTGAGAAAAATCCTGACGTGATGATTTAAATTGAAGGCCATTTTCGGATTCAACGCTATAACATACTTAAGAATCAATTTTCAAAAGCTAAAAAACATGGCACAACCAAAAATGTGAAAGGCAGTGTAATCTAACAGCATTTTAAAATATGTATAATTTTGTAAAGAATTGAGGCTGTTGTTTTTCATCCTTTTATTTAACAAAAATTCTGTTAATTGTATCCTCCTATATGTTCAGTAAAAATTTTTATGAGTTTATGCGTTATACAAAATATACATTTTTATTTTCAAAACCAATGATTAGACAAATATTATACTGCTTTTTGACTTGAAAACCTTTTTGTTTTAATCATATCTAACTCAAAAACCTCCTTGTCTTTCTGATAGGCGATATATTCGCATCTCTATTTGTATACAGTCCCCATAGTATGCATGATAATTTTGAACTCAAATTTCTCAGTGAATATTGGTCGTATAGATGCGGAGCTTTTTGTGTTTGCAATACTTTTGAATAGACAAAACGTCCTTAAATATAAGTATAGGTACTTGGGGGCTGTATAAAAATTTAAATTCTGTAATTCTTCACTAAATTGTTTTTTCGCTTAAAACTTTTTTATCTTAACTCTGCACCTAATGCTGACCACTTTTGTAATTAGAAGTATGCATCTAGAACCAATGGTTGCGAAAATAAAGGTCGGTCAGGTTTAAAGTGGACACCTTGTATACCACTCCCATTAATAATAATCAATTTTTTCTGCCTGTACACTTCCCTCCCTATTTAAAAATATCTTATTTTAACTATTACGCATTTTATTCACGGATATGGGGGTGTTTTCTAAATACTTTCTTTGAAGGACTTTATTAAGTAAAATTCGGTGTACTGGATGTCAAAGAATTTCATTAATATGATTCCTTAAACATTACTATAACCATTATCTGAAACATTACTCGCGAATTCCTTCTAAGAAGATGATGAATTTATAATTTTATAGATAATGATAGAATTTTTGATAGATGATGAAAAATTTTTAAAGTTTGACCTTAAATTTTTTCCCCTGATGATGACTGAATCCGGAAATGTGGTAAAAAATAGAAATGTGTGTGGAGTAATTATCTTCAATTATTGGCGAAAATAAAATTTTGCTTCGAGCAGAGCCTGATTAACTCTATGTTGAGCCCGGGGCACACAGGCCTTGTTGGGGTCCCTTTTCTCAAAAAAGTTCATCCATTATAATTTGGACAAACTGCTCTATGTGTAGTTTACGATTTAAACCATAACTTTACGAAAAAACAATGTATTACAGACATATAAAAATGCATTAAAAACATAAAAAGGTAAAATTTCCTACACTATATGGTCTTTAGAGTGAGTAAAGCTGTAAACCTGTAAGACTGAATAAAACGTGTTAAGGCCGGCAAGAAAAAGGCAGCACACATTATACACATGATCGTGTTTAGATCACGAAGCCAGAGCCCGATTATCACAGGGCAAGAAATTGGCGAAAATAACTTCAAACAAATACTTAATAAATGATTTTACAAATAACTAAATAAAATAAAATACATATATATATACACTATATTGCCATTAATGACCGGCAACTTTCAATTTTAGACATTTTGTCGAATATTTAGAAACATACTTCACAGATTCTTCTGGAATTTCAGGATTGAAAAGAGCAGGTATGACCTCATATTTAGCAATGTCGAGTTGATAAGGGGTATCATTATCAACTTTGTATAAAATCTGTGTATTAATACATATGTATAAATAGTATAGTAATAACACAATAGTTTTATTATTATTGGCTTAACATTATTAAGCCAATAATAATGTTAATACCCGTTCTCGGGATTTTGAAGTTTACATTACAGTTCGTGGTCGTTATTAAAAAATACTGAGGTAGTTTTATTTACATGAATGGGAAAAATATATTTTTTTCTATGAACTACAAATGGAAATTTGCATTAATTCTTATTTTCAGAGAGTGCACAAAGTACATTTTGGGGTCCCCTGAAAATGTGAGGTAAGGCACATGCGCCATATGCCCCTGTGATAATCGGGCTCTGGCTTCGTGATCTAAACACGATCATGTGTATAATGTGTGCTGCCTTTTTCTTGCCGGCCTTAAATTTCTGTTGGCCAATAACAATCTGGTGCCCTGAAATTTTGCAAGCAGTGTTAGTATGAAGATAGAATAAATGACCAATTTCACACTTACGCACGATAATTTACTGCTTAGGATATAGACCAAGAAAAATCATCTAGGCCTTAAAGTTGTAGTGACAAATCTAAGGGGCCAGTTTATTAAGAATTAATCGCATTTATAAAATAATAACAAACTTTGAAAATATGCTCCAAAGTTCTCGGTAGAAATGGAGTGAAATTTAGTACCCAAAAACGACTTTAAATGTAAAAAAAAAAAAAAAAAAAAAAAAAAAAAAAAGTTATAAAAAGTAGACGACTGGTTTCAAAATTTAATTTAATTCATGCTTTACATTGAACAGCAGATGATTTTGCCAATCGATTGGTATCGGTATTGTTTATATAAACTGATTTATCGGGTACACGACATTTCGGTAGCGCCATTTCGGCCCCGATGCCGTTTCGGTCTCTAGTCATTTCGGTGCCCATCACCTTATAACTCGGACTCTGAATGGACTCCGAACCGCCAAACGCTGTTTGGTTCAACATTATTAGGGGCCTTTGTAATTTTTTTTTATCATCCCCTCCAAAATTTAATAAAAAACTTAATATAAAACTTAATTTAAAGCTTAATATAATCTTAAACTTTTATAACTCGTGATAATGAAATTTTATATGATTGAATAACGTGATATAAGTTTACAGGAGACTTTTTTTTTTTTTTTTTTTTTTTTAAGAGAATGGATGTTTTAAGTTTTTTAATTTGTTATTCTTAGGTATTTTTTATATACTATAAACTACCTTAAATACATTATTATTCCGATGAATTTCATACATTTAATTAGAACCTCTAAATTATCATCAATTGAAAATAATAAACAAAAACTGTGCTTAATATTTTCCCCTTCCAATTACATTAATATTAAATGTCTACAATAATTTAATTAAACTCTGATAAGCTATCATATGTAAATATTTCCTCAAATCACCCCTCTACACACCCTCCTTTACATAATCAGAATTGAGATATAATAATTGACGCACAAATATTTAATCTTTTTATAATACGATGTTGCATATTATTAATTTGTTTTCATGAGTTACTTAATCATTATAAACATTAGAAAAGCAATAGCGACTTGTTTACTAGGCGTGCCATGAAAAATATTTTGTTTTCAGAAAACTTTTTAGATCCTCCCCATTCTCTCTCTCTCTCTCTCTTTTTTTTTTTTTTTTTAAATTGTTGCCAGCATTTTTTTAACAGTCTCCCCACCATTTAAAGCAGATTTTTGTGAGTAAATTTTATTGAAACTGGGCCTATTCTTTTCAATAAATTATTATTTTTAATTTTATGTAATAAAGTTAGTAATAGTCTAATTTTATTTTCATTTTTTAACTGACAAAACTAAGCTTTTGTGCATTTGTCGTTTTTATTATTATTATTATTACCTTTGTCCTCCCTCTTTCACAGAAAATAAGTTTAATAAATTTTTATTTTAGTTTTATTATTATTTATATTAATAATTTTAAATTTCAGTAACTTAAAATAAATAAACATAAATAAACAGGTAAAGCATAAATTTCAGTTTATAGCTACTGTAAAATATAATAATAAACTGAATATGTAAAATATTACATATTGAGTTTATTTAGTAAAAATTGTAATTTATATTAAAAATGTTATTAATTAAAAAAATGTAGGATATATTAAGTAAAAAAAAACATGTTTAATAAAATATTATTTTATTTTTTTACTAAATTTACTAACTATTTTAATAATTAAGTAACAGGAATTATTCATCAATAAAAGTTTTTATTCAAAAATTTTTATTTATTATTCCCCAAAATTAAAAAAGAATTTTTTTGAAAAATCAGTCAAAAACATAAAGTCTAAGTAATTATTAATAAATAACAATAATAATAATAATAATAATAATAATGCAAAACTGTAAACGTAAATACGTAAAAATAATTTTTGATAGTGTCATGTGATATTATTGTCCAGATATAGATTTTGATTTTTTTTTCAGCACGGTTTTAGTTTACAATTCACAAATATAATATCAATTCATTATATTTAAAGAGCAAGAAAAATAGTATATACTAACTAATAAATAAATAAAAAACATATTTCTCCAAAGAATCCTTATCATTTTTATATACCCTAATGAAGTTAATAACATTATTGCAATCGAAATTAAAAAAAAATATATATATATATATTTGCATTTACCCTGTAAGAAAAAATATTATATAGTTCATGTAATAGTTTTTAAACAAGTAATTGACAAAATTCGTTATTTAAACAATTAATAATTGAAATAATTTTGAATTGTTATTAATAAATATATTTGATGAAAACAATTTATTTTTGAGAATTTTTTTATTTAACAATACAACTGCTTTCAACAACCACTGCAAGGGACCGAAATGGCAAATGACCAAAATGGCTAGGGACCGAAACGGCTTATACCAAAATGCCAGGATCGAAATTACAGGACCGAAACGTCCGGTCCAAAATGTCTTGCTTCCTGATTTATCACAGAATTAGTATGGAATTAGTTGTTTTTTCAGGACTATAAATTCATCTTATTATTTATATAAATCTTATTTTCGAACAAAAATAAATATTATTTCAATTGAAAATAATCGCAGATAAATTATCAGTAATGTAGACACTAATCAGTAATCAAAACAAGATATATATAATGATTTATTTAAAAAAAAATAGCATTTCTGCAGCTGTATGAAACGTTACTAGTTTAGAGAAACTGAAAAAAAAATCATATTTGTATTGATACGATTTCTACGAATGCTTAGTTCTCATAAAAGAAGATTGGAGATTTTAAAAATATATATCTTTTAATTAAAAGTAGAATAATTTCTTTCCTCTTTGATGTTTAATGACATTTAAGAACGTGAAGTTTATCGAAATTCATTTTTTATTTTGAAATGTATACAAAATTCTATGAAACAAACAGAATTTTCGATACGAAATCGGAATAATAAACTAATGAAAAGTTGTACTTCATAGAAATTTATAAACGAATCCCAGAATATATTACTTGCTAAACTTAGTTTATTATGCAGACATATTTAATTAAACAAAAATTTCTTATAAAATAAGCGAGCTGAAGTAGTGTAAAAAATGACTATAGCTAATTCTAAAATATTTTTCTGCAAAAGTGTAAAACAATTTTTTTCCACAGTTTATTTTCCAAATTTTTTCCTATTCGCAAAATCAATATATTTATATTCTAGATATATTTCAACGCTTGTTTTAAAATTACGTTATAGATAAATCCAAACTTGAAAATTTCCATTGTTATTTCTGCTGTCGGTATGCGTTTTTATCTTCCCTCAGGTGACGCGAAAAATTTTTAAGAAGTTGGATGTATGTTTACTTAGAGATTTAGAGTAACCATTTATGCCAAGAAAAATTCAATCTCTTCAATCAATATTAAATTATCATTTCCACAAATTTGAAGGCTGTCGAAACTGATTATTCCGGTGTAATGTTTATATATATAATAGATGTAAATCATGACACAGCTGAATCTGGTAAATTGTCAGTTAGGAATGCTTAAGATTCTAAAATTTTATAGCTCAGTTTTGCTTTGGACCACATGTTTTTAAACATAAGAAGTTATGTAATTAAGTTTACGTTGTATAGGGTCTGCAGTGGAAAAGTGGTTAGCTTTTGACAGCTTTTTTTACTATTTTGTTTACTAAACGGAATTACATATTTTTTATGATGCATTTTTAGACTAGCTCAAAATCAACACTCATAATCTTTTTTTAATTAATTGTTTTTTACTTCGTTAGTACATTTTGATATATTTTCTTGAAAATATTTATGTTTAAAATTAAGTATAATTTGTATTATTTTCTTTTTAAATTTAGTAAAGTGGGGTAAAATAGGTATACTATTATGCCTAACTTACAACGATGAAACTATTACATTCTCAAAATTAAAAAAAGAATGAGTTTAACTTAATTGGAATTTATAATTATAAAAAAATTATTAAAATAATAAAAGAAATTATTAATTTGCTAATAAGTTAGTAAACATGCAAATTGTTCTTAATGAAAATTTGGAAGGGAAAGAAAATGCAAACAAGTCTAAAGTATATTTTTAATTTCATGAAAATATGCATCTAGGAACATAGAATCATATTTCAAGAAAGAGATCTGTTATATCTTATTATAAAACATTAAAATTGTAAAACAAGATCATAATAGACATCTAAAAATCTATGTATTTGTAATTTCTTTTTGAATGGAAAGTACAAAAGAAATTAAAATTGTGCACTCTTTCACCAGTATAATCAACTCTAATTTAAAGACTATATAAAATTTCAAAAGAAAAACGTAACAAGTTAACCTTTTATGCCCCGACGATACGTTAAAGTACCATTAAAATAACTTGTTGTAAAATTCAATTAATGTATCGATTAGTAGTAATACATTTATAGTATACTACTAATACTAACTATAATAACTAGTTAAAGTATGAGTTATAGATATTTTAAAATAATAAATCTTTGTAAAAAATCACCATAAAATGAAAACAATACATAGGACGCGTTTCGAGCTAAAAGTATTAACAGCTCGTCATCAGCTGCAGTAAACACGTGTCCGAAAGTGGACAAGATCAAATATATTCACTACCTTTCAGTTCATTTTTGACCTTTCGAACACGTGTTTACTGTAGTTGATGACGAGCTGTCAATATTTTTTAGCTCGAAACGCGTCCTATGTATTGTTTTTATTTTATGGTGATTTTTTACAAAGATTTATTATTTTAATAGTTTCATATCGCCAGTTTTCGGTGCTGTTTCACTATAGATATTTTACTTTATCTTTTTCCAAAAGCCTTATTGGTTGCACAAAGCAAAAATATTTTGCCTTTGCATCTTTTGAAAGATTGGGGGGTGGGGGGAGGAAGTTTCAGTTCGGAAATATTTCTATATTTCTACTGTAAGAACATTATATTTGTGCGTTGCCTAATTCTACAAAATACTAAAAAATATAATTTAGGTAAAATATTTGAGTTGAGTTATAAATATTCTACAAAATCCCTATAAATTCAAATTTAATGAATTAACTTTAATTGGCAAAATCCTTCTAAAATTTATTAAACGATTGTGTAAATCTTCTACTGTAGCTTCAAAAATCCACGAAAAATTCTTTAGAAGAGGAAATTTTCATGAATTCATAATTTGGGATATAAAAGGTTAAAGCGAGAACTGTTGAAGTCTAAATCAGAAGTAATAAAACGATTAATATTAGAAGGAAAAACAATATTACATAAAAAGATCATAAAAACTAAAATAAAGTAAACAAATAGGAAATAAATATGTGAACGTTAAATGAGTATTAGATGGGGAACGTTAGACGTAGTTAGGGCAAAACCGTAAATTACACTGCATTAAGAACCTGGGTGGTGAAATAAATCAAGAAAAGGTCCAAATTCGTTGGTGAGATAAATGAAAGTACTAACAATAAATTATTCATCATCTAATTTTTGAAATAACTTAATCACTTACCTAAGAAAAGAATCAGAACTGGGTAACTTCAACTCATTTCTTGAAAGAGATGATATTGATAAAGCGAAATTTTCCCGAATAATTATAATTCTGCTATAGCCGTTCTTAAACAATCGCAAACGTTATAAATTCAATAAATGAAGTCAGTTAAATAAAAAAAAAATAAATAATTTCATAAATATCAAATAATGTAACTTTTAAATGCAAATTTCAACTGTTACATACAATTTCTGTAATGTTTGATGCCAAAACCATTATTGATTTTACTTCACCCCACCGGATAAATTGGGTGTGGTAAAATTTTAAAAATAAGCCATTGCTATAATGCTAAAAATACAATTAACTATTCTTTCAAATCATTCATTCATTCATTGATTCATTTTCTTAAAAGAGATGTAATGTAAATAATGGAAAAATAAATTTCAAATAAGATTATATTCGCAATTGAAAATAAAATTTGCACAACGTCAATTTTACCCTACCAGACCCTATTCAACTTATTTCTGATTTCGAATAAATATCCTTTCTGTAATAAATTTTTCCTACAGATACTGAATCAGATTTATATCAACAAATAATAGCATATAACTTATACATATAATTTTAGCGAATTTGCATATCAGATAGAGTGAAATTAATATATACAGTCGAGTCTCTATATAACGAAATTCATTGTTCCAGTAAAAAATTCGTTATATAGAGAAATTCGTTGTATAGAGAATGAGTAAAAATTGCTATTTAATGTGTAAATTTTGAACAAAAATTACTTTTGAGGCATTTAATTAAGAATTTGAAATGTTTAACTATAAATATTTACCTAATATTGTATCTCTGAATTATTTAAACAGTTTAAAAAAAAAGAGAACAGACATTTATTTGAAAGCATAATAAAAATCACATAAGGAAAACTTACATTAATTTTAGACGAAGAAATCTGTAATTTTTCACTGTTTTAATTTCAAAATTGTTACACTCTCGAGAAAATGTTCACACTTTAGCAAGGAATGAAAAATTGTATTGAGAACATTTTCCTCCATTTCAATTCTCATTCACCTTAAACTTCAATTACCTCTCTGATTCCGCTCTTATATGTGTAACAATCCAATTGACACTGTTTTAAGAAGTATGCTGGAAAGTGTGTGGGAGGGGGGAGGGGAGATGAATTCGTTGGGCATAAAAAATAAGAAGATTCAAGGTAGAAAAGTAAAATAAAAAACTTAGCACGGAACGATAAATCACTAATCAGTGATGGAAAAATTATTCCATGTGATTTGGAAGCTTTTTTAAAACAATAAATAAAGAACATTTTATGAAAACATTCGTTATATGGAGATAGATAGTTCGCTATATGGAGACTATTTTTAATGAGATCATGGGAAAAGGGACCGTTCCTACTAAAAATTCGTTATATAGAGAAATTCGATGTATGGAGTTTCGTTACAGAGAGACTCGACTGTATATATATTTGTACTGTAACAATCACTTGTTAGCATATTTTTCATATGTAATGTTTCGAGATGTTTTTAAAAGGAAACTTTCAATTGAACAATAAGATAATTTTGTAGTTTATTTCATGTTTATGACACTGGCTAATGCAAGATTTAGCAACGGTCATTTTTTTTCTCCAAACTGTGTATAAGCATTTTTAAACTTTGCCACTAAATCTTCAAATTCTATTAAAAATAAAAGAAAGCAGTGGAAAGCTTACTTTAATAGAAATTCATAAATAAATGTACGAATATCATATTAACAAATTTATGCCTAGTGTCCAATTTTTGGGACGTTTCGAATATTAGTAAATTTGTATAATATTCTTCTTTTTATAACATGAAAATTGCATGAAATAATTATCTATAAATATCTTTATCTGTTACCGAAAGATGACAGTATAAGATGAATATTTATTTGCTTAAATGAAGACTTTTTTCGGAATTTATAGATTTTTAATTTTTCAAGATAGCGAAATATAAAAAGTAAGTGTATTTGTGTTTTGTCTACCAAGGATCCAAATAAATAAGTCATATTCGTAGCTTGTAGACTTCTTTGAAATACGTATTTTTTAAAATGTGAAATTATGTGTTCAAACCTATTTTTTATTTTTGTAACGTATACAAAATATAAGATGGTAGTCCCGAATGGGTACATATTACTCTTAGCCATTTAGGGGACAGTAATTTATGTAAAGCTCTTTTCAAGATGATTATGAAAAAAATTGTTTTTAAGCCTCACATACGATAATTCTTAGTTTATTATTACTAATACTTATAATGTTATTAGTCTCTATAAAGAAATAAATATTTTTTTAGTAGTTCATAAAAATACTCATTATAGTATATAATATACAATATAAAAGCTTATTGTATGTAAATTTAGACAAAAGATATATTTATGCATATTATACTATTACAAATATTATTCATATTCTCATATTTAATAAGTTTACAGTTTATCAAATAAATACAAAAAAATTTTAGCGTATTTTTTTTGCTATTTTTCCAGTTCATTTTGCAACATTTTAAAGTGATTTTATCAATAAATTTGACAAAAATTCAGGCACAAATGGGTTAATATCAAATATTTATTGTTTAAATAGGTTCGTTAATTAAATTTACAGAAATTCGCTAAAAACAAACAAACAAAAGACTAAAGTAGTATATAAAAAGTCCTTCCGGCCAGAGCCGGGAAGAAGAGGTAGCTTTCATATTCCTTATTTTTTAAAAGCCAGCTTATATTATTCAAACACACGGCGCTCAAATTAGTGAAACCCGATTATAGAAGATTAAATACTAATTTTTGTCAATATTGAATATGAATGAGAATTTCGCGAAATTAGTCAGCGTTATCAAAGCTGGTTTTATTAAAGTGATTTATATTTTGTCGCCAAATTCGGGGATATCCCGAATTATATTAAAAATTATATTAAACCGAATTATCGGTGATAGCCCGCCATTTTAAAACAATATAATGGGTGCAACAAAGCTCATCAATGAACTTAGTAGAGATCTTAGTAATTCCTGTGCACATGCTCACTCATATCTAAATCGGTTGATATATACGAGTGCTGTTGCAGACAAAAAATCAGATTTTTCAAAATGTCACACACATTCGAAATTCAAACTGCTACATCTCGGACTTTTTTTTAGATAAAGGCAAAACAAAAAAATGATCCGGAATCTTTGTAACAAGCTGAAACACATAAGAAAAAAATATTTTTCAATTTCTAATTTTTTTGTTCCTCATTTAATTTTTTTTTTTTTTTTAATTTTTAAATGGCCGCCATTTTGAAAAAAGATGGCGGATAAAGTTAGCAAACGAACTCGGCCGAGAGATTGCTATGTAGTATGCACATGCCATGTCACATCCTAATCGGTTCATAAATACGTGTATTATCCCATGACAAAAATCAGATCGTTTCAAAATGTCAGCCATGCTAGAAATTCAAAGTGCTATAACTCATCCATTTTTTAAGATATAGACGAAACGAAAAATGCTCCGAAATCTTTGTATCAAGGTCAAATACATAAGAAAAACATCTTTTTCAATTTCTAATTTTTTGTACATCATTTTAAATTAAGATTAAAAAAATAATAATGGCCGCCATTTTGAAACAAGATGGCAGATGATGTTGGCCAACGTACTCGGTCGAGACATTGGTATGTACTATGTACACACCAAGTTATATCGAAATCCGTTCATAAATACGCGTGTTATCACGTGACAACAATCAGATCACAATGTCAGCCACACTAGAATTTCAAAGTGCTATAACTCAACCGTTTTTTAAGATATAGACGAAACAAAAACTGTTCCGGAATCTTCGTATCAAGCTCAAACACATAAGAAAAAAATCTTTTCGATTTATAATTTTTATGTACTTCATTTTAAATTTTATCCTTTTTTAAAAATTTTAAAAGGACGACATTTTGAAACAAGATGGCGTATGAAGCTGGCCAACGAACTCGGTCGAGACATTGCTATGCACATGCCTTGTCACATCCATATCGGTTCATAAAAACGCATATTATTGTATGATAAAAATCAGATGGTTTCAAAATGTCAGCCATGCTAGAAGTTCAAAGTACTATAACTCAGCCATTTTTTAAGACATAGACGAAGCAAAAAATGCCCCGGAATCTTTGTATCAAGCTCAAATACATAAGGAAAAAATATTTTTCAATTTCTAATTTTTTGTACCTCACTTTTAAATTTTAATTTTTTAAAAATTTTTAAATGGCTGCCATTTTGAAACAAGATGGCGGATGAGGCTGGCCAACGAACTTGGTCGAGACATTCCTATGTACTATGCACATTCCTTGTCACATCCAAATCGGTTCATAAATACGTGTATTACCGCGTGACAAAAATCAGATCGTTTCAAAATGTCAGCCATGCTAGAATTTCAAAGTGCTATAACTCAGCCATTTTTTAAGATATAGACGAAACAAAAACTGCTCCGGAATCTTTGTATCAATGTCAAACATATAAGAAAAAAACATTTTTCAATTTTCAATTTTTTGGTACGACATTTCAAATTTTAAATTTAAAAAAAAAAAAATTAAATGGCCGCCATTTTGAAACAAGATCGCGGATGAAGCTGGCCAACCAACTCGGTTGAGACATTGGTACGTATTATGTATACACCAAGGTACATCTAAATCGATTCATAAATACGCCTGTTATCGCGTGACAAAAATCAGGTCGTTTCAAAATGTCAGCCAAGCTACAAATTCAAAGTGCTATAACTCAGTTATTTTTTAAGACATAGACGAAACTAAAAATGCTTCAGAATCTTTGTATCAAGCTCAAACACATAAGAAAAAAATCTTTTTCAATTTCTAATTTTTTTGCGCCTCATTTTAAATTTTAAATTAAAAAAAATTTTAAATAACCGCCATTTTTAAACAAGATGGCGGGTGAAGCTGGTCAACGAACTCGGTCGAGACATTGCTATGCATGTATGTACTATGCACATGCCTTGTCACATCCATATCGGTTCATAAAAACGCATATTACTGTATGACAAAAAATCAGATCTTTTCAAAATGTCAGCCATGCTAGAAATTCAAAGTGCTATAACTCAGCCATTTTTTAAGACATAGACGAAGCAAACAATGCTTCGGAATCTTTGAATCAAGCTCAAACACATAAGGAAAAAATATTTTTCAATTTCTAATTTTTTGTACCTCACTTTTAAATTTTTAAATGGCTGCCATTTTGAAACAAGATGGCGGATGAGGCTGCCCAACGAACTTGGTCGAGACATTCCTATGTACTATGCACATTCCTTGTCACATCCAAATCGGTTCATAAATACGTGTATTACCGCGTGACAAAAATCAGATCGTTTCAAAATGTCAGCCATGCTAGAATTTCAAAGTGCTATAACTCAGCCATTTTTTAAGATATAGACGAAACAAAAACTGCTCCGGAATCTTTGTATCAAGGTCAAACACATAAGAAAAAAAATTTTCAATTTTCAATTTTTTGGTACCACATTTCAATTTAAAATTTTTTAAAAAAAATTTAAATGGCCGCCATTTTGAAACAAGATCGCGGATGAAGCTGGCCAACGAACTCGGTTGAGACATTGGTACGTATTATGTATACACCAAGGTACATCTAAATCGATTCATAAATACGCCTGTTATCGCGTGACAAAAATCAGGTCGTTTCAAAATGTCAGCCAAGCTACAAATTCAAAGTGCTATAACTCAGTTATTTTTTAAGACATAGACGAAACTAAAAATGCTTCAGAATCTTTGTATCAAGCTCAAACACATAAGAAAAAAATCTTTTTCAATTTCTAATTTTTTTGTACCTCATTTTAAATTTTATTTTTTTTAATTTTTAAATGGCCGCAATTTTGAAACAAGATGGCGGAGGAGGCTGGCCAACGATCTCGGTCGAGACATTGCTATGTACTATGCACATTCCTTGCCACATCCAAATCGGTTCATAAATACGTGTATTATCACTTGACAAATATCATATCGTTTCAAAATGTCAGCCATGCTAGAAATTCAAAGTGCTATAACTCAGTCATTTTTTAAGACATAGACGAAACTAAAAATGCTCCAAAATCATATCAAGTCCAAACACATAAGAAAAAAATATTTTTCAATGTCTAATTTTTTTGTACCTCATTTGAAATTTTATTTTTTTTTAATTTTTAAATGGCCGCAATTTTGAAACAAGATGGCGGAGGAGGCTGGCTAACGATCTCGGTCAAGACATTGCTATGTACTATGCACATTCCTTGCCACATCCAAATCGGTTCATAAATACGTGTATTATCACTTGACAAATATCATATCGTTTCAAAATGTCAGCCATGCTAGAAATTCAAAGTGCTATAACTCAGCCATTTTTTAAGATATAGACGAAACTAAAAATGCCCCAGAATCTTTGTATCAAGCCCAAACACATAAGAGAAAAATCTTTTTCAAATTCTAATTTTTTTGCGCCTCATTTTAAATTTTAAATTAAAAAAAACTTAAATGGCCGCCATTTTGAAACAAGATGGCGGATGAAGCTGGCCAATGAACTCGGTCGAGACATTGGTATGTACTGCGTGCACACGAAATTTTATCCAAATCGGTTCATAAATACGAGAGTTACAGTATGACAAATATCAGATATATACACTGACGGAAAAAAAAATCCCAACACCAAGAAAGACTTGTGTTAGATAAACGAAATTTGGTAGGTGTGTTTAGACATCTGAAAGATGACATCGATTGAAATTTCGCGCTTCGCGCATAAGTGTGGCGCTAGTGGCGCCACTCAGAACTTGCAGATTAGGTTTACTTTAAATGCGTGCTGTAAAGTTCGTGGACGTTATTTAGCTTCGAAATGTGACGTATTGAGTTGATGTTAGCCAAGAATGCCTTTAACAAGACGAAGAAGCCACTGTCAACAGCTCAACGAGTTGGAACGAGGTCGCATACTCTGGCTACGAGAAAGTGGATATTCTTTCCGCGATATTGCAGAAAGACTTGGCTGGAATGTATCCACTGTGCATGATTGTTGGAAGCAGTGGTCAAGGGATGGTACTACCTCAAGAAGACCGGATTCCAGGCGGCCAAGTGGCACTCCTGAGAGGGAAGATCGCCGTATTCGGCGAACGCCTGTGGCGCATCGAACTGCGTCTGCGGCAGAAATTCGAACTGCAGTTGGTACCACAGTGACACAACAAACTGTTAGAAATTGGTTACTTCAAGAACAGCTCCGAGCTAGGCACCCTGTAACGGCAATCGCTTGGAGTCCCAAGCGATTGCCGCTTGCGAAGCCATTCGTGTCAAGCCAGAGCTCATTGGTGGGCGGAGTAGAGATCTGTTGTGTTTCTTTTTCATCAGAAAACACAATAGATGTCCACTATGTCCTCCAGTGAGCTCTGGCTTGACACCAATGTTGTCGCAAACGGCAATGACTTGGAGTCAGTAGAATGCACGCTACAGGGCGCCTAACTCGGAGCTGTTCTTGAAGTAACCGATTTCTAACAGTTCGTTGTGTCACTGTGGTACCAACTGCAGCTCAAATTTCTACCGCAGACGCAGTACGATGCGCCACAGGCGTACGCCGAATGCGGCGAACTTCCCTCTCAGGAGTGTCACGTGGCCGCTTAGAACCCGGTATTCTTGAAGCAGTACCATCCCTTGACCACTGCTTCCAACAATCATACACAGTGGATACATTCCAGCCAAGTCTTTCTGAAATATCGCGGAAAGAAAATCCACCTTCTCGTAGCCCGATTATGCGACCTCGTTCCAACTCGGTGAGCTGTTGACAGTGGCTTCTTCGTCTTGGTAAAGGCATTCTGGGCTAACATCAACACAACACGTCACATTTCGAAGTTAAATAACGCCCACGAACTTTACAGCACGCATTTAAAGTAAACCTGATCTGCAAGTTTTGAGTGGCGCTACTAGCGCCACACTTATGCGCGAAGCGCGAAATTTCAATCGATGTCATCTTTCAGATGTATAAACATGCCTACCAAATTTCGTTTATTTAACACAAGTCTTTCTTGGTGTTGGGATTTTTTTTTCCGTCAGTGTATATATATATATATATATGGATATATATAAATATGTATATATGGATATATATAAATATATATATATCAATTTTGAACGAGGGTGGTTTCGGGGTCTAGGGGGTCATGATCGGTGAAAATATACCAACATTTTTCGGAATCGTTTTCCTCTGAACGGCTGCAATAGGTAGCTTTTTGTAATGAAAGCTACCTAACAAGAGAGAAAAAGCATGCGTCAACCATAGGTTATGAAATATTTTCCAACACATTCAGAATACTGAGACGAAACAGTGCTCTTTAATAACGTAAAAGAAGATATCTAAGCAAAAAATCTAACGATCACCTGCAATAAATGTGACACTTGTCGACAAAAGTAAATTCCGCAAACGAAGCAAAAGATGATTTGCATGTTTTTACTGTAATTTGAAAGTATAGTACATAGCTATGCATGTAGCAGTATAATGTGCATGAAAGCGTTAAACGCATAAAAATGAAGATGTAGATGAGGTTTGGAGGATTGAGTAAACCCCACACAATTTGCCCGCCTCCCTCTTTGGTCACGAATAGACATATAGTGTAATAAAGTGACTTTCCGAATTTCCAATTTTAAGAAACTTTTCCTGTACAAAGACCCACCTATGACAGATCTATTAGGGGAATAAAACGCAAAGCGAATTTTTTCCAGTTGGGTGACTTTTCCTGCGGGTTAGCGATATAATAAACATAACAAATTAAAAAATCCAATTTCAACATTTCTTCGGAAAAGTATTCGTTTTTTTTCCCTTTTTTGTGGAGCACTAAAGCTGAAAACACACTCCCAGCAATTATCTCTCATAGACCGTACTGTAACCGACTTATTTTGTGTGTCCCCCCCCCCCCCCCCCGTAAATGGTATGCACATTATATTCTACAGTAAGCATCTTATAGTACATCTCAGGGCTGTATATCAATTTCAATACCTAGATATTTTTATCGACACAAATAACTATCTTTTGTACCGCCCGTATACTTATATATTATACTATACCAGATCTTCAGGCATTATTACCTTAGTAGAGAGCTATTACAGTATAGACATTTTTTCGTTGTGTGTTATTCAAGTTATTAAAAAAAAAATGACGCATTATTTTTTTTATTCAGAAAAGTTCTTATATTGTTTGTATACATTTACATTAAAAACAATTTTTATAAAATATATTTCGTTACTTTTCATAAAAATGTATACAAACAACATAATTTTTTTTTTTTTTGAATGAAAATAATGTGTCCTGTTTTTAACTACTTGAATAACATATAATGAAAAAATGTCGATACTGTGATAGCTCTACTATGGTAATAATACCTGAAGATATGGTATAATATAATATATGAATTTCAATATCTTTTAAATACTGTAAGATAATTAAAATACACTGCGAACGATTTTAATCCTTAGACCATAATATAACGGCCATTTTTTTTAGCATTCCTGTAAACCAACTATAAATGCTACACACTTTATTTTCAAGACCGAACATCCGATAGTAATCTTCAGTCACATTTATCAATTGAGTTGCAATCCGAGTGTATTAACGCGAGTTCGAGCACGGACAGACGATCACACAAACAGAAAACATAAACGCATTACAACTATGATAGAAAGTATAAAAATAGTAAATAAAGCCTTTGCGCAAGAATATTAAAAGCAGAAAACCAACATTTAAAAATGCACAAATAATACACAAAAAAGCAGCAAATAGCTGTTTCGAATCCACAAGATTCTTGCTTTTTCTAGCACGGTGTGCCTTACTCTTTGTCGCAATAAAGAAGAATCTCGCTAACACCAGTCTTGCTTTTTCTAGCACGCCGTGCCTTGCTCTCTCTCGCACTGAAGAAGAATCTCACTTGTGGATTCGAAACGTGGATTCGCTGTTTGCTGCTTTTTTTGTGTATTATTTGTGCATTTTTAACGTTGGTTTTCTGCCTTTATGATAGAAAGTTTTAAAAAAGGGATATAACAAACTGTAAAATGAATTTTATTTCTGAAAACGATATTAAAATGTTCTTCTAATTTTACATTTAATATTTTTTATTAATAGATAAAGAAGATAAAATAGATTGAAAATAGATATAAAGATAAAGAATCTACATTCTTGAGATATTTCAAGATTTGTTTTAAAATAACGTCATACGTAGATAAATTTAAGTCTGAAATATTATACTGTTATTTCTCTTTTTTGTTCTGAACGTCTTTTTATTTCACCTTAGGTAATGCTGTAAAATTTTGAGAAGTAGGATGTTTGTATACTCAGAGATTTATAATAATCATTTACGCAAATAGAAATGTAATCTCTCCAATCAGTATGAAATTTTTATTTGTACAAAATTCAGCGCAATCGAAACTATTTATTCAAGTGAAACGTTTAGATACAAATGAAAGAATCCAAGAAAGGGTCGACTAAATTGTCAGACAGAAATGTGCAGGATTTTAAAAGCCTAAAGGTTTTGTTTGGATTTGCATTGGGACAACATGTTTAAACGTAACATGTGACGTATATGACTTCGTTTTCCAATGTATATTCATCTTATTACTTGACTTAAATCTTATTTTCAAATCAGTAAATATTTCAGAAATAAACGATTGGTTGCAAAAAGTGATTCAGTAATACAGGGTCTGTCCAGGAAGTAATGAGACTGAAATCTTCACGCCTAGCAGAAGGCTAACAGGGAGTAGTTTTCAGGCGGTACGTGCGGTACGGAATGTCAGTTACAGAGTCTGGCGGAAGTCAATTAGCCTTGAGACTTTGTAGCGCACGGATCGATCGTGAAGCAGACACGTGTTTGATAGGGGCTTTAAGTTTTCAGAATGTGTCGAACAGCAATACATCATAAAATTTTGTCTAAAACTAAATAAATCGGCTACTGAGACGCTCGTCATGTTACAAGAAGCCTTCAGGAAGGATTTTTAGTCCAAGGCTCAGATGTTTAAGTAGCACAAAGTCTCCACAGACGAAAGAAAGGATGCTGATAACGGACGACGCGCTGGGTGCTCATCAAGTTCTCGAACTTCAGACAATGTAGCTAAAATTAAAGCACTTTTGGAGTCTGATCTTCGGATGAGCGTCCGAATGCTTGCGAAGACATTAGGGCTTATAAAATCTATTGTGCATCAAATCGTCACAGAAGTGCTTCAAATGCGGAAAATTTGTGCCAAGCTGGTTCCAGCACATTCTTCAAAGTGACTCAGTTCCTGGCAAAACACAGCATCGCAACGCTACCACAACCATCATACAGCCCTGATCCGTCACCGCCGGACTTTTTTCTATTCCCTCGGTTAAAATCCAGCTGAAAAGGTCATCGTTTTGATAATCTGGAGAACTTATAGAAAAACGTAACGCGTTCTGAACAGCATTAAAGTTGAAGACTTCCAAGTGGGCTTAAATGATTGGCAGAGTCGTTGGCAACGGTTTATTAATGCAGGAGGAGGCTATTTTGAAGAATATTAAGCGTTTGTAAAATTATCTTCATATAAACGAATTTTATGGAATCAGTCTTATTACTTTTTGGACAGATCTTATACATTTCCATAATAATCAATATAATAGTCGAATTAGAGAAATAATTTTAGAAATTTTGTCATATTAAATATTTTTTAATTTGGAAAAATTCTGTAAATGCACGTTTTTATTGTTACGGTCACTTTATTGAATATTTTTCTTATATAATGCCTAGAGAGTTTAAAAAATTTAATTGAATGATAAGATACTTTCTTAGTTTATTTCATGTTTTTGATATTGGCTAATGCCAGATTTATCTACAGTCATTTATGATTTCAAACTTTATGGAAAACATTTTGAAACTCAGACACAAAACTTTTAATTTGTATTAGGAATATAAGAAAGCAGTGGAAAGCTCGTAGCATAGTGCCTAGCTATTCTTTTATAAAGATACTCTGTGACCGAGTGAGTTTTGTGTTTTAACGTGCAATCGTGATTTCCTGAATTCTATGATTTGTTCGTGAATAAACTATCTATTCTCTCATTTCTTTGAGTTTAGAAAAGTATGTCTGAATCTTCAAGAGCCTTATTATCACAGTCATTTCTTGCAATGATCTTATAATTCGGTATCTGTGGTTGTGTAGTTGCTATAAATTGGACGGTAGGAGCTAGTTTCAAAGAATTTAGAGGCATCTCGCCCATAGTGATATATTAGTCTGGATTTTTATTGCATCCTGTTTTTAAACATAAAAGTTTTCCACATGCTGCGTAGCAATCGCAGACGCCATTTAGTTGTCTTTGGAGCAGAATCGAATCTGTTTTTGAGAAGCCATTGAGATTCAATACTTTTAATAAAAGAATATTGGAATTGACGGGGTTTCCGTTGATAATCATATTTCCGTGTTTAAATTGACTTTTTATATTTACAATGTTTCTAGTGACATTTTATAGTGATCTAAAGAGATTTGCTTCTATTCCTGAAGAGCTATCAGAGAGACCATTTTGCTTTGAGCTGTTTGAATTTAGTGAGCATTTTGGGAAAGCATTCCTCTTCTGAGTCTTTTAGTGCTTCAGTCTTATTTTTATTAATTTTAGTCTGTTTGACCGCTCCGCTGCCGATCGCCCATTGCTTTTCAATAATCTGTTGTTGTTGTTGTTGTTAATTTTATGTCATGAATACTTTTCAAGTGAACTACCAAGAAGGGTACGTTACAAGCTTACTTTAAAGGGAATTTATAAATAAATATATTAATTTCATATTAATATCAAATATTTCGTTTTTTTATTTGGTGCGTTGTTAAAATTTGTCGAAAGTCTGAAAAAAAGGAAAGAAACTAAAGTAGTACATAAAAAAAAAAAAAAAAAAAAAAAAAAAAAAAAAAGCTAGATCAAAGTGTACAAAGTTCTTTCAAAAACGGTATAAAAATATTCGACTGATTTTTGATTTAGTGATTTTTTTGTTTTTTTTTAGAAAAGTAAAGCATCAACACTCGGGATTTATTTCAATGCTTGTTTTAAAATTAAGGCATAGAAAAATCAATGCCTGAAATCTTCCGTTATATTATTTTTTCTTTCGTTACGCTTTTTTTATCTTCCCTCAGGTAAACCCGTAAAATTTAAGACGTGGAATATATGTGTACTCAAAGATTTAGTCTAATCATTTATGCCAAGAGAAATTCAATCTCTTCGATCAACATGAAATTTATATTTGCACAAAATTTGAGCGCGAATTGTGAAATTGATTATTCAAGTGAAACGTTTCAATATAATTGTAAAAAACTATTATGTAGTTGAATCGGTTAAATTGTCAGATAGGAATGCATTTGATTTTAACTCTTTCATCCCCACTGTTGCATATAGGTCTATACCAATAAATGCGTTTGCTGAATTATCAACTTAAATGTGATGCATGAATAAAATTTAAAATATTTATGATAATATCAAGTTTAATGCCTTTATCTCTGAAACAACACTGTAAATGACACTAAAACCCTAAATGTTTCATCCAGTTTTACATCGAAGTCAAACGTTTAAATGTAGCTAAATATGTGATTTTATTTTCAATTATATATTCACTTATCACTTCACTTAAATTTTTATTTTCGAATAGAATAAATATAATTTCAGTTACAAATTATCGATTGCTTCGATTGAATAAGTAATATGAATCCATGACTGATTGGGATTTATTGAAATATTTTTTGTAAATTTGATTTACCAAAAATTGATAAATTTGGAAAATTTACGTAAACGCGTATTTGCATTAATTACATTTTCTCAACTGCATATTTCTCATTTATAATGATTGAAGCACTTTAAAAAGAAACTTTTAAATGAATAAAAATATAAATTTTTAGTTTATTTGGTGCCTATGACATTGACGAATGCGAAATTTATCAAGAGTCATTTTTTATTTAAAGTTTTATTGAAAATAATTTGAAATTCAATCACAGAAATTTTAATTTGTATTGAGAATAAATAAATAGTGCAAAACTTACTTTAAATTAAACTGATAAACCAATATACGAAACTTTTGTTAATCGCAAATACTTCTTGTTTAATTTATTAAAACAAATAACAAACTGTTATTAAAATTTTTATGAACATTCGTAAAAATACTGAAGTTATATATTTATATAAAAAGCTATAAAATGTTTTTTAAATGTATAAAAATATTCTTCTGATATTACATTTAAGAATTTGTTTTATTAGTAGATATAAAGAATCAATATTCTGGAGGTATTTCAACTCGTATTTTTAAATTCCAGCATAGATAAATTCAAACCTTAAAAAATTGTTATTTCTTCTTTCGTCTTTTTATTTAACTTCAGGTGACGCTATAAAATTTTAAGAAGTGGGTTGTATGTTTACTCTGAGATTTAGTATAATAATTCATGCCAAAGGAAAATTTAATCTCTTCAATCAATATGAAATTTTTATTTACACGATGTACGAGATCGCAACTGATATTCCTGCGAAACGTTTATATTTAAATGAAAGAAGCTATGAAATGGTCGCCTAAATTATCAGACAGAAATGCGTAGAAATTTTAAAGCCTAAAGGTTTTTTTCAAATTTGCACTAAGGCCACATGTTTAAGCGTAGATTCGAATGTGAATACTTCAAAATAGGATTCGCCATAGTCAATTTTATGTTTTGATAAACATTTTAACATGATAGATTTTTCTTTATGCTAGTAGCACTGCTGAGCGGAAATTGCATAACTATGTAATTTAAACGTATTTTCCACGCAAAAATTTTATTCGACAAATTTATTTTTGATAAAAATTTCCGCGTGATACTTTTTTAGGCTGGTCACGCCCCTGGTGGGAAATTGCATAACTAAGATTTTATTTTTTTTTTATAATTTTTCCTACCACACCCCAAGTTAAAATTACGTAGGAAAGATTGATCTACTTTCTTTAAGACCTATAACACCAATAAAGGAATAGTGTAACTAAAATAAAATAAAATAAAATTTGTTTCTGTTTTATTGTATGACAGCCGTACGCAAGTTAAAACTAAGCGGATGTGCCCAAAACATTCCTCTATCTCCCACATGTTAAAAATTTAAAATTCGTTAGCACAGTGCCAAAATTAGGTGACAATCTATGCTCATTATAAGGATTCTAAAGGTGTAGGTTTCTTAAATTGTCTGCATTTATAAAGGAGTATAACCATCGCATCTTTAAAACTAGTCGGAAGTGGCAATCCCAAAACTTTCATCTATCTCATACCTGTTAATGCTTCCTGAAAAATGCAGTGTAGCAGAGACACCAGTTACGCGATTTACACCAAAATCTCACCAGCAACAACTTATATAATTTTCTAACTGAATTTGAAGTTTGATGTAAATCCTTGCATTAGTTTTTGAGATAGAGCTATTGGATAAATCATGAAAAGTTCTGCATAGCAGTGGCACCTGTTGGGCAGTTTACACCAAAAACTCAGGATTAATTTATATCAGAGGCTAACTGAATCTAAAAGTTGATGAGAATTCATATATTAGTTCTAGAGATACAGCTATTGCGAAAATCGTGAAAAATTCAGAAGAGTAGCGCTCATAGTAGTTGGGCGATTTACACATAAAACTAAACAGCACTAATTTATATCAGGAACTAACTGAATCTGAAGTTTAATAAAAATTCATGCATTAGTTCTAGAAATAGAGCTATTGGGATAATCATGAATAATGCAGCATAGTAGAGCCATATATTAGACGATTTACGCCAAAAAATTATCATCATCAAATTATATCAAGGACTAACTGAATCTGAAGTTTTCTGAAAATCCGTGCTTTAGTTCTTGAGATATAGGTATTGTGAAAATCATGAATTATGCAGCGTAGTAATGCCACCTGCTGGGCGATTTACACCAGAACGTAATCAGCACTAAGTTACATCAGGGACTAACTGAATCTAAAGTTTTATTAAATTCCGCTCATTAGTGTTTGAGAAAGAGCGCCCACAAAATTTGTGTCTCATCATACACAGACATGTGTCACACATTGTGTCACACATAGACAGACGAACTCACAGATAGACATTTTATAAAAATATGTTTTTCGGGATCTCTGACCCCTAAAACGTATAAATCCGTCAAAAACCGGAATTCGAAAATTTTCACGAATCCAATACTTTCTACTTGTAAAGATAGAGGAAAGTAAAAACATAGATAGGGCATATTCAACGTAACTTTTATTTGTGTTTATAGTACACCTTGCTAGGTAATACGGTAATAAAATGTGTTAAAAGTAAGTTTTTTATCTTTTCCATATGGGAATTCGAACTCAAGTTGAAAATTCTGCAGCATCAGTACAACAGTTTACATTCTCTTTACCACCATTCTTTTGGAATACAAGTTAATTTTACAGAATGAATGTTTATTTATCATTATGGTGTCAACGTTGTACTCGTAATTATAATGCACAACTAAGCATACTTTTTATGCGAAGTTTATCATGTTTTAATATACTTTAAAAAGGCTGTAGGATGTTTTTCAGCGTAATCCTTTTTTTAAATTAAACTTTTCTCAAACGAAAAAATGTATATATCTAAAACGATTCAAAATGTCGAAAACTATACATTTTTTTCTTCTGCGAATTAGATTCGTATATGGGGCATTTTTACAATCTTTTGACTTTTAAGTCCCTGAATAATAATTTTTATTTTAGTACATATTCTTGTGGGTTTTTTTATTTCATATATTGGGGAACATCCCATTTCATGATTGCATAACAATATTAACGAGATAAACAAGTTTTGGACGATGTTAGGGGGTCCAAATACCAGGAAAACCCATATCCCGTGTCCCTGGTGCTGATTTTTAAGTTTGGATCTGTCTGTATAAAATTGTTTCAATAAAAATAATTCGATGTAATCTTTTTTCCGGAACTGGGACAATTGTTTTATATAAATATGTAGCAAAAAATTAATCTGCACACATTTTTACGTTTGATATATTTTTTTAAATTCTGTCCCTGGGTTTTAGATTCCTCACCCATCAAGTTTTTCTCATGCAGAAGTGTGCTAGAGAAATAATGTCTAAAATTCTTTGACAGGAAATTTACTGCAGAATTTAAATCAGCATTTAATCTTCAATTTAAAGCATCGTGGCTTTATTGGTAGTCTTACCGTCCCTAAGGTTTATTCCTGCACTTTTCGAGGTAAATTAATTTTTTTTTTTTTAATTTAATCCAATGTAAATAACTGTTTCTAAAAATCAATGAACATTGTGGCTGTCACTTAGTCTTAACATGATTTACCTAAAAATAATCGTAATTTTCCTTACAGTCCCATCCTTACCAGAACACCCCTTCTTTTTCCATTACCGTCCCTTTTTTCCTATACCATCCCTTTTTTTTCCTTCCGTCCCTTCTTTAACACCCCTTTAAGACAATGTTATACCAAAATTTTGTACTAAAAATACTACATTGTTATTATTTCTTATTTGAATGTCCCGTGAGTACTATGCAAATTCATTATAAGTAAAAATTTAGAAGAAAATAGAAAGTTATAGTGGTAAAATGGTAAGGAAAATTAAACTCACAAGTTTAACTTAAACCTCAGTTAAACAAAAAAATTTTCGCTGCTCACCATTTTTCTTTATTTTGAATTATTATGGCATTCGTCTATCAGATTAAAATGTTATTTTAGCAAGTTTAATTTCACCAGATTTTTATTCCCGAAAGTCAAAAGATTGTGAGAATGCCCCATATACATACATAATCTAAAAATTTCCCTTCAAATTTCCAAAACATTCCAGAAAGTTAATACCCACAATGTCCGCATGAATTCTCTTTCAAAACTTATAAACAGAAAACAAATTTAAAAAAAAGTTTACAAGAAAATTTTATTTAACTAAAACATACCAAAAATTAGAAAGTAGATATACAGTAGAACCTCTTTTAACTGATACTCTCGGTTAACCGAAATCCATTTTTAAATTTTTTTTCTTTTTTTTACTATCACAATTTTTGTGTGCAAAATTCATTTTGAAACATTTTTAAACTATTATATCCGTTGTGTGCAAGAGGTCCTTTCCGAACTACAAGTACATATAGATATTTTCGAACCCCTTTCTCAGGGTTAATTTGAATTTAACTTGAGCTCCCGTAAGCTGAAGAGTGGAACGAAGAAAACGAACAAAATAGCAATTCCGAAGTTTTTGAATTTTTGCAAATGGTTTGGCATGGCTGGAGTAGCAGAAAGACTGTGATAGTGGTGAACTAATAATAATAAAAAACTCCGTGACAGAACTTCAAAGCAAAGGAAATCGAAACTGCGACAAACAAAACATTTTTTCAAACTCTTATGATATATGTAAAAGGTACTTAACTTCAAAATTAAAATTAAGGTAATTTATTCTTGTTTCTATTTTGCTATTGCTTTATTTTTTGTTAAGCACTTGTTACCATAATAAGAAATATTACAAATATTTCTCCTTAATCTTAAAATTAAAGCATTCTCAGTTATCCGAAAATTTCGATTTTCCGAAAGAGGGACGGTCCCAATTACTTCGGATAATCGAGGTTCTACTGTATTTTTAAATTTCTGAAAAAAAATGTAATATTTTGAATATTATTAATAAATTCCATATATTTATACGTAATCGTACATTATATTAATGTATAAAAGCCACGGCAGCAATTTTTTAGCACATAATATGATAAAACAAATATAGTTAAAGTTTTTCTTATTAAAAAAGGGCAATAAAGGAATTTTATCAAGAAATATACCTCATACCAAATCTGAAAAAAAAATGCCGTCCTGCCTTTTATTCCTTAATACTATGTATGATAAAGTATAAGCATATGGAAGTTATAGTTAAGAAAAATTTTCATTTGTCTGACTGAGAAAAATGTATATCCTTATATTTAGGGCGTTTTAGTTTAATAAAAGTCAGAGTATTATTATTTGTTAATTGTTGAAATCAACGTTTCTGTTGTGATAAACTTATTTTTACTTTGTAGTATATTATTTTGATATTGATTTTACTGCAAATCGTAAGCAACATTAATCAGACGGCGAGACAGTGGAAAAGTAATAAAAGACAAATTTTCTGTCATTTTCAGTTGAAGCAGTAGTTCAAACTATAGTGCTTAATCTCGTTTTTTAGCGTTTAAAAGCCAGCACATAAAAAAAAGACATGTAGTGTTACCTAAAATAAACAACAATAAAATAATATTTGAAATAACTAACTTTACAATTTTAATTAATTTTTCAACTACTTTTCAGCAGTGACATTACGCTTGAAATTATTCAATAATTAAGGACGTGAATTATCACTTCGCTAACAAAGTGTAAACCAACAGAGTGAAAACTGTTCAAGCCGGGAATCGAACTCGGACCCCTGGAATAGCGCTCCAGTGCTCTACCATTTAAGCCACGGGGACGATGCCCGGATTGGCATCACTCACTTACATATCTCGCGGTATCTACTAACATATGTCGATATCTACTTACATATGTCGGCATATAATCTTACTTACCGACATATGTAAGTGAGAGATTCCAAGCTGGGCATCGTCCTCGGGGCTTAAATGGTAGAGCACTGGAGAGCTATTCCAGGGGTCGCGTGTTTTTGGCCAATTTTTTATCGACTATCTGCTGATAGTGCATGCCATAAGAATTTTCCTTAGATGGAAGTTTCAAACTACATTAAATATAGGCCTACCCCGAGTATTGATAATATTGTTTACTAATCAACAATCCAATTTGATAGGTTTGTTTAGACAAAGTTGTCGTTCTCTAAAAAAGTCGCACTCATCAACAATTGCCCACTATAAAGATCACATACACCACGTTTGACTTATCGCGATCAACAAGCACCATCGATTTTTTTTTTTTAACATTACCTTTCACAACTTATATATAAAACTCGTGCAACATTTCAATATATTTCAATTAAAATTTTATTATTTTTGAAAAATTCTAAAAATTAAGTAAGTCATAGACCAAAAGAGATATTTTTGTCATTTTCAAATTAGAAATTGTTTAAAGAATGAAATTTCGACCGTTTATGAAATGGTATAAAAACAATTGCATGAAATTATTACTTTTTTCATGTGAATTACTTTTCAGAAAATGTTTACTGTAAATCATGATGAAATTGTTAGAAATGTAATACTATCATGTCGAGTAATTGGACTGAAGTCCTTTTTTAGCGTTCTTTTCAGACAACTAAATGTAGACATGCTTATATCAGGACATTGCAAACTTAGAGAAATGGAATTCTTCAGTGCTGATGGTTTATCGTTAATTTGTTAATAGAGATGTTCCACGCCTGGAATGCAAATGAACATAAAAAATTGTGGCTAGATAAATAAAAAAAATATTTTTTAATAATTTATAGAAAACGTTCATTTACATTTCACGCTTTTAACTTCGTTTGTTGATTGCCTGAGTTTAATTTTGCAATATATTTTCGATCAACTTTGAGGATTTTCCTTGAATGCTGCACACAAGTTCATCGATGAAATGCAATATTCATGTATCAGGACCGTACTTCAAAAGAGCGAAACTCTAGCCACAAAAAAACATTCTTTTGTGTTTTTGATTGAAATCATATATCTAGGGAATCGATTTTTCTCAAATTTTAGAAATAAGTTCATTGTCGATGGCAATACAATATTCATGTATAGTCAGGGATGTACCGCATCAGGGTGTGAGGTCTAGGAGTAAATGCATTCATTTGCATTTTTCATTGAAATCACGTAACTAAGGAGCCGATATGTTGCAAATTTTAGAAACAACTTCATTGTCAGTATGGTAATCCAATATTCGTGTATTATCAGGGCTGTACAACAACAGGGATAGGTTTAGGGGCAAAAAAATTCTTTTACGTTTTTGATTGAAATCACATATCTTATTTACAGATTTCTCTCAATTTTTTTACATTAGTTCATCGTCGATGACAACGCAATATCGATGGGCAGGATCTCAACAAGGGGAAGGTCTAGGGACAAAAACATTCTTTTTACGTTTTTTATTGAAATTACATACTATCTAAGGAACCAATTTATCTTAAGTTTTGGAACTAAGTTCGTTGAAAATATAATGTATAAGTATTTTAAGGAACGCACCTCATGAGGGGCTGGCACCAGGTGCAAAATTCTTCCTTTACGTTTTTGGTTTACAGAAAATATGTAACGAACCGGTTTTACCAAATTTTTTCACATAAGTTGTTTTATTGTCGATGACAAGTATTGTCGTCAGGTTGAACAGGTTTAAGAATTTTCTGGGCCATACCTTATAGCTTAGACAAGGCTAATTCAATGCATTAAATTTTGGATTAAAAGCGTGTTACTTAAATGCTTATTTCTTGTTCTCTTTTTTAATCGAAAAAAAAATGTTTCGCATTTAGCAATCGACCAAATATTAAAATAAAATTTGAGTTTTCATTTCGAAATTGACATTTGTTGTTCAGTGTATTTAAAACACCACTTCAAATATACTTTAGAAAATTATATACTCGTTAAAATACATTCATCGCTAGATGCATTACAAACTAATATGTTTTTGTCACCTATGTCACTTACATAATGTCATATACATTATATTCCTGTAGTTACTTCAAACCCATTTTATGTTTTTTATGCAATATCTTCCCATATTGTTGACATGCTGTCAACTTCATATGGAATTCCCTTCACAAAATTTAAAACTAAAATTTTAATTAGTCATGAACCTTTTTTGAAGACAAGTATTCAAATAACCTGAAATTTTGAATAGATCTTTTAGAACAATATTTTATTTTTTCATATAGAAAAGAAATCGCTTTATTACTCATATTTTTAAACAGTTGTTTAAGTACTTATAATAAACACTTTAAAATAACTCCGGCTTAATAATCGCTGTTTAATTTTAACTTTGAGTTATGCAGCGTTTCCTATTACTCTAAAATACAAAAGAATATGTTTAAACATTTAATCAATTTAAACTAAGAGATACTTTAAAGCTATCCTAATACTTGTGAGTCCAAACCATCTGGTATAATGTAAAAAAATTGAAGCAGTATAAACCTGTAAAATACTTATAATTTATTCTGCATTTTAGTTGCTGATAACTTGACAATGTATCATTTTAACGCAAAAAATATCAAAATACAATATTTTGTTAAGTTTTAACATTTACAAAAATGGCAGGATGTATCCGCTGTTGTAAACTGTTAAATATTTAACGAAAATATACATAGTAAGTATTACCAGGATTAAACTTGTCAAATATTTTTTTTAATGAAACAGCTGCAGTAAATTATCATTTAGTGTCTGATGCTTAAGTAAATAGATAAATGAAAATGAAAGACATTTTTTGCTTTTAAACTTTCCAAATTTCATTTTATTTTTGAAACAAATTTTATATATTTTATGAAAACATTTTTTTAAATATTTTATCAAAGAAAACATACAAATTATAAGAAAGTAAATAGTTTATGGTTTTAAGCTATTGAAAAAGGTAAAGAATTTTAAAGTGTAAAATAAACAAAATTTTTTGACTATTGTAATTTAAGTAAAATTAATGATTTATATATACAATATTTATTTTATAAATAAATTTAAAGGTTAGATATATAGCTATATTTTGTTCGGTTTTTTCAATAAGACTGTGAATGGGATTGCAGGGATGAAAATAAATTAACATTTATCAAATATCTTTGATATTAATCATTACTTCTTTCATTTTGTATTGAAAAGAATCCAAGAATCCTCTGTATATTAAACAATAATTAAATGGGTACAAAAAAATTGACTCATTATAATATTTGCATTTTCGCTCGATTTATTATCGAGAATTGTATCATGTACTATTTATAATTTCTCGTAAGCGAATGGTATATCTTTTTAAGTAATAGTATTTAATTTTAATAGTATTATCTTAGTATTTTTAATCTAATTTCAGATTTAAGTATATTTTTTTTATATATAAATAAAATTATAATGCATATATTTTAAATAGGTAAAGTATTCTTAATTGTATACTAAAACTAATTACAGAACGTAGATTCCATGCATTTTGTCGTTTGAAAGAATGAAATTTTCTGTTAAATTTCGTTCATTCGGTTAATTTAATTTATTTCTGATATTTTATTTTTTCTGCTTGGCATTTCAATATGCTTTTGATATTGAATACATATTACAATATCCACGAAAAGTTCTGTATATTGAGTTATTTTTATTATAATATCAGTACTATGAAGAAATTGATAACATTTAGTTTAAGATCAATTCCATCTAACTGACGTAACACTTGACCATCGAATTTTGTTTTCAAAACTGTGTAGAAAATTTACTAATAAAGCTAGATTTTTTTTTTTTTTTTTTTTTTTTTCAATTTAAAATATTTCTTACCAAGGACTTATAACCCAAATACCTGCAGATTATTTCAATCTCTCTTTTAGTCCAAAAAATTGCAATTCAAAATTCGGTAACTGATGTAACATAAAATAGACAAACATTTTTTTCTGCCTTCATTGAAGTGTAAAAATTACCAAAACTATACCGTTAAAAAAGTGATATAATGTTCTAAACAACACTAAGTAATGGAAAATTATAGCAGTAACTTGTTTAATTAATTTCTGACAATAAAAAAAGAAAAAGATAGCATTTAAATATGTAACTACGTAACTTTTATTGTGTAACTGACGTAACATTATGACTTTAGAAAGACAATAATGGTACTTAACTTAGTTTGTAAACAGTTATTTACAATTATAGAGCATAAAAACTACCAAACTTTTCAATCATACCTTTAACTTAAACATATCATAAATTTTATTTTCCCAAAAATGAGAATTTTCTGTGGAATTGCCCTTAATTAATGTGTTCAGTATGTACTGAAGTCTGTTTCAGATACTTTTTCTTCGTAGAAACTAAACTGTTTAATTTTTGAAGATTTAAACTGTATATTTTTTTATCTGAATATTTTTTATTTTAAACAACAACAACAACAACAAAAATGATGTGTTCCTGTGATTTTACAAAACAGAGTTATTATTATTGAACTCGGGCACTTTACATCAAACAAATCTGAAGTTTTTTAGATTATTACCTTATTTAAATATCGTTCATTCTGTTAATATAATTTATTTTTTGTATTTAGTTTTTCCTACCTCAAATTCCGGTGTATTTTTTATATTGAGTACATATTGCAATATTCTCAAAAGTTTCTGTATATTAAGATATTTTTAATCTTTTAGTGTATTTTTACTTAACAACAGCAATCAGTGATAAAGGAAAACCAAAAATGACATTTAACCTTCAGCTCTTTGTTCTTTATGCTCTGTACCACTTAGGAGTGCAGCTCTCAAAAGCTTCACTCAGTCATGTGTTCACGGACGAGTGTAGTGGCTAACCCGATGGTCATTATGTGGAAATGCAATAATTATATTTTCTTGGTTCTAGTTTAATAGATTGCAGTATTTTGGAATTCATTTGAAGCTTGAAATCTCGGTCTATTTTTAGCTCTCACTTTGCTATTTTAATTATTTTCTTTTAGAAACCCATAAAAGATTATTCAAATTCTTTGATATTAATCATTACTTCTTTCATTTTGTATTAAAAAACAATCCAAGAATCTTCTGTATATTACACAATAATTACATGGGTACAAAACAATTGACTCAGTATATCTATTTGCGTTTTCGCTCGATTTATTACCAAGAATTCTGTCATATATTATTTATAATTTCTCGTAATCGAATGCTATTTCTTTCCTTTTTAAGTAATAGGAATTATTAGGTAAATGTTAACTTATTTTCATCAATGCAATCCCATTCACAGTCTTACTGAAAAAAATCCCTACCGGCTGGGCCTGCAGGCGGAGGTAGATTTCGAAGTTAAGTACTAATTTCAACAACAAAAACTAAATCAAGATTAGAGATAAACCCACTTTAACAATTTTATCTGGCCGCTTTTCACGAGTTTTTAATTTCACTTTTATACAAGAGCTGTTTTTATCAGAATCACGTTAAGGCGGTATTCAAGAAATATTTTTCCATGCTCAACAACTCGAAATTTTCTGACACATTTTCAGATTAATTTTTAAAAGTAAAAACATGAAACGTGCTGACGTGATTTTTTAAGAGATTTATAAACAACCTATTTATTTTTTTTTTTCGTTCAATTAATTAGAATTTCTAAGGGTCATGATCGGTGTAGATCTGCAAAAAATTTTCAGAAATTCCAACTTATGGGTGATTACAATAGGTAGTATTTCATGCGAAATCTACCTAAAAACTGAGCAAAATAAAGCCGTATATCTAATCTTTGATTTTCACGATATTCTAAATAGGTGCTTTTATATGTTTCTAATGAAAACTGCACATTATAGTTCTATTTCAAAATATTATTATTTTTTTCTTGATTTGATATTTATGATATAGATGCACATCAAAATTCGAATGTATCATAAAAGTCCGTGGAACAATATGAGTTTCATATCAAACGTAAAGTTCATGTTAGGTCACTCGACGGTAAATACACCCTATACATTTAAGCTGAACTAATGAAGGGATGTATGAAATGTTTAATTATTGCGTCTTGGAAATTTGTAGGAGGAATTATATTTATATAGATATCTTTTATATCAAGCTTAAGTATTAAATTCTTGAGCGTCAGAATAAAGTCAGTATTAATAATAACAAGCACTCATAAGGTGTTAAAAATTTAATTCCAGTGTCTGTGAAAATTATTTATAACGACGCGTTGTGAACTTAATTCTGAAATTTAGTACTTAGGAAAAATGATAAGAAAATGTTGTAACTGAATATTTTCCTTTTAACGCGTAACTGATTCAGAAAGTCGGATAAAAACTATAACAGGGAGTAAATATTATTAATGCATTTTTATTAAACATGATTACAAGGCCTACTGAGTACTAATTCAAATGAGTTAAGTTTTTTTTTTTTTTTTTTTTTTTTAAATCTTTTAGTCAATTACTAAAAGTGAAACTGACATATGCTTTTGAATGTGATTTGTGTTTCACCTACTATTTAATTTCATTGAAAGCAAAATGCCATCAATTTAGTTTAGTCTAATACCAATTATTAATTTATAACTAATTATGATTCCTGACACACGTCAACCCGAAATCGACCCAAACCCGAAATAAAAACTGGTATCCAATGCTTAATTTGTACTAGAGCTCACCGGAGCTGAGCTCCCGCAATTCTTCGATTTTAGTAAATATTTCATTATTGGTCAGAATTCATCGTAGCTAAAGAATATTGCGCTCCGGGGCCCACCTGAACAAAGCTGTGTTTTTTGTTTTGCTAGTTTGTACAAAGAAATCCTTGGCGAGTAGATTTTCTGAAAACACTCCACTCCTGATTTCAATATTTTTGTACTGTTGATTTATTAGATTTTATTATATACTAGAGTACCCGGCGTTACCCGGAATTTTAAGAATGTTTGTTTTAAAAAATTAATTTCAAAATTAAACCTATAATATAAAACAAACATTAAAGAAAGCCGCAAAGCCATCTTTATTTCAGTTCTTCACTAAGAATGAGCTCTAGGGACCTAAACCTTTGTAGAAATTCTAATATATATGCTTAGACATACGTATATCTATATATGGAATAAATTAAAAAATGGCGAAAACAAATTCAGAGAACATCAAAATGTTAAAATGTGCCAATATTTCCATAATCGGTTTTATCATGTTTCAATACATTTTTGACATTATATATTCACCTACTGACGTTCATTATATTTCCAATATGACGTAGCATTCACTTTTTTAATTCGTCAAACTGTGAATTTCATTTACATTTTTCACGTGAAAAATCTTGCAATAGAATAGTTATGACGTAATATTCACTTTTTTTTTATAAATTCGTCAAACTATTTATTTCATTTTCATTTTTCGCGTGAAAATCTTGCAATAGAAAAGTAATTGTTATGGTAAGAATTTTATTCCGGATTTTTAATTGTTGGCAATTGCTTTAACAAAAAATGCTTACATTTTATAGGAAATTGTTGTTAACTTGGTGGTTTTTATTATTAAAATTTAACTATAAATTATTTCGATTCTGGATTACTTTAGTTGCCTTGGCCGTGTTTTAATACACATGTAGGTAACATTTCGCAATTCTGGCTTCAAAGCTGTGCATTTGTATAGAATTCCAGACAAACAAATTTTCACTGTTATATATTAGATAAATGCATACAGATATACTCAAAGTAGATTAAAATTTTCATTTTGCTGAAGGCGAAATCGCTTTAAATTTTGTAGATGATGTATGAAATAAAAATATGCGGGTGATGAGGGATACACTACAGTTGTTAATACTGAAGAATATTAGAGTTCCAGCGCTTTTTTTTTTGTTAGAAACTAAGCCCTGCCCATATCACTCTTTTAAATTGTTCTTTGTCTTTGAAAACTGTTCTTAGTGAAAATTTACGTTGAAAACGTTGAAAACCATTTCAAATTTAAATTCAATTAATAACAATTTCTCAGAAATCGTAATTTGAGAACATCTTTCTCTTGTGTCCTAAGAGAGGCAGAGGTCTCTAGACGAAAGTAATAATAACCCAAGGTCTAGGCAAAAATAGTCATTATTATAATACTGAAATAATTTTTTTTGATCGGTTCGGTAGTTTTGGAGTAATTTAGATTTTAGAACATTTCTTGTTTACTTCACTCTTTTAAATTTTGAATTTTTTTAAACGCTGTTTTTTAGCATTAAACTATCTAAAGTAACCAACATGGCAATTTAAAGTTTTATACCTAACAAATTCAAAGAAATCTTACAACGCTTTTTCGCTTTGGCACCTTCTTCAGGTATCGAGATAAGAAGACATAGGTATCGGCATAAAAAGTACATTGTAAAAAAAAAAGTTGTGATTTTTCCTGCACTTTCCATTGTAATTTTTCAAGCACCGATGCTGTAAAATCGAATTCAAGCAACGAGTGAAGTAAAAACCTAATTCTTTCTGTCGCATGCACCACGCAGCCAATAGCAACACTACACAGATTTGAAACTTTTACAGCTCTCTTAAAGACAGCAGATTTTAAATTTTACAGCAACTGTGTTGGCAGCCGGTGTGCTATCACCTTTTGATGTAAAAGACAGATTTTTTTTTCTGTACCGTGCCTATTTTGAATCAGAGACATCATTTTGCCACCATTGGTTTTAGATGTGTTCGTAATTATATAAATAAGTCACCTGTAGTCGTCGTCTGGTCCCCCCGTCTGTCTGTCCGCATATAAGGAAAGAGCATGTTTATAAACAAAACACTTCCGACAACCAATTTACCATTATATTTTTGTCATAGCGATCATTGCAGCAATCGTCTTGGCGACATAGGCTTTAATCTATGACGTAGGCCAATCATATCATAAGCCTGTTAATCCTAGACCAATCAAATTTCCCAAACTCATCTTTACAGTAGGAGCCATAAAGAACAGAGAGGTGCTTCTTGCCGATCCACAGTAATTCGAGCCACAATGACGTCAGCTGCCCTTTCCTTATAACAGCACAAGAACTACCCAACCGAATGGTTTGAAATTTCATATATATCATCGTTGTAGACTTTTTTTAAGTCATTTCAAATTTTAGGAAAATCGAATCAAAACTTAAAAAGATATTAATAAAAGTTTCCTTCAATGTATTAAATCCCATCATACGTAATTAATTTAATCATATCCCATGATAGATAATGATTCTACGTTGTCATGGTGATTACGTCCTATTTAATATGGAGTCCTATTATTTCCGTTTTACTGAATTTAATATATTATATATAATTGTAATAAATTTTGTATTCATGCATTTGTGCATAAGAGTGCAACAGCTATTGCACCAAGATCTGAATATTTATAAAACTAGCTATAGTACGAACGCACATCATTTTCCAAATTTGACGTACAATTTCCGACTTGTTTAAATGGATTTTGTAGTTCTGGAGACTACCTCCTACAAACGTTTCTTCTTTGTAATATTAGTATAGATGTAACTTAAAAACTTTATACAAAGTATTGTAACTTTATCTTTTATAGAAATTTAGATATATAAATTTAAAAATGCCAAATGATGAAAAAGTATATTCTGTGATAAATGCATTTAAATCCTTCAAGAAAACGCAGTGTAAAATAAAAGTATATTAAACTGATCTTAGTATCCTATTTACTTACATTTTTATCACTTTTTTCTAAACGTTCTAGAATTTGTTAAAGCTAAAAAAAAAAAGGAAAAATGTGATTTTTTATTTTTTTTTTAATTACACTCTCAGAAAAAACTAAATTTACGAGCGTTTGCCCTTCCATTTTCACGGGCAACAGCCATATTTGATGAAAAACGGCCTGATCCATTAAATAAGCTGCCTTATCCCTTAGATACTTAGAAAAATAAGGGCAATCCACATGTTTTTTTACAATTCTAGCCCATCTGTTAGCAAAAATACGAATTGGTAATTGGATATGGATTTTTTTTTCTTTTACGGGGTATGACTGGAATCTCTGTTGCCGGCCTCTGCCCGTAATTTTACAGGGATATTTTGTGTGTGTATAAGGCAGAGCAAGTTGTGTGAAAAAATCTTGACGCTCGTGGATAAAAGTGTGCGAGTCAGTGTTAAAACAGGATCTGCTTTGAAATTAACACTTTCTTTATTTAATTTGTTATAAGCCCTAAATTAAATGTATTAATATTTTCGTATTTAACAGTTAATTATACAACTTTAGTTAAGACATAGAAATGTTTTTTTTTTTTTAATTCAGTGCTACTTTAACGAATTGAACGATATTTTTTTAATCCCATGTTCATTATCTAAAATGTACGGCTTGAGTTATTCCAATAACTTTGTTTTAGGTTGTTTTTAAAAATTTTGATGATGTGATTCCTAACAATTTTGTTAGAATATTTCCTTTAGATAAAAAGTATACTGAAATAAATGAATTCAAATGAAGAAAACTGCACTCGGAACAGAAAGTATAAAATCAGCGGAGCAAAAAAAAGAAAAAAAAACTGCAGCTAAGAAAAAAAATATTTAGCGTGCTTTAAATTGCATGAAACTGTGCTTATATAATATTAAGTTTAGCTGAAAGCAAGGTAATAGCTTGAACTAAAATATTCTATTACACTTATGTGACATTTGCAGGTATACATAATTAATTCGTAAACTCATATATAGATAATTTGTTTCGGTTTTATATGTTTTTGCTAAAAGCTTAAATGTGGAATTTAGGAGTTCTTCATGAATAATATACACCTGGCTGTAAATTTTCAAAAAGCTTTTATATACTCTAAGAACAGATTTTGCAATGGCCTCTACGTTTTACTAAATAGAGATATGACGAAATTTTTTATGGGTTCCTAATTTTAGTGTACAGAAATAAAACCAGGATCGCATTTGATGCATATATTTAAAAATATCAAACTAATGAGTACATACTTTAAGTCTTTTTATAATGACAAGTTAGAGTTAACTACAATTCTTGTCTAATACGTAAAAAATAAAATAGTGGTAATGTTTTCAGAAAAATGTCAAAACTGAAAGTTTTATAATTTTGGTACCGAAATTGAAAAGGAATGTATTATTTTACCTATTTATAATTAATTTTTCAATTAGTACATTAAGTTAAACCATTTATTGACGCATTGTAATATAATTAAAAGCTATACTTATTGCGTTGCATAAACAAATGTCGTAAAAAAAGTTTTAATATATTATCGTCAAAGACTTATTTTTTACCTCTAGAATTTTATATAATTTATATGTGTTACTTTATTATAAAAAAGGCTACTTTCTTATGTATGGATCATTATATTTCATGTTGCATTTACCAGGTTATCTCTTTTCTGTTTATTGTTTTTTTCAGGAGTATTGTTAAAAATTGGGTACCTGATGTACGCGTTTTTAAATTAATATTCTTATTTCAAAAAAGAAATTATTTTAAAGAAATTTTTATAAAGAAGTTGTTTTATAGGCTATTATTTATGCAGTATCAGAGTTACATGAACATAAAATTACAGTGTAAGCAAAAGAAAATCCTTACAAATATGGAAATTATACTCGTAATCAGGTTGGCAGTATGACTTTTTGCATCATTTGCCTAAAAACATACAAAACAATAATTATTAATTAAAAAAATAATTGCAATTGAATTTTTTTTAATAATAGAATAGTGGTGTGGTGTAACCAAACAATACATTTAAATAATTAACTAATAAAAATTAATTGATTTTTCACATAAATTATATCTTCACAGGGCCTAAAAAATCCTGTCCATGGCCTATCATAGCCCTGTTCTCTACCACTTACTGTTTCTGTAATGTAAATTCAAGACATTTTTATGGTACATTATTTATTTTTTATTCATATTTTTATGAAGCTAATCCGAGGTTCAATTTCTTCAAGTATTACCTTTTTTATAACATTGATTGTTAACTGTTTTATTTGATAAATAACTACGACCACAAGAAATTGAGTCATGTCCGTGGACGAAGAAAAAAACCAACAACTTCTAAATAGTCCAACATCTGATAGAAAAAAATAATCTATAGTGTGAAACAGAAGTTTTTTAGTCACGTTGTAGCCCGTTTTATCAGTGTAAAATAAGTTTTAACTTTTATCTATTTAAAAAATAACAATAATTAAGTGTGAAGAAACATGTTCGTAACGATCACACCATCAGTTGTACGTAAAGACCGCACTTGGACAAGATAAAAACAGTTAAAAATGATAAAATGGTAAAATTAAATAGAATAATATATAACGATTATTACACAATTCAGAAGCATAATTTAATTAAGTCTAATAATTAGTGTGTTACAAATGAATTACTAAAACAAGCCAGGTATGGGACATCGCGGTTAGGATAAACGTTACATAAAAATGCAATTCTAATTAAACTTTCTAAAGACTTAAGAAATTATTGACATTATATTAGATAAGCCTAAGGCAATATAAAAACATTTTTTAATCCTTAATTTATAAAAAAAAAATTAGAAAATATAGCGCTAAAAAATATAATTTACCCGGAGAGCTGAAATGGACTTTTAGCCCTAATATCTATCAAATATAGTTCCAAATCCATAATAGCTATTAGCTAACATATTCACAGAATCACTTGTATCGAAAAAAGTCCGCAGAAAAGCTTCGGAAATTGTACTGTCAACGGATTGAAGTACAAACTCCATATTTTTACAAAATTTCTGTGCAGTGTATACAGACAAACATATTAGTAATAAAAGGTTTTCAGACTTTCACTTCTGTGTGCAAATGTAAGTGCGGAGACATTCAGGCAACTTTGAACAAATACAGTTGTGGAACCAGTGTTTGCCTAATATAAAACGACTATACGCTATCATACGGGAGTGACAGTAACATCTGCAGTGTCAAATTTAGAAGTTACCTATACTATCTAGAAAAATATGAGCAATAACGGAACAAAGTGAATAACAAAACTGCAGAATGTCCTACATTTAATATGAAAGTTTACTTAAATATAAATATAACTAATTAAACAAGTTGGAAATTCATGTCAATCGTGGCAAATCAGGTGCGTTCGTACTATAACTAATCGTATAAATATCTTTTGCACCGCATACTGTACTGAATGTATATTTTAGTGCACTTCAAAAGTGCATATAAATTTCATTCTGTTCGAAAGGCTGTAACATCATTAAAATTCACTTGAAATATTTCTTTCCCATTGGCCGTAATGTAACGGAAAACTTTTGACTGTCCCTGTAATTAAACTATACATCCGATTTTCAGAAAATTTGAAACGAGTCGACAAAATTTTACCACAATTATATATTTAAAATTTCAGACCATTCGGTTGAGTAGTTTTTGCTCTGTCATATGCAGACGGGCAAACAGACAGACGGACCGAACGATGACTATAGGTGCTACGTATTTATATAATTACGAACGCACCGAAAAAGCCTTAATGCGGGATTGTAGAAGGCCGAAAGAAAGGTGTTTTTCAGCAATTTTTTTTCTGTATTAATAATGAAGATTTTAACTACGAGTTTTTTGCATATTAATTCTTATTATTTGATGAACATTTAAATTTTTTAAATAAAAAATTAGTCATATGGCCCCAGTTGCGTGGGTGCTTGCCGTAGCGTACGCGCCGTGCATTTCCAACCGGAGGTTATCCAATAGATCCCATAGTTTTTTTTTTTCAATCACTTTACGTTAAAGAATATTAAAGTAGATAATACTGTCTGAAGCTTCAACCCCTTTGAGATCAAAAAGTGTAAAATCAACAAAGTGGCAGCGATTTCTAAAAAGGTCTATTTCTGACACATTTTTTTGCACTTTGGTATGCTTCTAAAAATATTTATTTTTTATAAAAATGGCTAAAAGGGATTCAAGCTCGAATAAATTATATCATCTTTAATTAAAAAATATAATTAGAAAAGTTGGTTTAATTTGTTTTTGCGGTCTGATGTCGCCCAGTTTGAAAAGTGTCATTTTGCGTAAAAATGGGTTTATAGGACTTCAAAACTGTGTAAGTAAACCTACGGACGCGTTGCGCTAAAACACTAAATAACCACGAAAGAATTTCGAATTCGGTAAAATCGTTATACACGGATAATCTACATACTATAGGAAATAGAAATATTGAAAAAAAGAAAAATTGATCTTTTCAACGGAAAAAAGCGCTCCCCTCCTCCTTAAAGCCTTACGTTTTTCGATATACAATGACCGGCTTAAATGTGCGCTAATCGAATATAAATTGCGGGATTTTTTCTTTAGTAAAAATAATAATTTAATTAGACTTTTTACTTTGTTATCTACCAAGGATATTCTCAAATCCTCGCCAGTAAAATTTATGTGTTTTACGGATTTTATTTATTTTCTTAATTACTATTATTTTATTTTTTTGCAGTGATACAGACTAATATAAAGAGTAATAACAATATTCCGCGCATTAATTAATTACTAAGTAATAATTTTAATTTTCGTGTATGATTAATGGGAAAGTCTGTATAATTTGCATTACACTTTTATTTATATTAAAAGAAATTCCTTCCATAAATGGTATCGTAAAATGTAAAGTTTTGATAAACAAAATATCTTTAAAAGATCTAATAATGCTCCAAAAAATTTCGATGTGGAATGAATGTAGATAAATGCATTATTCAAACTCGTACGACAAATGAAATCACATTCATCTTTATCTGTATATCTTTTCAGAGTAAGCGTCAAGATTTTGTATATGTTACAGAGGCATCGATAGCTCATTTATAACAATATACGTTTTGTATATTTTCCGAAACTTTTTTTTATCTTAAATTTGTGTTTAAAGAACTTTTTTTTACGGATATCCCAAGAGTTATTCAGAAATTTAACGAAATAGCATAAAAAAAGATTGGGTAATATAACATGGTGAATATTATTCTGAAAGACTTGAAAAGAAACATAAATAACATGCTGATCCAGAAAGGCAAAAAGCTCCTGTGAGAGCAATGATAAACTACTAGCAACGTATGTGCTATTTTTCTGACAGAAAACCTTTGAATATAAAGGAATTTTCTTGCGGATTAATATTAACAATATAAGTAATAACAAAACAGTAATAATTAATACAGGACTTTCTCGAAATTTTATTGTGTGAAGATTAATGTACTTAATTTACAGATACACCCAGCTTTTTAATTTTCCCTTATTTGCATTATGTAATGTTTTCATGTTTTAGCTTTGAACATTTTATTTATATTTTACTAACTGATCCGCTCGGCGTTCTCTGGATAATAACCTTAAATATTCCTAACACTAGTTGGACGTGAAAATCACAAACTTTCTTCCATCACATACACGTTAATACTTCAAATAGTGTAACTTTTTATTACACTTCAAGTTTTTGTCAATAAATGTTCCAAAACCATGGGGGGGGGGGGGGGTAGAAAAAAATTTCGTAGTAAGTCTAATCAACATGTAATGTATCAAAAAATGTATTTTTTCTTTCTTTTTTTTTTTGCATATTACGAATATTGAAATTAAACATAGACTAGATAATTGGATGATTCAGTATGATTTTCTTCAACTTCTACTGCCCCCGCCTCGAAAATCGAACAAAATTCGCTATTACAGCGCCAGCTTTTGATGGATTATTCCCAGTTTCAACTGGTACCTGCTGGCTATAGCCTAAGAAATATATATGCAGTTTGATTCAGTTTTATGCATGACTTCATACACTTTTCGATGATACAAAGAGGACATATAGACACGCGAACAGACAGACATTTTGTAAAATGTGTTTTTCGGTATCTCTGACACCTAAAACCTGTAAATTCGTCGAAAACCAAAGTCGAATGAAATTTCGATTACAATAATTTCTTCTGTTATGGACAAATGAAAGTAAAAAAGTGTTAAATTCAGACATAGCCTAAGAAATATGTATGCAGTTTGGTTCAATTTTATGCATAACTTCATGCGCTTTTCGATGATACAAAGAGAACATATAGACGCACGGACAGACAGACATTTTGTAAAACGTATTTTTCGGTATCTCTGGCACATAAAACCTGTAACTTCGTCGAAAACCAAAGTCGAAAGAAATTTCGATTACAATAATTTCTTCTGTTATGGACAAATGAAAGTAAATAAGTGTTAAATTCAGACATTTTTCCTCCAAGACGTATTTGGTGGGCCATACTACCTTTGCTGTGTATACAGTGTATGCACGCTCTGGTCTGTTTTTGCAAACGCCGTCGAATTTATGTAATTTTATATTTTTAAACGAAAATCTATCCAAATTAATCTGAATTTGGGCCCAAATTTTTCTTATTTTTAATTCATACAATACACCCAGAAGCATAAATTTTACGTAATAGTAAATTTAAACAATAGATAAACGCTTAAAAGCATAAAACCTGAATATATGATTCATATGACTCTAAACAACTGTTATTTTTCTTCTGTATTATACATATATTCTATATATTTTAAACACATATGACAACATTTGCATTAATTCTGATCTATATTGTATGCTAATTAGAATGGAATAAGAGAACCTATTGCATGAATCACCCAGTATATAGTTTAGTGATAACACGAATTCACCCAGAGTTCATTTAATTTTATCAGCTATGTGGTATTCAAACCAGATATTTACAGGATTATGAAATGCTCTAAGTAGCTTTTGGTTTAATACCTTTAGAATTTGAACTGCGCTATTTTATTATTAAATATTATAAGTTTATAAAGTATACTGTATAGAGAGTACACTTTTACACATTGGAACTTTATAAATCATCCACCCAAGTCGAATTTTTACATTTTTGGTAAATCAACCATCGGTCAACAATTTTTGCTATTCATCTATCTTATCCTACAAGTTTATCTATCTGACATTTTTTCCGTGTATCTTGACTAGATAAAGAATTATTGATTCTAAAATTTATAGAAATGTATCTGAATAAATATTTTTTCAAAGAAACGAAATATTATTCATGAATGCTTCTTTACTTGGAATAATTGTGGAACATGAAATAAAACATATTAAAAATTTACAGTTTTAGAAAATTGAGATTTTTTAATAAAAATGATAAGTATGAAGTATTCACGCTTGCGCGTTTAACACCATTTTTTTTTTTTTTAAGTTGAAAAAATACTACAGATTGAAAAAAAATTTCAATTATGTGGCAAATCACAATACTAAAAAAAAAAAAAAAAAAAAAATTAAACTAGAGAACAGGAATTCTGCTTTTTCAGAATTTAGCGTCGCCCCCGGCATTTCCATTACTTCATTTTCTTCTGATGGACTGGTGGCTTCTATTATTATGAAACAGCCATTATAAATGAAGCGTTAGGTGAAGATGAAAGAGCAGCCGTAAAAAGTTAGAACTCTGATTTTCTGGTCAGAATGGAAAAAAAATGGGCATAATATTTTTTTTGTTTCATAATAATAGAAGCCACCAGTCCATCAGAAGAAAATAACTCGGTTAAGCGGGACTCGGATAATTGGGACTCTACTGCAAAACATATTTTAATTTTAAGAATTAAAGCACACGCTTTTATTTTATGTAAAATGACGTCATTTGCATTAATATAGATACTTAAAATTAAATATAGTTTATAATAGCTCCATGTTTTATCATAAATCCTTCATTTATATTTTTCTCAAAATAGCACGTATTGTAATTAATTTTTTTTTTTTCGATTTTTATGAGAAAATGGCAACAAAAAGATATAATTGCTATTTTTCAACAATTTTTTCTTTACTTTCTATAGAAATGGAGTACTTGAGTTGCCAAAATGAAACAAATGTCGCTAAAAACTACAAAAAAATTAATATTTCAAAAACAAATGGAGATGCAGTTTTCAAACAAATTGCATTAAAAAGTACTTTTTTTTCCCAATACGACGGTATAAACATTGAAAATGTGCGATGGTTAGAAGTTTTAAAAAATGCTGTAGAGTATTTAATCGCACAATCAAACATCGGCTTTTGTTTACGGCTGGCTTATACAAGGTAATGTTCTTTATTGGAGACAAAATAAGCTCGGAGAAAGAAATAGCATACCGGGGGCTAACAAGGCGATATTTGAATTTTCTTTTGGCTTTAGCTTGCGCATCAATTTATATTGCACCCTCTTATGCATCGTGTTCATATTCCTGCATACTATTTTTATTTCTTAAATATCACCTTCTGCATGCTTCTGTAAGAACTAATAAATGAGGACATGAGTTTCAAAAATCGCCTTATCCAGAAAATGCAATTTTGGAAATCGCGAAAAACCTTTAACAACGTCCATTGGTTTTCATTGTAAACCAATATTTCATAATGGCAGAAATACAGGATAAAACTAGTTTTTTTTGTAGATTGTTGTGTTTTTCCGGTTCTGTTTTAGCAATAGAATAGATTGATAGAGAAAAAACGATTTTTAGGTAGCTTTCTTTACAAAAAGCTACCTATTGCAGCCGTTCGGAGGAAAGCGATTTCAAAAAAATTTGGTATATTTTCATCGATCACGACCCCCAGACCCCGAAACCACCCTCCGTTCAAAATTGATATATATATATATATATATATATATATATATATCAATATATATATATATATATATATCTGACATATGTCACACTGTAACTCTCGTATTTATGAACCGATTTGGATGTAATTCGGTGTGTACATAGTACATACCAATGTCTCGACCGAGTTCGTTGGCCAGCTTCATCCGCCATTTTGTTTCAAAATGGCGTCCATTTAAAAATTTAAAAAAAAATTAAAATTTGAAATGTGGTACCAAAAAATTGAAAATGGAAAAATATTTTTTCTTATGTATTTGACCTTTATACAAAGACTCCGTAGCAGTTTTTGTTTCGTCTATATCTCAAAAAATGGCTGAGTTATAGCATTTTGAATTTATAGCGAAGCTGACATTTTGAAACGTCCTGAATTTTGTCACGCGATAAAAGGCGTATTTATGAACCGATTTGGATGTAACTTCGTTTATACATAGTACAGAAAAAGGTCTCGACCGAGTTCGTTGGCCAGCTTCATCCGCCATTTAGTTTAAAAATGGCGGCCATTTAAAATTTTAAGAAAAATTTAAATTTGAAATGTGGTACCAAAAAATTGAAAATTGAAAAAATATTTTTTACTTATGTGTTTGACCTCGATAAAAAGATTCGGGAGCAGTTTTTGTTTCGTCTATATCTTAAAAAATGGCTGAGTTATAGCATTTTGAATTTCTAGTGTGGCTGACATTTTGAAACGCCCTGATTTTTGCCACGTGATAACAGACATATTTATGAACCGATTTGGATGTACCTTGGTGTGTACATAGTACATACAAATAACTCAACCGAGTTCGTTGGCCAGCTTCATCCGCCATCTTGTTTCAAAATGGCGGCCATTTAAAATTTTTTAAAAAAATTAAATTTAAAATGAGATACCAAAAAATTGGAAAAGGAAAAAGAGTTTTTTTCGTATGTGTTTGACCTTAATACAAAGATTCCGGAACAGGTTTTGTTTCGTCTATATCTAAAAAAATGGCTGAGTTATAACATTTTGAATTTCTATTGTGGCTGACATTTTAAAACGACCTGATTTTCGTCACGCGATAACAGGCGTATTTATGAACCGATTTGAATGTAACTTGGTCTGTACATAGTACATACCAATGTCTCGACCGAGTTCGAGCCAAAATGGCCAGCTTCATTCGCCATCTTGTTTCAAAAGGGTTGCTATTTAAAAAAAAAAATGTAATTTAAAATTTAAAAGTCCTTCCTGCCAGTGCCGTTAGGAAGAGGTAGCTTTCATAATCCTTATTTAAAAAAAGCCAACTTATAGCATGCAAACACACGAAGCTCAATTTAGTGGAAACCGAATATAGGAGATTCAGTACTAATTTTTATCAATATAATGAATGAGAATTTCGCGAAATTAGTCAGCTTTATCTAAGCTGCTTTTCTTTAAAGTAACATATATTTGGCTGCCAAATTCGGCAATTTCTTAAAGTGCCTGTCATTTTAAGACAACATGGTGGATGAGGCTAAGCAGTGAACTTGGTCGAGACCTTAGTAATTGCTGTGCACATGCTCACTCACATCGGAATCGGTTAATATATAGGAGTGCTGTCGCATTCAAAAAATCAGATTTTTCAAAATGTCACCCACAATAGAAATTGAAACTGCTATATCTGAGCCATTTTTTAAGGTAAAGACAAACAAAAAATGCTCCTGAATCCTTATATCAAGATCAAATACTTAAGAAAGAAACCTTTTTCAATTTCTAATTTTTTTGCACCTCACTTTAAATATATATATATATATATTTTAATTTAATGGCCGCCATTTTGAAACAAGATGGCTGATGAATCTGGCCAGCGAACTTGGTCGAGGTGTTGATGTATACTATCCACATGCCTTCTTACATCGAAATAGGCGAATACGTGTGTTATCGCGTGACAAATACAAGATCGTTTCAAAATGTTAGCCATGCTAGAAATTCAAAGTGCTATAAATCAACCATTTTTTAAGATATCAACAAAAGAACAAATTTTCAGAAACAAAAACTGCTCCGGAATCTTTGTATCAAGGCCAAACACATAAAAAAAAATCTTTTTCATTTTCCAATTTTTTAATACCTCATTTTGAATTTTAAATTTAATTTTTTTTTAAATGGCAACCCTTTTGAAACAAGATGGCGAATGAAGCTGGCCAACGAACTCGGTCGAGACATTGGTATGTACTATGTACAGACCAAGTTACATCCAAATAGGTTCATAAATACGCCTGTTATCGCGTGACAAAAATCAGGTCGTTTTAAAATGTCAGCCACAAGAGAAATTCAAAATGCTATTACTCAGACATTTTTTTTTTTAAATATAGACGAAAGAAAAACTGTTCCGGAATCTTTGTATTAAGGTCAAACACATACAAAAAAAATCTTTTTCATTTTCCAATTTTTTGGTATCTCATTTAAAATTTTATTTTTTTAAATGGCCGCCATTTTGAAACAAGATGGCGGATGAAGCTGGCCAACGAACTCGGTCGAGATATTTGGATGTACTATGTACACACCAAGGTACATCCAAGTCGGTTCATAAATACGCCTGTTATTACGTGAGAAAAAGCAGGACGTTTCAAAATGTCAGCCACACTAGAAATTCAAAATGCTATAACTAAGCCATTTCTTAAGATATAGACGAAACAAAAACTGCTCCCGAATCTTTTTATCAAGGTCAAACACATAAGAAGAAAATATTTTTTCAATTTTCAATTTTTGGTACCACATTTCAAATTTAAATTTTTCTTAAAAATTTAAATGGCCGCCATTTTTAAACAAGATGGCGGGTGAAGCTGGCCAACTAACCCGGTCGAGACATTGGTATGTACTATGTATAAACGAAGTTACATCCAAATCGGTTCATAAATACGCCTTTTATCGCGTGACAAAATTCAGGACGTTTCAAAATGTCAGCCACGCTAGAAATTCAAAATGCTATAACTCAGCCATTTTTTAAGATATAGACGAAACAAAAACTGCTCCGAAATCTTTGTATAAAGATCAAATTCATAAGAAAAAAATATTTTTCCATTTTCAATTTTTTGGTACCACATTTCAAATTTTAAATTTTTAAAAAAATTTTAAATGGCCGCCATTTTGAAACAAAATGGCGGATGAAGCTGGCCAACGAACTCGGTCGAGACATTGGTATGTACTATGTACACACCGAATTACATCGAAATCGGTTCATAATTACGGGAGTTACAGTGTGACATAGGTCAGATATATATATATATATATATATATATATATATATATATATATATATATATATATCAATTTTGAACGGAGGGTGGTTTCGGGGTCTGGGGGTCATGATCGATGAAAATATACCAAAATTTTTTGAAATCGCTTTCCTCCGAACGGCTGCAATAGGTAGCTTTTTTGTAAAGAAAGCTACCTAAAATGAGGTATTAAAAAATTGGAAAATGAAAAAGATTTTTTTTATGTGTTTGGCCTTGATACAAAGATTCTGGAGCAGTTTTTGTTTCTGAAAATTTGTTCTTTTGTTTATATCTTAAAAAGTGGTTGAATTATAGCACTTTGAATTTCTATCATGGCTAACACTTTGAAACGATCTTGTATTTGTCTCGCGATACCACACGTATTGGCCTATTTCGATGAAAGAAGGCATGTGGATAGTATACATCAATATCTCGACTAAGTTCGCTGGCCAGCTTCATCAGCCATCTTGTTTCAAAATGGCGGCCATTAAATTAAAAAATATATATATTTAAAGTGAGGTGCAAAAAAATTAGAAATTGAAAAAGGTTTCTTTCTTAAGTATTTGACCTTGATATAAGGATTCAGGATCATTTTTTGTTTGTCTTTATCTTAAAAAATGGCTCAGATATAGCAGTTTCAATTTCTAACGTGGGTGACATTTTGAAAAATCTGATCTTTTGCCTGCGACAGCACTCGTATATATCAACCGATTCCGATGTGAGTGAGCATGTGCACAGCAATTATTAAGGTCTCGACGAAGTTCACTGGTTAGCCTCATCCACCATGTTGTCTTAAAATGGCAGGCACTTTAAGAAATCGCCGAATTTGGCAGCCAAATATAAATTACTTTAAATAAAAGCAGTTTAGATAAAGCTGACTAATTTCGCGAAATTCTCATTCATAATGATTTAGTATTGATAAAAATTAGTATTGAATCTCTTACATTCGGTTTCCACTTAATTGAGCTTCGTGTGTTTGAATAATATAAGTTGGCTTTTTAAAATAAGGAATATGAAAGCTACCTCTTCCTCCCGGCACTGGCCGGAAGGACTTTTTAAAGTTTGGATAGGGCGAGTTTTGAAACTTTAAAAAAAAATGTCTTTTATTTTTCAATGCAATCTCGCAGAATAATTGTTTTTTTTTTTTTTTTTTTTTTTTTTATTTCTTTCGTAAAAATGTCTAGTCGCATTTCTTCGAAAGGTGTACATTTGTGAGTTTTATGTCCCAGTTTATTCTAAAGTATTGTGTCTTTATCGAAGAAATATATACTCTATCGAAGAAATATTCTCTAATTTACTGACGTGAGTGTTTGAAAGAAGCTAGAGCTAGATGACGTAAGCAAATGCTTATTTATATTTGCACAACTATCTGCTCTGCAATCTGTTCGCATGATGTAGATTTGGTAGAAGATGAGGATGAAAGAATGGAGCTTGTATCGTTAACAAATCTCTGTGTCCTGGAATGTCGTATAAAAACTTTAACACGTGATAGAGCATACCAGGGGTCTTGTGGAGGGTATACGGGGGTATACGCCGTATACCCTCTGGATTTTTTTAAGGAACACCGTATACCCTCTGTTTCTCAAGAAAGCTATAGTATATACACTCTAGGGTATACGCTCTGCCTTCAGCGTATACCCTCTGCTTAGAGCGCATAGCCTCTGTTCTTTTTACGACTACACCATTGGAGCATACTGCAACAAACGTTTTTGTATAAGAAACCGTAATATTCCAATCGACGTCTTCAGTCATAAATACATGTAGTCTCACTCCACGCCAAGCACAAATTTTCATCCATAACTTTAAGATGATGAAAATAATTTACCGAAATATTCAAGAAAATTTTTGTGATATTAATGTGATAATGTGAGAATACTTGTGATATTAATGTGATAGTGTGAGAATACTTGTGATATTAATGTGATAGTGTGAGAATACTTATATTAATGTGATTAATGTGTGCAGATCTTTAGTCTGCGGGTCATGATCAATGAAAATGTACCGAAATTTTCCGGAATTACTTTTCCTTGGACGGTTGCATAGGTAACTTCTTATTTTTTGTAATGAAATCTACCAAAAATAAATAAAAACTTAGTAATTCTGAAAGTATACATTGTGGTACGACGCGTTTATCTCATATACACACAAAACGATATGGGATGTTTTGATACTAAAATAATTATTGCCAGAGTAAATGTATTTGTCACGGATAGTTAGTGGTGTGCTTTTCTTAAACCTGCTAACGCAGCATAAATCTTATTCGATGTTCTACTTAAGTATCTTCTAATTTCTGGGAACTATTCTTACTAATGACATCTATCGAATTGAACACTTATAATTCCAGTTGATTTTCGAACTGTGGCGGACTGGACAAACTTTTGAATAACCCAGTATTTGACAAATTTCAGTCCTCAAAAAACATAAAAAAAAGGACTGCTAATTTTTTGGTTTGATAATCTTGGAAAATTGCAGTGAATGTCTTCGAAAGATAGTGCTACCATAATCAGTTGAAAGGTTTTTTTTTATTATTATTGCTGAAAATACTAATAATTGATATAGTTTTTAGAATAGCGTTTAGGATAACGTTAACGAAGTATAGCCTTTTAAATTTATAAAAAGTAAATTTAGCTCAATTTTATATTTATTCTTCTCGTTGACGGCTACATTATGGTTAATCTGGTGTTATATATAATCTGTTTTTTATTCTTTCGAATCTGCATTAAAAAAAAAAAAAAAAAAAAAAAAAAAACAACGGAAGTTTCTTAATTTAGCTCTTATTTTTCTTGACGTTTACGAAAATATAATATAACCTCTTATGAGTTACTAGCGATTTCAAAAACGTTCCTTTATCTTTCTAAAACCAATACATTTTCGAAATTTAAGGAAGCATCTTTGAAATAAAGTTGTCTTTTGTTGCCCGTTATTTTCGGAAACATGTCCGAGTAGCTTATTTTAATCAGTTTATTCTGCAAAGAATATTATAGTTTTTCGAATGCTGTCAATTTTCAAATAAACATTATCAGCTATCACAAAAAATTATCACAAAAAATATAAATGTTTGCATGCAAGAGTCACAAAGTAATGTTAATTTTAATGTTACTCTTACTTCGATTAATTTTAATGTTAATATTAGTGCTTTTAAGTTATCATGTTTATTGAACATGAAAATGTTTAAAATTGAGAATTGATGGCATTTGAAAAACTGATATTTCGGGATGAGAAAACTGATGACAGGGGTCGATGCAGAGATTTTTAATTGGGGCCCATTTTGTGAAAAGTATAAGTTACTTTTGTGAAATTCATTATATTTTTTGTGAAATTTACTACATTTTTATGAAATTATTATATTTGTGCGAAATTTAAGCTTTTGTAAAAAGTAACATTTTGTAATGAAATATGAAATCCAGTTTCTGAAATTCGAACCAAACATTTATTAATAATATAATAACTTCTTTAAGTCCTTCTTCTAAAGATTTCATATGTGGTGAACTTGTTTTTCTTTTCAAATTACACGTTTTAAAAACTAACAATTTAAGAATAATTAATGAAGAGTGTGTTTTCATGGAACAGAATTTTGTGAAGGGTCTGTTTTATTAAAAGGAATTTTGTGAAGGGGCTCGTTTTGGTAAAAGGAATTTTGTGAAGGGGGCTGTTTTCTTAAAAGAAATTTCGTGAAGGGGCCCTTTTATTAAGAGGAATTTTGTGAAGGGGGTTGTCTTCTTAAAAGGAATTTTGTGAAGGGGCCTGTTTTATTAAATGCATTTTTGTGAAGGTGCCTGTTTTATTAAATGTATTTTTGTGAAGTCCCCTAAATAGGCCCCAGATTTTGCCTGGATCGACCCCTGGATGAATACAGTAAAAATATTCGGAAACGTTTTCGAAAGTTACGGGCATCACAAAATGAATTTTTTTTTTTTTTTTTTTTTTTTTTTTTTTTTCAGAAATAATTCTTTAATTCTTGGAAATCTATTGATTACTAAGTTTCCTGAAAATAAAGTAACGCTTTTCAGAATCGTTGGTAACTCGGAAGGGATTATATAATAAGTAAGCATGTTGGATTGTTGAGATGAGGAGGGGGTGGGGGGGGGGCGATCACCTTAAAACTTAAAAAAAAAATTGGTCTATTAGAGTAACTTGTTACCAAAAGAAAAATAATAATAAAAAAAAATAATGCGTCAATCATAGATTATAAAACACTTTTTAACACATTCAGAATAATGATACAAAACTGTACTGTTTAATAAGTTAAAATATCATGTCTAATTTAACCATATGGAAACGCATAACACATTTGGAAACCCAATTTCAGCTGTTCCCATCTACAATCGGGAAACTAGCATATGGAGTATTTTTTATTTAATACTCCGGTCGTGATAGTAAACACAATAGTTGAGTACAAAGACGATGTTACTAAATGCAAACGCAGATGAGATGATCCGTTTCCTAGAAAAATCCATCAGGCAATAATTCAGAAGAACAGCTTCCATGGAAAAAGTATTTATTTTTACGGAAGTGGGCATAAGATGTAAAGCAGTGGTGGCCTCCCTAACTCAGCAAATTTTTAAGCTGTTTACAGTACGAAGATTAGAGAGCAAGTCCCTTTCAATCTGCGTAATTTAATACGCCAAGAATACATCTGTCTTGAGCCAATACGCCAATCACAAAATAACCGTTAAACTGGGAGGTATATTAAAATTTGAACTAGATAAATGCCAAAGACAGAAACCACATTTGGCAACGAATTATAAGTGAAATAATAAAGCAAACCTATTATTGCTTACATAGAGTATAACGGTGAGGATAATTAATGTCAAATATCTATTTATCGGCCGAAGTGAAAATGAAATTTATGTGTATTTTAATGCATATACGCGACACCAGCAAGCTTACAATTAACTACATGATCTTTAGATTATGTAAACAGATTTGTAAAAGAAGCGGCGTTTAACAAATAAAATATCAATAAAGAATATTTATGCGGGTAACGGAAATGTGTTTAAATTAGAAATAACAAGTAAATCTTTAATTTGAATGATAGCTTTTAACAGAAACATTAAAAGAATATTTCTGTGGGTATAACGATTGCACTTAAATTAGACATAACTTAGAAATGATTTTTTGAATGCAAGCGTTAAATAGAAGAAAGGGAAATAAATTTTGAAAACAGATTAATTTCGAATACAAATCTAATACAAATATATGGCCTCGCCATATAGCAAAAGCCATGCTTTGTTTGGATTCGCAAAGCATTATTTGATAAGATAAATATGTGAAAGTAACAATATTTTTTTATATTATTTTTGCGTCTTTATTAAGCAAAAAGGTTATTTTATGTTTTGGCGCATTTTAATTTTAGAAATGTAAATTCAGCCAAATAACTAAGAATTTCCTCGAAATTTTTATTTATGATATACGACTGGTATAAATAAAAATATTTTCGAAGCAAAATTTTACAAAATGTTTTTATATTATCAACTAAAATCTCTTTTAAAGTTGTTTTTACATCTTCCAGTAGCATATTAACTTAATGATTTGATTTAAATTTTACAAACATCTGTTATAAAGTACTAAATGTAGCTGAGCTTTAAAATGCATAACTTAAATTAAAAAATCCCTGCCGGCCCGGCCTACAGGCAGAGGTAGATTTCGAAGTTAAGTATACTAATTTCACCAACAAAAACTAAATCATTATTAGATATAAATCCACTTTAACAGTTTTATCTGTCTGCTTTTGACGAGTTTTTATTTCCTTTTTATAAAATAGCTGGTTTTATCAGAACCATGTTAAGGCGATATTAAAAAAAATATATTTTTCCATACTCAACAACTTGAAATTTTCTGGCACATTTTCAGATTCATTTTTAATTTAAAAAAAATATGAAACATGCTGACATGATTTTTGAAAATATTTATAAGCGACCTGTGTTTTTATTTTTCTTTCAATTAATTAAAACTTGATTAATAAACAATTATTTTCTCAGTAGGGCAATATTTTTCGTTTCTAACACAATCGCTTCGGGAAATTCTGTTCAAAATGCCCACTTTGACATCATTTTTTTAAATATATTCTGTCTCTATCAAAAAATCGATAATTACTGTACATTATATAGTTTCTGAATAAGAGAATCTAGCAATTGGATGCGTTTGGGAGCAAAAATGAATTTAAAAATGGGTAAGAAAATAGACAGTTTGGATTTGAATGCACCCTTAATAAGATGATTTTTTTCTTCCACCGCTATGTATTTTTAATTTGTTTTTGCTGTAAGAATTGGATCTATCAAAAACTTGTCTATATAAATGTTGAAGACGATATTAAGAAGATGTATGATAAATTCATGGAGATTTTATATCTTGTGAATTGACGGAGTTATGAAAATTTTTCTTCTTCAACCCCATTTTTTTGTTTTCGTTTTTAATTTTTTTTGCGGTACGAATTGGTCCTATCAAAAACTTGTGAATATAAAAGTTGTAGATAATATTAAGGAGATGTATAATAAAATTATTGAATTTGATATCTTGAGAATTGACGAAGTAAGGAATTTTTTTCTCCCAAAAACACTATTTTTTGCGCCCCTTGAGCCTGTTTTAAACTTTATCAAAAATCTGTGATACATGAATTTTTGGCGCTATTTTTAGAAGTAATAAAAACTTTAAACTGATTTGATATATACAAAAATTAAGAAGTTATGGGTTTTTTTTCGGTTTTCACAAAACCCCTCCCTATTTCCATCCCCTTTGTCCGCTTTTGCCCATTAACGAACTTGACCGAGATTTTATGTCCCTTGATTTTATGTATCAGTTTGGAAGAGATTTGTGCAGAACTGCGGAAGTTATCGTGTTCAGAAGAAAGTGATAACACAATTGCTTCGGGAAATTCCGTTCAAAATGCCCACTTTGACATAATTTTTTGAAATATATTCTGCCTCTATCAAAAAATCGATCATCGCGGTACATTATATAGTTTCTGAATAAGCGAATCTACCAATTAAATGCGTTTGAGAGCAAAAAGGAATTTAAAAATGAGTCAGAAAATAAGCAGTTTGGATTTGAGTGCATCCTTAATGCAATGATTTTTCCAACACAATCCGCTTCGGGAAATTCGGTTCAAAATGCCCACTTTAACGACATTTTTTAAAAATATATTCTGCCTCTATCAAAAAATCGACCATTACGGTACATCATATAGTTTCTGAGTAAAAAAACGTACCAATTGGAAGCCTTTGAGTGTAAAAATGAATTGTAAAATGAATCAGAAAATACGCAGTTTGGATTTGAATACACCCTTACTTAGATGATTTTTTTCTTCAACCGCTATGTATTTTTAATTTGTTTTTGCTGTAAGAATTGATCCTATCCAAAACTTGTCTATATAGATGCTGTAGACAATATTAAGAAGATATATGATAAATTCATGGGGATTTTATATCTTTTGAACTGACGGAGTTATGGATTTTTTACTTCTTCAAACGACCTTTTTGTTTTCGTTTTTAATTTTTTTTTGCGGTACGAATTGGTCCTATCAAAAACTTGTGAATATAAAAGTTGTAGATAATATGAAGGAGATTTATAATAAAATTAATTGGAATTGATATCTTGAGAATTGACGAAGATATGAATTTTTTTCTCCCAAAAACCCTATTTTTGCGCCCTATGAGCCCATTTTTAACTTTATCAAAAATCTATGATACATAACTTTTTGGCCCTATTTTTAGAAGTAATAAAAACTTTAAACTGATTTGATATGTACAAAAATTAAGAAGTTATGGGGGGGTTTTCGGTTTTCACAAAACCCCTCACTATTTCCATCCCCTTGGTCCGATTTTGCCCATTAACGAACTTGACCGAGATTTTATGCCCTTTGATTTTATGTATCAGTTTGGAAGAGATTGGTGCAGAATTACGAAAGTTATCGTGTCCAGAAGAAAGTGATATATATATATATATATATATATAGATAGATAGATAAAGTCTTTTACTGAGGGTGGTTTTGGGTTCTAGGGGTCATGATCGGTGTAGATCTGCAAAAATCTTTCAGAAATTCCAACATAGGAACGATCACAATAGGTAGTATTTCATACGAAATCTACCTAAAAAAAAATCTCTGAAGCAGTTCACGCTTATTCTCAGTAACGCTTACGAATTATTTTCTGCAGTCATGTATATGGTATATATAATTTATTTACACCAAATAGTAAGTAAAAATTAATTAACCTTGAAACACATACCATAATCGAAAACGCTCTTCAGATATCATCCAATAGACAATACTTCGGATACAGTATTGTATCCAAATTATTTTATGTGACCCTGTAAATGAATAATAAATGCGATGCAAATCATATTCAATTGCAAGTTTCTTGTAGCATATCTCAGTAATGTATATTAGCAATTTCATAATATTTGAAATGGTGCAATACAATTAAAATACATTGCGAACAGTTTTTACACGAAGATCTGCATTATATAACAGACCTCTTTTGTTTGACCCTCTAAAATATGATATATGCTTTGCACCTACTTCAGAACGGATGTTTTAGTGCATCTCAGAAATCCATATCAATTTTATTATGTTTGAAATAAAGTACCATCATTAAAATACGCCGCAAAATAATTTTCTTTAAAGACCATAATATAATGAATATTTTTGAGTTCCCTGCACGCGCGCCGTAAATGATACACATAAGATATTTTATGGTAAGAATGTCCTAGTGCACCTTAATGTATATAAATTTCATTGCGCTTAAAATTGTGTAACAATATTGAAATATACCGCAAATGATTTTTCCCATAGACCATAATGTAACGGTAGAAAATCCCTATAATTGTGCAGTGTATTCTACACACTTTATTTTCATTAGATGGGGATTAAAATGCGTGAGGGTTTCAATAAATTAGTAAAGAATAGTGTCAATCCTGCATCTGTGACATCTAAAATTGGATACAATGCTAAATAATGCAATCCAATCAAACGTTTGGAAACCAACAGAAAGTTTTCAATCAAACATTTGCGTTCAGAATTAAAACTGATTAATTTATCCCATTCATTTAAAGGATAATAACATACAATTGTAATTCATTTCATACTAGAATGTTTGCTGGCTACCGGATTTTGTCAAATGTGTAAACCCCTGATCTAAGGAGTCAATTGCCAACTGTCGTAACTCTGCAGTAGTTGTTTTACATTGCTGTACCAAATTCTTCATTATTGCGATAGATTGAAAAAGATTCATGCTTGAAAATTACTTAAAAAGTCGATAAAAGACACTAAATTTAGCAACTTTTTCAATCAAAAGTGCATTCTTTTGCTATTCGATGATGTAAAAATTGAAATTGTATGATGTATGGGTAAAAGGGATGCATGAGCTACAGAAAAACAATAAGGTTTTTGGCGCACGTCCAAAAGTGGACTATACAATATCTGACACAAAAGCCTGCAGTGAAGCAAATAGCAATTTGTAATACAGTCGGACCTCTATTTAACGAACCTCTCTTTTGCGAATTTCTCCATTTTGCGAACTTTTCCTTGGAACCAAGAACATTTTACTAATTTCTTCGTAAAATAACCTCCAAATAGCGAAGTGCATTCTCTATATAACGAACTTTTTCTTGTCATCTAAATTTTTTTTCTCCCTATTTCTCAAAATATTTCTGGACATTTCAAACTTATTCTTTCTTTTAACACATTTTATGATGTTCAATGGCCTTGAACTGGTTTTACCAGGCGCCTTCTTTGCCAGCAGTGAGAATTCCGTAAGTACGGAGGACGAAGACGATAGTCCCTTAGAATAACTTAAAAAAATTGCGGATACAGCTGAGAAAAATAGAAGAAATTAACTATGATGTACTGATTGGTGATTGCATTTAATTTAATTCTGAAATTCAGACCTCGGAAACTCTAACCGAATTGGATATTTTCGACAGTGTGAAAAATAAAAACATTACAGCAATGAATTGCGATGAAGACGAATATGGTGAAGATAGAAATGATCATGATGCAGAAATTAACAAAACTTCGAATGGTGAAATGCTAAAATCATTTGAAACAATCCGATGCGGGTTATGGTTTAAAGAAAATACACATGAAGGGTTTTTTGGTGCATTGCAAAGATGCGAAACGTATTATGAGAGAAAGCACTTTTAAAAAAGAAAATCTCAGGTAAAATTAACAGAGTTTTTCAGAAATTAAATTTAAGGACGCATGTGGTAATGTATGGTTAAAATTATTTGTTATAATAATAATGACAATACGATAATGTCATTAAAATTCGTTAATTTTAATGTACAACTATTTATATTAAACTGAATATACAATGTATTCCCGAACAATGTTTTGTTTTCCTCGCAGATTTCAAAGATTTAAACACATAGAAAAAATAAATTGATGCTAAGTATTGGTAGGTAAAATAAATAAAACAAATAGATATAATTTTTTTTAAAAAAAGTGTGATTGATTACTTTTATTAAAAATATTTAGTGTTTATGAATGTAAAATCTGTTTTATGTAGTTTAAAATATTTTAAACGATGAATCTCTATTTAACGAATTTTCCATATAACGAACTTTTTTCCGAGATTTAGCGACTTCGATAAATAGAGGTTCGACTGTACCTACCTTTAAAATTTATCACATACTCCGTTAGTTAATTCACTTACGAATGTTCCTTTGATTTTCGTAACTTTTTACAAAACTTACTAAAAAAGGAAGTTTTTTTCCAACTTTGGGAAAATTTACATAAAAAAATTACGGATTTCAAATAATTTCCGCTCAGTAAATAGCCACAAATGTGTCAAAAACAACCAGTTTTGAAAATCCTACTATATTTTTTCTTTTAAAGATGCTTTAAATTTCTTAAATTATGTTTTTCGTAAAATACAGAATTGAACTATAAAAAAATCGCAGCCTCATCTAATTAAATCCATACGAAAATATACAAATTTTTAACATTTGTTTTCTGTTGTATATTTTTTCTTTTAAATTTAACGCTTTTATGTACTATTTCAGTATATTTTATTGAAAATACATTCTTTTGTTTCACAGTAAATTTTGATTTGTAATGACATTTATAAGCCTCTTACAATTTATGGATGTCAGAAGTAGTTCACATACTTATTGTGTGGTACCTAAGCCGAAAGGAATGTTAAAACCGTTAACGAGCATTTTATTTTCGATGTAATAATTTTTCTTCTATTTTAAATATTGTTCATAGTTCTCAACAAAAATATTTACACAAATCTTGAAGAATATTTCGCATTTTGTATCTCGAGTACACCATCATTATAAAGGAAAATACTGTGCAAATTAATAGAAACACAAAACTTCTTTAATTAACTATACAAGTGTAAAATACGAAGGTGTATCAGTAAGTTTTTGCCTTCACATAGAATTAATTGAGTGAAATTTATGAAATTGCTACATTGTATTAGCCCTTTTCTATATAGTCACCATGCACAATTCTAAATTTTGCGGACATCATTCATGCCCCCCGGCGGGCAAATTTGTGTGGAGGAGCTTCGGAGGTGCATAGCATGAATAAGTGGTCAGAGGCCTTTCCAACAATACGTCACATGTGGGGGTCGGTAGACGTTAGAACAATGCTCCCCGTTGGGTCTACGCCTCCTGGAATACATCCTCCCCCCTCTCTTTGAAATACCGTTTGCTGAAATGTTACTGTGCACGGTCACTATATAGAAAAGGACTCGTACAATGTAGCAATTTCATAAATTTCACTGAGTTATTTCTATGTGAGGGCAAAATCTTATGGATACACCCTCGTATGGATGTGTGTGTGTGCCTTACATTCCTTCTAACTTAGCTTCTAACTGTCAACGTTTCTCTGATTGGCTGTACTCTGTTTATTGTAAATGGTGTCCATGAAAGTATGTCCCAGTTTTAATGGTATAATATAACAGTTTAATTTAGATTATTCATAAAAATATTTCATCAAATTGAAGGTAAACTAATCTCCTTTTTTTTTTTTAGAAATGTTCGATATGTGCACCTTTAGTTATACGACACACATCCAACCTAATGTCGAATTCTTCTCACACTTTGGTCAACAATTCCGGAGTAATGGAAGAAATAACCTCTTCCATTCTGTGTTTCAATTCTGGCAAATCATTAGGTAGCGGTGGAACGCAGACATAATCTTTTATAATGCCTAAAGGGAGAAATCGCATGGCTCTAACGGCTTTTAAGTTTTTGGCCCAGCAATAAAGCTTTACGCTCAGGGGTCACCATTTTGCGTATGTAGCACTGAAGCGAGTAAATAACAAAGCAGTACTCGCACATGCACTTATCTAAAACCGTTTGAGGCACTCTTCATTTCTGACCTTCAGCCAACACTCTTACTATTAAAATTTATAACTGGGATGTTCTTTTAATGCCACCCTGTATTCATTAATGTCTTGTGTTTGCTCTTTTAATACACAACATCGCGCGAAAAGAAAACAATGTGAGTCATTATATTAAAGCATGATTTGTGTATAAAAAGCGATTTTCTATAGATGTAGTGGCGTATTTAAAAAATTTTTCGTAAGTAGTGTTTTTTTTTCTGTTTTACACAAAAGATTTTTCCGGTAACAAAAATAATTAACTTTAAACATTTTGCTTTAATCATTACCTTATTTGCTCAGTTTGAATTAGCAATGACACATTAACTTATCGTTTCATATTACTAGTAAATTTTGCTTTAATTGATATTCATTACATTTATTCATCTCTCTATCTCTCTATTCTAAAAAAAAAGTAACTACCGCTGTCACCGCCGCCGGTTTTGAATTTTCTGTGACCGGAGGTCTTTCTTCGTTAATATTAAGAAAAATAATGCATACAAAAATATGAAAATCGGTAGTGTTATACAGAAATGTTTGATAAACACGCTGATGCAGACAGTTTTCAAATCGAAGAATTATTTTAAGAGATATTTAATGCTAAAGTTGGGCAAAATCGTTCCACTAAAAAAGTTTTACAGTAGCAAAAACTATACATCGGAATTTAATAATTTTTAGTTCATTTTATACGTTATAATTTCCCGGTGTGCAGAATTGATTTATTTTTTTAATTTGACTCATTTTTCGAGGTTTTATATCTATTTTAAATTCAAATTTTCAGCATTTCGAGAGATATTTTTTACAGATTTTAGAAAGTGATATTAATTTAAACTGTTGCCAACTGTATAAACAGAGGAAACAATAATGTTTGCTTTAAAAAAAAAATAAATATTTATACGTGTAATAAATTAAAAATTTATTTACACGTGGCTATTATAAACAGAAAAAAACATTTGGAATTAGAATTAAATAATTATGTACAAAAAGCAGGAACTTATTAAAAATTACGTCATAAAAACTATAATTACACGCGAATTTTAAGAGAGAAAGGAATTTGTAAAATAATAAATTTATTAACATGCGTTAAAAGTCTTAAATAGGAGAAATTACGTCATATTTACGTCACATTACAGTTATTACATAAAATGAACACAAAATAATATTGCAAAACGGTTTAAATTTACAAATTGCGCTAGACATTTATTTGATATTTTGAGAGGATACTTTTCAACTATTTTTCTTAGGAAAGTGCAAATAATATTTTATTTCTAACACAAGTATTTTCACGTGAATATTAAAAAGAGAAAGAATAGTTTGGTCAAAATTACGTCAGATTAAAAACGATTAATTTAAAATGTCTCATTTAAAAGAACTTTCTTTTCGCTTTGTTAAAAAATACCGGGAGACAAAGTTTCTGTTTACTTAATTCCTTTTATATTAGCTTATTTTGAAATGTTGTTACACGTGTCTACGTCATCAAGTTATTTTTATTTCGACGTTTTATTTGTATTTTTATTAATGTTGTACTAATTTATTTGTTCTTTCGTTATTTAAAATAAAAATTATGTCAATTTGCATAATTTGGCGAGTGGTTTGGCGATTTATATAATTTGGCGAAATTAGTCGACGGGATAATCAAGTAGTACCGCAGCGGATTTGGCGTTAAAATTTCCCCAATCAAAGAGAAATGAATAGAAATCCGTTTTTAGGGAGATCGCCACTGTTTTTTTAATTATTATTCAATCTTTCGAAATCTTTTTAAAGCCGATCACATTAGCGTGCATTTAGAGTCTGCGGTGTCTGGACGGGGGTTGGCGAGCGTAGCTTGTAGGGGGCCGAACCCTCTAGTTCTAAAAAAAGTAACTACCGCTGTCGCCGCCGCCGGTTTTGAATTTTTTGTGACCGGAGGTCTTTCTTCGTTAATATTAAGAAAAATAATGTATACAAAAATATGAAAATTGGTAGTATTATACAGAAATGTTTGATAAACACGCTGATGCAGGCAGTTTTCAAATCGAAGAATAATTTTAAGAGATATTTAATGCTAAAGTTGGACAAAATCGTTCCACTAAAAAAGTTTTATAGGAGCAAAAACTATACATCGGAATTTAATAATTTTTAGATCATTTTATACGTTATAATTTCCCGGTGTGCAGAATTCATTTATTTTTTTAAGTTGATTCATTTTTTGAGGTTTTATTTCTATTTTAAATTCAAATTTTCAGCATTTCGAGAGATATTTTTTACTTATTTTAGAAAATTGTACTAATTTAACCTGTTGCCAAATGTATAAACAACGAAAACAATAATGTTTGCTTCAAATTAAAAATTTATTTACACGTGACTATTATAAATAGAAAATATACTTTCAAATTAAAATTAAATAATTGCGTATAAAAAGCAGGAACTTATTGAAAATTACGTCATGAAAAGTATACAGGTGAATTTTAAAAGAGAAAAGATATTGTAAAATAATAAATTCATTAACATGCGTTAGAAGTCTTAAATAGGAGAAATTACGTCATATTTACGCCACATTACAGTTATTACATAAAATGAACACAAAATAATATTGCAAAACAGTTTAAATTTAGAAATTGTGCTAGACATTTATTTGATATTTTGAGAGGATATTTTCAACTATTTTTGTTAGGAAAGCGCAAATAATATTTCATTTCTAAGAAAAGTGTTTTTACGTGAATATTTAAAAGAGAAAGAATAGCTTGGCCAAAATTACGTCAGATTAAAAACGATTAATTTAAAGTGTCTCATTTAAAAAAACTTTCTGTTCGCTTTGTTAAAAAATACCAGGAGACAAAGACTCTCTATACTTAATTCCTTTTATATTAGCTTATTTTGAAATGTTGTTACACGTGTTTACGTCATCAAGTTATTTTGATTTCGACTATTTATTTGTATTTTTATTAATGTTGTACTAATTTATTTGTTCTTTCGTTATTTAAAATAAAAATTATGTCATTTTGTATAATTTGGCGAAATTGGTCGACTGGATAATCAAGTAGTACCGCAGCGGATTTGGCGTTAAAATTCCCCAATCAAAGAGAAATGAATAGAAATCCGTTTATAGGGAGATCGCCACTGTTTTTTAAATTATAATTCAATCTTTCGAAATCTTTTTAAAGCCGATGAAATTAGCGTGCATTTAGAGTCTGCGGTGTCTGGACGGGGGTTGGCGAGCGTAGCTCGTAGGGGGCCGAGCCCCCTAGTGTTCTTTAAAAATGTGGAAGCTTCCATTTCCCTTTATTCGCAAAGTGTGGGTATTATCTTTAATACTAGAACGCCCGGAAATTTTACTCAAGCTTCATAAAAATATTTCGCACCAGAACTTTTATTTAAAATTATTTGACTGATTTATTTAACGTAAATCTGCGTTTTTAAAATTTAACTTATTTTGAGAAAGAATTTCTGGCTCCAATTGACATTTAATCATATGGTCGGAGTTGGATCGACTTCTTCCGGGGGTTCTAGTGTTAATATACTAGCATCGGAAGTGTTTACGCGAAAATTAAGACACATTAATTCAGCTATTATTGACATTAGATAAGGTGGAAATAATGGAAAGCTTTTTTGTTTCAGGAGTATATGCATTAAGCAAATATCTTTTGTGTAATGAAGGATCTGATTAAACGTTATCATGTAATAATTTAGACACGTATAAGGGAACAATTATCCGATTTTTTCCTATATTATTACTTTCTTCTATCTTTACAAGAATAAGTATTGGATTCATGAAAATTTTCGAATTCCGGTTTTCGACGGATTTACACGTTTTAGGGGTCAGAGATTCCAAAAAACATGTTTTTACAAAATGTCTGTCTGTGACTCTGTGAGTCTGTCTGTCTGTGTGTATGTGACACAAATTTTGTGGGAGTTCTATCTCAAGAACTAATGCACGGAATTTAATAAAAATTGATATTCAGTTAGTGCCTAATACAAATTGATGCTGATTAGTTTTTGGTGTAAATCGCTGAACAGGTGGCGCTGCAATGCTGCATTTTTCACGATTTTCGCAATAGCTCTATCTCAAGAACTAATGCACGGATTTTGATCAAACTTCAGATTTAGTTAGTCCTTGATATGAATTGATGATGATTACGTTTTGGTGTAAATCGACCAACTGGTGGCGCTGTTATGATGAATTTTGCAGGATTTACACGATTTCCCCAATAGCTCTATCTTAAGAACTAACGCACGGATTTTCATCAAACTTCAGATTAAGTTAGTCCTTGATATGACTTGCTACTGATTAGGTGTTGGTGTAAATCGCCCAACAGGTGGTGCTTCTCTGCTGCCTTTTCCACGATTGCCTCAATAGCTCTATCAATAGAACTAATGGACCAATATTCATCTAACTTCAGATTTAGTTGTATGTTGACACAAGTTGTTGTTAATTATGTTTTGGTGTTAATCACCCAATAGATGGCGCTGCTATGCAGAAATTTTCACGATTTTCGCTATTGCTCTATCTCAAAAACTAATGTACGGATTTTCTCCAAACTTCAGATTCAGTCAGACGTTGACATAAATTGTTGCTGATTAGGATTTGGTATAAATAACCCAATAGGTGGCGCTGCTAGGCAGCATTTTGCTGAATTTAGACGATTTCAGCGATAGTCATATCTCAAGAACTAATGCACGGAATTTCATATCGTTAGAATCCTCATGAGATGCATAGATTGCCATTTAATTTTGGCAGTGTGATAGCGAATTTTGAAGTATTAACATGTATGAGATAGAAGAAAGTTTTGGGATTGGTACATCCGACTAGTTTTTCTATAAATTGTTTTCTAACTATCAGATGCATTCAGATTTCTTAAGTTTTCTTATTTTTAGGTGCGTTCGTAATTATATAAATACGTAGCACCTATAGTCGTCGTTCAGTCCGTCTGTCCGTCTCCGTCCGCATATAACAGAGCAAAAACTATCCAACCGAATAGTCTGAAACTTTATATATATGATTGTTGCAAAATTTTGTCGAGCCATTTCAAATTTTATGAAAATCGGATGTATAGTTTAGTTACCGGGACAGTCAAAAGTTTTTCTTTACATTACGGCCAATGGGAAAAATTATTGAAAGTGCATTTTAATGATGTTACATCCTTCCGAATGGTCTGAAATTTTAAATATATAATTGTTGCAAAATTTTGTCCAGCCATTTCAAATTTTATGAAAATCGGATGCATAGTTTAATTACAGGGACAGTCAAAAGTTTTCCGTTACATTACGGGGAATGGGAAAAAATTATTGCAAGTGCATTTTAATGATGTTACAGACTGTCCACTTATGAAGAGCAAAACAATATACATTCAGTACAATATGGGGTGCAAAAATAATTATAAAACTAGTTATAGTACGAACGCACCTCATTTGCCACGTTTCACGAGCAATTTCCAACTTGTTTATTTTTAGAAAGCGTTTTTGCATTACTTATACGTTGCCGTTAATATTTTAAACTGTAATTAGAAAGAATAATTTTTCTTCTATTTTAAATATTACTCATAGTTCTGACCAAATATATATATATATATACACAAATTTTGAAGCATCTTTAGCATTTTGTATCTCGAGTACAACATCATTATAAAGGAAAATACTGTGCAAATTAATACAAACACAAAAGCTTATTGATTAACTATAGATAAATCTATACTATTAAAATCTGTGCGCGTATGTTTGTAACCACAAAAACTCGGAAACCAAAGGGCGCAGGGCTACGAAATTTGGCACACGGGTTACTGGTAGGAAGCCCGTGAACGATTGGGGCAAAAAATTGGAAAATTTTAAATAGATTTTTTTCTGTTTTATTTTCTATTTTTGACGAATTTTTGCCTTTTTTTTATGCTCAAACCGTAATTGCGCTAGTTCAAACCAGTTCTAAATTTTTACTGCAATGTGAGATATACATATTACGTAGGCCACGCTGCAATGAGGATGTAGCGGGTATTACAATAATTCTTTTACCTCGCATGCAAATAATTAGAGATTATTTAATTGCGCTTGATTATTACCTTTTTTTTAAAAATAAAGAAAACATTTTATCTCGAACATCAACAAAACTTTTTATTCTATTTATTCCCTTATTCCAAAGATATCATTTTATAACGTATGATGCCATAGCAACACAATAAATTAAAATATCATTTAAAAAAAATGCACAGTAGTAGAAAAATATTTTTCGATATATACTTATTACGTACGTCACGCTTAAATGAACGATATGTTTCGGCACCAGAGGCAATGTGGCGACTTCTTGAGAAGCCCATGCAGGACAAGTCCCATGTTATTATTAGATTGCCGTTGCATCTGCAAGACATCCAATCTGTGTATTTTAGGGAAGCGGAGAAACTTGAAGCTTTTATAAGAGCAAGAAATAAAGACATTATGCTCACTGCTTGGTTTCTATTTAACAGTTCTGATCCTTCAGCAAACATAGATCTCTATACAGAAATCCCTAAGCACTTTCTATGGAAAGACAATGTGTGACAAAGGCGTGTTACATTAGGTGACTTCATAGGATCAGGATGTATTCTGTAAGCCCAAAGGATATTGAGCGATTCCATCTTCGTATGCTGCTTTGTCATGTTCCCGGTGCCAAGTCTTTCGAGGAGTTAAGGACGTATGAGAATACTGTCCATGAAACATTCAAGGGTGCATGCCGCGCTAGAAATTTATTAGAAAATGATGATGAATGGCAACATTGTTTAACTGAAGCATGTGGTTTTGAAATTCCACCTAAACTGAGACAACTGTTTTCGTTCATATGTGTCTTTGGCAATCCAAATTTACCGATTCAATTAAGGGAACAGTTTAAGTCAGAACTCTCAGAAGATTTTGCTCGCTATCTGCCTCTACAGGAGTGTAGAGACAGAGCCCTTCAAGACATAGCCAATCATCTACGCATACACAATGTGACACTTCAGAACTTTGAATTACCTGAACCCTCAAACCTGTGGAATGCGATGTCTATGATTTACCAGAAGAAAGAGCAGAGAGGAAACGATCGTTAATTATGCTAAAGCCGGAACAACGTATAATTTTTGATGCTGTCATTGAAAGTATTCAAAATGATTATGCAACTGTCGCTAAGGTTTTCTTTGTCAATGCTTTTACGGGATCAGGAAAAACGTTCCTATTCAATACTTTGCTGCATTACGTCACAGGAATAGGACATACTTCTATTCCCGTTGCGTGGACAGGCATCGCACTGATACTCTTGCAAGCTGGAAGAACTGCCCATTCTCAGTTTAAAATACCAGTCCCCATATTGGATAATTCAGCTTAAAAAATTCGGCAAAATACATCTGAAGGAAGATTACTGAAAATGGCTAAGCTCATTATATGAGACGAATGTACCATAGCACCTATTCATGCTTTGAATGTTGTTGATAGATTTCTGCAAGATTTGGATGGCAATATTACAAGCAAACAAAACTCTCATTTTTGAAATTTGTATCAATAATTCTTCTCTCTGGCCAACATTTTGACTGTTCAATCTGGTTACAAATATGCGAACGGAGCCGGAGGAACTTGATTTCGTGGAATGCCTGGGGGATGGTCGGTTGACTAATGATTATGAACTCGGAGAAGATGTTATTGAAATACCTCCAGAACTTTTAGTGCAGTATTCTACAGGGTGCAAAGGAAAGTCCCTTTAACCTGAAAATACTTGCTAAAGGAGAGAGCTACAGCTATGCAAGTGAGGTAACGGTATAGTAAAGCGACTACCCCCGACCTAATGCAAACGACAGCAGCGCCCCCTAGTGGTGAAATTTGGAAGAGGGCTATTGAAAATCGTAAACGAAAGGAGATAGTCCAGTTAGAACGTTTTAGAGCATCAACTAATTAGTACGAAACGGTATTTGATTCAAACGGATAAGATAAATCGTCGTCTGTATACCCTAAAACTTCCGAAATCGGTGAGCGACGATTTTACTTTGCACATTCGCATTCCGTAAATGTAGCAGTGCACAATTTCAGATTGTGACGTTGTACTGTGCTGTAATGTCTGTAAAAATTTAATTTCTAATGCATTTAAAATTTTAGATTAGCCCTTTCAGGGGCAGAAGAATTCTGTTCGTAAACTGATGAAATAATTTACTGACACCAGAATATTCAAACGAATTTCTTAGAAAATAAAAACCCGCTAATTTTCGCTTTTATTACAAAAGCAAAATTTTATTAAAATATTCTTGCTGCCATTTGTCAGTTTTGCAATTAATATTAGGTGGCTAGACTGCCTAGCCACCGCCCTTTAAAAGGTTAAATCTATGTCGTCGTATTGAAGAGGCTAGAGAGACGTTCTATGCTGAGAAATGTGGCATGTAGAATTACTCCCACGAATACAAACGTGTATCGTGAGCAATGGCGAACTTTTCGAACATACTGAATATTAACTTTTTATCACTGTGAGACAGTTTGTCTTTTTTGTTTTTTGTGTGTTGTTATCAAAATATATTGAGATAAGCACGCATTTATACCATAAATTCTACGTATTTCTTCATACTTCTGGCTATTCTATTCAAACGTTTACATAAAATAGAGTGCATCGATTTCGGACATTTTTGGGTATACAGGCGAAGATTCATCTTATCCTGATAAACCAACTGTCGTTTCGTACTAATTAATTGATGCTTTAAAACTTTCTAATTGGAAATTTTGCTCTATCTCTTTTCTTTTTCGATTTGCAATGGCTATCTTCCAAATTTAGCCACTAGGGGCGCTGCCGTCGTTTGCATTAAGTCGGGCGTAGTCACTTTACTATACCGTTATTTCACTTCCATAGCTGTAGCTCTCTCCGTTAGCAAGTATTTTCAGGTTAAAGAGACTTTCCTTTGCACCCTGTATAGTGGATGAGATTTTTGGTTCGTCTGAAATTGATCTTGATCATCTTTAGGAAAGAACCATTTTGTGTACCAAGAATGAAGATTCTTTGAGATTGAATGAGAATTCTTTGAGATTGAATGAGGAGGTTTTACGAAAAATACCTGGCTAAGTCAAAACTTATTTTAGTGCTGATGCAATACTTTGTGATGATGAAGAAAAACAAAACAATTTGCAAATGGATTTCATCAATAGTTTAACACCTTCTAAAATGCCACCACATCAGTTAAATCATAAAGTTGGCGCTATTGTTATGTTGCTTAGAAACATGAATTCGTCCAGTGGTCTCTGTAATGGAACACGTTTAATAGTCAGAAGGTTGTCGCAAAATGTTATAGATGCAGAAGTTTTGACAGGACATAGGAAAGGCACACGTGTTTTCATACCGATGATCCTGCTTACACCATCGGATACCAGTCTACATTTCCAGTTACGCGCCGTCAGTTTCCACTTAGGATCGCCTTTGCTATGACTGTCAATAAATCTCAAGGTCAAACCTTGAAAAAAGTTGGAATCCATTTGCCCCATTCATATTTTTCACATGGGATGTTTTATGTAGCCCTTTCAAGAGAACTTCTAGAGTATGCATACGTGTTTGGGTCAAGGATGAACCAAAACAAGGAAAACTTTTTTTCACAGTCTGATAAGGCATTTACACAAAACATTGTCTTCCGTCCAATCTTAAGTCGCAACTATTTTGCTATATTGTAAAAAACAAACAAACAAACAAACACAAGTCTACTGCACTTTACCTCATGGATGATGTGGAAAACAATGCAAAAATTTTATATTTTAAATGAAATTTTTTCAATTTTTTCAGGTTTTTTTGCAATGATGTATATTTCATTCTTTCTTACAAATTTTTTCAATTTTTTCAGGTTTTTTTGCAATGATGTACATTTCATTCTTTCTTACAAATTTTTGTATGGTTGTGTAAATATCGACTTTATAACTGATTTTCTGAACTTTAATTTGGTTCTGTAAATACTCACTAAAAGAAAACGAGTCTACCGCAATTTACCTCATTGGCAACGTGGAAAACAGTGCAAAGATTTTTCATTTTAAAATAATTTTTTCCATTTTTTTTTTTTTTTTTGCTGTCTCGATGTAAATTTCATATTTTCTTACAAATGGTTGTTTGGTTGTGTAAATATTGACTTTATAACTGATTTTTATATTCCCAACTTTAATTTGTTCGTGTAAATACTTACTTTTATTGATTTTTTAATACATATCTGATTTTTGTGTACATACATATTTCATATTGGTTGTGTATTTACTGATTTTTAACAGATATAACAAATTTTTATATTCATGAACTTAAATTGGGTTGTACCGATTTTTATTTTTAATTTTGGTTTTAGAATTAAATTCATGAACACCCGTCCGTAGAATGGGTTAAACAGCTAGTATAAAATATTTGATGTCATAAACTGTATGATTATTTACACAATTTATTAGGGTTTCGTTCATCTGACGAAACCCTATTCGTCTCGCTCCTCTGTCTGTCTGTCTGTCCGTCACAGAGCCCGTTCTCAGAAACTATATAACTATCAGAAACTATCTAACTCAGCCCCTAATTAAGTTGAAGGCTTGAAATTTTGCATAATTATAGTTAAACACTTGCGATCAAACGACAAATTATAAAATTTCGAAAAACTCTTATATTTAACCTTCTGGGCTCTAACTTGTGTATTTTAAGCTTTTTTTTCTAACTCAGCCCCTAATTAAATTGAAGACTTAAAATTTTGCATAATTATCGCAAAACACTTGCGATCACACGCCAAATTATAAAATTTTGAAAAAAAATCTTATATTTAACCCTCTGGGCTCTAACTTGTGTATTTTAAGCGTTTTTTTTTTTTTTTTAAACTCAGCCCCTAATTAAGTTGAAGACTTGAAATTTTGAATAATTATAGCTAAACACTTGCGATGAAACGACAAATCATAAAATTTCGAAAAAATCTTATATTTAGCCCTCTGGGCTCTATCTTGTGTATTTTAAGCTTTTTTTTCTAACTCAGCCCCTAATTAAATTGAAGACTTAAAATTTTGCATAATTATCGCTAAACACTTGCGATCACACAACAAATCATAAAAATTTCAAAAAGTCTTATATTTACCCCTCCGGTCTCTAACTTGTGTATTTTAAGTAATTTTCTAACTCAGGCCCTAATTATTTGGAGACATGAAATTTTGTATACTTATGGTAAAACACTTTCGATCACATGAAAAATCATAAAATTTTCAAAAAGTCTTATATTATTTACACCCCCGGGCTCTAACTTGTGTATTTTAAACAATTTTTCTAACTCAGTCCCTAATTACGTTGGAGACATGAAATTTTGCATACTTATAGCAGAACACTTGCGATCACGAAAAATAATAAAATTTTCAAAAAGTCATATTATTTACCCCTCTGTGTTCTAAATTGTGTATTTTAAGCAATTTTTTATCCTACCACCTTTTCACCCCGGGGACACTTTTTAAACTTTTGCTGACACCCCTTTGACCACTCTTTCATATTATGCACCATAGACTTACATATTTTAGTTCCATTTTTACCGCCAGGGGGCGTCTACCTATCTGGGATGCTATGGGCCCGATTCCCTCGACTAATATATCTACGGATAGGTTGTAAAACGGAGTTTCGTTCTGATAGAGGTTTGTGTAGAACAGAGTGCGTCCCTGGTTGCGAAATGTGGAACTAACAGATATTGCAGAAGCATAAAGTGTTTTGAAAGGAATATTAAACGAAACCCTTTGTGCGATCTGTGATCACACTTACCCACTTGTTTTATAAGTTGTATTTTGCATTCCAGCTATAAATATTTCGAGTTTTTAAATCTAAGTTTTATATTCATTCTTTGTTTTGTTTTCCTTATTTCTTATATTATATTTAACTTTTTATATTTTCTATGTAATATATGTATATGTATATATGTGTGTGCGTGTATCTGTCTTTCCTACCTTCTAACAGTCAATGTCAATATTTCTCAGTTTATTGTATTTCATTACTCTCTTGCTTCTGCTCCTTTAATACAATTCGTAAAGTGGAAACAAAACAAGGTGATTCATCACGTTAAAACCTGATTTGTGTATAAAATGCTATATTCTACAGATGTAGCGGCACATTTATTTTTTTTTCATAGGTAGTTTTTTTTTAAATATTAGATAGATTGTTTTTAATATAATATATAAGATTTTTCCCGCAAAAAAATAATTTAATTTAAACATTTTGCATTAATCATTACCTTATCCGCTCATTTTGAATTAACCATGAAATCTTACTTTACCTTTTATATTACTATCGGATTTAGCTTTAACTGATAGTCATTACAATTATTCCTGTTCTTTAAAAAATCGTAGAAGCTTTACACTTTGTTCTTAAAGTGTGTACATTATCTTTAATATAATAGCATCGTAAATGTTTACGCGAAAATTAAGACACATTTATTCAGCTATTATTGACATTAGATAAGGTGGAAATAGTGGAAAGCTTTTTTGTTTCAGGAGCATATGCATTAAGTAAATATCTTTTGTGTACTCAGAGATCAGATGCATTATCTTGCTATAATTTAGACACGTATACGGAGACAGGTATACGATTTTTCCCTGAGTTATTTTTCTTTAAATGATTTACTTCTAAGTACTAGATGTATTAAAAGTTCTTAATTTTTTTTTCCTTTTATTTATTTTAGAAGGTGTTTTTTATTTCTTATTCGTTCCCGTTGATACTATTTTAAACTATTATTAGAAAGAATAATTTTTCTTCTATTTTAAATATTGTTTATTGTTCTCACCAAATACATTTACACGAATATTGAAGAATCTTTCGCATTTTGTATCTCGAGTACAACATCATTATAAAGGTAAATACTGTGCAAAGTAATAGAAATACAAAACTTCTTTATGTAACTAGAGAAATATAGAATATTTGATGTCATAAACTATATTATTATTAACACAGTCTTTTTAATGCCTTTTGCATTCTGGCTATAAATATTTCTAGTTTTTAAATTGAAGTTTTATATTCATTCCTTAATTTATTTTTTATTCTCTCTTCTGTTATGTTTAACTTTTTATAATTTTTTACGTAATATAAATGTGTGTGTATCTTTTTGCACTACTAACTGTTAACGATTATCTGATTGGCTATTTTCAGTTTATTGTATTTCATTGCCGTCTTCCTTCTACTCTTTTAATAGGCAACATATAGTGAAAAAGAAAACAAAGCTAGTCATGACGTTAAAACATGATTTGTGTATAAAAAGCTATATTCTATAAATAGTGGCGTATTTTAAATTCTTTTACAAGGTAGTTTTTTTTCACATATAAGATTCTTCCGGAAATAAAAATAGTTAAATTTAAATGTTTTTCTTTAATCATTACCTTACCCACTCATTTTGAGTTAACCATGAAATCTTACTTTACCGTTTCATATTACTATCGAATTTTGCTTTAAATGATATTCATTGCATTTATTCATGTTCTTTAAAAAATCGTAGAAGCTTCTATTTCCCTTTATTCGTAAAGTGGGTGCATTACATTTAACGTCTTATATATTTACGCTAAAATTAAGACACATTAATTCAGCTACTATAGACATTAGATAAGGTGGAAATAATGAAAAACTTTTTCGTTTCAGGAGTATATGCATTAAGCAAATATCTTTTGTGTAATCAGAGATCTGCGTAATCATTATCATGTAATAATTTAGACACATGTAAGGGAACAAGAATACGATTTTTATCTTTGTTGTTTTTCTCTAAATGGTTTAATTCTAACTACTAAATCTATTGAAGTTTTGTTATTTTTTATTTTTAGAAAGCGTTTTTGTATTTCTTATACGTTCTCGTTGATAATAGTTTAAACTGTATTAGAAAGAATACTATTTATATGGGGAAAAATGGAATTATTTATCATAAAATATTGAATAAAAAATAGACAAAAGACAAAATTTTTCAGTTAAACAATGAATAAGGACGTCGATATTTGGGTTATACAGGGTGTCTATTCTCAGCAGTGACCAGTAGTTAATTTCTAAACTGTTAGTTATAGACATATAATTCCAATTACAAAAGTGTTTTAAATGAGGTAAAAAAAATATTTTAAAAGCGGTTTGGGGCAATAAAAACATTTTTTTACAGTTACGAAATTTAAATTTTCGTATGGTACCTTGGTACTATAAGTGATACAGTGGGTGATGGGTTAATGAACTGTTCGGTTTACGAACAGATTTGTTAACGAACACTTTCGCGAGAGATTTTTATGTTCGGTTAAAAAACACCTCACCAAACAAAGACAAGAAAAAGCAATGCTGTATTTCAGATTTGTCAAACTGCAATTAATTGCATCTATTGTCGACTTAGAGAACATTCTAATAGTTATAAACTTATGGCTTGGTTAATTCATGGGTTATGGCACTACATTTTTGGGCCCCCAAATTTGAATGAACAAATTAGAAACATTCATTTTTATAATTTGTATTCATTTTTAAAGTAATATTTTTAATTTCAAATTAATTATTTTATTAGAAATTTAGTTCTAAAATTATTTACAGGCTATAGGCTCTACTTGAGATTTTTCGGGCCCTGCAGTAAACACGATCTATTAGAGAACTAAGGAATTTTTCAAAGGTCAAAATGGCAAATTTATATGATTTAATGCTGTACACTGTTAAAACACTATTTTTAAAAATAAGTAAATTGTACTAATTATTGAGAACTTCCCGATCTTAAAATAGCTCCGAGTACTTGACTCTTAAATTTGAAAAACGCATGTACTCATTTTTTTTTTAGTAGATACAGGGACTCGAAAATAAGTATGTATAGAAACACACATACACTATAAGAAAAAAAAAGCGAAATTACAGAGAACCGACAAATCACCATTTTTAATTGCGAAGAACTACAATTTTTGGAGCAAAAAACAACGAATTTACTATTTTAATTCTTGAAATTTTGTGTATGAGCCGCTCCGTGATTTGAACCCGCGTCCCCTAGATTTTACTGACTGTGCTACAAGAGCAGTTACCACCTGCTTCCAAATGACACCTTTTATGAATCAGCGACGGAAGATCGCTAACAGCAGAGATGAATTTTCCCTTTCTTAAATATTCTAATTTCTAATAAAACAATTTTTAAACTAAATTTTCTTCTTTAACATTTGTAATGAACTTGTAAATAAATTTGAAAAGTGTGTATTATAAATTAAAAATTATAACAAAGATAGACATATCTTTAAATAAAAGCTTGGAAACCCCTACTGTCAATTCGGTATAAGAAAGTGGTTTATCAGAAAACTCATATTTTTGAGCACATAGGATTTAAACATGAATATTAAGACTTTAAAATACAAAATATATGTATTCATTTCTGCATACATTTATAAATCAAGTATAAGTATACCCAACTTCAAACTATCATGTACTCGTTTCTGAATTAATTGTACTTAAAAAAAATCCCTGCCGGCCCGGCCTACAGGCGAAGGTAGATTTCGAAGTTAAGTATACTAATTTCACAAACAAAAACCAAATCATGATTAGAGATAAACCCACTCTAAACATTTTATCTGGCCGCTTTTGACGAGTTTTTATTTCATTTTTATATAATAACTGGTTTTCATCAGAATCATGTTAGGGCGGTATTCAAAAAAATACATTTCCATGCTCAACAACTCGAAATTTTCTGGCATAACTCCAGATTCATTTTTAATAGGAAAAACATGAAACTTGTTGACGTGATTTTTAAAGAGATTTATAAGCGACCTGTGTTTTTAATTTTCGTTCAATTAATTAAAACTTGATACATAAACAATTATTTTCTCAGTAAGACATTATTTTTCGTTTCTAACACAATCGCTTCGGGAAATTCCGTTCAAAATGCCCACTTTGACATCATTTTTTGAAATATATTCTGCCTCTGTCAAAAAATCGATCATTACGATACATTATATAGTTTCTGAATAACCGAATCTACCAATGAGTTTGAGAGCAAAAATGAATTTAAAAATGAGTCAGAAAATAAGCAGTTTGGATTTGAATACTCCATTAATACGATGATTTTTCCAACACAATCCGCTTCGGGAAATTCGGTTCAAAAGGCCCACTTTGACAGCATGTTTTAAAATATATTGCCTCTATCAAAAGATTTACCATTACGGTACATTATATAGTTTCTGAGTAAGAAAAGGTACCAATTGGAAGCCTTTGAGAGTAAAAATGAATTGTAAAATGAGTCAGAAAATAAGCAGTTTGGATTTGAATACACCCTTACAAAGATGACTTTTTTCTTCAACCGCTATGTATTTTTAACTTGTTTTTTCTGTAAGAATTGGTCCTATCCAAAACTTGTCTATATAGATGTTGTAGACAATATTAAGAAGATATATGATAAATTCATGGGGATTTTATATCTTGTGAATTGACGGAGTTATGAAATTTTTTCTTCTTCAACCCCCCCCCCCTTTTTGATTTCGTTTTTAATTTTTTTTTGCGGTACGAATTGGTCCTATCAAAAACTTGTGAATATAAAAGTTGTAGATAATGTTAAGGAGATTCAGGATAAAATTAATTGGATTTGACATCTTGAGAATTGACGAAGTCATGAATTTTTTTCACCCAAAAACCCTATTTTTTGTGCCCCTTGAACCCATTTTTAACTTTATCAAAAATCTGTGATACATAAATTTTGGCCCTATTTTTAGAAGTAATAAAAGCTTTAAACTGATTCGATATGTACAAAATTTAAGAAGTTATGGGGTTTTTTCGATTTTCACAAAACCCCTCCATATTTCCATCCCGTTTGTCCGATTTTGCCCATTAACGAACTCGACCGAGATTTTATGCCCCTTGATTTTATGTATCAGTTTGGAAGAGATTGGTGTAGAATTGTGGAAGTTATCGTGTCCAGAAGAAAGTGATATATATAGATACATACATGCATAGATAGATAGATAGATAGATAGATATATAAAGTTTTTTACTGAGGGTGGTTTTGGGCTCTAGGGGTCATGATCGGTGTAGATCTGCAAAAATTTTTCAGAAATTCCAACATAGGAACGACGCCAATAGGTAGTATTTCATACGAAATCTACCTAAAAATCGAATACAAGGAAATTTTCATTTTTAAGTAGATTAATGCTCCTTTTTGAAGCAATTGTACATAAAAAATATGAGTACATAGAAATGCTCATTTTTAAGTAGATTATTTTTAACAATGTACTTCTTTTTGAAACAATTGTACTTAAAAAATACTAGTACATGGAAATTCTCGTTTTTAAGTAAATTATTTTTGAGAGTGTAGTCAATGAATGTAATCCTAAAAGTTTTTACAAAGGGCATGTCATTTATTTTTTTAAATACGCCACGAAACGTTCACAGCCATCAAAATACGATCTGTCCATATTAAACAAGGACGTATATTAACCCTATTATAACTGGAAGATTTACATTATTTTTTATATATTATTTAGCTTTTACGAACGAATTAATTGAATGACCATACAAATCTATACTAAATCTATGATCGGTTAATGTTCAAACTAAAAAATATACCAAAATGACGCGTTTAAAAGGTGGAATTCGCATTTTAGATCTCAATAAATAACATCACTTCTGTGGTATACGACATTGTCTTGCCTGATTTTCAACGAAAATCATAGGTTTGCGAATTTGCATCTAGTTTCATGAATGCTATGAATGAATTCACAGTTTAGAAAGCTTAGATTTATCCTTTTGGTTTTGACAGCATGAAAGATACGCCATAAATCAGAGTTGAATTATCCTTTTCGCAACAGGAATTCGTATGTTCCTTCTCAAAAAATATCTGTAAATCTGTCTCAAAAAATATCTGTCATTCAGTGATACTCGGCTAGACATTTTTCACTCTCTATTCAAAACGTATATTTTAAATTCACGAAAGTGAAATTTACTTTTTAATATATGAAATCGCTTATTTCAATAAATATCGGTATGCTTTAAGAGCAATTTTCATCGATTCATATATAATAATCTTAACCTTTTTAAATATACACTAGAGAGCCAAAAGTCACCGGATACTTTTGCTTGCAGATGTTTTGTCGAATAGCTAAAGACGTTTAGTGAAACTTCAGGAATGTAAAAAAACATTTTCGACAACATATTTTTCAGTAAAGGTTTCGTCACAAGAGCAATTAGGAAATCAGCAGTAAAATAAATAAAATAGCAATAATTGCAATCTTCCTGTAAAATCAAATGCTGCAAATGGTTTATAGATGCAATGTGGGTTCTGTATAACATTTGTGTTCATTTGTGTTAGAATATTCTGTTAGACGTATATTCATGGATATATAAAGGTTTCTTAAAACTTTTCTGTAATTCCGCATATTTCTTATTTTGAGCACGCAGGATTTTCAACCAAATTTCACGCATTCAAACATGCTCATTTGTATGAAATGTTATGAAATTGGTACAGAAAAGTATAAGAAGATATAAAAACATTTGATTACAACAGCAAAATGTGTATTATATATAAACATCTGCATTAGTTCTCAAGGAAGCAAATAGAGGGCATTTTAACTTTTTTAACTTGTCCGTGACCATTTTTCCAAGACCATCGGAGCAAAAAAGAGGTGCAACCTGGATGGTGCATTGGAAACCTGTACGGTTAAAACAATACTTCAGTTAGAAATCCTGTTACGTAAATTAACTTTACAAGATAAAAAGGTGTTAAATTCGCCATTGATTTTAATGCTGAATTCGTGAAACTCCCTAAAATGGAATTTTACATGCGAAAAAATATTAATAAAACGAAAAAGGTTTATTTCACAGCAGTTCAAAATGAGCTAATAATCAAATGTTTCATTTAAGTTGGAGAGATCTTGTACATCTGTCTGTCTCAAATTTGTCTCACAAATATTATGTTTTTTGTATATATTTAACATATGCAATATGATGAAGATGAAATTCTAAGAAAATTAATTTAAATAAAGGAACAATAATTTAATGCACGATGTAAAAAAATATTTATTGTGATAGAACTTGATATATATATATAAAAAAAAATGCAGTAAGAAATAGCAGCAGCAGTACGCATGCGTACTTCAGAAAACGGAATGCTTCTTTACGTGCTATAATTTCTTTTACAAATTAAATTAGCAAAATTACATAAAATTAATAAATGAATATGAATCTATATATACAAGTAAAAGTATGTCTAAAGGAAACCCCTGTAAGCAAAACATACGTCATACTAAAGTAATACATTGCATATGATCAGCATAATACGTATAGTTGATAACAATAATTTTATTATTAAATTACTAATAAAAATAAAACAAGAGATAATTTTATACAGTAAAATATTCGAATAGAACACACCTGGGAATTAGATTTTTTCCACTATTCGGAAATGCTCGCTTCGCGGAGGTAGAAACATATAGATACTATTGTTGATTGTAAAAGAATTCGCTAAATAGAGATGTCCGCTTTTCGGAAAGGTTTTACTGTAATATGTGTCAAACATATTTTGGTACAATCCGTTCTCTGCTTATGTCAAAGTTTTAAACTCTATTTTTTGTAATGCATTTATAATCATTCAAAAGTATAAACAAATAACACTAATCAATGGATTGGTATTAGGAAATTTAGAACAATTCTTTTATTTATAAAGCTGCGGGAAGACGAAGAATCTTTCATAGGAAAATAACATGATTATGATAAATCTGTCTCCGCTTTGCTAGAAATCCATCCAACGTTTTATCTAAAATATTCAAAATGAAAGAAAACATCGTTTCATCCCCAGGATAAATTTCTTAATCCGTTTTAGGGTGAAAATTTTTAGTTCTTTTTCATATCACTTCAGTCAAAATAATTATTCTAGGAAATTCTGAAACGATTTATCATAAAAAACTGAAACTTTGATTTTATTTTTATTTTTTATAAAGATAAGTTCTATTTTAGATTTTGCACATAAGTACTTGTGTACGTATGCATGTTAGTCGAATATTGCGGAAACATTCTAAAAATGTATTTAATACTACTAATTTTAAGAAATTAATAGCTCTTTTAAAATTACATATTATGCTCAGTTGACCAAAAATTTCAAATTTAGTAAAATTTTTTAACTGTCTTTGAAAAAAGGAGGAGGTTCATAATTCGACGCGTATGTATTTTTCTTTATGAATGTTCACCGATTACTCCTAAACTACGCTACCGATTCGTGTTGTATTTTGTTAATTGAAAAAGGATACTCTCGAATTGGTACAATTTAAATTTGAACAAACCTAGTTAGAAATTCAACAAAAACAAAAACAAAAAATAAAAGTAATTTTTTTTTAAATATTTCATTTTTAACGATTTTAATCAAGTGACGCAGTGCTATCTGTTTGGCGGAAAAGTCTCTACACGGCGATTTCCCTCCTTCTTTATTTGGTTTTGTTTCTAGAATTGATGTAGAGAAAACCAAAAAAGTGATGTTTTAATCGTTAAAATCTTTTATGACGTAAACAATCCGCAAAATAAAAATTAAAATTGTAAACCGGTTAACCCCTTGCGGCGCGGTGGTATATCTATGAAACCACTTAATTTTAATTCCCAAAACCCACACTGGCACCAGAATTTTGGTAAAAAAAATTTCGGTTTCTTAGTTGCGTGAAATGTAGCTTTTTATTACTTACAAAAAAGTTCGTTTTCAAATTCCGGTGTCAGTCATTAATTTCAGCACCTATGCAATGGAAAGGCTCTGCGCCGCAAAGGGTTAACCTTTCCGGCGCAAGGCAATTCTGTTTATAAACTGGTGAAATAATGAACTGACACCAGAATTTATAAAATCATTTATTAGATATTATGAACTTATATAGCATTATAAAAGGAAAATTTTTATTAAATTTTCTGGGTGCAAGCAAAATAAAAATTAGGTGTCTTTTTTTAAGGACACTACTCGCGAAAGGGTTAAATTCACCAGAGATTCCTGCGGTACATTCATTTCATTTGCAGAACTATATTTTTACGGTCGAGGAATTTGTACGCTAATACACGGTGTGCCAAAAGTCCTTGGCAAATTTTTAAATTTAATATAAAATCAAGAAATGGGAATCGGTTTTTATGTATGTTCACCGATTACTCCGAAACTACGCGACCGATTCATGTGATTTTTTGTAATTGAAAGAGGATACTCTCGAATTGGTCCGATTTAAATTTTATCAAAGTTTTACAGTTTTTTTTTTCAGAAATTCAACAACAACAACAAAAAAAAAATAATAAAATAAACACCTTTAAAATATTTCATTGGGGTCTTTTTTTCTGTTAAAAAGTTTATATTATATGAATATTATTCATTAAAATGTATCATTAGCAATAGGAAAATTGCTAAATAAACATCCTATGTATTACATCAAATAATTGACATTAATGGTACATTTTGCTTTTACGAAAATAATCATTTTTCAATGTCTACATGGTCTCTAAAATAATAATGGTTATGATAAAGGCTATGATAATGGTGTTTTAAGTATAGTTGAAAAACCATTTAGAGGAACTAAGCTAAACGTTTGTGGACACGCATAAAAAAACGAATAAAATAGATTTGTGTTAAAATATTTAGAGATTATATTTCTCATCTGTTTTTGAATCATTAATTTTACAATTGTATAATCCAGCCATGTTCATAAAAATCAGGAAAACAGCTTACACCATACGTACGTGAGATATCTTCCTTACTGCAGCAGAAATGTGCTCGCTCCATAAAAACACCACAATCCAGCCCAGTGATAGGGAAAACAGAGCATGTTTTAGTTGCCTGCCTATCGTACGAAATAATTAATTGTGTGGTACGGCTGGCAGGATGTTTTTGAAGCAGGAGCAGCAAACGTGGTTAAAAATCGAATCGACCAGAGGACGTATAGCACACCAGTGTTTTCAATGTCTTCTTGATACATACGAGAATTCCGCATTATCCTACACATAATTGTTACTCACGTAATTGTTGCGACCCCGTTTTGAAGCAGAAAAATTCGTCAGTAATAGTCGCAACCCTATTTTGTAGCAGAAAAAATCGTCAAAATATTTTCTTCGCATAAAAGTCGTAGTCACGTATTTGACCTTCATCTAGAAAATAGAAAATTATCAGCTGTTCTCTTCCCAGAGCTAGTACTCATAATGAATTCATCTGTTCTGTCACTCTCATTGACATACTCAATGGTCACTCCATAGCGAGATAAGGAATTGCCCTTTTCCCTTGGGAGGATGGGAGAGCTCCCTGGGCAGGATTTCCTACTCCCCCCCTCATTTTAAAGCTTTCAACTGGTTCATCGTTAAAGAAAGTATGCACATGCTCTAAATTTACTGGGCTGCACGTATCTATAAGTTACAGAAAAAGAATCCTTGCCGATATTTTGTTTTGCGGTAAATTTCGTGGCGGTGGGGTTTGGACGTCTTTTTTTTTTTAATATGTGAAAGATTAGAAAGAACTTAAATTTTCTTATACCTATATTTCATGCATTATAGTAGCCACCAGTATAGACACTTTTACCACATTTGTTTTACATTAATATATAAAGATTTATGACACTTAATTTTCATTTTAAAAAATCTTTTATCTTCCGTTTTGTACATATTAAAATCGAAAATTATAATTTACATTTCTTTACTTTTCTTAAAAACAAAAACACATTTTTTTACTTAAAAAGGACATATATTCCGGTATATCGTTAAAACTATGCTATTTATAAATATATACTGCATTGTCCATACTCTTTGGCACTTTTCTGAAAAAACGTTTTCGTCCATTTCTTGGACTTCATCAGTTTCAATTGGCGGCTCGCAGTTTCACTTTCGACCTTTTATCATCTCTCTCTTTCCACTTTTTCCCCCTTCTCCCTTTTCACTTTCCCCTTCTTTCCAGCATTTTTAGCCAGCGGGAGTCAACATTTGCATGCGCCATATCGTTGCATACACTTTTTCTTTCGAGGTTAATCTCGATAGCCTCTCTCATTAGGGTGTTGTGGGGATTATCATATGCAGCTATTTTTTCTATTTTAATTGATTGAGGTATTATGGGGTTTTTTAAATTTGTTCTTGAGAAGGCTGTTGCTTGATTATTATATTTTATGTCGCGGATATGCTCCTTATACCTTTCGCTTAGTTTTCGCTTGGTCATCCCGATGTATGTAATTTCCTTATTTTCTGTATCTGAGGCTTTAATTTTATATACTCCTGCCGTCTGTAATTCGTCGTATCTTTCTGCTTCATTTCGTATCGTTTTAAATAGGGAAGGGTTGGGTGTGATTGGGACTATCTTTCCGAGTTTACTAATTTCGCGTTTTATTTTTAGTGCTATTCCGTTCATGTATGGTAGGGGGGGGGGGGGGGGGGGGGGGTATAATCTTTTTTATTTTTTTTTTCCTGGTTGGATCCAGTTAATTTTTTCTTTCGCTTTTCTGATTAGCTTGTCTATTGTTTTTCTTGGATGGCCAGCGTTAAGTCCTATGTTCTCTATAATCCTTAATTCTTCTTTTAATAACTTTTCTGTTGAACATATATACAGTGCTCTATAGATGTAGGTATTTAGGGCTGCAAGTTTATAGTTTATTGGTGTATTTGTTTTGCTTAACATTATCGCTACGTTTGCAGTAGGTTTTCTATAGATTGTTGTTTTTATCTGGTCATTTTCGTATATTATTTTTACGTCAAGGTATGGTAGGGATCGGTTTTTTTCTTCTTCTATTGTAAATTGTATATTGCTATCGTATTTATTTATTTCGTTTAAGAGGTTTTTTAAGTTTACTGTTCTGTTTGTTATGATAAATATATCATCTACATACCTTACCCTCGTAAGGTATATAAGCCGTGTGTATGGAGATTGGATGGTAAATGGGAACAAAGAAAAAACTCCCAGGGGAAAAGAAAGGCGTCCATCCTTGGAACTAATGCGTAGTTTGATATTACAAAGTTGGACTTTAATAACAAGTGATATAATTTCAAAAAGTTTTACAAAGACAGATATCTCCAATGCTTTGGACGGAAGCGAAGATGACAGTTTATGGAATGACGAAGATTCTTCAGGCACCGATTCACATTACAATAGTGATACGGATACTTTCAGTGAAAGTGATTAATTATGAGAATTTTTTGTCAAAATTTTCACAAAGATTATTTGTAATTTTTATGTTTATAAAAATATTACCATAAAAATAAGAATGGTAATTAATAAACAGCACATAATCTGGAAATATATGGTAAGTTACTGATTTTATTATAATGTGTACACCAGTAATGTTTTAGCATTAGAGTGTACAATATTGTGTAGTAGATTTCCCCGCATAATAGTCGCACCTAGACTTTTACAAAGAACAAATTGCAAAAAAGTGCGACTATTACGCGAGTAAACACGATATGTCAGACATGGCGCGTTCTGGGTTGGCCATCCGTAAATGAAGAAGTTGTTCAGACTATGCCCAAGTTACTTGAAGTGGATTGGAATCAAACTATCCGTGAATTATATAGACAGGATTGGCGCAAAAAACTGTTTTCCACATTCTCGAACAATGCACGGGCATACGTCAAGGTGGATTTCTGACGATCTGGCAGAAATGCAGAATTGCTAATGCTATTACACAGGAAAAATCTCCTTGGAGCACTATTCGCACGAAACAGACGCATTCATAAGAAGCCCTATTACGCTAGATGGGACATGAGCTGGATCATGTGAGCCAAAAATGAAGCAGCAATCAGATGAATGGCGGCATTAACGGGTCTACATGGAGATCACTGGTTCGTCAGATCCCCACCAACGTGACAGCTACGATAATTTTCGTATACAACTGTTAAGGTTTTGTCTTAGTACTACATGCGATACGCTCAGGGAAGACATCAATGCGTAGTACTATTGTTCAGGTTCGTTCCTGGAACAAAACCTACGACCAGCTTTGAGACAGAAATGGTGGCTCTTTCTCTAGAACCCACCCTTCACCATGCAGGAACATGCTCGTGAGCATACAGCGCAAACTGTGGCTGATGTGTTTGTTCTCTAGGCTGGGAAACACTTTATCATCCCCCATATTCCCCGGAACGAGGTCCCTGTCACTTTGATCTTATCCCCAAGATGAAGGAACATCTCCGTGGCATTCGCTCCCATTCCGTCCCAGAGATTCTGCAAGCTGTAGACCATCCATTCGAAGGAACAACACAACAAGTGCTATTATCAGCACGTACAGATTCTTGAACGGTGGCAACCGGTGTTAGACATTGTTGATTACTACTTTGAAAGGCTATAAAAATTTCACCCCTTTATCTCTTCTGTATCCTTCGTTCAGTCCTGGAAAAAAGTAAACACCCCCACCTAACTCTGAAACTAATTATAAATAGAAGAAAGTTACTGGTACCACACAATTGAAATTAAAGTCTCCTTTTAAATTATGTACATAAACTTTACTTAGAGGGCAATCTACGAATCAAAAACAGACCAAATTTTTTTTTCAATAGCAACACCCAATTTTAACAATATATTTTTAATCTTCGGTTCAAAATATACCTAGAAATGAATTTTAAAGCTATTTGGATGATAAGTTTTTGAATTATAAACATTCAAAACTTAGAGCTTCTAATGTTAAATCACATTTTCATATTTTTATTAATATCTCTTGAAATTATAATCCCAATGAGATAATTTTCTGTGTAGTTATAATACAACAACAACAACAACAAACATAAATACATTGAATTTGTACTTTAAAAAAATTAATAATATGAGTTATGAATTATGAAATTAATATTCGAAAAAAAAATTATTTGCAACCTACAGTTTTTTGATAGAATTATATTTATTATGCAAAATTTATATGCTTTATGCAAATTCTCAATTTAAAATTTTATTTCCAAGTGGTTTTCGAATTATGATTCAAAATTATGGTTTAAGGGGCCGTCTATGATGTGTAGAAAGCATAATTTAGAAAAAATATATATGCCGAGTAAGTCAAAATGAATATAGCGATTACAAACGGCTATAACTATTTAATGGAAAAGAATTTATCGATTAGATTAACACAGAATATAGACGGAACTTCAAAATTTTGTATGCATACGTTATAAATGTTCTATGTGACTTTCTTTGGTCAAACGGACAACATCTAGTCGGTAGTCCATTTCACGCCATACATTCTGAAGCATTTGTTCAGTCACCGACGCAAGCGCATTACAAATGCGTACTTTGAGTTCATCAATTGTTTTGGGGATGAGAGGCACCCTATCCTGTCTTTCAAATAACCTCATAGAAAAAATCGGCCATTTTTACTAATGAGACGGCCGCAATGAACAGGTTTCTTGTCGTTGCAAATTTTCAAATCGCGCATGCGTAGGCTTCCGCTTCACTACACCTGCGTCTTATGTAAAGAAATTTTGAAGTTCCGTCTACATTCTGTGTTAATCTCATTGATAAATTCTTTTCCATTAAATAGTTATAACCGTTTGTAATCGCTATGTTCATTTTGACTTACCCTGTATTTTACTCATTTTATTGAAACATTTGGGCTGGCAATAGCCGGAATATATTAAGCGAGTGAAATGGTTATATTGGTAAGAAATTATACATTAATAGTAGTGGCCTATACATTATGTAGCATTTCGACAATTGAGTACGGAACTTCAATGTGGATACAATCCCATAAAATCGGCTCATTTTAAAATAATAAATTTTTCTGAAACTAATCGCACGAATTTCATGAAATATTGTATTAAGCTAATTAAAGGTTATAGAATTTATTTATGACGTCAAACTTGGGTATTGCTATTGGGAAAAAACAAAGTTTGGGTTCGTTTTTACATGTAGATGCCCCCCACCCCCTAAGTAAATTTTATATACATCATTTAAAAGTAGACTTTATTTCCGATCGTTTGGTACCAGTAACTTTTTTCTACAGTAATTTCTTGCAGAGTTAGTTTATCTCCTTTTTTTTCCCACGACTGTTCGTACATAATTGTCACTATTAAAATTACATTCGATGTATACTTTAATTAAACAGTGCATCTCAATGAAACTGAGTTAAATGTAAGTCGTTTATTAGGCATGTAAATTTTCTCACGGTTTATTTAAAATTCGTAAAAATATTAATTATTGTCTTGTAAAGCATATACTTATTTAGTCATGTTTGCGAAAATCAATAATATTTCAACTTTTATCGATCCTTGATGTGATTTTCAGCCTATTTTGAAAGTGTTTCAAGAATAGAATCATAATTTTTTCAACGAATATTTTCGCTATCCAATCAGATTTGATTATCCTTTCTTGGAGAAAATAGCAGACATCTTTCAAAATAATGAAATTAATGTTGATGAAGCATGCATGCCACTAACATTACAACACTTTCCTCCTTCTCACCAGATTAAGAATAAATTACCTCCATGATATATAACTTTACGAATAACAGATGTTTAAATAGATTACACAAACAAGTGTTTATTAAGGAAGGTGTATGGAATTTTTAAATATCTGTATAATATATATATATATGTAAGCTTATATGAAAATATTATATATCGATTATCCTGTTAACAAGAATAATAGATTTAAATTAAAATTTATATAATCTACTTATATAAAAAATTTATATAATAATATACTTATCATTATAAAACATTATTAAAAATATGCAGCCGAGGATGTAGGAATATCTATACAATAAATTAAGAATAAATTTAACTCTGTAGTTTCAATGCATACCTCAATATTCTCTTCGCATTTCTTAAAAAATATCGCCAAATGCAAAATTGAGATTATCTATTGGCATCTCGGAGAATTATTGAATCCTTTCGTATCTAATCAATACTTGTTCTGCTATAACGAAATTAAAAAAAAAAAAAATCAAAGTAACTTTAACTGGAAAGCAAAATTTCTTTTTTTATAAAACTTACAAATTTTTTTTTACCTTTGTCTGTGTTTTTAATGATATTAGCGATCAAATAATTAACTCAAAAGAGTGCATCGAACAACTTATTATACAAAAAGTTATTTTCGGTTCAATTCACGCATTTTGTCGTCTGCGCGGCAAGGAGTTTGTAATAGAGTTCAAAACTACGACATATAGCATAATACTTTTTATAATTTTCCTAAATTTCCTCGTGCCCTGTTCACTTGAGACTTTTTGAATTTGCCTAAATTTTGTTTTACCACGATTTATAAGAAATGGGTAATGATATGTTTCATACATATATCCATATCATTAGTAAGATAGTTTTACAATTATTATGCTTAAAATTTGTCAAGGAATTATTCTTACAGTGCCTAATAGCACTGTACGGTAGTATATCAACCAACTAACATTAAGATCCTATACTAACTGCGAGAAAAAACGCTCAGGCTAATGTTAATTCTATGGGAGCGTTCTTTATAAATTTCTCACTCACATTTTAATAATTTTAATTTTTTTTTCTTTTGCACAGAATATTTGAGGTCTACAGCTATTGTTGTGCGTTATTACTTTTTTGAATTTAGTTACAGATTTTTATATGCGGATATCGTAAATTCTGGAACCGGTTCGTACCAAAAATGAAAAAGTACAAGCGCACAAAAGTAGATATCGACCTCCGGTATCCTGTACAAAAAAATCATAAAAACATTAAAACGAGGACGAGAAATCTGAAGACATTTCTCCCATAGGTTTAATATTGGCGTTCGAGTTTCTCCTTATGACTAATTAACACTGTTAAAGCCTCAGTTAAAAAATTGTTATAAAGAGGTTTGAATGTTTGTATAGTAATATATTCAAACGTAAAAGAACGAACTTTATATTATTACAGCACTTCAGCATGATTGTGATATAAAAAATATTTCCGTTCTTTGAGTAATTAGCAATTTCAAGCTGCATAATAGTTGTATGGCTGTACATTAGTAGTAGTACAATTTCATCATCATCAGTATTATTTTACTACAAGAAACATTGGGAATAAAGAAAACTATCTTTACTAATTAGCAATTAATTTTAAGCTGCATAATAGTTGTATGGCTGTACATTATTAGTATTACAATTTCATCATCGTCAGTATTATTTTACTACAAAAAACACTGGGAATAAAGAAAACTATCTTTACTTTAACCAAATTCTTCTGTTTTTCAAACTCTCTACAAACTGCATATTAACGAAAAATCGAAAATAAACGCTTTAAATTCTGTATCTCACAAAACCGTTCTTACATAGATTATTTTGAGTCTAAAAATGTGTTTACACATAAAGCAAACATATAAAAGATGTGTTAAAACAAGTCACTTAAAGTTTGTATATTTTCTTTAAAATTTTACCAGAAGATACAACCAGGGCCGAAACTAGCCTTTTTGGCGCCCCCCCCCCCTCCACCACAAAGTAAATTTACAAAAAAGAATTTTACTAAATATCTAACGGACAACTTATTTTTAAATTTAAAATATATAAAACTGAACTACATAATCAGATTTGTCAAACTATGAAGTTACGGATAGAACTTAACCAAACCTTATATATACGTTTTCCACAATGAACGTCAGGCTCCAGTTGAAAATGGAGATATTCCCCTGAAGGGAAGCCGTGATAGTGATTTTTGTGCAATTTTCTCATTTTTCAGCAGCGTAAGTGAAGGATTTATGAATATGTTTCGACAAAATTTTATATTTAGAAATAATGTATTAGGCCAAGGTTTGTACAAAATGGTGGAGAAAATAGGCCACAACGAAGTGCTGCGATTTTTTTTTCGGACGGGCGCAGTAGCTGTTGAAAAAAAGAAAATATACTGAATCATGCAATTATCCAATCGAGGTTTATTCTCCATATTTGTAATATAAGCAAAAATTTTCTTGTGTTAATGTATTTGTAGATCCATTAAAATCTTTGAAAAGTTATTGAAAATAATTGCATTTTAATCTTTTTAAACTTTTTTTTTTTATTTTTTTTTTATTTTGCATAGTCAAATGAGATCGATATCTAAAAAAGAAAGGTTTTACTAAGAATTTTACTTTGTGCATTCCCCTTCCCGCTGTCCTGGACAGTCAGCGCCCATGGCAAGACGGAAAAAAAAGAAAGAAAGGAAGCTCAACACTGTTCAGCGGAAAAAAAACAAACAGCTTTCATGGAATTTTTTTATCTAGAAGAAAAATCAGACTGATGGGTCACTTCTCCTTTGGTAGTTATCCGTAGTGGACAGTAGGGTGCCCTACAATAGAGACTGACCTTGGAAAACGGTTGGATTCTCCTCACAGGAAGTGATTTAAAAGATAGAAAGCAAACGCATAGGCATGATACTTTGAAATTTTGTATTGTAATGAATCTTTTTATCTATTTGTAAAGTTTAATGCATTTGGTTCAGTTTTCCTTTTAAATTTTCCAGTTGCGAGACATTTTTATACAAATTTCATAATATATATATATATATATATACATTCTTGTGTCAAACGTCAAACAAAATCTTCATTTTAGCGCCCCCTTCACCTCCTGTTAAAGCGGCGCCCGGGGCACGTGCCCCCTCTGCCCCCCCCCCTAGTTTCGGCCCTGGATACAACTCAGGCTTCCCATGTTACTGAACATATTGCCCGCTTTAGAGAACATAAGTGAAAACAATTTTTTATAAAAATTCTAACAGAATTAATTTTCAAAAATGTAACTAGTAAGTACTAACCTTGTTGAGAAGTTCACTGCTCATTTTATAAATAAATTACAAGTACCAGAAGGAAAAGATTTTTTTTTCTTTTTCTGTAACTTATCAGTCAAAAATTATTTTTAGCATTCCATAACTTTATTTCTATAAGTATTATTTATATTCTATAATACTTGCATTGTATATTTTTGATTTACTATTTGCATTTAAAGTATTAAATGTTAAAAGTTAGCACTCAGAAATTGTGTTTTTACATTTACTTCCAAAATTGTCTTATAATACTTGTATTCAAAAATTGTGTTAATAATGTTCGCATTAAAAAAATCGCGTTCATAATGTTCGCATTCAAAAATAGTGCCTATTTACTAGTATTCAAAAATTGTGTCTAAACTTGTGCAGATTGAAATCGAATATTGAATTAACTTACTGCACTATCATTTAGTATATTGATTGCCCAAAAATTGTGTAGATTAAACTTTTGGCATTCAAAAGTACTTATAGCAAAATTAAAATATCAACCAGTTGTTAATTAATCTACTGGCAAATTGTTCGTGCGCAGAAATTGTACATTCTTTTGACACAGAGAATATTTATTGTATGCATCTGAATTTAAATTGTTATCGTTGAACTTAATATAATTGTAATTTTTTTTCCTTCGATTGGTACCCTAACTTTCCAGACAACTTTGCAACTTTCCAGAACTACTGATTATGCTGCTCCTTGTCGGACTATTGGCACCCTGGCTTCGGCCACAGTTTGTAAATTAATTTTAACTTGAATAAGTTTTTTTTTATGTTTTGTAATAGATAGGTGCCTTATAATTCTGGCTGGGCTGGGTTTTTGCCTGCGAGCCCTTGTATGTCGGGGAGACCCACGGGTAGAGCGTGAATAAGTCTAAAGCTGGATCTCTGATCAGGCGATTTTGATCCACTCAGGCCGTCAAAAAACATATTTTTTCGAAAAAACAATATGAAATGTAATCTATAAAACTTTTAACAGAAATCAATTTCTAGAAGGTTAAAATTTAAAAATAAAAAATTATAGCACATTCTGCCAAGTAGTTATTGAGTCATTCTTGCAAAACTGCCCCCATTGCAATGCGTTTTGCAATGATAAAAAATGAATTTAACATTATGAGTTCCAAAGATTAAACCTGCATAACTCCGAAAGTGCTTGGCCAAACAACTTCCTGTTTGGTATCAGGCGATAAGATGTACCGAGAAATCCAAATATAATAATAAAATTAGGTGTCAGTAATGGAAATTTTGAGGTTTGGTATAATTTCTGTATGTAAACAAACCCCTGAGAAAAATTTAGATACAGCATTAATTAATAGACGTTACTATTAATCAATTTCTACCAGTCACATATTTATACAATAATTTGTGAAAGGGGGGGGGGGGGTGTTGCCATTTTTTTCTACGCTTGTACACGAATAACTTAAACCGAACTAATCCACTTATTGCATCGTCTAAAGGTCACGTATAGTCGACAACCTTTTCGTTGACCCTGTAGTTTAATTTTAATTTAAAAATAAACATCTCACTGTAAAAATAGATATTCTATATGTGCTCTATGTGAGTCAAGTACATAACTTTTATAAGGAAATACTATAAAAGGAAGTTTATTAATTTAAAAATCATTGTTGAAATGAAAAAATATATATATATATTAAACTTAGAAAAATACAAATTTTGAAAGGCGCCTTTCAGATTTTCAGTATAAACGGTATGAAAACTCGTTAAAGTATTTTTTCCCTTACCTAATAAGATAGTTATACAGTTAGTTATGCCCACAACAAGTTTTTTTTTTCCTTTACCAATTTTTAATGTAATTTTCAACTGCAAGTTTTGAAATTTTACCGAATAATATCATAACTGACCGACATTTCCACTATTCTATCAAGTTTGATTAACATTTCTTGAAATAGATAACAGATGTCTTCCAAAATATTAAAATTAATGTTCATGAGGTTTGTATATCCCTAACTTTAAAACATTTCGTAACTCAGTCCCAATTAGAATAAATGACTTCCTTAAAAGAAAATGTTTAAAATATAATAGATTTCTATTAGCCAGTTGTTTATTAACAAATACATTATGATTTTTTTTTTTAATATCAGTTATAAGGGAGGTATAGGTAAGCTAAAGATTTCAATTATGGTTTTTCATCTGATCAACTTCGAAATTATAAATGACAAAAAATAAAGGCAGTCAGTATCACCATAAAGGATTATTGAAAATTACTGTACCCATTGTACACAAATCAGAAATCTTAATGTACGAGATACAAAAAATAATTAACTAGCGTAAATAAATATTTGAAAGTTAGAACTTTACGCCCAGTGGAAAGTGACCTGATTTTATTACAGAAATATAGTAAGTTGCATTAATTTAATAATAAATTATAAAAATAATTATTTTATAAAAATATTTAATTAATAATTAATAATTTATTATAATTAAGTTTAGATTAATTTGCATCTAAAATTATTCTGATTCAACTGAAGTTGGTTAAAGTAATTGCAATTTTTTAATTTTGCCTAATTCTGTAATTTTCGCTAATATCAGGCACTTCAGCGCACTGTGAGTTTTTTTTATCTTCTCTTCGTAATTCTAGGAAAACCTTGAAAATTTGTCTCATCTGCAAACTTTATTGCCACAGAAATTTTCTTATGTATTTTTATAACTATTTTAAATCAGTAACCTTTTTCTGGAATTCCATAATTCTGAAAAAATCTTCCTCATCTGCAGATTTAACATAGAAAATATCAATTAAAATTTTTTTTTTTTTATATTTAATTTTCTCTTTTTCTCACATAAATCTCACTGGACTTTAATTATCATATAATATAAATAAAGGCAACATTAAGAATATCGGAAGTACTTTTGACATTCTTTCAGAAATCCGGAATTTTCAAAAATCCGGCTTAGTCTAGGTCCAGACGATGCAGGATTTTTGGAAGTTATACTGTATATATGTATGTCTAAAACATGCATGAATATATCAATTTATGTATATGGCATAATTTTTACTAACCAAATGATACCTTTGCATATTTCCAAGTTGAATTTTCCCGTATATATATGATGCTACATATCGGAAACCATGCGTTATTCAGAAATGATAAATTCGCGCATTATATGACTCTTTTTCCGATTTAAACAACGATGCGAAAGTTGTCAACCATGGTTACATCTGTTCAAAAGTAAAATACCTGGAGACAAAATATTTGAAATACTCGAAATGATAAAATTATTCAAATAACACATATTTCTTTAAAAATGCACATATGAAACATCCAAAACGCTTCATTTTTAGCTATTTCCAGTTTGGAACATAAGTTATTCACGTATTTTACTTCTTCTATTTGTAATAAACTCTCCTGTAGTATGTTATGTAAAAATATAGGGCGATTCAAATGAAAGTGTATTATTCTCCTGTTTCAAACGCTTTGGGGGCATAACCCATGGACATAACGCCTCCATATTTGGTAGATATACATTTAAAACCATACGAAAATGATTGAAGCAATGAAAAAACTTTGCCGATAAAAATGGCCGAAAGAGGAAATATTTCGCTATGAACATTATTCTGTAACGAATATAAAACTACAGCACCAATAAAGACCATGAGGCGAAATGCCATGATATAAATTTATTAAATCATACCAAATATGCGCAAATTCTTGATTATGAAGAGATGCATAAAACGTCATTAAAAGAGCACGCATGGGTAACTAATGGCAAACAATGGCAAGCTGCCCCAAAATGCTGTCACTGTATTCAATATGTCCATAGTTTTGTCAGCAACTATTAATACTATGATCTAACATGATCCACCACAGCACATAACTGATCAGTAGAAATATTACATGCGTCTTTTATTATTTTAACAGAGTCATACTGATTGGGGAAAAAAATAAAAAAATAAAAAAATAAATAAAAAAAAAACGAGTACTAATTTTTCAACTTCTCAAAAATTAACTTTAAATTTTCCCACTCACAAGGGAACCATCAAACATGACATTCACCAATTTTGATGAATTTAAAATACATTGTAGAGTTTTTATCCTTAATTTATTCTAGTGAAAATATATCTTCCAATGGGCTTTAGATTTTGAGAAATTAGGGGTCAAAATTCAGCATATGTTTCAAATACCTATTAGTTTACAGTTTTCGACGTGTGCTCGCCTGCCAGCCGATGACCCGAGTTCGATGCTGCCTCTTGACTTTTTAATTTGATATTTTGACACTTTACAGCTTTTAAGCATGATTATGAATTGCTGCAACTTTTATTTTTTTTTTTCCTAAAAAATGCACAATTACGTTTATGATTTTTTTTCATGAAAATTTATATTTTATCTCATTTGTAAACTAACATCTCTACTGACAAAAATTAACTATTTTATGTTTTTTTTTTTTTTTTTTTTTTTTTTTTTTTTTTTTTGTGTGTGTGTGTGTGTATAATTATTATTTACCTTTAAATATTTTTTATATTTTAAGCAAAGTTCAGAAATAATACATCATATATATATATATATATGGAATTTTAAGTGAAAATTTATTATTTCGTGTAAATTATAAATAATTTTGATGTTAAATGTCCAAAATTTATCTATATTTAGATGGCTAAAAATGGACAAATTACATTTCAAAATATTTTTTTATTCTAACAAATAATGATAATAAAGTAAAAATTGTAAACAGGAAATGTAAAAATCGTCTGCGGATCCCACATGACATGTTATAGTTTATGATACATGTAATAGCTCCCAAAAGTGATCGTACACTTACGAATTTCAATGAAATAGTGCTCTATCCATTAATTAAAATTAATATTTCAGGATGGGCATTTAATAATAAGATCTATAACTGGTTCTTAACAAAACTACATAAAATATTTTAAAAAAAGTAAAACGTTTTTCAGAAGAAATGAATAATCCAAAAAGAACAAAAATGTTATCCCACTAAAGTTTTCGTACACTTAAAAAAAATATCTACATATTAGTATATACTGTAATATTTCATTAAATTACTACTTAGTAGGATATTCTTTAGCATCCACAACAGCTTTTAAACGTCTGGGGAATAGGTCTCACTAGTTTTTTGTAATCGCTGTATCAATGTTCATCCTTTGGTTGACAGTTATTGGTTTTAGTTCGCTTTTCATTTTACTGTCGTGTCTTCGTATACTCTAATCTCTAGTTCTCTCCAAATATGTTCTATTGGGTTTAAATCCGTCGATTGAGGTCGTGTTTTCAGAACTTATGGACAATTATAGCGACATCAAAGACGAGTTCTTTACAATACCCAAATTTTGGGCTGATAATTTTAAATTGGCTTTTAAAATATTTAAATAAACAGCGTGATTTATTATGCCTTCAATAAATACCAAATTACCTGGTCCTGATGCTGCCATGCACCCCCACACAAGAACACCTCCAGCCACATGTTTAACTGTTCCGACTAAGTTCTTGGGATTAAGTTCTTCATTTCTTTTCTCCATACAATTACACGCTCATCGGAACAAAAAGTTTTACATTTGCTATCATCTGCAAAAGACATTATTCCAATATGATTTGGGATTATTTATCATCCATCTAATCTCCGCACTCGTCGAACAGTTTCAGGTGAAATTGAAGTAGGTAATTTTTTGTTAAATTCTGCAGCAACTTTTATAGCACTTAACCGTGGATTTTTCACCATTTTTCTAATTATAAACTTCTGATAACTTTGCGTTAACATTGATGGGCGACTTTTTTTTACCTTGTTTTCTATCCAATTTTCTTCTGTAAAGAGTTTTATCACGTACTGCACTGCAGAATGGGATAAATTAACTAATTTAGCAATATTCCGAACTGATTTGCCACTACTATGATGAAAGGTAATCAATTTTGTAATGCTTTTAGTTGTTTCTTTACGACTATGAGCCATTTAAAATTAATAAATAGAATATTACGGAGAAACGAAGAAAAAATTTAAGTCAAATGATTTTTTAAATGTCACCACTAATAGTCACAATGCTATAGCATTGTGAATGGATAATACTTAAGCAAAAAAACAGCAAAAAAGACAGCATTGTGAATGGATAATACTTAAGCAAAAAAGACGCCCGCCTGACATTGGTCTAATGCAAAAATAAAAATAAAGCGACATACGATAATTTTAATTATGAATTTATCTGAAAATGTTTCAGTATACTAAGACTTTTGTGGTGTGTTCTTTCTCTGCCTCCTTCCGTTTTCAATTTTATGTAAAAGTCCTTCCGGCAAGTGCCTGGAAGAAGAGATAGCTTTCATATTCCTTATTTTAAAAAAGCCAACTTATATCATTCAAACACACGAAGCTCAATTTAGTAGAAACCGAATATAGGAGAGATTCAATACTAATTTTTATCAATATAATGAATGAGAATTTCGCGAAATTAGTCAGCTTTATCCAAACTGCTTTTCTTTAAAGTAACTTATATTTGGCCGCCAAATTCGGCGATTTCTTAAAGTGCCTGACATTTTAAGACAACATGGTGGATGAGGCTAACCAGTGAACTTGGTCGAGACCTTAGTAATTGCTGTGCACATGCTCACTCACATCGGAAATCGGTTGATATATACGAGTGCTGTCGCAGGCAAAAAATCAGATTTTTCAAAATGTCACCCACATTAGAAATTGAAACTGCTATATCTGAGCCATTTTTTAAGACAAAGACAAACAAAAAATGCTCCTGAATCCTTATATCAAGGTCAAATACTTAAGAAAGAAACCTTTTTCAATTTCTAATTTTTTTGCAACTCACTTTAAATATAATTTTTTTCTTAATTTAATGGCCGCCATTTTGAAACAAGATGGCTGATGAATCTGGCCAGCAAACTTGGTCGAGATATTGATGTATACTATCCACATGCCTTCTTACAGCGAAATAGGCTAGTACGTGTGTTATCGCGTAACAAATACACGATCGTTTCAAAATGTTAGCCTTGCTAGAAATTCAAAGTGCTATAATTCAACCATTTTTTAAGATGTAAACAAAAGAACAAATTTTCAGAAACAAAAACTGCTCCGGCATCTTTGTATCAAGGCCAAACACATAAAAAAAAAAATCTTTTTCATTTTCCAATTTTTTAATACCACATATTAAATTTTAAATTTAATTTTTTTTTAAATGGCAACCCTTTTAAAACAAGATGGCGAATGAAGCTGGCCAACGAACTCGGTCGAGACATTGGTATGTACTATGTACAGACCAAGTTTCATCCAAATCGGTTCATAAATACGCCTGTTATCGCGTGACAAAAATCAGGTCGTTTTAAAATGTCAGCCACAATAGAAATTCTAAATGCTATAACTCAGCCATTTTTTTAGATATAGACGAAACAAAAACTGTTCCGGAATCTTTGTATTAAGGTCAAACACATAGGAAAAAAATCTTTTTCATTTTCCATTTTTTTGGTATCTTATTTTAAATTTAAAATTTTTTAAAATGACCGCCATTTTGAAACAAGATGGCGGATGAAGCTGTCCAACGAACTCGGTCGAGATATTTGTATGTACTATGTATACACCAAGGTACATCCAAATCGGTTCATAAATACGCCTGTTATCACGTGACAAAAATCAGAATGTTTCAAAATGTCAGCCACGCTAGAAATTCAAAATGCTATAACTCAGCCATTTTTTAAGATATAGACGAAACAAAAACTGCTCCAGAATCTTTTTATAAAGGTAAAATACATAAGAAAAAATATTTTTCCATTTTCAATTTTTTGATACCACATTTCAAGATTTAAATTTAAAAAAAAATTTTAAATGGCGGCCATTTTGAAACAAAACGGCAGATGAAGCTGGCCAACGAACTCGGTCGAGACATTGGTATGTACTATGAACACACCGAATTACATCGAAATCGGTTCATAATTACGAGAGTTACAGTGTGACAAAGGTCATATATATATATCAATTTTGAACGGAGGGTGGTTTCGGGGTCTGGGGGTCACGATCGATGAAAATATACCAAAATTTTTTGAAATCGCTTTCCTCCGAACGGCTGCAGTAGGTAGCTTTTTGTAATGAAAGCTACCTAAAAGAAAACCAGACAATATTTAAAAATATATATTGGTTGTTATTTAGGATAGCATAGAAATTATGTGGAAAAAAAATACTGGACTTCGTATTTGAATTTGATTCCAAGGTACTTCCTTTTCACTACAATTTTTTTTAAGTGTGCGAACACTTTTGGGAGCCACTGTATATCTATATATTTATTATTTTAAGAAATCGTCAATTAGACTTTCATGATAATATCAGAATAAATTAAAAAACCTTTTTTATTCATATCTTTTATCTTCTTGCGAAGACAAGCACTAGGTAAGAATTTATGCTCTATATTGAAAAATTTTCTGTATGAATATTCTGTTTTGAATATTTTTACGATATACATGTATGTCACCCGATTAATTGCATATTCACTAAACTTAAATGTCAATGGCAGTAATAATAAACATTTTTGTATTTCACCATTTCACATATTTTAATATATTTAAAACAAACCAAATATTAAAAAGGCGTTTTTTTTTCTAATAAAATATTATGCATTATTTGAGACTTGTATTTAAAATATAAAAAAAGGTAAATAATAATTTTATGAAAACAAATTTTCTGCACAAACTAAACTCAAATTAATTTGTATTTAGGTCAACTGAAATGTTTGTTTAAAAATTACAGAAAAAATTGAAGTTTTTATGAAAAATCAAAAAACGTAAATCGATATTTTTAAGAAAATATCAAAATTTCAAAGCTTTTTATATTATAAAGGTAAATTATATTTTATATTATAAATATAAATATAAAATAATATAATATATAAGTAGAAATTCATAACTTTGGTTAAAATTTGAATAGTGTCAAAATATAAAATTGATTAACAAAGAAAAAGTCAAGAGGTAGCATCGAACTCCGGCCGTCTGGCTGGCGGGCGAGCAATCTGCGGCCACGCCATGAAACACAGGATGAAAACTGTAAACTATTGGGTATTTGAAATATTTGGGTATTTGGGTATATTGGGACAATTGGGCATTTGGGTATTTTTATGCTGAACTTTAACCCCAATTTCTCAAAATATAAGGACTATTTGAGGAAATCTTTGCACCAGAATAATTAGGGATAAGAACAATATACTTAAAATTTGTCAAAATACTTTGCAACATGTTTGGTGGTCCCTTGTCAGCTGGAAAAAATTACAACTGATAGTATTTCTTTACCAATCAGTATATGATTGTGTTAAATAATAAAAAGTGTAATTATGTTTCCATCGTTTAATTGGAGCTCTTTACCATCGATTTGTTCTGTTGAGCTGTCTCAAATTTCAGACCAGATGTCATAGTCAAAAGGTTGTCTGAGGGAATTGAGCTGGGTTGTTTCTAAGTAACTCGAATAGTACAGCACTGACATTTTAAGGCAGAAAAATCATGGGTTCGACACTCGGCCTGTACACTCTTCCACTCAGTTGGGAAAATTACAACTCGTATGTTAGATGCGTGTAACCTTATATGTATTATTCTTCTTCAAAAACACCTTTGTACAACAAATCCGAATTTCTCGCTATGGCACCAGGATTAAAAGTTCCGATACATTCTCAATAGACTGACCAATGACAGCTGTTTAAACGTTTTCAGCCTTCCTTTGTTTCTCCTGTAATATTGCTTAAATAACAACAAACAAAAATCCTGTCTTTTAGAACCATAGAAACATTCGCCGCAAACCATAGAGGACATGCAAGCAATGCCTTTTGTCTCTCGTACTTGTGAAAAGTTTTATAAGCGTTTTCGCAATTTTGGCAAAACTACTCTAATAGCAACGCGCGTTTCTTCAACAACAAAAACATCATGTTTTTCGAATAATGTTGCGAAAAGGTTCCTACGAATTTTTATTTCTCTACCAAGCCCTGTTATGCAAATTTCGTTTCCCAATACAGTTCGGAGCACCATCTATGGGCTATTTTTTAAAATTATTTTCATTCCATCAATCATTTCCTTGAAGGGGGAAAAAATCCTGCAAATATGAAGTCATTACGTTCATGAGTTGCGTTACTTGACACTAGAGTGATACAAATAGAGTTTCTTTAATTTTGAATCTCCCTCTATTTTAAAAGGAATCAAATAAAAATTTTGTATTTACTAACAAAAAAGACATAGAAAGTAAACAGATATATTTAATAAAAAAAAAATCTCTGCTTCAGTTCAAATTTACACAATTATTTTAAAAGATCAAACAAGCCTTTTTAAGTAAATTTGTTAATTGTAGATGGTGGAGTCTCAGATGCTCTGCGAAATTTTTACGAAATTTTCACTCATCGATATTGGAGAACTTTTCCTGATTTTCTATAGTGTTTTCGAAGCTTTTAGAACAGCGATTTGTGATATTCTAATTGTAGCGTAATGGAATGTTTGAAGTTGATAAACAAGTTTTGTTAGAATTTAACTTATTCTGACACATTTTTACTTACAGTTATTCTTTTCTAGACTTCTGTTCTAAGTGTAATTGCAGAACCAAACTAGTATTTTTAATCGTATTTATCCAGTATGTATTTAGATTTTAGTAGACGTTTTCAGTTGATTCTGTAATGCTATCATGGTTGAAATCAGTCTTGAGCGGCTAGAGTTGTTCCTCGAAGATGCCTTGTTTTTATTAGCGACTGATTTTTTTTTTTTTTTTTTTTTTTTTTTTTTTCTAGATAGTGGCAAAAATACTTTTTAAATAAATTTCAGTTGATTTGTATATCAGGCCCCATAATATTTTTGATCATGATATTAGCAATTAATGTAGAAAAACTGCAGATTAATACTATACAAAATTCACATATAATGTAAAGGAACGCTTGAGTTGTTCAATGTCAAAAAAAAAAAAAAAAAAAAAAAAAACCCTAAAAATTGGAAAATTTACAAGGAAGAAAAATGACAAAAATTCGCTAATGACAATTCGCTAAATGACAAAAATTCGCTAAAATAGTTTCTCTCAGCCAAATAAATGGACTTTATAGCTGAGAGCAAAATATAATAATATAATAATAAAACATATATTTTTAAAAAAATCTTCAAAATTCCTCACGGGAATGCAATGTCTTAAAATATAATTTCATTTTTGCTCTTTCTTTTGAAAGAAAAACTATTTATATATATATTCAATAAGTCCTTGGAATTAGATATTGGTTTGATTAGTGAATTTATTATAGCATAAGCTCTTTAAAATTAACGCATAGGAAATAAAAAAACGATTTAATTTTTTTATTACTCACAATACAGGAACCATATTTTTATAATACTTAATTATATATTTGACACAATAGTTATAAAAAGTCTATTTCATATTTAGAAATACATTTTATATTATTCTTTTTATGCAACTTAAAATCCGATCTAGAATACATCTTTTAAGAATAATAACTAGATTAGATCTTTTTAGAGTAATGACTTCTCTGTTATCACTTTGCCAAATTTTCATTAGTAAAAAGGGGGAAAGAAATTTTTAAGCAGTATTTTAAAGTGTTTGTTCAAAAATACATATATTTCTGTCGTTATACGATAATTTTGAGAAAAATAACTTCTAAACAATTCTGAAAAATCTATAAATAAAAGCTTTCCAAAATATTTTTAAAACATTAAACAAGAATGAAAATATACAAATAGAATAACTATACACGTAAATTCTAAAAAAGACTAGACTAAGGAAGGTTTACCGCACGTGGATCAGGCACTAAAGAAACGTCTTTTTTGTGCTGACAGTTTTTATAAATGTTACTATCAGAGATCGCATAAAAATTTAAATTTCGAAATTTTTACAAAAGAAACACTTTTGACGTAAATGGCTGTTATTGCGATGGAGAGCAACACTTGAAATATTTTTTTAATTAAAATTAGATTTCAAAAAATAATTGTTTAGGAACTAGGAATTTAAAAAAATAATGTCTTTTAAAAATTAATATTTAAAAAAAACAAAAAACAAAAAAACAAAAAACCACGAAACTAATGTTAAAACATTTCTTTATCTTATTGAATTTTTATTTTGAAAAGACAGCGTAGAACAAAGATAAATCAAACTAGATGCATGTAAATATTTCTGTACGGTGTTTTTATATTATTTTTATCAGTCTTTAAAATTGGCTTCGTAACATATTATCATTTCATTTATTTTATAAGCGGAATTTTTTGAATTTTTTAGTACATACGCTAATATTTATTTAACCAGAACTTAGTAAACGTTACGTTTTTATGCTATCTTAAAAACCTGTACGCGTTCTTTCTAATCATAGTTATTATTTTTTTGAGAGCATTGTTCGATTTATTTGTGAATGTTTAAATTAATTTTGTTTGTTATTTTGTGTGTAAAAAAGTGTATTTCAATTTAGTTTCCATTTTCGAAAGAAGTATCGATCATGTAATTTCGTTTCGTTTTCCACAAAAAATAACCAGTGGCGAGCGCACTGTACAGTACAGTGAACTCACGAAAACGAAAACTTCCAAGTGAGACCATTTTATGCCCGCACTAACCGAAGTACGCATTAAAAAGATGTACATTTAAATGGTATAAAATAATCCTTTCTTTGAATAAAATGAATTCAGTTTTTTAAAGAAAGTAAATAGGTTACCAATTTAGTGCTAAAATAAACAATTTTTTCTTTATTTAGTAATTTTAGTTACAAGGCAAGATGATGACAGTTTGTTAATACAAAAGAATTCTGAGGACTTGAACAAAATACGCAATAGTATTGACTTTACCATAATTTCTCATTTTTCTTTGCATGACTTGAACAAATGATCTTTTTTACTACATCATCTTCCAGTTTAGTGAAATACACAAAATTTGTCTGTTATATTACATTTTGATAGGTAATATCGGTGAACAGCCATTAGCAATTTTTGAACCTCTCACGTTTTTGGTTGTAGAAAGTTTTCTATCTTTTCATTATTGTCACTGACGATTTCTTGACCTCTCAATAACCAAAGTTACATCAACGTTGCTTTTAAAAAAAGAAGTATGCAAAAGCAGTTTCGATTCCGCTCAGTCTGTTTCTGAAAAAACTGCCCAAATTATCAGATGCGTGGTACGCTCTAAGCGCTATCTTTAACAATTATTGCAAATGAGAAATGATGGGGAAAAAAGATTGTCCTCATTAAACGGGAATATGCCTTAAGCGGAAATGCATTAGCGAGAGTTCACTGGTGATGGTTAATTTCACATTTACAAAAACATGTCGCGTTATTTCTTACGAAGGAAATTTATTCAGAGATATTATATTCAATTTTAATTCCACTAGAAGGTGTTTTATGACAAAGTAATGTATTGAAAATTGTTTTTAAATTCTTTCGCAACAAGAGAAATTGCGGGAGAAAAAATCTTGTTTTTTGCATAAAAATAGAGGTAAGACTTTGTTAAATAAATTTATATGAAAATTTCTAATTTAAACTGAAAAGTTGGTAAACCGATTGGAAATTAAAACACATCTTTAATTTCATTAATCAAATTAGTTTTTTGCATGATATCATTATTTACCTATGTGCAATATAAAGACTTTAATAACAAATGATTAATACGGCATTAATTCTAACACAGCTGTTCTAATTGGTAAATAAATCATATGAATTGAAATTTTCCAACTGTGAGGAAAAAGGTCCGGGTCAGGATTCGAACAAGAAATCTCTTGGCTGAAGCTGCCAATGCTCTGAGTCATCCCAGACGAATCTGGAAGACCTGATTTACCCAGCTAACATTATTGTTCATATCATCTTGTCTCATGCGGGAATCCGCTCAACAGAATAAACTGCAGGTAATGAAACCCATGTAAACGCTGAATACTTAATTACATTAGATTAATTTTAACATAATTATTCTAATTGGTAAATAAAGCATATGAGTTGTAATTTTCCAACTCGGAGATGTTATGATCAATAAGGTTAGCTGGGTGAATTAGGTTCTCCTTATTCGTCCCAAGATAGCTCAGTTAACAGACCATTAGCAGCTTCAGCCAAGCGATGTTCGAGTCCTGGTCCGGGCATTTTACGCCCATTTAGAAAATTACAACTCATATGATTTATTTACCAATTAGAATAAGTGTGTTAAAATTAATCGAGTGTAATTACGTATCCGGCGTTTACTGGGGTTCAATTACCAGCGACTTATTCTGTTGAGCAGATTCATGTATCAAACCAGATGCTCTGATCAAGAAGGTTAGCTGGGTGAATCAGATCCACCAGATTTGTCCAGTATAGCTCAAGTGGAAGAGCATTGGCAGCTTTAGCCAAACGATTCCTAGCTCGAATCCTGGTACGGACATTTTTCGCCCGGTTGGAAACTTGCAACTCGCAAGATTTATTTACCAGTTAGAATAATTGTGTTAAAATTTATTTAGTGTAATTAAGTATCCAGCGCTTTATGGAGTTCCATTACCTGCGATTTATTCTGTTGAACTTATTCATATATCAGACCAGATACTATGATCAAGAAGATTAGCTGGGTAAATCAGATCCCCTAGAGTCGTCTGTTATAGCACATTGGCAGCTTCAGCCAAGAGATCTTTGGTTCGAATCCCGACACGGACATTTTTCGCCCAGTTGGAAAATAACAACTCATATGATTTATTTACAAGTTAGAGTAACTGTGTTAAAATTAAACTAGTGTAATTACGTATCCAGCGTTTACTGAAGTTCCACTACCTGTGATTTATTCTGTTGAGCTGATTGATATATAAGACCAAATTCTCTGATCAATAAGGTTAACTGGGTGAATTAGGCCCTTCATATTCTTCCGGGATAACTCAGTTGCAGAGCATTGGCAGCTTCAGGCAAGAGATCCCTGGTTCGAGTCATGGCCCGGACATTTTTGGCCTTTTTCAAAATTACAACTGAATTTTTTAAATATTTTCCAGGAAAAAAACTAAATTTTTAAGCAATTACTCTTTAACAATACATTTTTACCTGTTATTTTTCATTTTATAGCAATCTTTAAAAAGAGAAATGGGAATGAAATAGAAAAACAGGGAATTTATTGTTAATATTGGCTTTTCTTATCACCTCACTGATCCGTCAGTCCTGTATTAACAAATAACACTCCATTTCACATTGAGAAATATATATCGCATTATTTCTCAGGAGGAAAATATATTAAGAGGTGTTATATTTAATCTTGATTCTTCCAAAAGCGGTTTTATTGATCATTTACCACACGTTTTTCTTTACTTTTCCATTGTCAAATACTTTCTCTTTTCTGAAAAGAAACAGAATGCCTGCGATATTTATTAAAGACATAAACACAGTTTTCATGTCTCTGTAAAGAATTTGTGATAATATGAGATGGCTAATGTATAGAGTAAAAAAGAATGAAAAAAAAGCTAATATACAAAGATAAGGCAAGTTTTTCAACAGTGAAAATATTACCATAATATTTGTTTTACAGATATTTTTCCTGGGACGATTAGGGATGTTCTCATGCATTTTTAATTCCTTTTACGAATCGTTTTTTAGCATATATAGATAAAAATTTCTGAAACAAACTTACAAAACCATTTAAATGAAAGTAAACGAGATAAAATCTTATTCATCCATTTATAGTTGAAAATTTGTCCTCATTTAAATATTTATATTTCTTCATCTTAAAAATTACCAAATCACAAAATACACAATATGAACTTTAAAAAGCTCGCTGTTTTACTTAAAAAGCGACAGTAATAATAATAATATAGATGTTAAAAGTTAAAAAATGTGCATTTTTTTAAATATCTCAGTACTCTTTCGACTTGAAATTCCCGCGGCCATCGCCAGAGAATATTTTTATTATTAATTGCTGTTCCATTCATACAAATACATCACTTCGTTTGAAATGGGAGATATATTGCATGCTCTAATGGAACGGAATGCATTTCCATGGGAGAGATATATGGGAATTGCAGGCCGAAAAGTATTAAGAATTTTAAATAAAATGTACATTTTTTAAGTTGTAACATTTATATTATTATTATTTTTGTCGCCTTTTAAGCAAAACAGCGAGCTTTTTAAAGCTCATATTGTGTATTTTTTGATTGAAGCAAGGTGGAACATTGCATTTCGTCTAATGATTTTATTATTGTATTTTTATAAATAAATAGTTTATCTCTAAAGCACATATAAGAGTATTAGATAGTCTGTTGTATAAAGTTATTCTGTATGATATTTCATACAAAATAATGTGCCGCACTTTATTTTAAGTGAGATTTTCGAACTGTATATTTTAGTTAAAACATTTTGCAAAATTGTATAAAGAAAATAGAAAAAATATTTAAAAAGAAACATTTTTGACAATTTATCACTATTCGTATGTATATAAAGTTTTTTTGGGGGGTGTGTTTGTTTGCATATGTGGAAATAATGATAAATAAATCGGAATGAACAGTTGTAAAACCCTGAAAAAATTAGAAGAGGCATATGCTATAAGGCTATTTTTTATGACCCTTTCAGTTTTTTTTTAGAGACAATAATATATACTATTACTATGTTCTGAGAGTATTTCTGATATAAGTTATAATATTCAGATCATTTGTAGCTTTTTTTCCTTTTACACATTTTTATAATTTACGACATCATGCCATCTGAATGACATGCTCATAAAAAGAAAGAAACTCCGTTTTAAGTTTCAGAGGAAACTGATTTATAGTTTTATTCTACCAGGTGAAACAGAACGGGCACGTACTTTTGAGGTAGAACCAAATGTGTCTCTGTTTCAGATTTGCAGGCTTCGTGATACTTGTGATTTAGAGCTGGCACACATAACTTCTATCTTGAAAGTGTACAGACGTTCTGCACAAATTGACAAACAACTTGTCGGATTTACTATAGTAAAGGTTTGTCAAAGTTTTGGGATTATAATCCCAAAACTTTCTTCTATGTCATACATGTTAATTCTCGAAACAAAACCCAGTAGAAGTTGAAAATTCAAAACAGACTCTTGTGTGATTCAGTATGATTCTTTCGTGTCTTCACTATTTAGTCGATTCTTTTATCATATCCTCATGCATCCACAGTTTCCGGCATTCCGTTCCCGCGAATTGTCGAATTTGGAGCATCTGGTATGAAATAGTATAGCAGCCTTGGTCTATCCCATTCCAAAAATCGCACAAAAATCTTTCTCACAGCAGTAACATCCGGAGGAATATCCCCTTTGTTTCATCTGGGACCTGACGCCCATAGTCAAAAACATACATATGAAGTTTGGTCCAATTCTATGCATAATTTCTTACACCTTCCGGTGATAAAATAATGAAAAGGACACAAAAATTGCCATTACAGCGTCCCCTTCCGGCGGAATATCCCCAAATTCAACCGGGAGCTGTTGGCCCTAGGTAAAAACATATGTATGAAATTTGGTTCAATGTTCAATTCTATGTATAACTTCATACACTTATTGATGATACAATAATAATAAAAATAGCACAAAGATCGCTATTGTAGCGCCCGTTTTGAGCGGAATATTCCTAAATTCAGTGGGATCTGCTTGTCAGCTCATAGCCAAAAACGTACATATGAAATCTTGTTCCATTTTATGAATAGCTTCATACACTTTTCGGTGATACGAAGAAGACATAGACGCAGACACATATACACACGGACAGACAGGCAATTTGTAAAAATATGTTTTTCGAGATCACTGATCTCTAACGTGTAAATCTGTTCAAAACCGGAAGTAAAAAAAAAACAATTATAATACTTTCTTCTATTATGAATAGAATAAAGTAAAAATAAATTACTTTTGAAAATATAATCATGTTTTTATTAATATTTTAGAGTTTCAAAAAGTTTTAATGAATTGTTTTGCTCGCTTTCCAAATGTTGTGTACTTTTTTATATCTAATTTCTTATTGTCTTTTTCTCCTTTGGAAATTCTGATTGCGAAAAAAAAAAAAAAAATGAAATATTTACTACAGAAAATAATTTACTCTGTAATATATCCCGCTCATCATGCGTTTAAATCAAAGATCAAGGATGATGACAGAGAAACATGAATAAATAGTTTATTAAAATATGAAAGGAGAAATGAAGGCGTATCCGCTTTGTGGCATACCGCTAAGACCCGTCACCTAAATAAGTAGCATGACACGGAAATAGTTATCATTAACAAAGATTTATTTAAAATCAATAATGGATAAGTGTTTAGTGGAGCAGGGATATTAAATTAACTAAGATCAATATAACGGTGAAGTAATAAACTGAATAAGATTGTCTAAAGTCAAACTCTCACTTACGAAAAAATCGTAACTCTAAAGGTTCGCAGGAAACGAAAGGAAAGTTCACCTCATCTCATTAGAAATTCTAAGAACACCAGAGAAAGGAAATGTCACGCGCAATATTGCAATAGCTTTAAAAGAAAACCCCGAAAGAACCAAATTTTCTTTATTTGAAACACTAAATGATAACGCCTTATCACGAGGCACACTACTCAGCTGGAGAACCTAAATCTAAACTCATTTGAAGTTGAGTATCTCTGTTGCTAACACGAGGCTTGATAAAAACTCAGAATCTGCCTTGAAAATCAACGAGAGAACGAAACTCAGAGAAATACAACACTATTAAATACTACCAGCATATTTATAATTGCCAACCGACCACATATACCTCATTAATATATTACTTCGTAAAATAACCACTACATTCAGATTCAGGGAGATTCAATAATACTTGCGAAAATAAAAGAAATGACATAATAGACTTTTTCAGGCACAAGTGTTCGACTCCGTACAACGTGCTCACACTCCTCAACTAAACAATCCTTTTAATCCTAGACTACCTTCATAAAGACAGTAATTTGGCACTACGCTACAGTTTAATTAACTGTACAATACTCGAGAATAATATTCTCTTTTAAACTTTCAATACTCAAATTCAAGTGTGTAATAGTATAGTTTAATATTTTACTTAAATCAGAATTTAAGGCACTATTATTTTTCATGTGCAGCGATAAAATAACTCAAATCTGTAATTCTTTCAGCATAACTGGCTAATTCTATCTCGCAATATCCGTTATCTTGAAATAACCTAACGCAGTTTAGAAATGAACAGGAACTAATCTCTATCGTGTCTCAAAACAGAGTAAATATACTAACTCTCATATCTTCTTAAACACTTCTCGATTAGCCAAAAAGCTCATATAATTTGCATACCCCTTCGTTGAAATTTAAATCCTATTTGCCGACACCAAGCGTCCATTGAAATTAAAGATCTAAAGAAAATTTTGCACGAAATTTTACTGCTATAAAACTCGCACGTCCATACGAATTTCATAGTTTCCAAATTTCTGATTATATATTCAACACCAATAAGCAATTTTAAATATCGAAAAGATTTGCTCAGAAATATTACTCTAAATATCATACTCTGTATTCATCTTTAAAAATAATGAAAATAAAAAAAGTTGAGGAGAAAAAAAAAATTATTATTATTATTGTTTGAAGAAATTAGAACTATTATGTTGCAAGAAAAATAAAAATGACTGTGCATTTATGGTAAACCTAACACAAAAAATAATTTACGGTGCAAGAACGAAATTTAAAAGTTTTTATTATATACTAGATGACCCACCTGGCACTGTGGCTGCCCAAGCTCAGGATAATAACTTGGAATATATGTAAAATCAATATAGATCTCTTAAATAATTTAGACATGAATTCAGACTTTTTCTCTAGGAAGGATTTCAGCACTCCGGAGAACAATGTGGGATAACACCCACCCACACACACACACACAAAAAAAATATGATTTTGCATCGTTTGTAGGAAATTTGTTTACGTAAGTGCACAACAACGTCAACAACGTAATATATTAATAACTACTTATAATGACAATGCTACTGATTTAAAAAGACATCGTGATAAATTTAGATAATTAATTATCCTGCAAAAAGTTATTATACATGAAAATAAATTTGTTTTAATAATGCTTTCAGTAGCTTGAAATAAAGAGACTTGTTTAGTTTAGCAAAATAACTGTTTAGCTTAATTTATTTTCCTATGTAGTTAAATCACCTTGCTTTTGTTTAATTATCCGTCCCATTTTTATTTTTTGCCTTTTGATTTAACTATTTTTCCATTTCAGTTATTTTTTTTTTACACTTAATAGTTTTCTTTTTTATCTTTTTATTCTATTTTTATTCCTTTTTCTCTTTTTTTCTAATTTTATTTTATCATTTAAAATGTTCTCTGATTAATATTGTACTTGCTTTTGATCGCTTTGTAACTAGTTTTTTCCTTTTCATCTTTTGTTTTCTTATATGCTGTTTGCTCTCTCTCAGTTTTCCTCTCTCTCTGTTTCTTGTTTCATATCAGCTTTACTAATAGTAAAGTGAACTTTTGAAGCAAATCTTCCGTCTCCTTCATTTGTAGTTTTTGGGTGCACTTTACCCGAAGAAGATACTTTAAGTCTTTGGAAATGCGTGACTGCTTCTAGATTTTTATGTTGTAATTAAGCAGTTACTTTCCATTATGTAGAGGGTTTTTTTTTTAAACTAGCATTTTATAAATTTCTCTGCTCTAAAATTCTTATAATTTCCTTTTTTAGAGGATTGTCGTGGGAATCTCCATTATCATTTAGAACATGACGAGTTGCCGAGAATGCTTACGATTATCCACTCACTTGCCAGTTTTCACGCTGTTGCTGCTTGCTGTATTACAGTCATCACATTCAGCTGAAAGTGGTAAGTAAATAAACTACAATTATGCGTGTGGCTTTACATTGTACAAGTAAATAAAAATAAATAGCATTTATTTAGTAGTATACTTGGTTATTGATGAAAATCATAGAAATATAATTTCATATTTTACAAATATTGGCTGCATATATAATATTTATTTTTATTTTGTATTTTGTTATATTGCATTATTTCTGCTTTGTAAGATATGTGATTTTTTTTAAATTAAAAATTTTAATATCGCGGAAAAATTTATTTAAATTTTTTTTTTTTATAAAATTTTTAAAATTCAATAATATTTTTAATATTTTGCTTTTGTTACACCTTTTATAAATTTAGTTTTTATGAAATATTTATCTAAATTACGTTACATTTAAATTTAAAATTTATGAATTATAATGTATAACTTAAAATTGTTTTTATAACCTGAGTATTAGTTCTTCTTTTTAATTAATAAATATGTAAAATTATTTTTAGATTTAGTTCAGAACAAAAATGCTTTTATTATTAAAATTTATTAGTTACAAATTTAAATGTATACATATAGAGTATATTAAAAAGCAATATGTATTACTTAAAGTTGAAATCAGCATATTATCAATTATACACTGTTAAAAATTTGCAGCAAACTGTCCAGTCATTCGACCGTTTTTTGAAAAAACTGTTTCATAACCGTAATTTAACTATATTCTGACCATAAAATGGTCAATAATATGGTCAGAATAAAGTTAAATTACCGTTGTGTAACCGTTTTCAATAAAAACGGTCAAATGACTGGAGAGAATGCGACAAATTTTTAACAGTGTATGCTTTAAAATAAATGCTTTATCTACCTTTACTTATTAATTTATAATTAAATTTCTTCATTTTATTAAATTTCTTTATTTTTAATTAATATTATTTATTTCAATGATCATATTGTAATTTCTTTACAAAAAATGGGATAGGTGTAGTTATATTGAATGTTAGAAGTATAGATAAGTAGACAGATGTGTATGTGTATGTGTCTGCGTGTGTAAACACATATCAAAATTAAAACTACTCGATATTACAAAAATTTCCTCTAAATTAAAAAATAAAATACACTAGAATAAAAAATATTGATTAAAGAATACCTCTCTCTTTAGTTTTATTTCTGTAAATAACAATTAACAAGAAACATTCAAACTATTGATGTTCTGAATTGAAGCCAATTACACAAAAAAGCAAAAAATTAAAAATAGATATATGTGTATTTTTTGCATAGCTCATTTAAGTTTTAAATCTAAATACTTTATTTACATATTTAATTTGAAGATAAAATTTTAAATCTAAAATTAGATAGACGTTTTGAACAACGTCTAAAGTACAACATGTATTTAAAAGTGAGATAAACACTAAATGTTTGTTCTGTTTAAGGTTTACAAAAACATCTGAAATTTAAGATTTAATGTTAACTGATACAAAATTTTCCTTAAAGGTCTTTATATATATAGTTCTTCTGAAGAATATAAAGAACCATGATTAATAAAATAATCAAAAACTTTACTTAGTGAAAGTTTCACGATAATGTTCTTTTCTCAAGTAAATCAAATCTGTATCGCTTTTATTTTTTTCGAGTGTGTTATTGTAGTACAGAAAAATTTCTGACAGTGGTACTATTATAAGTAAATGTTCATATGAAGCAATCATTCTGCATGTACAATGTATAAAACCCCAAAATCACAATCTACATTTCCCTAAACTACTTGACTTGATATTTAATTATTAAATCTAAATATTTAAATTGCACGATTCATTTCACGGCAAAATTTTAAGTCTGAAATTAGATATAGACGTTTTGAACCGCGTTTAAAATACGTCAAAAATTAATACATCAAAAAGTTAAAAGATAAAAAAAAACTAGTTCATCTTCAAAATGGGGAAAACAACTAGACTTTTAATTATATTCTAAATCCTTATAAAAGACAACTTTTAAAAACTGCTTTTTAACATTTAGCGCATTATTTCTCTTTAAGACTTACGAAAGCATCTGAAATTTATGATTTATTTTTAACTGCTACAGAGATATTCTTTCGAGATTACTATATATAGTTATCTGAAGAATGTAAGGAACCATAATTAGTAAAATAATTTAAAAAAATTACTTAATGAAATTTTCATAATCATGATCTTATCTCATGTAAATCAATTAGGTATCACTTTTATTTTATTCAACTGTGTTATTGTAGTATAACATTATTGCCTGGTGATTTGACACGATAAATAAATGTTCATATAAAACGGTCATTCTGCATGCACGGTATTCACAAACCCAAATTAACAAATCTTTTATTGCGTGTCTATAAAAGCTTATGACAACAAAGCATTTTATTTTTAATACAAAGATAAATAAAAATAACCGAACATAGCTAAATATAATCTCACACGATATTCAAATAAATTCATAAATTGTGCTTGGAAGTCACCATATGTACACCCCCATGTAAAAGGGTGAGCATTTGCATTTCCACTATCTTCAAATCTTTCATAAACTTTGATTTAAGAATAGATATGAATTTCTCATGAACTGAAACAATGCAAATTTACTGAATGGAAATGTGATATGCATCTTTTTGACTAATTAATTAATTTAAAATTTTTTACATCTTGATTAAAACAAGTTGTAATTTTGAATTTTTTTTATTAATTATATATTTAAGAATATTAAATTATGCAGTATTGGTATATTCTGTATGTTAACATACGGTTTTATAAATATATATAAGTAAAAGTACAATATATATATATAATGTTTAAACACTAGCAGGTATATCTTCTTGTTCTTGTATTATAATTGTTTTTGTGTGAATAGTTATTACATATTATATTAAAGCATAAATAATATATAAGCATTGTAAAATAAAATAATAACTAATTGATTTGCGACTCATATATCTACTCTATCGTATTTATATACGTATACAAAAAGAGATAATTATGAAATGATGATTGTTATAGCAGCATGACGAATTTTGTTTAAAACTTATTATAATCTATAAACCATATATATAATCTATATATAATATTTAAGCTATTTTATTTTAGTTTTTCAATACGTATATTACTCATAGTGTTCTATAACGTATTTTATGAAGAAACGAAAATACTTCTTTAAATCGAAAAAGTTTGTTTTATTAAAATGCTATTATTAAATATACGTAAAGCATGTTACTTAATACTTAAAGCATTTATTTGTTAACACGTAAAACAACTTTAATGAAGAATCATGCTTTATTAATTACCATTGCATATTATAGTAAATTTACCTTTTAAAGAAATACTTTAAGAGGAATGCATTTTACTATTTTTCTACAGATAGATATAATATTCAAATAGTGAATGTTTTATCATCATAGTTATGCTGCCGGTAAGAAAACATGTGATTAGCACTTTGTAATTAATTTAGAGCAATATCTAATCGTAATCGTTAATAACAATTTAGTTTTTTTATTTTAATATACAATGTAGCGCATAATTGACTGTTTTACTTCATTGAATGTTGAGTTTCGTTCATCTGACGAAACCCTATTTGCCTCACTCCTCTGTCTGTCTATTTGTCGCAGAGCCCGTTCTCAGAAACTATATTCGTTGGAGACTTGAAATTTAGGATTCTTATAGCTGAACACTTCACATCAAACGACAAACCATAAAATTTTGAAAAAGTCTTATATTTACCCTTCTGGGCTCTAACTTGCATATTTTAAGCTTTCTTTTTTCCTAACTGAGCCCCTAATTAAGTTGAAGACTTGCAATTTTGGATTCTTATTGCTGAACACCTCACATCAAACGACAAATCATAAAATTTTGAGAAAGCCTTATATTTACCCCTCTGGGCTTTAACGTATGTATTTTAAGCAATTTTTCTAACTCAGCCCCTAATGAAATAGGAGATGTGAAATTTTGCATATTTATAGCAGAACACTTTCAATCACACAAAAAATCATGAAATTTTCAAAAAGGTCTTATATTATTTACCCCTCCGTGCTCTAACTTCTGTATTTTTAGCAATTTTTCTAACCTTCACCTTTACATCCGGGGTGCACTTTTCTAACTTTTGCCGGCACTCCTTTGACCACTCTTTCATATTATGCACCATAGCCATACATATTTTCGTTCCAATTTTTACCGCCAGAGGTTGCCTACGTATTTCGGGTGCTATGGGCCCGATCCCCTCGACTAATATGTCTACGGATAGTTTGTAAAACGGAGTTTCGTTCGGATAGACGTTTGTTTAGAATAGAGTGCACCCCCTGTTTGCGAAATGTGGAACTAACAGATTTAGCAAAAGTATAAACTGTTTTGAAAGGAATATTAAATGAAACCCTCTGTGCGATCTGTTATCACACTTACCCAATTGTATCTATTTGAATTCAATTTATGTTTAGCGTTTATCGAAGTAAAAAGTTTAAAAATATGATTTAATAGGTTCTATTTCAATCACACAAAAAATCATGAAATTTTCAAAAAGGTCTTATATTATTTACCCCTCCGTGCTCTAACTTCTGTATTTTTAGCAATTTTTCTAACCTTCACCTTTACATCCGGGGTGCACTTTTCTAACTTTTGCCGGCACTCCTTTGACCACTCTTTCATATTATGCACCATAGCCATACATATTTTAGTTCCAATTTTTACCGCCAGAGGTTGCCTACGTATTTCGGGTGCTATGGGCCCGGTCCCCTCGAGTAATATGTCTACGGATAGTTTGTAAAACGGAGTTTCTTTCGGATGGACGTTTGTTTAGAATAGAGTGCACCCCCTGCTTGCGAAATGTGGAACTAACAGATTTAGCAAAAGGATAAACTGTTTTGAAAGGAATATTAAATGAAACCCTCTGTGCGATCTGTTATCACACTTACCCAATTGTATCTATTTGAATTCAATTTATGTTTAGCGTTTATCGAAGTAAAAACTATAAAAATATGATTTAATAGGTTCTACTGCGATTTTAATATAAATGATAACAACTAAATTTAAAACGTTCGGTAGTATTTATTAATCTGAATATTTCTTTAGCATTTCTATCTTAAAATCCTTAATTTAATGTCATATATAATTATTCGCATATTTATAAAATTGCTTTCATATTTCATTTTTTATAATATGCAGCGTTTAGCGATATCGATTTCCATTTGTTTTTAATTTATTTTTTGAATAAAAAAAAGAAAGAAGTATTTTCTTTCAGGTGTATTTGTTGCTCTTTTATAACTCTTTATTTCAGATTATCTATTGGACGTTGACAGAACTCCACCTTCTGCTGTCTCCGAGAATACATTTCGTCACATAATGCAACTCGTGTCATTAGGAACGGGTTTAAGGGTTCCTCCATCTTTAGGCCTTAGATATAGAGAAAAAGCCTTAAAAAGGGCAAGATTAAGTATACCAAATCGTCGATATCATCATGTTCAGATAGGATCGGAATTCCTTGGCAAACGCAGTGCCCCGGAGCCTGCAAATGATGATAAAAGAATGGGCTCAGAATTTCTAGGAAAAAGAATGGGTTCTGAATTTTTAGGCAAAAGAATGGGATCGGAATTTCTAGGTAAAAGAATGGGTTCAGAATTTTTAGGAAAAAGAATGGGCTCTGAATTCCTTGGTAAAAGAATGGGTTCTGAATTTTTAGGTAAACGGATGGGTTCGGAATTTCTTGGAAAAAGAATGGGTTCTGAGTTTCTTGGAAAAAGAATGGGTTCTGAATTTTTAGGGAAAAAACTCGATTCAGATTTCCTAGACAAGGCATATGAAGAAACAGAAGATGATCCTACATTGACCTTTTCCTCTGATAAAAGAATGGGATCAGAATTTCTTGGTAAACGTGAAAATGACTATATAAATACTGACACGCAAAATTCGTTAGCAATGGAGCATCCAGATTCTAGTAGCAATCAATCACGTGTATTTTCGGAGAACAAGCGAATGGGCTCAGAATTCCTTGGAAGGAGACGAAGAGAAGTGAAGTCATCAGAATTACAGAACTCTGAAGCGTAGGGTGAGAGGGGCACGAATGTCTGTTGCGTGTTTATATCATACTTATTATATGTTGTCGGAATGTCTCATGTTCATGGAATGTAATTTCTGGAATTAAAATTATGATGCAAGTTAGTTTTGAAATTGTCTGGATAATATATAATATTACTGAGTTTTTAATTTTTTTTTCAATATTCAAAAATTTTAAATTATGATTAATTAAAATCGCTTAAAAAAATCTCCATCATTGCTGCTATAGGGCTTTCTGTTTCCTTCAGTCTTTCATTTTAGAAGTCTTCAGTTCTTTCCTTTAGTCTTTCATTCAGTCATCATATGACCAACGCTGAATATTTCACTCTGTCAATTTCTATATATTTGTCAAAAGATAATATTTAAACATTCTGATGAATTATACTGGCACATTTTCACAATATTTACCTTTTTAGATACTATATATATATATTACCTGTCACTAACCTTTAGATAAGTATAAAAATCTATAATTTTTTTTGACAAATGTTTTGGTTTTATACTTTACAATTACCTTTGTAATATTGGATTCACTTAAGAATAAATTGTTCGTAACTAACACTATCTGTGGTACCTAAAATAATAAAAAAGATGATTTACATTATGTTGTCAACATTTTTAAAAGTTAAAGATGTTTTATATTAAACAAAAGAAAATGTTTACTTTAATTTTAAAATTGAATCAGCTGCAAATTTGCAGTAGTGTGAAAAAAATAAATATTTTGAACATTTCTTTTTTATCCAGGCAATTTTTAAACATTTTTCATTATATGAATTCAAGTGTCTACACTTGCAGAAAACTTCTTATGTTTGCATTTCCCATGTGTGTTAATGTGTGCTCTTGCATGAAAAATATTTTCTTCTCCATTTGAAATAAAAAGCATCTTTGAAAACGAAGTATTTAAAGCACAGAGGAAGCACTTACTTTTTTGACACATTGTTTTCCCTTTTCAAATTATTTTGTTGCTCTTTTATTTTCAGCTAATTTTTTTTATTTATTTTTTTTTAAGATAATATTTTATTTAGATGATGTTGCACATTATATGTTTGCATTACCGAATAAAATGTTTATTTTTTGCATGTTTAAAACATCCTGCTTAACTTATTATATTTAATTTTTTTATATATATAATTTTCATACGATGCAGTAAACTTAATCATTTTTTTATGTTTATTCAATTAAAATTTTTTAGAGCATGTTGATGTATAATAAAAAAAATTATGCATTAATTTTAATGATTGTTTATGCTATTTGAGTGGTTTGTCTTATTTTTTAAGCATTCAGTAATAGTCATGGACTATTTGTATTTTCTCATTAAAAAAAAAAATATTCAGTTTATGCAAAATGAAAAAGAAATACATTAAATCTGTAGAATATAGGACTGATATTTTTTTCCAGAATTATGATGATCCCCAAAAAAGTTTTGGAGATACTTTATAACTAAATATTTAACATTATTAATTATAAATAATAACTAAATATAGAGACTAACATGTTTAAATATTTTATCATCTAAGTATTACTTTGAATTAATTTTGTATGATTTTATTCTCTTTATAATAGAGTGAAATCTAAACACAGTATTTCGGTAGAATATCGAAAATATTTCTTTGAATATAGTATTGTAACTAAAACAGTTTTGACAGAACACTCACATTTAAAAATTGAAAATGTTTTGTTCTAATTTTATAGCAATTTTATTTTAACAGTTTATTTTTTTCTTTTGATTTGCACAAATGTATTTGCATTAAAGGAAATGAGTTGTATTATTGTTTGCATGTGATGTGTAATAAAATATTAAACTATTTTCCCCAGAACTAATTTGCATCATATTTCAATGTTTATGTGTATATAACAGATAATGTATTTTGGGAATCTAAGCATCATGACATTTCAAAAGAAATCAGTTGCATTAATGTTTGCATGTAACTTACTAAATTTAATTGAAATACTTCACATAGAGTTACTTGCATCGTATTCGCTGTTTATGTATGTATTAAAATTAGGCTCTTGAGAAATCTTCAGCATTATGATAATTATATGATATCTAAAAAGACATGAATTGCATTATTATTTGCATGATTTACAAAAATATAAAAACAATTCATGCAAAAATAACTTGCATTACATTTCAATATTTATGTATTATATGTTATATAATATGAAAATCTAAAGCATCATGATTGTTGAATTATATCTTATAAACTCTATGTTAATGTAAAATATATGACTTAAATGCATTTTACACATAAAAGACTATTTGTTGCATGAACGTTGCAATGCAACTAGGTTTTGAAAGTAAATTTTGCAGCACTGGCAGCGACCGTAGTGTATTACTATCTAAGGTAAATGTAGCAATAAAGAGCCTCTTAAGGACTTTTATCTAGTTGTCTAAATATTAGTAAACTCCAAAAGATATATATTGTATTGGAATAGTCCTAACCTTCATTTGCCGGAATAAACATTTAAAGTTTCAAAACATTTTTCTAAAAAAAAATATATATAATTAAAAATGTTACCTTTAACAATCCTTCAGTAGTGGAAATAGTAAATTTCTGATGCACCAGTAGTGGGCCTCCAAAAATGAGCGACACATCTCTTGAGTTTAGTATATATAGTACAGAGGATATCATTTGCTTTACAGATCTAGAACTAAAGACGTAAAGACATACAAAAATAATAATATATTTAGAAGTTTAGATGGTTATATTAAACAAGTTCTTATCATTGACCATTAGTAAATTTTTAAGCCGTTAGTTTTAGAGGCATAGTTCCAATTGCAGAAATATTTCAAGTGTTTCGAATCTTCAGCATATGAAAATGCTGTTATGTCAAAATAATTGCATTTTATTTTTTATTTATTATTCTTTTATTAGCTACGATATTTTAATTTTTATACTCTTCCAGGCACTTAAGAGTTATATTTAAAAAAACTTTCTCCAATAGTAAATATTTCTTAAATAATAACTATTTCCATCTTCTATGAAAATCTTACCGAGTTATGATACATCGAATTTTATGAATTTTTGGCATTTTCTGGCACTAAACACGCGTTTTATATTCGTTTATAGCATAACATGAAATTTATCGATTTCTGTATTAGACATTAGATCAAGCTTTTTATATCGATGGAGGTAGTTTTTCTCTGTAAATATTCATTGTTTTATTTTCTGTTCACAATTTTTATCTTTGAGGGAGAAAGTCTTTTGTGGTTTTGTGGATTTCTGGTGAAACAAATTCCTTCAAAACCCTCATCCCTTCCTCTTGCCAAAATTTACGCTACCCCTTTGAATTCTCCAGCAAAGAAGGTTTAAAATCTGTAAATTATATTACATTCTCTTTATATTGCCCTAAACTATCCTATTTGTTAATTCGTGGTAACAAAAAATAAATAATCATCTAAATTTCTGTTGCTTTTCCCATCGAAATTTCCGATTCATATCTTTATTATATCCGAACAGTAGGGTGGAGCGAAAAAAATTATTTTTTTTTAATCAAAAACGGGTAGGGGCCAAAAGTTGCCTTTATATTAGTACATCATCTGCGTGCAATATTAACACTGAAAAAAAATGGCTCGAGTCTGCGCTTTTGGTCCAAAAGTCGAAATTTGGGGTAAAATTTGACATTTTTTCAAAAAATTAAAAAAAATTCTATAGAGATGGTTATTGTTTAAAAGTGTTATTTAAACCTTTATTATTAATGACCTAACATGTTTAAACGATAAAAAGATATCTTTGTTCTGTATTACTGGAACAAAACTGACAACTTTTGGTGAAAAAATGGCGTTGCACTCTGTTGTGTCATAAAACTAATTGTTGCTTAGAATACAGCTCTTACGTAGTTGTTTTTACATCTACACAGGAGGTATAGCGTGGAGGTGGCTGCATTTCATGACACAGCAGTGCATAGCCCGACCACCCTTCCATCTAAGCGCAATGTTTTATTTATATATTGAATTGTGATTTTTTATCAAAGACTGGCATAAGTTTTCTATGTGTCAACCTAGTCCATCTCTTCTTTATATCCACAGATGTTGGGTGATGCTGCTGTGACACTCCTTCACGTATATTTCTACTTCTTGTGTATGATAAGGTAAGCAGAGTAATGCAGTGGAATTAATGAAATCTATTCAGCCCTCCAGTATCTTCACCAAAATTGCATCCAGTTACTGCATAGTGATTGGGAGTTCTGTTCCTACAACATTTTACAGCGTTTAGGTATTTCATCTTTGAGTATGCCGTCCTTTACTCTACTTCTTGCATTTTTTATATTTTGATAAGTGATACGTTTAATGTGATGGCGATCGTCATCAAAATTGCAATAAGAATTTGCTCTCGATGTGAAAAATTTGCTCTCGATGTCCTAAATAAATTTTTTGCCGTTTTCTATGATGTTTAGTAGCCCAGTAATTTCCCATAAGTTTTTAGATCAATTTTTTAGATGTGGATTATATTTGGTGTAAACCATCCTTCGGCATAAACTTGGATTACATACTTTGTGAGTGAACCAGACTCTGATGGTCAATCAGAGCTTATATAAAAGAGAATAATTTTATGCGCCTTTGTGAGCCATCTTGCGAAGGAGAAATTTCTTGGCTTCCAATTCGCTAGTTTTTTCTGAGCCATATCTTGATGAAATAACTTTGCAAATGTCTAGCAGGTATTTCTGGTATGTGCTGAGTACCCTTTTCTCGATTTCAGGAAATAATGTTTGAAAATTATTCTCTATGGCTTCAAAAATTGAAATTAGAAGGGAAAAAGCACGTGGACAAAGGTTTTCCTAATGGTCCGGTGAATCCCTGTGGGTTAGAATCTAATTTTTGCCAACGATCTTGTCTAATAAATGATGCAGAGGAAATTCACTGGACTTGGAGGTGGCATATGATCAATTGTAATGGTTCATTCTAAACGTGTCCCTCTCAGAATGGATGACAACGACTAACAGAATTATCCGTATTGAAATGAGCACTCACTGCCCATCAGACTCTCTACGTTCACTAAAAAAGTACTATGTTATCCAAGTTTGGCCCCAGGATAGTTTACAATAGTTTACAATCAAATGTGATCCACAGCTAAAGAAGGGATCTAAAAACTCATGGGAAATTACTCGGCTACTAAACAACACACAAAAACGGAATAAAACAACTACTAAAAATGGGTTATTTAGGGCAATGGTTGCTTTGCAAACGCAGAGGAAATTCTTAATTCAGTGCTCTCTGACGATTTCCACCACATTAAACAGCTAGCTGCTCAGCACATAATAATTCAAAGATGTAAGTAAATGATGGAATACGCAAATCTGAAATATCGACAATCAACTTTGAAGCGGCTAATTATATAAATCTAATTCATTGGAAAAGTGTTGTGGTAACAGAACCTCTAATCAATATGCATTAATCGGGTGCAATCTTGGTGAAGATAATAGACGGCTAAATAGATTACATTAATATTATCCGCACTGCATTACACTGTTTGTGTTCTCTTACACAAACAGCAGAAAAATACGTAAAGGAGATCACAGCAGCAGCACCAAAATCTGTGTACCCAAAGAAGAGGTGTACTAGGTTGATACATAGAAAACTTAGGCCAGTCTGATAAAAAATCACAATTCAATGTATAAATAAAATGTTGAGTTCAGATGGTAGGGTGGTCGAGCTATGCACTGTTGTGACATGAAATGCAGTCACCTCCACGTGATACTTCCTGGGCAGTTTTGAAAGCAACTAAGTAAAAGCCGTATTCTAAACAACAATTATTTTTGTGACACAACAGAGTAGCTACGCCTTTTTTACAAAAAAAGTTGTCAGTTTTGTTCCAGTTATACAGAACAAAGATATCATTTTATCATTTAAATATGTTAAGTCATTAATAATAAACGTTTAAATAACACTTTTAAATAATAATCATCTCTATAGAATTTTTTTAAATTTTTTGAAAAAATGTCAAATTTTACCCAAAATTTCGACTTTTGGACCAAAAGCGCAGACTTAAGCCATTTTTTTCAGCGGTAATATTGCACGCAGATGATGTACTAGTATAAAGGCAACTTTTGGCACCTACCCGTTTTTTATTGTAAAAAATTATTTTTTTTCGCTCCACCCTACCGAACAGTCTTCAAAATCCTTTGATTTAAAAACCTTTCTGTTTTGCATTTTTACTTTGCATCAATGATAAATAAGCAGTCCATCATCAAATTACCGGGGGCGGGGATGAGAACAAAGAAAAAATGAACTTCGTGAATGTTTAAAATTACTTTTTTAAATAATTATTTTAAATGGGCAATTTAACTATTAAAATGATTTATATTCTCTTAAACAAATGTAAAATATGGTCTTTTAGGAGCCAAAGCATTCCACGATTTTATTGTTTTAGATTTGTCTCCATAGAAATTTGCATCTGGACCTAGCAGAACCAATTATAGAATTTTTTTTATTATTAAATTTCATTTAAATTATGTTTTTCTGCAGATAGAAAAAATGATTATTCAATATTTTTATATTTTTATACGTGATCAGAACACAAAGCAATAAAATTCTAAATTTTAGAAAGAAAAAAAATGTTTTAGTGCAGCGAATATCTAATACAAGTTAATAGGCATTAAAAACATTAGTGCATAGGTCTTTTAGCAATAAAACATACATTTATAAATTGTAACCAACCAACCATTTACCAAACTTTGAAGTATAAACTATTTCAACTATTATTACTTTTTAACAATCACATGCCTGATAGTTTATTGAAGTTACACTTTCGCTGCTCCAGAATGAGGGTTGTGCACCAGTAGTGGCCTTCTATGTGTTCTGATGAACAAAAAGTTAAACAAATTATACATAAGAGATTAGAATAAAAAATACTTGATTCATATAAATTAAAAATAAAAAAGGAATAGTGACTCAAACGCGGTCAAAATACAAAATTAATAAAATATTCTTGTTTGTTTTCGGCTTATCTACAAGTTATTTAGAGTGTAATATAGTATAGTAACAGCAGTTAAATGCAAACTAAAATATAATATTAAGCGAACAATATTTTAAATAAAAACATCCCTTAATCTGTAGAAATCTGTAAGAATTTGACAGAAAAAATAGTTTTTTAAGATACTCTAAGAAAAAAAAAATCATTCGAAACAATTTATGGATAGTTAACAGTTTAGATTTTAGTCAATCAGATTTTTTGTCAGTTGTTTTTGAGAAATGCGTTGGGGGCTTATTTTTAAACTTTAAAAATCAGTGACTCACTATTAGAGCATGGCCCATTATAGGTGCATTTATGTTATGTTTCTCATTTTAGTATTATTTCAATAACTAACTTCATACAATCACATTAATAATTGTATCCAGCAGGTGTTTTTTTTTTTGTATGGAACGTAAGAAATATAACAGTGGCATACAGATAGTCGATATCTTTAAAATGGTGAAATAACCTAAAATTTTTTAAGCTGAAATAATAATTTAAAATAATTGAAATCTTTTTAGCAATAATAATAATGACGGTGATGATGATGATGATAATAATAATAATAATAATTTCAAATATAAAGAATATTTTAATATAAAAAAATCATAGTTTTATTAATTACATGTGATAAGTTAAAATCTATTTAGTTTAACCTTCAAAAATAATTAATTTATTTGTTTGTTGATTGTTTGTTTTCTTGACAGCTTGTTGGTAAAAGTATAATGTATTATTAATTTAAAAATTATCTTGCTAATAATTTGATTATTGTGCCATTTATTTGACTACATTGATAGCAGCTTTGCGATATTAAGGTTTATCACCATTTTTGAAAAATATTGAAATAACCTTAAAATTAAATAATTGGGTCATAGAAGGATTTCTTTGTAAAAGTTTCGACATCTTTATCAATCTTATACAAAACACATAATTGTTTTCAAAAAATTATACCTTCTTAAAAACTCTAATTAAATACAAAATACTTGACAAATGCAATTATTCAAGCGATTTTATTAAAAAATATATAATTAAGTATAAATATCCTAGAGAGATCCCTAAATATCCTACATATTTTCTTTTAAAATACCTTTGATTTTTCATGTCTATATTTAACGAATAGCAGTATAAGCATATTACATGTTTTTACAACAAAATCCACCAAACCGAGATTGCATGATTTGCATGTATTATACAGCCGAAAAAAGCGTGCTAACATATTGATTAATAAACAAAAAAAATGTGCATGCAATCATAAATTCTCTTTCATCTGCATGCGGATTACTTGGCATCTTGATTTCAATATTAGTTTAATTTTAACATGTAAAATATTCTAAAAACTTGAAGGCACGATAAGTACATAAATTTAAGAGAATGAAGATTATTTGAAAACTGATTATGATAATCTATAGGAAGAAACAATTGACTGAGTACTTTTTAAAAATTAAACTATATTCAAAAATGTGTGTTGACAAATTTGTATTCAATTTCAATCTGAAACGAAAACAATACTTTTATTTTTATATTTTTTTTATTATGTGAATATTTACATGATTTTTGTAATTAAAATTTGTGAAATTAATAAATTGTGTAAAATATTTAGTTGTTATTTTAATAAACAGACAATAATCTCAGATTCTATTTTTTATTTAATTTGATGCATTTCAAATAAAAAAAATCTTAACTTTTTTTTCACAGCATATGATTTTATTTTAATTAAATTACGTTTTTATTTCGTGTCTTCAAGTATAACTTATTTGATGTTTATAAAACTGTTTTCTGAACTTTTTTTTTTTCTAAAACTCAAACAATTCATTCTTGTTTCCAAATTTATTTATTTTTTCAAAATCTAGTGGTCTGTTTCTTGCTGCAAGTTTTTTTCCCTTTCGTTTCATTTCCTTTTACTTCTGACTGAAAAAGTTTTTGAAAAAGTTATACACTATAGACGCACAAATAATTCTAATAAAGAAAAAGACCTTTACTTGCCGTGCAATAACTAAATTTATATATAAACAAGAGCTGCCAAAATAATAAACTTCTAAACATTCAAATTAGCAAATTTTCGAAAATAAAATAAAAATATTATTACTTCTTAAATTAAAGTTTAAAAAATACAATTAAAATATCAAGGTAATTTCAATGTATTTAAAATTTATAAATTATTTTCTAGAAACTTTCAATAACGATAATTTGAAAAGAAAATTTTAAACACCAACGAAATATCTGAATTAGTATGACTTTTGTATTTGTATATTTTTAATGTTTCTTTTTTTCTGTTTTTAGAAAAACTTTTGTTATTACGTATTATCCGGACCTCAAGATAGATCGCCAAAAGTGGTACCCAATTGCCAATCTTGATTATTATTCCCAATCATGTTCAAAATAGAAATTTAACGTTATTTAATACATAACATTGTTAAAAATGGTAAATGATGTCAAATAAATAAATGAGATATAATAAATGAACTATAATAAACAAATAAAAAAACTATAAACCATAATAAGGAAAAACTATAATCTATAATAAATTAATAAGCTATACTACGTATTTTTATTATTATATTATAGCTTTTGTTACGTATGATACGTTATAAAGTTTAAAAAAAAACAACAAGGGTTTGTGTAATTAGCATAATTGGCGCCATGCTTGGCACAGTTGTATCTAACATGGTCCGGATAATACGTTAGGGTCAAACTTATGAAATATTTTAATTGAAAAACTCGATAATATATATACTAATCATGCAGTATTCTTTTTTCGGTTAAATAGAAAAATAACTTTATAAATAATTGTATAAATAATTAGTCATGTGATTTATTTAAATCAGAATATTAAAATGAAAAATAACGATTAAAATGAAGCATTTCTGTGAATTAAAACCAAATTAAGTAGTTTAATATTGTATAAATCTTAGATTTTATTTAAAAGAGAAAACATAACTTAACTGTTTTGCTGATATTGACACAAAAAATATGAAGGGGATTAACTCCATTTTTGCACTTTTCCAAATTATGCAGAAAAATACAGATCAAATACCTCTCCTTCGAGACAAGTTTACGATATATGCAAAAATTTAAAACAAGAAATTTCATAAATATTAAAAGCGGAAAAAGAGATAAACTGAATTTTATTAAGGAAGGAAAATTGAGTTTTTTCTCAGAAGATAAAAAAAAAAAATTTAAATATAAAAATTTTCCCGATATTTTAAAATGTACATCATTTATTTATTTATTTATTTATTTATTTTACCGACAAGAATAAATATAATCTTAAAGCAACATTAACTAAGAAATCCTTAATAATCATTCATAAAAGAATGAAGAATGTATTTATACTAAGAAAAAAGAGTTTCAGCATGCAATAGACTATTTTTAAGACAATAATCTATCGTTGATAAAATATGCAAGATCCTTTAATTTTTTTCAGTAGAAATTTCGTTTTGAAATAATAAAAACAAACATCTGCACGGCCTTAACTATAGGATGGTTAAAAATAACTTTTCATATTTGGAGATATCTAGAGCTAAAATTTATGTACAGAATATTAATCATATTTTCCATTTAGACTTTTGAAAGCACGGAGAACAGAATTCTGTTACTTACATTAGTTTTAGCGACAGATGACTTCAAACAGGAAAAGATGTTCTATAAGTACGCTGTATAATGTGTTTTGCAGCAGGACGTAAGAATATAATAAACAATATTTCATTTCTCATGCAGCATGAAACAGGCAAATACGAATTTGATTTATAATTCTCGATAAACAAGAATTTTAATATACGTTCAGTCATTCTTTTGGTAAATTTCATTAGATAACCTTCCCATTTAATTTTCCTGTAGAGTGGAGACTAGATACTGAGACAATGGCTCCTGTACACTATAAATCGTCTCGTCTCTACAGGTAAGACCGCATCGATAAGAAAGCAATTTAATGAAAAAATAGTGTATATGGGCGCTTCTCAAAAGGTGGGCACTGGACACAAGTCATAACTTTAAGCCTTTCAAACATAACTTTAATTATCATTGACTTTATTTATTATTATTTTTTTTTTTACACTGAGTTTTTAATTCTATTCAGAGATAGAAAATGGCATGATTTATTGTAAAAGCTTTGTATAAATATCTTAAAATTTTATTATTTTATGCTAAAGAGGCCAATTTCGAACATTCATAACGTTAACTGCTCCAATGTACCACCAAGAAAAAGAGTTTTAATTTGCTTCCAATGGTAAACAACGAATGCATAAAGGAAACGGGTGATTTTTTGATAATTTCGTTAAGAGATGGCAGGCTGATTTATTGCTTTTTTGAAGATAGAAGGACTTTTCTATAAAGCATTTTTCTGTATTTTGTTATGTCCAAAAGTAACGTACGCAACAAAGCATTTGATTTTATTATTATTATTACTGGATAACAAAAAGTTAATTATACATATATATATGTATACAGACATATTTACTACATTCTTAGTCTTAAGAATTTTTTAAATACTAAGAGCAACGTCCAAAATCTTTAAATCCAAAATCTGCAAATGTCCAAAATTTGTAACGTACACAACTGCTAATTAAATGCTTTAATCATTAATTTTCCAGAATAGTTGCTGTCTTTTAATGTTTGAGTATAATTTTGTAGACATACTATTAAAATATTTATATATTATATTTATAGACAAAATACTATACTATTAAAAGAATTTGGCCTTAAATTTAAAAATTTTTAAAATTACATATAGTTAACGCTTAATGATCCCACCTTTTGAGAATCTCCCATGTCAAGCATTCAATCCCTATTAAGTAACATAGAAATGTATAATTTTCATGAGGAATATTATATTATCTAGCTAAAATCTATCCATGGAACAATACAGTAATACATAAATTCAATGCACAAGACACACAAAAAAAAATATTTTGAAGTATCCAATACCACATAAAATATATTATTCTAAAAGTTATAATGGAACAATGTATTCTGTTTTTTACATAATTGCTCTTTGTTAATTTACTTTTTCTGGTATATAACTGGCGTTTAACAACATTTTTTCCTAAAACTTTACACATATTTTTGAGAGTAACCTTAGCCCATTTTGAGCTGGGAGGTCGTATAAGACCCATGATTTTGCATTTTCGTTTTTTGTTGCTGAATTTTTTAGTTCGGTTACATGATGATGTTTTTCTTTTAAAGGCATGTTGATAAGAGGCTAACGAAAAAGAAAGGCTACTGCGGTGCTTTACGCGTATCTTTTTTACGGACCGCTGGAGTCACGTGATGCTCGAATGCACCAATGCAGATGTACGAAAAGAGCATGACGTCATTCTAGCGGTCTGTAAGAAAGGATATGAGGAACGCACCGCGGTAGACTGTCTTTTTCGTTAGCCTCGATGTTGATACAAATGCCATCATAAACTTTACTACATTACTCAACGTACAGGAATGCAACAAATAAGTTTTTCCGGATTTACATTAGATGATTTTCAAAAATTAATTTCGGTTTGTTTAGATAGAAAACATTGATTTTTAAAGTTCCTAATTCGATTTCCAAAGTAGACATTATATATCTGTGAAAAATTTGATAGCATTTGCGTCCAGAGTGTTTTAAAGCTTATCACTCAAGGTAGTCGATCTAAGCAGATGGCAGGGATGTAGTGGAGAGTACACGGTGGTATACGTCGTATACTTTCTGGATTTTTTTTTAAGGAACACCGTATACCCTTTGTTGCTCAAAAAAGCTATAGTATATACACTGTAGGGTATACCCTCTACCTTGAGCCTATACCCTCCGCTTAGTGCGTATGACCTCTGCATTTTTTACGACTACACCACTGGAAGATGGTTGTATATGAACCATACCTTATTTTGATTAATATAGACTATAATTTACAAAAATATTAAATGTACTCATAAAGACATGTCAAAAAAAGTAACTAAAAATAATCTAACATTGGAATAAAATGGGTTAGACTTGCTTCCTTAGCTTAAAGAATGTAATTAAGTTTTTTTTAAGAATCGTTTAAATTTATATAAAAAAACTTTCTCTCTGAGTATAGAAATAGATAAAAACTTGTTATTGAGACATAAAATTTTTGAAACTGTAATTGAATATATGGGATAATATCACAAAATACGAAAATTGCAGTCCGCACAATAAAATGTCTACTATATGTTAGATAATGCATTTTTTTTTTTTTTTTTTTTTACATTTCAATAAAAGAGAAATATTTTCAAGACATGTTATATTCATGATAACACAAAAATAAAGCAATTAAAAGGCTTAAACTTTCAGATTGTCATTTTCCTGGCATGTCGCACTCTGATGTATGCAAAGTAAAAGGGTTTCTGCTACACTGTGCAAATACCTTTTTCTAGTTTTTTTTAATTTCTAATTATTAATTATACCTTATATAACACATGTAAGATGAATGCAACAAGTTCTGTATTTTACAAATAATTTACCATACTTAAAATATGATTGTCACTAAAATGAATGTCATTTTCCTGGCCTGCTCATTTTAGTTCTTTATGAGGTATAAAGATGGTGCTGTAGAGTAATTCCTTTTGTTTTTGACATAGTTCAAGTCAGAAGTAGTAAAATCATTGCTACCAGCATGATTAATAATAACCAAATAATAACAACCCTAAAAATGTGTGCAGGTTAATTTTTAGCTGCATATTTATATAAAACAATAGTTTCAGGTGTAGAAAAAAATTACATCGAATTATTTTTATTGAAATAATTTTATCCAGACAACTCCAAACTTAAAAATCAGCATCAGGGACACGGGACGGTATAGGAGTTTTCCAGGTGTTTGGACCCCCAACATCGTCCAAAACTTATTTATCTCGTTAATATTGTTGTGAAATCATGCAATGGGATGTTCTCCAGTATATGAAATAAAAAAAAAACACAAAAAGTGTATTAAAATAAAAATTATTATTCAGGGACATGAAAGTCAAAAGATTGTGAGAATGCCCCACATGGGAAATAAAAAGTAACTAAAGATAAATCTGAAGTTAGAACAAAGTGGGTTAGACTTGCTTCCTTAGCTTAAAGAATATAATTAAGCTTTTATAAGAAGTATTTAAATTTATATAAAAGATACTTTCTCTCTGTGTTTAAAAATAGATAAAAACTTTTTATTGAGAGCATAAAGTTTTTGGAACTGCAATTGAATATATGGGATAATATCACAAAATACGAAAATTGCAGTCCTCACAATAAAATGTCTATTAAATGTTAGATAATGGATTTTTTTTTTTTTTTTTTTTTTTTTTTTACATTTTAACAAAAAAATATTCTTAGAAGCATTTTTAATACATATTATATTAATAACAGCACAAAAATAAAGCAATTAAAAGACTTAAACTTTCAGATTGTCATTTTCCTGGCATGTCACACTGTGATATGTGCAAGGTAAAAAGCTTTCTGCTATACTGTAGAAATATCTTTTTCTAGTTTTTTTAACATCTAATTATTAATTATACCTTATATAACACACATATGAGGAAGGTCACAAGTTCTGTATTTTATAAATAATTTTCCAGTATTAAAATATGATTGGTACTGAAAATGAATGTCATTTTCCTGGCCTGCTCATTTTAGTTCTTTACGAATATAAAGATTGCGCTGCAGGGTAATTCTTCTTGTTCTTGACATAGTTCAAGACAGAAGTAGTAAAATCATTGCTACCAGCAAGATCTTTTAGATATTTCTTTGAAAATAATGTGTTTAAAGGCTTTGTAAAAATTGAGTAGCCTTTTATTATGTCATTTTCCTTTTGAGGTACTATAGAGGAAGCATGTTCTTTTAAGCGAAATTAAAATATTACATCTAAAAATAAAAAAACCAAGAACGTAGAAAATGTTTTAGAATGAAATTGTCACTATCCTGGCATACATATGCCAAGAAAATTATATATAATTATAATTACGTAAAAATGAACTTAAGTTCTAACTTTAACAATTTTATGTGTAAATTCCTTTATTCAGTTGCTCAACTAACATTTTTAAAAGAATCAGAAGCTTTGAAACGATTTAAATTTTCAAAAGATTTTGATTCCAACATCTCACATTTTGTGACATTCACCCATATGCGCAATTTCTTGCAAATCTAATTATTAAGATTATTTAAAAAATACAATCCTGATTAAAAGGCCATATAAAGTGCTATCATGTGCAATTTTCATTTAATGAAGATAATTATTTTGAAAATTTGAATATCGATGTCCAAACAATACATTATATCTGTGTGGAAAATATCGATAGCATCTGCGTCCAGAGTGCTTTAAAGCTCATTAATCAAGGTAGTGGATCTAAATAGATAGTTGTATATGAACCATACCCTATTTTGATTAATATTGACTATAATTCACAAAAATTTTAAATGTAGGGAAGGTGTTGTTCTTTTGACCACTTTGCAATATTTTAATTTTCGTAGCTATTAAGGCTAAATTCAATTTCTATGTTTTATTATAATCTGTATCATCTGGTTTATCATATGTATTTTTTTCATGTTTCTAGAATTACTTTTATTATGTTTAATTTCATTTTAAAAAGTACTTCCGGCCAGTGCCGGGAGGAAGAGGTAGCTTTCATATTCCTTATTTTTAAAAAGCCAACTTATATTATTCAAACACACGAAGCTCAATTAAGTGGAAACCGAATGTAGGAGATTCAATACTAATTTTTATCAATACTAAATCATTATGAATGAGAATTTCGCGAAATTAGTCAGCTTTATCCAAGCTGCTTTTATTTAAAGTCACTGATATTTGGCTGCCAAATTCGGCGATTTCTTAAAGTGCCTGCCATTTTAAGACAACATGGTAGATGAGGCTAACCAGTGAACTTGGTCCAGACCTTAGTAATTGCTGTGCACATGCTCACTCATATCGGAATCGGTTGATATATACGAGTGCTGTCGCAGGCAAAAAATCAGATTTTTCAAAATGTCACCCACTTTAGAAATTGAAACTGCTATATCTGAGCCATTTTTAAGATCAAGACAAACAAAAAATGCTCCTGAATCCTTATATCAAGGTCAAATACTTAAGAAAGAAACCTTTTTCAATTTCTAATTTTTTTGCACCTCACTTTAAATATAATTTTTTTAATTTAATGGCCGCCATTTTGAAACAAGGTGGCTGATGAAGCTGGCCAGCGAACTTGGTCGAGATATTGATGTATACTATCCACATGCCTTCTTCCATCGAAATAGGCGAATACGTGTGGTATCGCGCGACAAATACAAGGTCGTTTCAAAGTGTTAGCCATGATAGAAATTCTAAGTGCTATAATTCAACCATTTTTTAAGATATAAACAAAAGAACAAATTTTCAGAAACAAAAACTGCTCCAGAATCTTTGTATCAAGGCCAAACATATAAAAAAAATCTTTTTTATTTTCCAATTTTTTAATACCTCATTTTAAATTTTAAATTACATTTTTTTTAAAAATGGCAACCCTTTTGAAACAAGATGGCGAATGAAGCTGGCCAGCGAACTTGGTCGAGATATTGATGTATACTATCCACATGCCTTCTTCCATCGAAATAGGCGAATACGTGTGGTATCGCGCGACAAATACAAGATCGTTTCAAAGTGTTAGCCATGATAGAAATTCTAAGTGCTATAATTCAACCACTTTTTAAGATATAAACAAAAGAACAAATTTTCAGAAACAAAAACTGCTCCAGAATCTTTGTATCAAGGCCAAACATATAAAAAAAATCTTTTTTATTTTCCAATTTTTTAATACCTCATTTTAAATTTTAAATTACATTTTTTTAAAAAATGGCAACCCTTTTGAAACAAGATGGCGAATGAAGCTGGCCAACGAACTCGGTCGAGACATTGGTATGTACTATGTACAGACTAAGTTACATCGAAGTCGGTTCATAAATACGCCTGTTATCGCGTGACAAAAATCAGGTCGTTTTAAAATGTCAGCCACAATAGAAATTCAAAATGTTATAACTCAGCCTTTTTTTTAGATGTAGACGAAACAAAACCTGTTCCGGAATCTTTGTATTAAGGTCAAACACATACAAAAAAAAATCTTTTTCATTTTCCAATTTTTTGGTATCTCATTTTAAATTTAATTTTTTTTTAATTTTTTTAAATGACCACCATTTCGAAACAAGATGGCGAATGAAGCTGGTCAACGAACTCGGTTGAGTTATTTGTATGTACTATGTACACACCAAGGTACATCCAAATCGGTTCATAAATACGTCTGTTATCACGTGGCAAAAATCAGGACGTTTCAAAATGTCAGCCACGCTAGAAATTCAAAATGCTATAACTCAGCCATTCTTTAAGATATAGACGAAACAAAAACTGCTCCCGAATCTTTTTATCAAGGTCAAACACATAAGAAAAAATATATTTTCAATTTTCAATTTTTTGCTACTACATTTCAAATTTAAATTTTTCTTAAAATTTTAAATGGCCGCCATTTTTAAACAAGATGGCGGATGAAGCTGGCCAACGAACTCGTTCGAGACATTGGTCTGTACTATGTATAAACGAAGTTACATCCAAATCGGTTCATAAATACGCCTTTTATCGCGTGACAAAATTCAGGACGTTTCAAAATGTCAGCTTTGCTAGAAATTCAAAATGCTATAACTCAGCCATTTTTTAAGATATAGACGAAACAAAAACTGCTACGGAGTCTTTGTATAAAGGTCAAATACATAAGAAAAAATATTTTTTCATTTTCAATTTTTTGGTACCACATTTCAAATTTTAAATTTTTAAAAAATTTTTAAATGGCCGCCATTTTGAAACAAAATGGCGGATGAAGCTGGCCAACGAACTCGGTCGAGACATTGGTACCGAATTACATCCAAATCGGTTCATAAATACGAGAGTTACAGTGTGACATAGGTCATATATATATATATATATATATATATATATATATCAATTTTGAACGGAGGGTGGTTTCGGGGTCTGGGGGTCATGATCGATGAAAATATACCAAAATTTTTTGAAATCGCTTTCCTCCGAACGGCTGCAATAGGTAGCTTTTTGTAAAGAAAGTTACCTAAAAATAATAACATTGTGGTCAAAGGTACAACACATAGTTATACCTTTGACCATGGGTTGTTGTACCTCTGACCAGCCAATTAGACAACACAACAATGAGTAAAAAAATCATTTTATTCAATATCATTGTTTCTTGCGTTAAGGTGTTGCTTTTGTTTGTTTTTTAAGCTTCAATAATTAGCTTTTCAAGAGTATCAGTCAGGATACGCGATTGCCCTTTATGCCGACCCCTATTTGACATTTTCCTTGCTTGTATTTTTGGTTGAAATCTCACAGTTTCATGTGTTATGATAAGTGTCGATAAATTTAAACTGCTACATTGAGGAATGATATTGTCAGTTTGAGCTGCGCCACTCGCTGATAGTTTATCAAAATCAGTTTCATTCAGCATCGGTCTGTGTGTTACAGTAGCTGTAAAAAATTCGTCATCAGAGAAAACATCATCATTGAAAAGCACAATCCCTGTAACCTTAAAACGTTTCATAATATTGTTTGGAACTACAGCATTAGGATCTGCTATGCCCGCAAGTTCAGCAATGTTGTAGATTGAAACAGGCTTTCTAACATTTCCTAAAGCAACCATCCAATTATTTACAGCTTGATCAAAAGGCTTTCAAAGGACCATAAACATCCTTACCAAGGGGTTGCATTTTATTGCTAGAGCGTGGATGAAACGTCATTAGTCACACCACTAGCACTAAAACAATTATTGGTATGGTAATATGATATTCATGGTTATCAAATAATAACAATACTGTTCTTTCAGTACTAGGTCTAACATTTTTCAGAAAATGTTGAAATAACTGTTAACTCTCATTTGTCCAGCCTGATGGGTTTGGAGCACCGATTAATCCAAGAGGCGTTCTGTGAAGCATAAATGGTTTAAAGTTGATAGGGGGAAACAAACAAAGGGGGAATGATGTTTCCGAATGCACTAACAGCAGTAATCATAGTGATAATTGGTCCTCTTTCGGCAGACGTTATCCCTCTAACTTATTTTTTTCCTTTGAGGGCTATGAGTTTAGGAGGTACATGAACTGTGCTTACCCCAGTCTACATATCTTTTTTTATTTTTTATATATCTTATTTATTATTATTTATGAAAAACTTATATATTTGTAAAAAAATATCGTAAACTAATTTCAAGACAGTTGCAGTAAGTAAGTCATAAAAGTTTAAATGTTTAGAAATTTTTTTAAGAGTGTTGTACCTTTGACCTGGTCAAAGGAACAACAATTGATCTTGGTCAGAAGTACATCACCATGCTAGTGCAAATTACAACGCATGCTACAGTTTTGGGGTTACGATAATCATTTTCACAAGCCGCACCATATTTATAAAAGTCTATAGCTACCATCTCAAGTTATTTCTATCAACAAAGACATAGCACAAAATATATTATTAGGCAAAACATTAACAAGTAAATACTTACATTTTTATCATGGAAATGGATTACTATTATTCACAGGAAGGCCCCTTGACTTGAATAATCGACAGTAGGATGCACAAGCCCTCTAGTGAAGGAACTACGCACTAATTACACCAAAATTCATAAAATGCTGCTAGATGGCACTAGAGCCTAGGTGGTCAAAGGAGCAATATGGTCAGAGGTACAAGACCTTCCCCTACTCATAAAGATATGTTGAAAGTACTTGAAAAAAAATCTCACACTGTGATAAAATGGGTTAGACTTACTTCCTTAGCATAAAGAATGTAGTAAGTTTTTATAAGAATCGTTTAAATTTATATAAAAGGTACTTTCTCTGTGTTTAAAAATAGATCTGAAATTTTTATTGAGAGCATAAAATTTTTGGAACTGCAATTGAATATATGCGTAATTTCGTGCATATCTGATGTTTAAGATTATTTTAGAAATACAAATCTGATTAAAAGTACGTATAAACTACTATTATGTGTAATTTTCATTTAATGAAGAGAATTATTTTGCGAATTTGAATACTGATGTGGGCAGTCACTCTTACTCTTTAGGATATCGGTCTTACTTAATTGAGAGCATCCAAGTTGGAAGAATTTTAAAGAAGTTCTCCTCATTAACTCAACTTCTAAAGAACTTAAATTAATATACTGGTATGCTTAAGCTTGGATAAACTTGTTGTATTTTATTTGTTTATAGAATATAATGAAGATAGCATTGTTTTAAAACTGTTTTAATGCACATGTTTATTTATTTCTTTTTACAAAATTTCCATCCTAGACTTTTCATAATTATGAAAATAAATGTAAGATAAGAGTTCGTTTATTTTGTTTTAAATTTAAAAGTTTTTCGTCTTTCTTTCTTAATTGGAACACAACAATTGTAAATGATTTTAAGAAATTTTTGAACTGAACCTACTCGAATTACGTAATGCACCTTTCCTATTTAAAATCAGTTACAAAATACTCGCATCATTAATTTTAAAATTTGAAAAAAAATTAAATAAATAAAACAAGATCTCTCTCAGGGTGCATGTAATGCTACGACAATTTGCAAATAAAATTTTTCGACTTATATAATAATCGCAGAAAATTATTACAATTTCTGAAACTTCTGAAAAATTTAATTTGAAGAAAAAATTATTAGGAAAAGATTTCTAATCTCAAATAGTGATTAAATGCTCCTTTTTCTCATCGAACTTTTCTTTCCCATAATCTTTTTTTATTTGATGTTAAAGTTAGGTATGGTACAGTACTTAACCCTAAAAATATCAGTAATCATAATGGCAGCATTTTAATAAAATAATGAAATAGTATCAAGTAAGCCGTAATTTTAAAGATAAAGAACTTTGGTTACAAATTAAGACTATGAGTTATTAGTTTATGTTCTTGAAACAAACACAATTAAATATAATTTTTAAATTACTCGTAAAACTTGTTGAACAGAGTATTTATTTCAATTGCAACATTTTTTTAGTGATTTCAAGTGAAATGTTAAATTCAAAAATAGTAATACTTAACGAGAAATACTGATATTGTAAGAGAAAAGGAGAAACTTAAATAAGTTCACTGTGAAAGAAATCCAGGAAAGTTTCTGATATATAACGGAAAGATAATTGACCAAAACTTTCAAGGAACGTTTCTTGAAAATATCAGAATTCCTTGCAATTTAGAATCACATATTGTGGTTGTCAACTTTAATCAGGAATTCAGTTTAGAATAAAAAACAAGATTTTTCAAGGAACGGTTTTTTTTTTTTTTTTTTTTTTTTTTTTTTTTTTTTTTTTTGCCATCAGATAGTTCTCGGAATTTCAATTAGCATATGCTGTTATCAACTTTCATCAGAAATTTTTAGAATAGAAACCAGAAGTCTAGAAAATTGTTTTTGGGTAACCAGCTACTTATTATTTCTAATGTTTTATTATTAACACCAATTAAGTGTTAAATATATTTAGGAATTTTTTGAATAAAATTAATTATTTTTTGTTTATATTTTTAAAAAATATATTTTACACTTTACTACTTTCAAGTTCTCACTTATAACAGAGTCTCATATATGTTATAGTTCATCTACTTAATTAAAAAAAAATCTTCTGGTTATCTTATAATCTGCAAAATTTTTAACAATATGAACAGAAAATTTCATAATTAACATAACAAAAGTAGAAATTTTCTTAATTTGTCTTGATATTTTAAAAATTATGTTTATACTTTATCAATTGAAAATGCTAAACTCATAATAAATCGTAGCTTGTAATTGTATTAAACAATAAAATTTTTCCCAAGCAATTTAATTAAATTTACAAATTATATTTTTATTGGTTATCCTTGCATGAAATTTATTATCAAGCCAATTATTCTGTTTAATTCTCACAGATTGGTACAAAATTTATCTGAAACAACTTAAAAACTAGTCATTAAGAAATGTATTTGAGACTGAGTTGTTAAAACCTTCAATAATATTACCAGTAATAAATCTTAAATAAAAACACACAATAATAAACCTTAAATAATATTAATGACGAAGTTGTTTCGGTTCACAGAAAGTAAGTAATTAAGAAATTGAAATTAATTTTGCTTCACTGATTTATTTGGACAAGCTGTAACGAAAAAGCTGATGAGAAATCTGAAATAACTTTGAACATTCTTTTATCGAAAAAACAATAACAAAATTACACAGTGCTCCTCACCGAATAACACAGACGGTAGAAGTAACGTCATTGTGGTCACAAATTGACACAGTCGAGCAATGATCAAACGGTGATAACGTTAAATCGTCACATCATGACTCTTCCATGACATTCACTTACTGACTCACTGTGAAGTCACCATGACTGTGTTTTTATTCATTTGTTACAAATAACGAAATAGGACATATAAATATAATAGTAACAAGGATCCCACGTCATTTACCACGTACTATGATCACAAAAACATAATATTGCATTTAGGTCACGGTGAATTCCCATTTTTGCCGTATTTTGGTCACTGTGCTATTAAGGCTTATTTGTATTGGTTATTTCAAGATATTTTACTCCTTTCACTATTTTTCAGATCCAGAAGATACCTATTCACAAGACTGGATGCCAGAACAATATGACAAACGCGTATCTGAATTTCTGGGTGGACCTGGAAAAAGACTTTCCGAATTTCTTGGTGGTCCAGGAAAACGAGTTTCTGAATTTCTTGGTGGTCCAGGAAAAAGACTGTCTGAATTCCTTGGAGGACCAGGAAAACGAGTTTCTGAATTTCTTGGTGGTCCTGGAAAGCGACTTTCTGAATTCCTTGGCGGTCCGGGGAAGAGGCATGCTGCTGGAAACTTGGTGCACGGGAGTGAATCCAAACGAGTTTCTGAATTTCTTGGTGGACCTGGGAAACGATCGCAATATTATGATTTCCTAGAAAATTCCAAAAGAAGATAAGACGCAATGGTTTCTTAATGCATTGAAATATTTTAACAAAAACTAGATATGAATCAGTCATAGATTGTAGTGAATGGGCAATTTCTGGATATGTGACGTCATGTTCTACAATAAGTTTTGAATTTTGTTTTTTCCACGAACCTCGTCCTCCTGTATGTTTTGAACATCTTTAATCAGCCTTATACTGACAAATTCGTGTTTCTGAATATCCTTTATCTGGTTTTGAAATTAATAAAATATCTTTTTAAGGGAAAATAAAACTTTATTCATGTATTTTGCAAAGTGAAATTTTACTTTTTATCTCAAAAGACAAATAGAATACCGTACATGAATATATATAGAAAGAAATTTCATGTGAGTACGAAGATTAAAAAAGAAAAGTATAATAAAGGACTTATTCCAACATAACAATCTGTGTTTTGCAGTCTTTTCGCAGTCATTTCAACACAAATATAATATGGCTTGCGTCATTAAAAGCCAATGTACACTCTTAAAAATTTTGTGATAGGTTGAACCAATTTTTTGTGCTCCAGTAGCTGCAACCATAAGATGGTGAAATCTTGATCCAACATTTGGAGGTAAGGATCAACCCGAGCTCCAAATATTGGACTTAGACTTCACCATAAGATGGTTGCAGCTACTGCAGCACCAAAAGTTGGTTCAAACTACTACAAAAATTTTAACAGTGTGCAGAAAATGTCCAGATGGGTAGTACGCAACCAAATTTAACTTCGACTAATTACGGAAACTGATACTGAATAAAAAAAAGTTTTTCAATACTGACCGAGAAAAATGGCTAGTTAATAGTTTTAACCGGCTAGTTAATAGTTTTAACCGACTAGTGAAAATATGCTTCTAAATTCCGTTATTAGGTGTGACCCCGCCATTAGTTGATCCCATCCCAGTAGTTGATCAAATTTTTGAAATATTGCTCCATTTCAGCCGGAAATGAGTTTTTTACGTAGCACTGGACATAATATTTTTGTTTGAAGGGTAGTGCAACTGTTTTCACATTGTTGTCAGCTGTCTGCTGTAACAGAAGCCATTTTATGAAATTTTTTTATTAGAGAATGTAAGCATTTAGTTAAATATACATAGAAAACTATATGTAAGAGAAACGACACATTCACCTTAATACTTTAAGTTAAAACATGAATACATTAAAATGATTCTCAGTTTTTATTACTAAAATAGGTGCTAAAAATACAATTAACAGGTTTTAAAAACATTAAAACCAATAATTTTTAGCACCTATTTTAGTAATAAAAACTGAGAATCATTTTAATGTATTCATGTTTTAACTTAAGCATTTAGTTTTTGATTAGTTGGAGACAATTACGGTAAGTTAAAATAATCCACTTCCATCTTGCTTATTTCAACTAATATTTTTATAAGAATTGTTGTTAATCCCAGCCCAAGGATGATATTTTAAAGATTAATTTTTAGATTTTCGATTGACTTCTTTTGCCTGATCAACCACTGGGAAAATGGCAACTAAAAAACTACTTATTTATAATTTTATTATTTAATTTTATTATTTACTACTAATTTAATTTCAGCGAATTTCCTTTTTGCGCATTATAGGACATTCATTAATGTTTGTAGAAATCATGTTAGTTTACTTCTAAAACTTAAAAGGAAGGAAATATAATAAAAACCCCGTGGCACTGACTTTATTTGATCAACCGCTGGCTGAGTCACCCTATATTACAAAATCAAATATCTGAATGTAACACCTTGGCATTCAAACCTTTTTATTCACATACATATACCTACCACATTTCAGCCTAAATTAGTATTTATTTATTCTACATATGAGGACGTGAGTTTCAAAACTCATCTTATCCAAAATTTAAAAATTCGTGTTTTATATATCAGTCTATTCTATTGGTAAACCTGAACCGAATAAACACTACAAAAAAACTAGTTTTATCCGATATTTCTGCCATTGTAAAATTTTGATTTACAATCAAAACCAACAGACGCAGGCAGAGGTATTTCGCGATTTCCCAAAATTTGATTTTCTGGATAAGGCGAGTTTTGAAACTCGCGTTCTAATATACCAAATTTTAGTGTAAATTAGTATTATTTTATTCTGCATATGACAGATAGCGCTCTACCATGACATCGTGTCGCACACTGAATACGTATGGATGTTAAAGCTTTAAACTTTATCAATCAGCAACCATTAATATAGATCTGTGCAAGGTGATATCACGAACAGGTTTTTGCTGCTGCTGTAGGACAGCTATCGTTACCTTTATCAATGTTTTTTTCTATTTGTGTGTCCTACAGCTTCTTTCATTTTCTCCGGTAAAAGTCACGTGATGTGAACTGCTCTATATAAAATTTTTGATGTACATTGAACAAATATGTACTAGATGAAAGTCGTTGAAAACTTGATTTGATAAATGGATGACCACAGAGACGTGCTATCTTTATTTCGTTCAATAATTTACCACATCAGTGTTATACCCACACAGCACAAATTGGTAAATATGATATCCATATAATGTAAAGTACATCCATGTACCATGTCCATAATTCACCCTAGGAATTCCATATTACACAGTGTCTACGTAGATATTACCATCAGATGTCTCTCCGAATACATCCATATAGCGTTTGTTGGACATCCAGATCCGACATAATATTTATGTAAAACGGATGTCTTGTCCATATAGATCATGTCCTAGACATAATATGTATGTATATATACATCATATCTATGTAATATGTACGTATATATACTACACATATCTATGTAATATGTACATTTATGTACATCATATCTATGTAATGTGTACATATATATATGTAATATGGAACAGTATGCATATACGCAGACTCTTCTGCCATCTTGTTTTTTAAAATTACAAAAAGATATTATACATGAAAAGTGTACGATTTTAAAAAATATTTTAAAATATCAAATTTATTGGTAAAAAGCACAAAGTACTAGCAATATTAGCCAAACTGTAATAACTGTATTTTAAATCATACCAACTGTCTTGTGTAACTGCTCTGGTGGCAATAAATATAATTAACATAAGAAAATATAAGGAAAAAATACTTTTTATTATCTTAAAACAACATAAATGCTTTATTTAAAAAAAAAATTGTTGTTATTTTACTTTCAAAAACACTTAGTCTCACATGAATATAAACAACAAACCCTCTTTGCATCTTAAACAAAACACTAAAAACTTTTATTATATAAATACATCATATCTCCTCCCTCCTTTTTTTTTAACACTTTCCAACAAAGTTGAAAAGTGTTTATGACTTCGGTTTGTCTGGCCGTCTGTTCGTCTGTCCGCGCTCTAACTCTCGTAAATATAGTCGGATCGTTCTGAAATTTTTGGATGTTAGTGACCTCTACCATAGCACGATCCCTATTTCAAATAAAGTTTCTAGCATGCTTAGTTCATTTACAGGGACAGTCAAAAGTTATCCGTTACATTACGGCCTATGGGAAAAATCGTTTAAAATGGTTTTTAATAATGTTACATGCTTTCAAACATAATAAAATTCATATGCATTTATCAAGTGCACTAAAATATGCATTCTATAGAATATACGATGCAAAGAATAGTTATTTATCATTTACAGAGCCACACAAAATCATTCCGTTACAGAACGATATAGGGGTGGAGGGAACTGTTTGCGGCGTATTTTAATTATGTTAAATTATTTCATGTATAATGAAATTGATATACATCTCTGAGGTTTAATATAACTTATTTCATGTATAATACGAAGTGCATAGCATTTACAGGGAAACACAAAAGATTTCAGATACTATATTGTGTCCGAAGTACTGTACAGTAGCGATGATTGCTGGAAATGCATTTTTATATATGTTATGTGCTTTTATGTTTCACTATATTTATGCATAGCATATGGTGTGTATAAATGTTGTAATTCATATACAGGGCTACACAAAATAATTCGTAATGGTTACTGGGTATGATTGCAAATTGCTTAAAGGTGGTTTTTAAATGAGTTATGCATTTTTACGCGGAACTGCATTTGGTTTACTAAGAAATTTTTGTAGAACATAGATAAAAGGATATACAGGGTCACGCAAAGAATTGGATACATGGCCGTTTATAAATGATAGTTTCTGGAAATGCGACTTCAGTAGTTTTAAGAGTGTTTTACTTTGAATTAAACTTTAGCTAAACAGTGGCGTGTAATAAAGGTACTAGGTTAACTACACGGCTGTACAAATGTATACAAGTATGTTTTGATCTATTAGTATAAACTGCTGAAGGAGAAATTTCAAACTGTTATGAATTTTCTTGCTAAACTAAATTTTACCATTATATAGTATAGTATATATCAACCTACAGATCAAATACAGGGCTGTTCAAAAGAATTGGAATACATATTTGACTATATACGGTAACTGCAGAAATCAGTTTTTTAATTGTTTCATGTGTTTTCTAAAAATTTTACTTATATACCTTATTTTTCGAAATAACGAAGTTTTGTTAAAGCATTCAGGAAGTGTTGGAAAGTGTTTCATAATCTATGCTAAACGCATGATTTTTCTTACTTGTTATCTTTCAAAATCAAACCAAATAGTGTAATTGCTCTGGTAACAAACAAGGTGGGAGTATATGTAAGGTTGGCCCACACTATTTTTTTTTACTTAGCGGCAGATTTTATTTATGCCCCAGACTGAAATATATAAATGTTTATTTCACATTATATTTACAATTTTATTTTATTATTACATGAGCATTTAAAAATATTTTCAGCTAAATAATTTTTGTACTTACTTTTCTTATTGTGTAATATTGTGTTTTCATAGTTTGTAGCGTAACATACTATTTTTGGAAAATATAATTTAGCGAGTAATGTTATTAAAAAAACTAGTTCGTAGCGGGCGCCAGTATTATTATTGAGGTTACTTTAATAAACTTACTTTATTAACTCCTCTTTTGACATAACAATGGAAGTCCTACCATACTCACAAATTTTTTGAAATCTTTTTTGAAATCTTCGACGCTGAATCCACAATCCTTGCAAAAGCAACATACCGTCCAAGGGCACCTGACAAATTCCAGTTGCTTGCAGAAGATCACTAATGGTAGTTACTTATTATATAATAAAACTACACACCTGTGATTTTCTGGGAACATTCAAATTTGAAGATCTATCCTGGCACCAGCTGATCCACCAGAAGCTCATCTCCACTGGTATACTTTGTATTGATTGAGATAGTGTTTCTGGATGTAACGTCAAAAATAACATTGATGCTCCCTACAAACTAGTTTATTTTTTTAGATTACATTACTCGCTAAATTATATGTTCCAAAAAATAGCATACTACACAACAAACAATGTCAAAACTGGGACCTACTATAGTTTCTCATTACTTCTAATATAATATTTTGACCACCGAATTTATTGAATTCATTGATTCTTCTAAAACTTTATTATACACTCAAACATATAGACTCAAATCAAAGAATCTTCCATAGAAAGCATTTCATTTTTCGATAATGAATCCCATTTTCAAAAATAGTAAAAATAATAAGTAAATGCTTTTTGAAAAAAAAAAAGTAAATTTTTAATTTAATAGATAATTACATTTAAACTGATGACCTATGCTATAAGAAAAATCTATAGTAGCTATAGTTGTAAAAGAAATGCACCTAAATATCAATTTAAATAAAATTTTATAAATATGTATTTCAAATGGAGAATCCCCTATTATTTTGGTATCAAAACTTTTTCAATAAATGTAAATAATCATTCCATTGCTAACAAGACATGCAGATTTAACTTAAAATACATTGAATACATAAAATTAAATATATGAAAATAAACTTTTGAGATTAAGAAACCTTTTTTATGAAACAATAAATTTTTAATAACGTAATTTAACAACATAATAAAGTGATAAGTTATTTTCATTGTTAAAAAAATATTTATTATTATTAGGCAAACTGTTAACTTATCCTTGTTTTCATTGGATCTAATTTGTTAACATTATTTTCTTTTATTCAAGACAAATTCACCATTTGAAAGTTTTTATTGATAATAAACATTCTCTGTTTTATTTTTTATTTTTTTTTGCCAAAACAGAATGTTGACCCCAAAAAGGGTTTGCACTATAATTATGCAAAATAAAATTTTATATTAACATTTAAAATGTAAAACCGATGAGTAACCATGTAAGTCAAGTACAGAGATTACTATGATCAGTCAATTATATGATAGAGATGGAGAAGATCATAAAATTTGAGGAGTTAATCAAAATTTAATTATATGGCTAAAAATTTGTTTGTAGTATTTTAAAGATAAGGTTAAAAATCGTAAATGCTACAAAAAGCACCAAAATAAAATAGCAAATAAAAACCTGAAAAAAAAGAAATCAAAGGACTTACTTACATATAATCCTGCTCGATATTTAATCTAAATCTCAAACTGCATCATGCACCTAAAGTAAAGTAAACATCACTTCTATTATTAGATTCAGTGGTTGTTGTAAATGCTAACTGTTTTGAATAAACAAATTTGAATATGCATCTTGATACAAGTAAAAATTTATAAAATTAAAAACCAAGTTGAACTTTGATAGTCTAAATTAAACCAGCCAAAAAATGCATAAACATCTGCATACATAATGGCGTCGCGCCTGGCGTGTTTACAAAACAACAGAAAGCTCATGTTGCCACACGAAAAAGTGTATCGGAAGTAAGATATTTAACTCTTTTAGCGCTCTTTATAGAGGGCGCTGTATCTACCTCCATAAAGTGTTGATATATGAACGTCATGTTGACGCTGTTTCTTTGACAATCCAGTTTATATTTTAGAATGAACGTTAAGTCCACCTCCATATTATGTTGGTCCATAGATTGTTGGGATATGAATGTTATATCAATATAATGTGTTCAACCATCCATCTTACGGCTTTGAATGAACATCATTTTGATGTACATCTATGTATTCTAGATGTAAACCGCTCTAAATAAACGAAATATCTACGTGTGTGCTGTATGGGATATTAATTTGTATAACTACATAAAGATAACTTAATCCATGTTTTCGTACTGTGTAATACTATAAATTATTGCGTACTTTTAAACTTATTGCAAATCAACACAGAGATGTTAAAGCAAAACATTTTTTAAAGCTCGAAAGCTCTATTACGTACATTTTCTTAAATAAAATTTTAAAGTAGGCTTAAAAAATACTTTTTTCGAATAAAATAGAAACTTCTAAAACCCAATTCATTCCTGAAAGAAGTTTGTTTTGCCAAATAAATAAAAAACTCTCTCAGGTGTGTTGTAAAAAAAGACTACTTTTATTTAAACTTATGGTTCTCCCTAGCCCCTAATTTTGTTGCACTTTTGTTATCTTGAAGGAATGTCTGCGTATTTATTTTAGTTATTATATTTTGTACCTCGAGAAACTCGCTAAATATGAGTTAAATTATATTTCCGGATTATGTTAATATAAATACGTTAAAATTGAATAGAAATTTTGCAATAACTATTGAAATAAAGTTAGAACTATTTCACTGTTCCAAAAATACATGTTTATAATGAAGTAAGTGGTAATGTTAAAAAAGAAAACGTACGGCATCTACAAAAAAAAATTTCCATCACCCGCAGATTTTGAAAGAAAAAAAAATAGTGCTAAGTTTAATACAATTTCGTCTAGGCAATATAACATATGAATTTTGTTGAATGAATTTAGTTATAAAATAAATTAGTAAATGAACACTTGCATAGTTGAAAAGTATGAATACTATGTTAAATGTTATAGATTTTAGAACTTTTTTTTAATGAAAAAGAAATATTATAAATATAAATGAAACTTAGTAGAAATTTATAAAAGTCTTATACAAAATATTTCTCCATTAGGGAATTTTACAAACCAATTTCTAACTGCTCGATCACTTATTAGTCTTTCTCCGGATACACTGCATGTTTTTTTTTTTCAGCTGTCGCCTTCGCACAATTGCCTTATTTAAATCACCAAAGGATTACATGACGAATATGAGCTTTTTGATTCTCCATTTCAGAGATTTAAAAAAAATCAGTTTAATGTAAAGTACATCACACAAAGCTGTTGACAGAAGACTAACTGAACCCTCATGTATATTGTGAAAACGAAAACTCGTTTGTCCCGGTTACTCATAGTGGGTAGATACGAACAATAGATTCCATTTAGCTGCATCAAAAGTTAATTAGGATTTGACCTAATAGAACCCATAATAAAAAATTACTTACCGTAAGAAAGTGTCATAGATAATTTTCTATTCGTCTTTGTATTACCTCCCTTAAAAAGAATTAATCAACTTATCAAACATTTTTACAAAACTGTTTATAATATCCAAATGAAATCAATGCCGAATTATCAGACTACGAGGACTGCGACCCTGCCAACCGTAAACACCCTAGATACCCATTGACCATTGCGGATAAAACTTGAGTTGCTTCTTTCCCTTTCACACTAACCTTTTTTTATGTCTTTGTCTGTTTTTTTTTTTTTTTTTTTTACTTTTAGTCTGTTACTTGCGTAACATTATATATATGTTGTAGTGTAATGTGTACTGCCGATCACCATATTAGACTTGACAGCTATCGTAGAATACTCTATCACTATCTACGCAACTAAGTGTAACCAGGTCGCGCTATAACAGATTTTAATCTTTACATCCCAAATGCACAATATTGCGATGTGAATCATTCACAGCTCTGTCATCACATTCCAATCGAAGAGTAAGCCACAGCACCAACAGATTTAAAGATTAATATGTAGCTTTTACATCATAGCCGATTATGAAGAATTAGAATAAACAATCGAAGAGGTTTTCCCAGGATGGAATGTAAACACAATTCATTATCGTAGAAATAGTACCTTTATATAATCAACATTTTAGGTTTTGTGCTCTCCCCCCCCCCAAAAAAAAAAAAACAACAACACAGTTTAGATTTTAGAACTTAATATAAAAACATTAATATAATATAATATACAAATATTAATTTATATGACCCAGCAAAATAATGTCTCTCTTCAAAGATGCTGGGAATTTATTAGTACATGAAAACACGTAAAAATCTAGTTTCGAAGCTCATGCTACTCAATAAATACTTCATGCAAACGATTTTTTACTGCAATGCGAAAACTACTTTTAGCAAATTAGAAAGCGTAAAAAGATGGACTATATTTTCTGGATGCGCAGCAAAAAAGCCATAATGATAAATTCCGATAAAGCGCGAGCAAAGTTTTCTGAATACACAAAAAAGGTAAATTAAAATGAGATGTGTAGAACGAATAAATTTAGTAGAATTCATATCAGCGTTTAAGACAGAAATAAAATAGAAAAGACCTTGAAACTAAAATAATAATACATGAAGTGTTTATAAATATCATTTTGAAAAGAGAAATAAAATATTAATTTATCTATTTAATAGAAGTAAGGTAAAATGAAAGATTGGAACATTTTGAAGACATGAAAGAATGAGATAAAATAGAGTTGTAAAATTACATCAGATGAGAAAAATTTATAGAATACTTTTAAGATAAGACCGGATTATAAATTTCGTAATAATATTATATTAAAATGTATGATCACTAAAAAAATCCTAGATAGGGCTAATCTTTGGCTGTTGTTTCATTTACCAGTTTAGGGACTAGTAGTTTTTCCTGTTTTTTAATTTTGTTAATATGTACTATAAATTTAATTCATTTTATTTTATCTGCTAGTTTTTTCTTTTTGCATGTTTCTAACATTTTTTATTTTAAATTTCCCAATTATTTGAAAAGTTTTTTATTTTCTTGTAGTTCTTATAACGCAGTTAAACTTAATTTTTTTTCAATATCCCCTTATGTCTATGCAAATGGCTTACATATCGCTGGATGTAAAGTTGCTCCGCAACAAGGGAATTAAGGAACCTTACATCGTTCCATTTTTTCCTAATTTGATTTTTTGTGTATACAAAATGTTTGGTTTTAAATGATTAAAAAGAATACGAAGGTTGGCAACTATCCTTTTGCGCATGCCTGAACGATACATTCGAATATGAAAATCTTTCATTATGCCTATGATTATATTAAACATAATCAGAATAATAATGCAATGTTATCATAATTGCTAAATAAATGTCCATATAATCCAGAACTTGAAAGTATAATTTTGAAAAATCGAAGATTGATAGACAATGTTCAACAACATTTTCTGTTTTAGCTCTATAAAACATATAGGAAAGCGCAATGAATGCACTATAAAAATAAAAACGAAAAATTAAGCGTTCAGCATAGTATATGAAACACGTACCAACACATTCAGAATAATGTAACAAAACTTCACAATTTATTAATGTGAAATATGTTTAAATAAATAATATGCATAACGCATTTGAAATTCCAATTTCTGCAATTACCATGAATAGTCAAAAAATCCGAACCTGTTTGTTCAGCCCTTTATATGATCCCTAGAAGCACAGTTGAAATTTCCCATTCAGCAATTTCTGTCAATAAACGGAAATGCACTTGAGTTTTTTTGTGTAGCCCCGTATATGACTATAGAATTTATACACACCCAATGATATGAAAAAAATAGTTACATTTTAAGACACCTGTCGCAACTGAAAAGCACATTTCCAGCAATTATTCTTCATAGGCGGTACTACAGTACTGCCAAATACTTTTGCGTGCCCCTGAAGATTAACGATAAATTATATGTACACCAGAATCTACAGTGAGCGTGTTGTAGTGCACGTCAGTGATATATACAAATTTCAATATATTTAAAATTGTGTAATACCATTAAAATACACTGCAAACGATTTTTCCCCATAGTAAGCAATGTAACGGATTTTTTTAGTGTCCCTGTAAATGAACCATAAATGCTACACACTTTATTTTCAATACCGGACATGCCATAGAAAACGGAAAACACCAATAAGATATATCCATTTCATAGCAATCTGACTACATTTATGAGAGTCACGGACAGATAGGCAAACCGAATTCGTAAACAATTTTCAATTAAGAATTATTTTATATTTGTGGTTATATTATATTTTCTTATGTTAAGAATTTGTCTCTTTAGCACTTTTTAATTATGTTGGAAAGTGCTAAAAAAAGAAATTCTTAACATAGGAAAATATAATATAAAATAAATTCTTCCGAGTTACCCCCGATTTCGAAAAACGTTAGTTATCCTTAGAAACCGCAGAAAGTAATTATTTTTGAGATTTAAAGAAGCTTTCATAAAAAAAAAATATCTTTCGCTACCGCTGATTTTCGGAAACGTTTCTGAGTAGTTTTTAGCGTATATTAAATGAGTATTTTCAACCTGGACTGTCGGTTTTCCGGATGTTATCAATCTTCCAGTAAACATTTTTATGTTCAAATAATATGTTTTAAAGACAACATGATAAATTATCAACACTAACTTTCACATTAAAATTATTATCGTTTTATTGCTCTTACATGTATAAATTCACTTACGCAGCTGAAATTGTTTTATTGAGAATTCATAGCACCCTAAAAATCGCTCAGATTTGAGATAACTGATTTAATGTGTTCTAAAAACTAATCGAAAACGTTTACGAAAACCAATGGCAACCAAAGAAATTTTATTTTTAGAAACGTTTCTTTAAATATTGAAAACCTATTCGTTTCTCAAGCTTTTAAGGATAAAGAATGCTTATTGGAATTATGGGTACCTTGAAAGAGGTTACTATAGATTTTCGTACGTAGTTATATTATATTTTCGCAGCTTGAGAAACATTTGTATTTTTAACACTTTCCAACAAAGTTGAAAAGTGTTTATGCATTCGGTTTGTCTGGCCGTCTGTCCCTCTGTCAGTCTGGCTGTCTATACACGCTCTGACTCCCGTAATTATACTCGGATTTTCATGAAATTGATAAAGGTTATTTAGGGTCACCAAAACCTGTTTGGTATTGTATATGAAGTATGTAGGATTAATCGCTTATTTACAGGGGCACTCAAAAGTATTCCATTACATTGTGGTATATGGGGAAAAATCGTTTGCAGAGTATTTTAATGACATTAAGCTATTTCAAATGTATTGAAACTGATATAAATCACTGAATTTCACTACAATTACGTTAGAATAGGGTATTCATAGCGTTTTTTATTCATTTACAGGGACACACAAAAGAAATCGGTTACAGTACAGAATTTGTCTTTGAGTACAGTCTTTGAGTAATAATTGCTGCAGTGTACGGTTTAAAATTCGATATGAGCTTTTAAATTTAATTAATCTTTTGCATCTTACTCGTTCTATATAAATTCTATACCCCAAATACAGGGCTGCAAAAAAGTATTCGCGTACCGTTCTCTTTATTAGAGGAAATTGCTGAAGGTAAATTTTCAACTGAAAAATATGTATCTCTTAAATGAACTAAATTTTGGCATGCATGTAGTTAATAGATTCAAATCTATATATCACATACAGGGCTGCTGAAAAAATTCGCATAATTTTCCGATTGTGGATGGGAACAGCTGGAATTGGGTTTCGAAATGTGTTATGCGTTTCCATATGGTTGAATTAGATGTAATATTTTAATTTTTTAAACGGTGCAGTTTTGTTACATTATTAACCATTTGGAAAAATCGTTATTGTTCTCGTCAGGATGGGAAATGAAAAGCATATCTGAAGGTTTTCATTGGTTTAATACGCAATTTATTCGTTTTCTGATTGGTCTATACAGTAATCTGTATTTCCCGTTAATTTCAACAACGATGGATGCTTTCTGTTGCCACTGTGACAAAAAAGTAATAAAAACTACAAAAAAAAATTAATAACTCAGAAACAAATTGAGATACAGCTTTCAAACAAATTGCATTTCAAAGTACATTTTTTTCTCTATCCGACGGCGTAAAAAGTAATATTGTCGGATGTTTAGAAGTTTAAGAATGAAATTTCATTTAAAGTTGGCCGTCAGATTTCTTGGAAATCTGACGATGGAAAAGCCTTTTCCCGAACAGCCAATGAAATGCTTGGGTATTTACGTAAGTTTCAGGAGGATAATACTCAAGTTTCATGAAATCTGACGAGTCGCAGGCGATATTTTTGGCTTGCAATTTTTACGTGTAATAACACTATATGGCGTACGTGATGTATGATCAACTCCGTGCGATTTTTTATGTCTTAAATTTTAGTCTTCAAAAAAATCGTTTCCCAAATGGTCGTTGTAATTTCATAAATTGATTTTTTTTTTTTTTTTTTTTTTTGATGTGTTGGAAAATGTTTCATAATCTATGCTTGACGCATTTTTTTTTCTTTCTTCTTTAAAGTGCTGTGAGGAACACAAAGTTCATTAAAATTTGTTCAACAATATTATTATAGTCCGGGAGCTGGTGACATCAAAAGTCCCGTCATCGCAGAATTGAAAAATTTTTATGTGAATCGACAGCAAAAATCATGCGAACAAAATGAACTAGGTATGACTAGGTTTGACAAGCCGAAAACAAATTTAATTAAACTAATTATTTTTAAAAAACTCTAGCTAATGATTTGCCGTTTTCGCGGAAAACCGACACATGGCCAGCATCCAGACGCGAAAAAAAAGTAGCCACCGATAAAAATGCAAAGCAAAATAAATGTTAATTTTTATCACCGTCCGCCTCCTTAAGAGGATGGTGGACGTTATTATTTTTTTTTCCATGCTGTAAATATAAAACTTTGTGCATATTTACATTGCATCATAAGTATATAAAACACCTTAAAAGAAATTACCTATCTTATTATAATTTTAAGATTTTTAAAATGAAATTTTAAAATGCTCCGGGTGTCATAATTTTTCAGATATGTCCTTGCTTTTGCATTTTAATCACTTAAAACTCTATCACAAACAAATCTAAGCTTCGATTTTTTAATCTATTGTACAGATAATTTTTTAGAATTTTTTTCTGAATTTCATATCGATTTTCATCAAAATTTTGCCTTTTAATACGTTAAAAATCAAATTTAATTATCTTAATGAAGTCGAATTTCAAAATGCATGCTTAGTTTCTTTGTAAACAATAACAGCATTCTTCCTTATTAATTTCATGAATTTTGATCCAAAATTACGACGCCTTGAGAATTTCAAAAATCTAAAAACTCTCAAAAATCAGTTTTGAGGAATATAGATTCAAAGTATATTAAAGGGCCGAAAAATTGTCTGTGTACAAAATTCAAACGTTTGTAACTTTCCGAAAAATTATCGCATTTACATGCGGTTTTTTACAAATAGTGCAGAAGAAATTGGAGAATAATAAGTATCCACAAAAATAATTTTCGATTTTCGGGTCGATTATTACTCAAAAAAGTCTACTCTTTAAAGGTCCACGGTCCCCTTAAGGCTGTTCTCAAATCCAAAGGGTCAACTTTCTGACATAAGTTTTAATTCATTTTTGTTCGGAAACGCATGAAACTAGAAGGTGTTGTTATTCAGAAACTATGTCATCGAACTGTTTTTTTTTTTTCGTTTTCTTGTAAACGCAATAAATCTTTCCGAAAATACTGTCAAAGTTGGCATTTTGAACTGAACTTCTGAATGAAAGACGAAAATCCAGTCAAAAAGGGGAGAAAAGTGGCGTGTCACGTGATCAAAATCGCTTATAACTCAATAGGTAATTGATTGATCGAAAAATGGAAAACACAGTTCAATTCCAAATAGCTTCCATGGCCAGGCTTTCCAATTTTATATCTTTCCGTTAAAAAATGAATTTTTAAATATTTCAAAACGTTTTGCACTTGTTGAGAACAGCCTTAAAATAGGTATGACAGACTTTTTCTGCAGAATAAAGCTTGTCATACCATTTTTTTCTGAAAGCATAGAAAATGTTCTATAAAAAGCTCAAAGAGTGGTCGATATCCGCGATGACGGCAAAACATTATAAATTTTTAATAGTAATTTAATTAAACATATTTTCGACTTGTCGAATCTAGCTTATTTTGTTCGTATGACTTTTTACTATCGATTTGCATAAAAAAAATTAAATTTTTAATGACGGGCCTTACGATGTCACCGGCTCTCGGACTATTAGATTCTTTATCGATTGTAAATAGGTTTATCTAGAACTTCCTTAAAATATACAGTTGTTTGCTAATAGTTAGCATACCTAAAACAACAAGAAAACGGATTCTAGATTTAAATGCAATATACACAGTAAGAAAGAAAAATGTTTTTGTTTTCTAGAAAAATATAATATAACCATGTACGAAAATATGCAATATCCTCTTCCGAGTTACCCCAACGCCCCCTAGATATTTGAGAAAGCCTTGACATGCGTCACGAAAACGTCACACAAAGCAGGCAAAACAAAGAAAAAAGATCATTCATTGGCTAGTGGATGTGAACGAGCCAATTGATGATCTTTTTTCTCTGTTCTGCATGCTTTGTGTGGCGTTTTCGTGACGCGTGTCAAGGCTTTCTCAAATATCTAGGGGGTGTTGGTTACCCACGATTCCGAAAAGGGTTCTTTATCTTTAGAACCTTCAAAAATCAATATATGTTCGAAATTTAAAGGTGCATTCATAAAAATATAGTTTCTTTTACTGTCACCGATTTTCGGAAACGTTTCAGAGTAGGGTTTTTTTTATAGTGTATTTATCAGTTTTTCTCAACTCAGAATATAGGTTTTTCGAATGCTGGCACTTCTCAAAGAAGCATTTTAACAAAAAGGTTTACAAGCAAACATGATAAAATAACAACATTAACATAAAAATTATTATTATTTTGTTCTGTTGCCTGTAAAAATGCAATTAAACAGCTGAAAATGTTTAATTGAGAATTGATAGCATCCTAAACTCCCATTTTTATCGTTAGTAAACGGGCTTATCTAGAACTTCCTTACCCTCTAATAGTCTTGCAAAAGGGCAAAATTGTAATTTTTTTTCCCTGCATTTTCTTTTAAATGCTAAAAAAAGACGATTCGCTCAACATTAAATAAAAAAACTTAATCACGAATATGAATGTAATCCTTGATAGTATAATCCTTGATAGTTCATTGTTCAATGCAGTAAAAATCCATTAAATCAATAGAATTATATGACTTCAAATATTATTTGGTATTGCGGTGAAACCTGGAACTTAGTGAACGTATTAACACGGGCTTGTCAGTGAGGATGTTAATAGACAGTTGTTTGCTAATACTTAACATACCTAAAACAATAAGAAACGGATTCTAGATTTAAATGCCATACACACAGTAAGAAAGAAAAATGTTTCTTTTTCTAGAAAAATATAATATAACCATGTACGAAAATATACAATACCTCTTCCGAGTTACCCACGTTTCTGAAAGCGGTTCTTTAACTTTAGAACCTTCAAAAATCAATATATGTTCGAGATTTAAAGATGCATTCATAAAAATAAAGTTTTTTTTTACTGTTACCGATTTTCGGAAACGTTTTGGAGGGGTTTTTCTTTCTTTTCTTTTTTTTTTTTTTTTTTTTTTTTTTTTTGATTTTTTGTAGGGTATTTATTAGTTTTTCTCAACTCAGAATGTAAGTTTTTGAATGCTGCTGGCACTTCTCAAAGGAGCATTTTAACGTTTAACAAACATGTTTCACAGGAAAACATGATAAAATAACAACATTAACCCCTTCGGGACGGGAGCCTTTTACGAAAATTTTAATCTTTTGTCACCGTTTTTTAAAAACAGAAATTTGTGTCTTGTTGAATCGAGAAAATGTGTTAATTAAATAAAGCAAATTTTACAGTAAAATTTTACTGGTGAGGAAAAACAAGGATTCTGAGCGCTTCATGCGGCACGTATACGTGCCGCTCGTCCCCAAAGGGTTAACATAAAAATTATTATTATTTTGTTCTCTTGCCTGTATAAATGGAATTAAATACCTGAAAATGTTTAATTGAGAATTGATAGCATCCTAAATTCCCATTTGAGAAAATTTATTATTGCACTATAAAAACTTCTCCAAAACTTACTACCGGAAACAAAAACTGACCGAAATATAAATTTTTAGCGTCTGTACAAAAAAAAAATCTGCATAGGCATTATGGTGAATTAATAATTAAAAAGAGGAATTTTCTTAAATTCTAGGCAACTAAAAACAATATTTTGATGATTTTAACAGTTTATCGAAGGCAGGTTTTAATGACTAGGTAGTATACAAATTGAATTTTTCCAACTGAGAGAAAAAATACTCAAGCCGGGATTGAAACCAGAACCTTGACTTAAATTGTCAATACTCTACCGATTGAGCTACATGGACGGACAGCCGGCAGGCATATTTCGCTAAGATACCTCATTCTTAATAGCATCTGTTCTGCCGTGTAAGACAGCTCAACAGAGTACACGGCAAATAATGTAGCTCTATTAAACACGTACATAGATACACTTTTATTTTTTCTCAATCATATTGATTCCTTCTGAGAGAAAATAATAGTGTATATTCTTACCCGTTGTTTAATGGAGTTCCAATACGTACGCTCTATTCTGTTGAGCTGTCTACACGGCAGAACAGACGCTATTACCAATAAGGTTTTCTGAGCTAAGCATTCCCGCCGATTGTCGGGCTTAATCGGTAGAGCGTTAGCAATTTAAGTGAAAGTTCTGAGTTCGAATCCCGGCTTTGACATTTTTTCGCTCAATTGGAAAAATTGAATTCTTACATCTTTATCAATAAGAATGATTTATAAAAATAATAGTGGTTAATTATTAGGATTCTTTGAGTGAAATTTTCATAGTCTTCTTGCGAATGATCACTTCTATAGAAACTACTATTAAATTTCCTTCCTTAGATATCTAAGCGATCGCCAAGCCTGTTTCCCAAGAAAGCCTGATAAAACTCTCTGATTTTAATGAATACAGTAGCCCCAGTTATGGCTACTTTTCGGGTATATTTCGCTTTGTCCACCTACTATTACAGCACAATATTGTATTTAAATTTTTATTAATTTCACAATGTAACTTTAACCCTTAAATGCGTGATTTTTTATTTTGTTTATAAAAATGTATATGATTCTCTGCAAGGTTTATTACACAAGAAAAATAATTTAAAAAAATCAGAGATAAATTTTTCATATAATACGTCAATCTTTTCTTCTGTTGCACATCTGCAATATAAGTAAAAACTACTGTCGTGTGGCTGTTTTACACTAAAATATTGCAAATTAGTAAATATTTTAATAAGTATGTCTCCAAATACCTTATTTTATATAATTATTTATTTTATAAAACTTAACCTTTAACCCTTTAATTCCCATGATAGAATACGTTCTAGAAGTTACGTAGTTCAGAGAATCTGACTTTAGACCAGAAAGTTTCAATAGTTAATTTCGCTTTATTTAAATACGGAATGTATGTTATTAATTAAAGCAGATAATACTATTATAATTTTCTGGTGTGAATTAGGTATATACGAATAAAAAAATATAGTAAATTCAAAACACTGTTGTTTGCATATATGCAAAGCTGCGCACTAAAGGATTAAAATATTACATCAAAATATTTAGAAGAAAAAAAAATATTATTCAATGTACAGAACGTATGTGTTCAAAAGGTTTTTCTGCGTTAAAAGAAAATACAGAACAACAAAAAAACATTAAAATGAAAAAAATAAGTAATATGAATCTTTAATCTTCTGTATTCAAAGAAACATTGACGGAAAAACTCATTTTAATGTTTAGAACATTCCAGTATCTGCTCAACATTAGCCAATAGGGTGGAGTGAAAAAAACCGAAAGTCTGAAAATGAAATTTAATACCGCGCAAAAGTTGTGTATGGTCCTCAATAATAAAACCGCACAGTTTTTTCGAGAACAAATTTTATCTTCTGGTGCCCCCGGGGCCCCCAATTTTCGCCAAACTTATCAAAAACGCCTTGTAGAAGTTATAAATAAAAATAAAGATAAAGCTAGAAAAGAAAAAATTCATACCTCTGAAAAGTTGTGTATGGTACGTAGTAATATGCCTGCACAGTTTTTTTCGAAATAAAGTTTTATCTTCCGGTGCCCCAGGTCCCCTCCGTTTTTGCGAAATTCGTCAAACATGCCTTGTACAACTTATAAATCGAAATAATCATAAAGTTGGAAAATAAAAATGTCATACCGCGGAAAAGTTACGTATGGTACTTAGTAATATGCTTCACAAGTTTTTCAAATACAAAAATATCTTCCAGGGACCGGGTCATTCGAAATTTTGAAAATTTTGATGTAAATTCTGTTTTATCTGTTGTACATGTATAATAGAATGCGTCACACAAGAAGCAAGAGTGCAATAAAAACATTTTATCTGAGAACAGTATACAAACAATTAAAGTTCAAGAATGAAAAACAAACATTTAAATCTGTTAAAAGTGTTAAAAATTTTTAAAGTTCAATTAAATCAGTTCGTGCTCTTCGAAACAAAAACCTAAACATTAGAAATGTTTCGGTTTGGTGTTTATTGTTCGTGCTGTTGGAGTTTTGTAACCTTAAATTCTGACTTCGTCTAAAAATATGGCATAATGGATCTTATGAATCCATCCATGCTGCCACGAACAACATTCCCCCCACAAACTGTCGCGGCAGCTTCAGTGACCACTCTGACACACCTTTCCACTTTGAGTGTGTCAAGGAAACTCAGCAAACGAAATGAAATCTTCACGATCACGTTTGTCAATGTGAAATCTTTAAATCATTGTATGAAAGATTAATAAAAATAGGTGGTTCCGGAACTTCACCCTTATCTCACTCATTCAGATCAATATAATCTACTGCGCTAAAATTCATTGCAGGAACTTGGAACTGCCTGACCTCAACACTAGTATTCACACTTCGCGCTTTAAGTATTCTACGAAATCCTAGCTCGCGGATGTGTTTCCGATCATCAGTTACCATGCCAATCAGCAGGTTTTCCGGATGGGCAAAAATAATATTATGCTGAATTACTGGGTCAATTACAACTTTAACTGCCTGGGGCATACCCCTGGAATAATAAACAATTTCTCAAAGATGGCCAGCACTTGATTGCAAAGCATACACGTGTGTACACTTTGACTACAAGCTCCGAATATCTTCAGATTTAAACTTGTATCCGGAATTCTCACATAGAGTCTCAAAATTCTGTTGTCATTGGTAACCTATCTGCGATGTGAAAGTCTACCAGGAAATCCGTTTGCACTGTCTTCCGAACAATTTACATTCTTAATAGATAGGATCATTTTCTTCAGGTATTTTTGATCGGTACTGAGATAGTCAATAACTGTTTCGAAGTTATAATTAATGTCGATAGTCTGTAAAGAAACGATGGGAAGAGATTCACACTTTTCCAACATTTTTATAATCATCCCACTATAACTTTATGAACCCCTGCTGCATGCGTCTAGCACGAACTGGTTTAATAGAACTTTAAGTATTTTGAATGCTTTTAACAGATTTAAATGATTGTTTTCATTCTTGAAAATTAATTGTTTGTGTACTTTTCACAGATAAAATGTTTTTATTGCATTTTTGCTTCTTGTGTGATGCATTCTACTATATATGTACAGGAGATAAAAGGGAATTTACGGCAATTTTTTCGAAATTTATAATGCCTGAGGCCGTGGAAGATATAACTTGATTTCGAAAAAACTGTGCAAGCATATTACTACGTACCATACGCAACCTTTCCGCGGTGAAATATTTTTATTTTCCAACTTTATGTTTATTTCGATTTGTAAGTTGTGCAAGGCATTTTTGACGAATTTCGCAAAAATTGGGGGAACCGGGGGCACCGGAAGATAAAACTTGATTTCAAAAAATCTGTGCAGGCATATTACAACGTACCATACACAACTTCTCCGCGGTTATGACATTTTTATTGTTTAACTTTACCTTTATTTCGATTTATAACTTGTACAAGGCATTTTTGACGAGTTTGGCGAAAATTGGGAACCCTAAGGGACCTGAAGATAAAACTTGATTTCGAAAAAACTGTGCTGTTTAATTATTGAGGGCCATACACAACTTTTGCACGGTATTACGTTTTGATTTTCCGATTTTCGGTTTTTTCACTCCACCCTGTTAGCCAACATTAGGTAGAAATAGGATTTTCAGTCCAATTTAAATATGCTTCTGTGTAATATTTGGAATATCGGCCCCTTTCAATGGCTGATATAGTTTGATTTTTCGGTTCGATAGTGTTACGAATTGGGAATTGGTAAGTACCGTATATTTCTGTGTATAAGCCGAGAATTTTTAGGCATTTTTTTGGCTCCAAAATGAGTGATCGTCTTATACACGAGTCTAAGAAAATTACCAAAATTCATATTCTAAAATAAAATGTATGGTAAATATAACAAAAAAACGTAAAAACTTACAAATTTTTATAAAAATACTTAAATACTACTCTCTTCTACAATGCAAAAGTCACTAATTATCATTCACTATCGAAGTTATTATCCCAATTTTCAAGCAACTCCTTAAAATCGCTTTATTTCATTGGTACATCAGAATGAATATCGTTAGTGAATAATTCATCATCACCATTCAACGTCATCTTCTTTAAAAGACGACATCTTTGCGCTCCACTGGCAGCTTTCATTACTTTTGGAATATTTGAAATTTCATCTTTTTTCATTATCGATTCTCGCACTTGTTTTTCATTGATTGTAAAATGACGAGCAGTCACTGAGTTATTCGACTGCTCAGCAAAATTAATGACGTTTAATTAAAAAACCTCGTTATAAGCCATGCGTTTTTGTCTCGTCATCTTTCCTTAAGCCAAAATAACAGTTAGCAGTCACCTGAAGTAGAGAAAGTTTTTCCATTTACAAAAATAGAAAGTTTGGTTTTTATGAACGACCAACTCGTCACAGGATGAGCGGAACCCAATTAAGTAGATTTGGCAGCACACCAAGTCATAATAGGAGAGATCAATAACTTCAGATAGTGCATTTTTTTCTAATAGCTATACACAAAAAAGTGCTATTTTTTTTGTTCGGTGAATTTTTCATCACCTTTTTTAAATATCGGCTTATATACGGGTTTCCGATTTTGGACGATTTTTCACTGAAAAGTCGTATACTCGGCTTATATACGGATCAGCATATACACGGAAACATACGGTAATGTTTTTCTTGTAACACCATAAAAATGTCCAAAAACATCATATCTGGTCATCTAATTGGCGATGGTATTGCACATTCTCCATTAATTTAATGCCATCTTTTGCTCACTTCATTAAAATTATTTAATGAAATGAGCTGCATACAGAAATTGTAAGCGAATATATTTTAAATTTTCTATGCAAATATGAAATTCGATTTTAAGTAGCTTCTATTTTAATAAGCAAAAATATACCAGAGGAAACGAATTGTGGAAATCCATTTGATTTTTGTAATGCGATAACACTCATTTTATGAACTTGTTTGGATGTGACTGTCTCAGCTGAATTTGTTGGCCAGCTTCATTCGCTATCTTATTTCAAAATGGCGGTCACTTAAATATTTGAAATTCAAAAAGATTAACAAAAGAAAATTAGAAATCATAAAAATTATATCACTTTAAGAGATAAACGAATTCTGGAGTATTTTTTGTTTCGCCTCTATCTCAAGAAAAAGCTGAAGTATAGCAGTTAAAAATCAAGTTTGCTTGGCATTTTGAAACAACACAACAAGTTAAAAATTATCCCTCCATAAGCGGTTTATTATGAGTTTTAGTGAATATGGTTTTTCGCAAATTTTCTTCCATACCTGTAACCGCTGTTCCAGTTCTCATACGCTTAAAACTACATAGTCATATGTGCCAGTGTCAAATTCTCGCCAAACCTAGTGATACATGACGAAACACTGACAAATTCGACGACAAATATAGGTCGTTATGAATGTATCATACTTAGCTATTAGGTGACTAAATTTTGAAATTCTCATTCAAATTCATTATTGACGAAAACTGGGAATCTTAATCGAGTTCCACGGATTCTGACTTCGTGTATTTGAATAAAATTAGTTATTTCTTAAAAATAAGGAATATAGGAGAAACATAATCCTCGCGGTATACATCGAAAGGACTTTTTTTTTTTACTCATTTTGTTTATAAAGCATTATGTTTTTCTTTCTGCTGCAATATAATGGTTACCCAATTTTGAAAAAATATTTTTCGATGCTACTAGAAAATTTTAAGTTTAAAGGATAAAACAGTAAAATCATTTCACTATTTTTACTATACTAATAACAATAACTAATTCTAATGAAAAAGTATGTGCAACTTAATTGTAATAAGGAAAGTATATAAAAAATATATAGATAATTTTTGATGTTTCTAATTTCATTTCAATTTTTCGTAAAGAGCTTGTTTTCACATGCTTGCCTGAAAATACTAAATTTTGGTATTATTCATTATATTCTAAACAAAACCTATATAGAAAATATACATTTTTATAAATTTGTGAGTATTTCGCTTTCAAATTAAACGTTATTTTTTAGATATTTCATTACTTTAAAAGGTAATAAAGCATTAATAATTTGATGGGCTTATTCACTTAAAACTTTACAAAGAGGATTAATATCTTAAGATACATAAACTCTAATCTGCTTAAACGAGCAAATAATGAACTTATGAAACTGAAAATTATTTGAAATTCTTCAGGTGTTATTTAAAATCAATGAAAATATTCTAATTTATGTAGGCAGTTTTCAAAAGAAATTTGCCGTTTCCATAGCATATAAATATTTAGAAATGACGTGAGCATTTTTGTGCAAGTGAAAACTACGGAAGAAGAAATAAAGTTACATGCAAACTAATAATCAACATATTGCAGTATAATTTAAGTTGAAACAACTGAGAAATATATACTTGCAAACGACAACAAAGTATGTAATATCAAAATCGAATTGAAGAATTTAGTGAGCAGAGAAAATTTCTTGAATTACATTAACTTTATAATATCGGACGCCTTAATAATCAGAGAATAAATATTCAGGAGAGGTGCATAACATCAAAAAGTATTCAAATAGTAAAAAGCATAAGCAGAAATAAAGAAGTGGCGTTGTAAACCAGCACTTGTATATGACATGAAAGACCCGTCATATTGCACGCACATTCACTTGATTTACCTGGTGTCCCAAAAAGACCGATGATTTTAAAATTCAATAACTTTGAAACGGTGACAGATATTTAAAAAATTCTTCCAGGAGTGTTATGTAAGATGTCAGGAGTTTGTATGCTGCGATTATCAGGTTTAGTTATAAATAGAATCGATAGATCGCGCTGCAAGCGATAACCGGTAAATCCAGGCTCGATTTTTTAGGCCTCTCTTTTCTTCCATGCGAAATAAGGAAATTAAAATGCAATGAATGGATCCCGAAATATCAAAAACCGGGTCTGGACTGAGCACCTATAGTGCCATCTACTGTTTGAATTCGAACTGAAATAAAGAATCACAGTAAAAAAACTCCTGACATCATACATAAGCCTAATGAAAGAATTTTTTTAATATCTGCCGTTTACAAGTTATTGAATATTAAAATCATCGGTCATTTTTTGGGGCAACCGGTATCTGTCTTTGATGTTTTTGTTTTTTTTTGTTGTTGTTTTTTTTTGGGGGGGGGGGGACTTCCTTGACAATGGCACACGGTGCGATAAAGCAAAGGCTCCTAACAGAAAACATAAGTTTAGCAGCATCGGACGTAGTTAATAATCTGAACTCCGGTAAACATTGAGTTCATGCTGAGGTCATGTAGTGTGGATGCCACAAACCTGCACGTGAAAGCCATATCACTCTCTATCTGAAACAAGCAGACTCTTGTTTGCTTGTTTCAGAATCACCGTTACCAAGCAACAATGCCACCCATCAGAAGGGAAGCTACAAATTATTTTCTTATTCTAAATTTTCTGATGATCAGATAAATTTGATTTTATGTTTTTAAAGTGATTTTATGTTTAAAATGTGTCTAATCTTAAGCAGATTTCCGTTTGAAAATAAGTTATTGACGTCCCCCTCCTACGCCCAAAGCAAACAAAAATGTTCTAAATTTAACAAGCGTTACATCGATATCCTCCTTAAGTGATTTTGCTTCTAAAACAAGTCAAATATCACAATAAAATTTTACGGGGCTCAACCTTTGGATATACTGGTACATAAGCCATAACTACTAAATTTCCAGGTTTTTCCAAGTCAAGTAAACATAATTTAAACCAGAAAAAGTATTTAATGAAGTGTTTCTTTATCCTATGTGGAATTATTAATTAACTTCCTTAATTTAATATTTTTTTTTCTTTTAAATGACTCGGAAAAACCGGAAGGTTAGCTGCTATGCATAATAAATCACTCAATAATTCAATAATAATCAGCACAGTGTAAGACATAGTTAAGCAAAGGAATTTCTGCTATAACTAGAGAATTTAAATTGGTACGTAAAAACTTACTGAAGATTAATAGCATAAATATCGTAGTTCTGAAATCTTTAAATTTAGAAGGATAATATATCAATAGAATAAAAAATAATGTGGCGATTTCTAGCTCAGCTTGAAGAGCATTTTCAATATCTTAATGCTACGTTTTAATCAGTTGTAAATTCAGTGAAAACGTATTTTTTTCTTTTTTTGTGTATTTTTTTCTTTATTTATTTATAAGTGTAATACTATATATTTTAATTCTGAACTTTAAAGAGAAGTGGAATCTTTTAAGCAAATGCTACAAGAATACTGAATTTCGTGAAGAATTTATGAATTACTACTTCTTTTAAGAAATAAATACGTGCATTCATCAAAAGAAAAAAAAACTTTCTTGTAAAGCTATAAAACATAAAAGTATAAAAGTGTAACATTTAGTTCAAAGAACTCCGGTTAGAATTTTCAAAACAGTAAAAAAATGCATTAAAACGAAGAATTAGAATAAGAAATTAAAACGAGTTTGCTTAATAGAACTTTCACTAACTGCCAGATGCAAATGTTTCTTTCCTTTTTAAATTGAACTAGCAGCTTTTGAATATTAAAAATGTTCTTGCATGTGTATTTTAATCTTTTAAACGTGATAAATGTGCAAATTTCTCGAAAAAATATTTTTCATGAAGTTCAGAGAATCAATAAGTTTAAAGATACTTTTAATCCAGTATGCATTTCTCAAAATCCGTCGTAATAATTCTTACTGATGGAATATTTTCTTGAAATATGGGTCCAACCTTAAACAGACAAGTCAATATTAAAAGCTTAAATATCAAATTTTAAAATATCAAATCTGAAATGTCAAAATCGAAAACATGCAACTGAAAATGTCAGAAATTAAAATATCAAAAGGTTAAAAGTATGAAAAGTATCTTTTTGTATAATAATACTTTTGATATTCTTATTTTTTTTTTTTTTTTTTAAACTTTGATATTCCGGCACAATGATGCGCAATCAAATTTTCCAGTATTTTATTTCGAATTATGCAACAGTATGAGAATGCATGCAATCCATTCTACAAGCAAAACGATAGTATTACATTATACTAATAACAGTATACTCTCGATATCTCGAAGTCGAAGGGACACTAAAATCATTTCGAGAAAGCCAGTTTTCGAGGTAACAAGGTCATAACCAAATGTGATAATTCACATAAAACACAAGATAAGGAATAATGTTATAAAAATCAGAGTCATGATAGATGAAAATAAGTATAAATATGTAATTGGTCACAATAAGTCTAAATACAGCAATGATAATTTTAATATTTTTTAAAATAGTAGAAAATAATTGCATTAAATTGAAAATAATTAGTAAATACATAAATGAACTTAGATTGATAAAACTGCTTAAAAAAGCCAAGTGTCGTGGCCTGGAGACATGTCTTTAGAAAGTTACTGTTTTCCACGTTTTCAGAGCATTCTATGAAGCGTCGTAGTATGTGGACAGTATCTTTAGCTTGGGCCGCAGTAACGCTAGATAATGGTCCCGAAAGACCCAGTTTTTCCTCATTATCAAACGGCAGAGAAGAAATTTATTAATTTTTTAGTTCGAAAAATATTCGACATAACAAGGTTTTGAGTGAAAACACTTCGAGATAGGAATTAAAATTAACATTAGATAAATATATAATATCAAGGGGAAAAATAATTTTTCGACATATCGAGGTTTTCGAGATATCGAGAGTATACTGTATATAAATGTGGTTGATATAAATTATGATATTCAGTTTTGAGTATGTCAGGCAATAACTTTCTGCTTAAAAATCAGTACAAATGTCATCCGTCAAAGTCAATATACAAGGTGTCTCAAAAATATATAAATAATTTTAGATGTTTCTAATTTCATTTCAATATGTTTTTGTAATATTATTTTACGTCAAGAGCTTGTTTCCACATACTTGCCTGAAAATACCAAATTTTGGTATTATTCATTATAGTCTACACAAAATCTATATAGAAAATATACATTTTTGTAAATTTGTGAATATTTCTCTTTCCCATGAAACGTCATTTTTTAGATATTTCATTACTTCAAAGGTAATAAAGAATTAATGATTTGATTGGCTTATTCACTTAAAACTTTACAAAGAGGATTAATATCTTAAAATACCTAAACTCTAATCTACTTAAACGAGCAAATAATGAACTTATGAAACTGAAAATTATTTGAAATTCTTCAGGTGTTATTTAAAATGAATGAAAATATTCTAATTTATGTAGACAGTTTTCAAAAAGCGTTTTACTTTTTTACCCGTTGAGGTTAGTTGGCAATGTAAATTGCAAAGTATTCAAGGAACGATAATAATTAAGAATATATTAATGATATAGTCTTACCATTAATAACAAAAATTACATAATGCATGTTAATTTGAAGTTAACGCATTTCACCACCGTTCTATTTATAAGACACCATACATTTCTAGCTCATACGCATAAAATATTTGTGGTATTGCCTTTGTTTTGGTATCAGATCACTGTGAAAGAATCTTTCAAGAAATTGGTTTAATCTTTAATTTTTAAAAATTTATAATGAATTTTCAAAATATGCCCATTTTGAGAGAATGGAAGACAACGTCGTTGTCAAGTACATAATTGTATAAAAAAAAAAAAAAAAAAAAAAAATAAGCATCTACAAAAAAAATGTGATGTTGGACTGTTTCGTAGCATTTCATTTGAAAGCAGTTTGAGTTCGATAAAATAGTAACAATAATAATAATTTCATATTAGTGGATTTGGCCATTTTTCTCATATATACTAGGACAGCCTTTAAATTTGAAGATTTTTTTTTTTCAATACTTGATCAAATATGCGCCAAATAAAAGATTATTGATACTTGCAACTGCAACAGTAGTGAAAGAATTCCCAATTATTCATAAAAGCAGCCTTTGAAGAGGTCAGTAATGTATTGAAGATGAGAGAAAATACCTTGAGAATGCGTAACAAATAACTTCCTTTTTTGTTTCTAGGATTTAAAATTACATTTGTTCTTTCAAATGTTATCTGCCTGTGTAATGTTTTACTTAGATATATTTGTGATGCAAATTTTCCGCGTTTGTTAAACATGTTTCTGATCTAAAGAACGCCGAGGTCAGTAATGGTCCGATGTTTTACTGAGGAAATAGCATTTTAAATAGTATGAAAAAAGTGCTATAAGTCAGATATTTTCTTTACGTAATACATTTAATTTTAAAGATACAGATATGCAGTTTTTGTAATGATCTTGTAGATGTAAAAGAAAAAAATTGTAATTCATGAATTTTGTCCAAGTAAGTTGTATAAAAACTTGAAAAGAATAACGTTTTGAAAATTAATAGGAGAAATGTTTTATTAACATGAATTTGTTTTATACCCTTTAAGGTATGAAACAAAAAAAGCCTTTAACAAATCAAGGGGCTGGTCACTCAGCTTCCGATTTCCCCTCACTAATGTAAAATCTATGGGCATTTGATGCATTCGTATATTAATATCTTCTCGGGAAATTAATATTTTTAACTTCTATTTTTTGTGTACACTTCCTAACAGATGTATCTTTTTTTCTTAGTTCTCAAAATATTTCTAAAGTATAGACTTAATTTTATATGAAGTGCTTCAGTGAGTAAAATCAGTGAGTAAAATCTTACTCACGGTTCGGACACTTTTAACACATAAAATATTAAATTCAGCATAGATTTTAGAAATATTTTGATAACTAAGGAAAAAAGAGACATCCTTTAAGAAGAGTGCACAGAAAAGATAAGTAAAAAATGTGAATTTCCCGAGAAGATATTTTAAATATACGAATGCATTAAAAGTCCATAAACTTAACATTACGGAGGAGAGTTCCAAAGCTGAGTGACGAGTCCCCTTAACTCATTTGAACAATTTTGGAACTTACCTTGTCTACATATCTCCAACAGGTAAGGAGAGTATGCGCACAATTCAACAGATTAATGATAAAGAATCTAAATATTAATTTTTGCTAAACTATCCATGAATAATTTTAACTTTTTTTTTCTTTTACGGATTTCCATTTCTATTTTGTTGTTTTACTGTAATTTAATAGAACAGCTGTAATAAAGCCAATAAAGCTATTTTGCGCAATCTGGCCTTAACGGGTTGGTGTGATTGCGCACATGGTTAGGAGAGATTGCTATTAATAATAACTGCAATTAAATTGTTAGCAATAATAATTACACTTAAATACATTGTTGTAAGGATTTTGTGATCAAATATTGTATTAGGAGTGGATATTTCATCTAATAATTAAATAATCAGAAAAAGGAAATAATTTTTTAAAAAAATTAAAGAATTTTAATTAGTGAAAAAAATTTAAAGAAGCTGAAAATGCAAGCACAAATAAGCTTGCAAAATGTCATTAAGTCTCGTTCTCATTACACTTCTTTTTCTTTCCTTCAGGTTTTTTTATCTTTCTGCTCTAGCTCTGCTAATACCTTGAGCTTTCTTGACACGTAATGATCAATGTCTTCGCATAAACGAGGAAAACCAAAATTTTCCTTCTAACTTATTAGAAAAAATAAAAAAATCATTTATTAGTAAATTTATCTTTAGTTTAACAAAATTAATTTATTACTAAATTAATTGTTCATAAATTAGCAAAACATCTACCCTATATATATAAAATCCTAATGAATCGAATTTATGAAACGACTGAATTGAAACAAATTTCTGTAACGATTCTATGAAACGACTGATTAAACAACCGGTTATGTTTCACGGCGATATCTCCTAAAATACAGAATACTTTGCGATGAAATTAACACCAAAAATCCGTATTGATCCACAAATCTCAATACTGGTATTAGAATTTTAAAATTCGAATTAGTTTTCAAAATATTAGTTTCTTTCTAATTTTAAATACATTTTTCTAATGATGGCAACTCAAATTTTAGTCATAAGAGATATTTGTTTTCATATTTCAGAAAAAGTTACTATTTTAAAATAATTTGGCGACCAGTTTGGCCTTCCTTAAATGTATGCTAAGAAATGTATCATGTTACTTTTATTCATAATTCAATTTGTATTTCATCATCATTTTATTTCATACAAACTGAAACATTTAAAATAAATGGCTTTCACTTCTTTCTTTTTTTTAAAACGAAACGAAAAGAAAAATATTAGGCACAGATGTCATATATGCACCGGGGTACCTGATTGGCGCAAAAATGGCATTATTTTGGTTGACATGGTAACCCGGCTATTGTTGTTTATTTAATAATAAATGTTTATTTACTTCATTTTCTTTTTTTTAATTACATAAATTGTTTTGTTCTATAGTTAATTATTTTTTGGTTATTTTCTTTTAAAAATAATAGAAAATAATTAAAATATACGCTACTACTTAGTTATTCCGTCAACCCATTTCGCCAAATTCTATAAATCGCCAAACCACTTGCCAAGTTATACAAATTGACATAAGTTTTATTTTAAATAACGAAATAACAAATAAAATAGTATAACATTAATAAATATACAAATAAAACATCGAAATAAAAATCACTTGATGACGTAAAGACGTGTAACTTGCTTAAAGTCAAGTGAATGTGACATTTACGATCAACCATTATTGGCATTTAATCTTATAGTTTGGTGATAGATTGTTGGTCGACGGTATAACTAAGTAGTACCAAAAATACATACGTAACTGGTATTCGAAAACGAGGTTTTCGCCAAAATATCGTTAAAAAAATCACGCCAAACCCGGTGCGTATATGACATCTGGCCAAATATTAAATGATGTAACAAACCATGACATTTAATTTCAACTTCAAAACAAAATTTTAATTTACCTCTCGAAAAAAAAAAAAAAATGCTAATTGGCGATTTGGAAAAAAAGCTATTGGCGAGATTTGCACCCGGCTAGCGTAACAATACCAAGAATTCTTTGCGATCATGGCAACTTTTATGTAGTTTTATTCGAAAAAGAAATGATTTTTTAATCAAAATGGAAAACTTTCTGTACAGATGTATATACGGACTCATATTGGCGCGATCTTTTCTGACGCTAATGACAGAATTAATTAAAATTTAGATTCAGATAAACTTTGATATAAATTGATGCTGATTAGTTTTTGGTGTAAATCGCCTTGCAGGAGGTGCAGCTATGCTGCATTTTTCACGATTTCTGTAATAACTCTGTCACAAGAACTAATGCACGGATTTTCATCAAACTTAAGATTCAGTTAGCCTTTGAAATAAGTTGTTGCTGATTAGATTTTGGTGTAAATTGCTAAACAGATGGCACTTCTAAGCTGGTATTTTTCAGGATTTACATGATTTTAGCGATAGTCATATCTCAAGAACTAATATACGGAATTTCATCAAACTTAAAATTATATACTAAATAAATTCAATATCTCCCTAGTTGCAAAACCTTCCATGAAATTAAAAAACATAGTATGCAAGAAAATAGATCCAATTGAATCAAACCAGTTATCAGGAGTATACGAAATACCTTTCACCAAAGGAGATAGAACAATGCAGTGTTTGTTATATAAGTAAGACAAGCAGAAAACTTAAAACTAGAATCAAAGACATATACCAGACATCAAGTACAACAGGAGAACCACAGCTTTGGCTAGATTATGCAGCAAAGAACCTTTACAGATCGATTTCAAAATCGATTATTTTATTTACCATCCATTATCCGGGAATCAATCGAGATATTTTTACGCAACGAGAATATTTGCAATGATTCAGTGTCCCTTGATTTACCTAAAATTTGGAAAGAGATGCTATACAATTTTAGTAACAATAGTAAAAATTAAGCCACGTTCACAAATATCCAATTTAATTTTAATTTAATTGTATGTTTGAACTGTTTTTCATTATGCATGATATCTCGTGACATTTTTTACCAAGTTATTGTTTTTAAATTTCGTGAAAATATTTCTATCAGGAAGGATTTTGAAAATGTCGCCGTTTGTGCGATGAAACGTTCGTCAATCTAAATAAAGATATTTTATGGCTTTTTACAGCATTATTTAGCTTAATCTGCTTATAAGTGATTATTATACATGTTGTTAAAACTTTTATTATTATTATTATTATTATTATTATTATTGTTATTGTTATTATTATTATTAAATTATGATACGTAAATGATGCTATAATAATAAATGTATAGACATATATTATCATTACTACATTCAGATAATAAAAAAGATTGTTGTTAAAACAACTTAATAATCAATCAAAAGACGTGTCATATTACTAGGACACCAGACAAGAACGGGTTAACTGCTTAACAGGTTTGCCCGTACACCATTACGCGCATGAAGAATTTGCTTGTTTCATTTCTAAAAGCTTTTCATCACCATTAATTTTGAACTGTGATATTCACTTTATTTAATGGCAGATATATTTAAATTATAATAAGGCAAGCATTTTAGTACGGTAAAAATGCTGTATTGTCCCTATTTCTAGTTTATTGTGTCAAAAAAAAAAAAAAAAAAAAATCTCAAACTGGCTGCATACAGACATATTTTTAAATTCATTTTTGTTCGCATACGTGTCAAATTGGCAGAGGCATTTATTAAAAAATTGTGTAATCGAACTCAATCTTACATTTTTTTATTATTATTAAAGGCGGAAAATTTTACAGAAATTGCTGCCAAAGCTGGCGTTTTGATCCGAATTCCCCCAACAGCGCAGGAAAGTGAAAAAAATTCCTTCATGAGCTATCACTTATAACAGAAAATGTATTTCATTTATCCTAAAACGGAAAAAAAAAAAAAAAAAAAAAAAAAAAAAAAAAAAAAAAAAACGTTCGATTACAAATCTAATTAATAATTGTGAAAGCAAATATAGTGATTTTATGTTTTAAATTGCACAGCAGTTTTAATTCACAAAATTAATTCATTTACTCGCTTTCAAATAAGCAAATAAGACCATTTTGTTTTTCAAACATTTTACGTTACAGTAAATGATTTTCCTTTTTTACTACGCATCTTTTAAATTTATTGCGTTCCTTAGTTTTGCGATATACTAAGCTTGCGATTTACTATCGGTTTACTTACTCGCGATTTACTATCTATGTTTTGAGCATTGCATGGAAAGTAAATTAATAAAAATAAAAAATTCATTATCCTCCTAATTACTTTCCATAATAGTCTTATTAACAATGTCTAAATCTGTGAAAAGGCGCATGTAAATTTTACAATCTGATTTGTAAAAACAAAAGTGAATTTAAGTACTATTCTTTAGTCATAAAAAATAAAAAATAAGTCATCTGCACCAAAATTACAAATTACTTTTGTAATTAAATAATTAAAAGAATCAATTTTATTTTCCTTGACTAGCACATTTTTTTAAAAGAATAGATATAAATATGCTTTATAGTTAACGTTACCGGTTTTACTATCATAAATAATCAAATTTTGATCTTCCTTTTACGGCTGTCACTGTAGGGGTGCCTCTGAAATTGCTATCCTGGTATATTCATAGCGATGAAATATGAAGACGGTGCTAAAGGCGTTTAGCAGCAAAGTATGAATATAACTGCAATGACACCAGTGGAGTTTTGGTTTAAACAAAGGTGTAGTTGTAGAGATACCAAATGGAGTCAACAAAATTAAATCTGCGAAGAATTAAAAAAGTTTCGCGTAGAAAATATTAATGCATAAAAACAATAATTTATTTATTTTAAATCTTTGTTGGTGATTTAATGCAGTTTAAATTCTGCTACGATAAACATCATACAATAAAATATAAAGAACCTTTCAAAAAAATTATAATTGAAAAACACATGAATTAAGCAAAACAAGCAATTAATTTAATCGTAGTAGAGAAAATAATTAACGCAGTGTATTTTTTATTATTTTACATTGCCATTCAATAGTGAAATAAAAGCTGCGTTTTGAAATGTAAATATGTTGCATTTTATTTTGTACTTCCTTAAACTTCAAGAAAGTTACAATTTCTTAAATTAATAAAAAAAATTAAAATAAATGATAATGTCACATAAAATACCGATGTTTTAAAAAAAAATCACAAATTTGGAATAATACTTAAGTGATCATAATATCACAGTAGTGTCTTAGGTTCACAATTTCATGCTCGAATCCCGGGTAAGACATCAATTAATAAAAAAGAAAAGTGCCCAGTTAAACTGATGGCAATGAGCTCACTGGTTATTCATACTAATTGTATATTATACTCGTATTTTTCTATTATTCATAAAATAGAACTCACTCATTTTGAGCAAAACAGTAAATAGTCAGGGAAGCGCCTTATCAGAATAAACCGGTATACCAAATTTGAAACAAATCTGATAATGCTGCATGAAAAAACCATTTATCTAAATTAAGGGGAAGGTTAGCTCCCCATTCCCCCTTTACACTTAACCATTGAAGCCGCAAAACTAATCAGGGAAGCAATTATCAGAATGAATCTATTTACAAAATTTAAAGCAAATCGGATATTTCTACCAAGAGTTAGGCGTTACGTACATACAGAACCTACGGGAACATTAGCTCTCAGGCTTTGATAGCCTATCAGCTAAAAAATGTTATTTTAATTACAATGAAAGGAATTCTGTTTATTTTTATACCATTTTCATTACTTTTCCTTTAATGCATCGATAACGATTATTATTTTTTTTTAAAACAAATAAATACAGATCGCATTTCATTGTTCATCTTATTTTTTTTTTTACGTCGGTATGGGTATTCGGCGATCCAGATACTAAGATTCAGGTAATTAGAGTTTTACTGTATACTGTGAAGTTACAATGTTTTCTATAAACATATTTTTAAAAGAATATTTTAATGACTATTTATCAGTCTCTAAGCCCTATACTTAGAAAGCTGTTTCTCAAATTTTAAAGTAAATATTCATAACTTTATGAAGATATACTTGAAAAGATCAAGTACTTATTTCATTTCATTGCTGTATTTACATCAAATTAAAATAAAACTTCTTTAATAAGACAAGTCTACAGTGAAAATATTTTTTTATAATTTTATCTTTTGTTAACGTAATTTTTAGGACTGAGTTTGAAAATCCCAAAGAAAATGATTGAATCACGTACACTTTGCACGAACTTGAATTTTATACTTTATTAATTATGTTAGAATCTGCTAATTGTAATTACAAAGCCAAATTTAAATTATAAGAGAAAACGTTTATTAACACCACTATTTGTTAAAATTAAATGTGTGGATAGTTACACCTTTCATTAGATAAATTTATTTCACTTATTTTGGTATGATCTGAATTCTGCATTGGAATGAACTCCATGAACTCCACTCAAAGTTTCTATGTTCATATAGTTAAAAATGTTGCCCAAAGGTAAAAATAAATATTCAGATTTGATATTCCGTTGCTATAAAGGGGGCCTGAATTCCATACCGATGATTATCAATTTAGGTGCGTTCCTAATTTTATAAATATGTAGCATTTATAGTCGTTGTCTGGTCCGTCCGTATGTCTGTCCGTATATAACAGCTCAAAAACTACCCAACCGAATGGTTTGAAATTTAATATATATAATCACTGCAGAATTTTCTCAAGTCATTTCAAATTTTATGAAAATCAAACCAATATTTAAAAAGATATTAATAAAAGTTTTCTTAATTCTAGTAAATCCTATTATACGTAATTAATTCAGTGCTATCCCATGATAGGTGATGATTCTAGGTTGCTATGGTGATGACGTCCTATTTAAGATGCAGTCATGTTATTTCCGTTCATTCTACACTATATGGCCAAAGATGACCGGTCACTTGCGATTTTAGACGTTTTGTTAAATATCTAGAAAAATACATGAGGAATTAACCGGAAAGTGCAGCTGTGTAAACAGTATAGTATAGGTCATATATTTCCGCGAAGATTTTTTTCCCGAAACCCCATAGGGAACCGTCAACAAATTGAAAAAGAACGAATATCTTTTGGATAACTCTGTAAAAACTAATGTAGCAAAAGCGTTCAAACTCGAGATTATTAATAAGTGGTTTATTGTAATATACTGTGTTCATTTTATGAGGATAGTATGTATATTCGTAGAGAAATTAAGGTTTTTATAAAAACAGTCCCAAATTTCGCCAAGTTTTTTGCTTATAATTTGCAGAGTTCTTAATAATAAAAAAAAAGTTCTTTTCAGAAAATATGACAAACAACATTGTACATAATACTCTGCAATCAGAATTAAAAAATAATAATAATTGGATGAAAAATGAGCAGGTTTACTAAAATATGTTTCACTGTGCATGCGCGAATGCAATCAAAATATAATATGCATAATGTATTAGCTAAGTATATAGAGCAAGTTTTGTGGAAGTCTCAAAATCAAAGCTTGAAAATTTAAAAATTATCGTCGATAGAATAAACTCCAAATCCGTTATTCCCAAAAAGAAGCAAAAAGAAGAGGGGTTGTATCAAATATATGTTGATTAGTGCCTAGATACCGTACACAATATTGCACGTACTACTATATTTGCCACATTAGTTTTTACAGAGTTATCCAAAAGATATTCGTTCTTTTTCAATTTGTTGACGGTCCCCTATGGCGTTTCGAGAAAAAAACTTCGCGGAAATATATGACCTATACTGTAGTGTTTACACACTTGCAGTTTCAGGTTAATTCCTCATGTACTTTTCTAGGTATTTAACAAAACGTCTAAAATCGCAAGTGATCGGTCACCTTTGGCCATATAGTGCATTTATTACATATAATCGTAATAAATTTTGTATTTATGCATTTTTGATTAAGAGTGCAACAGCTATTGCACCAAGATCTGAATATTTATAAAACGAATTATACAGCTCATATTAAAAATATTAGAATAATTACCTTTTTTTCACAAACTGGAAATATAGTTTGGTAATTTAAGATCTTTTAATGCAAATATGCAAATGATATTTTTATTAAAAACTTATTGTTGGTTAAACTATTTATTATCTTAAAATTAATATCATTTCTGAAAAGATTAATTGAAAAAAAAATTATTTTGAAAAGTCAAAATATTAGAATATTTATTCATGTGGTTCAAAATATTAGAATAGTTCGCATTAATTCTCCTTTAATTATCACCAATTCATAACTGGTGGCATCATTGATTAAATTCAGACGATTTTATTTAAAATCGGTGTTCTTTTTACAGTTTGTTTGCTTTTTCGTCTTAAAATGGAACGTGTGGTGATATTCCTGAATATTTTAAACTTCATATGGTTGATTTGTATCGGCGCGGTAAAAATCAATGTTACATAGGGAATTATTTACATTGTTCGCAATCAAGCGTTAGTAAAATACTAACACAATATTCAAATAAACGGTCAAGTGCGAGTATTACTCGCGTACAGAGGGTTTCGTAGAATAAATATATGAATTTGTAATTGTATTATTAAAAAAAAATAACCGTTGCCAAAAGAATACTAAGACTTTGTAAAAAACTATACAAAGTAGGGTTGGGTATAACTGTATATATTAGAAAAGTGTAAATATTATACCATGAAAGTTCAAAGAGATATGGAACCTAAATAATATCAAATATAGCTATTCGTATAACTCTTTTTTTAATATTATCCTAATCTGTTTATGATGAACTTAATTCGGTATTGACAATAAAAGCAGTGCATAGTTAAACTTCATTTGGCATTTCATAAAACTAACTTCAGCGCAGTAATAACCTTTATTTCTACAGTGTAGCTAAAACAAAACCTTTGTTCAAAGTTTAAATTTGACATTGTGCTAAGCGCAATCGAAAGCGCGCTTCGAAAGGAGGTCTCAAAGTTGCAACGCCGCCTTGGTCAGTGCCGCGTTTTTCCAGATAGGTTTTTAATTAACTTTTAGAGTCACTCGAGGCGTATTGAGATAAACACTCAATGCAAACTATCGCGAATTCCACAGTATTTATGCGATTCATTGTAATTAAACCTTCCGAGGGCAGTGCCCTTAACAAAAGGACACCTAATTTTAATTCCAAAACAGACAAACGGCACCAAGAATATTTAATTAAAATTTTCCTTTTATCATGTACGTGAAAATAAGCAAGTTCGCATTTGCTAATAAATTCATTCATAAATTCTGGTGTCAATTCATTATTTCATAAGTTCATAAATAGAATTACTCGTGCCAAAAAGGGTTAAGTGGTCGTAGGACTCTTAAAGCTTCAAAATTTAAGAAATTTTAATTTTTTTTAGATGTTAAACTCCTATATTTTATGAATTTTTTGTTATAATTGTTTTCTTGAAACTTCCATTAGAACAAAAGTTATGGTTTTTAGAATTATACCCGCTCAATAATTGAAGGGGCGTTTCCGAAACTTTGAAGTCATTTTTCTCCAAATGTCGTTTTTTGGGCATAACGCGCAGGATACTTCAAAAACTTCTGAATATTTTTAAATGAAATTTTCAAAACATATATTTTATGTTAGTCTGTATAAACTGAACCGAAAATTTCCTTTTTATTGTTAAAAAAAAAATATTTTTTTAGATGATTTTACTGTTGGAATTTTCAAAATTTTGTATTAGCTAAATGGAACATTACATTAAAAATACAAAAATACTTTAAATACAAATTTATTTAAGTTCAGGGAAATTGTTACAACCGGAAGTAAAAGTACACTGTTAAAAAATGTGCAGCATTCTGGCAGGTCATTTGACCGTTTTTTTCCGAAAACGGTTACACAACCGTAATTTTAACACTATTCTGACCATATTATTGGCCATTTTATGGTCAGAATATAGTTAAATTATGGTTATGAAACCGTTTTTTCAAAAAACTGTCGAATGACTTGCCAGAATGCTGCAAATTTTTTAACAGTGTAAGCACCAAATTTTTTCATTCTAGTTGCAATATTTATTTTGTAATCCTGCGCGTAAACTGTTATGCCAATTTTTTGTTCGACAAATCTCTAACAGTTTCGAGCCCCCTATAAATACTAATTCTGTATCTTGCAATTTTTTAAATACATGAAATGAAAGAACAAACTTATATCTTTCCGCCCAATTGAAATTGTGTTTTAAAATCATATACATTTTAAGACATTAAATATTGAAAATGGTCTTTTTTTTTTTCCTTTTTTCCATTTTTTAGGTTCCCGAGACCCCTTAAATTAGTATATTTTAACAATTTGACGTTTATTGCTTTTATACTGTTACTGGACATTACATTACATATATATATCATTAAAAGTTGTTAACTAGGCATAGAGAACGCCGCCCCTGTCCTTTTGTATGTCCAAACTGGCCGTATCTTTAAAGGTTAATATCTCAGCTAATTACCCATGATTGTTTTCGAAAATCATTATCAACAATGCTTTTATACCTCTGCAGCGATAGGTATATCCACCGATGCTCAACAATTTTTCTGAATGCCCGCAAATCGAAATTTTTGTACAACAGAAAAATGCTAATTTCTCAAAAACTATGTGACCTAGGTTAATCGCTATAATTTTTCGGCAATGTTTATTATAACGTCTACTACCTCTAATTTTTTCATAATTTTAGTTTCTGTAGATTCGGAATTAGATGGGGGAGAACATATTTTTGCGCTACATTTTCGACAATATTTTTTAAAATATAATACCTACAATTAAAAGGAATGTATTTTTGAGTTCAGCGTTACGAAAGCTTTCACAGAATACCCCCCCCCCCCCATGATATACAAAGAAAAGTTTTTTTTTTTCAAGTAGCATAATTAGCCCCTCTACATTTTTACTAAATATATTTATGAATGTTTATTAATCTGAAAATATGTGGGTCAATGGTCTTTATTACTTCCCCGAATTTGAACTTTCCACATTCCATAGTTTACGAGTAACATGGCTGTGACAGACAGACGGACAGACACAGGAGGGATCTTATAATGGTTCCGCTTTTACTTTTTAAGTACGGAACTCTAAAAATGGAAAATTTCAGAATAATCGCCGAAATGGCGGCCGAAAACCAAACGCATCTGCTAGAGCTGACAGGAAACTGAAGGGTATAGTTAAGAAAAACCGTTTTAAAAGTGTGCGATTCTTGCAACGAAAATGGAAAGAAGAAGGAGTTGAAGTTTCTACATCGAGAACATTAAGACGTCTCCATAAATTTAAGTTTGAATCTCGTATACCGAAAACAAAAACTCTCATGACTGCAAAACAAAAACGTATAAGATTCTATTGGTGTAAATCAAGACGTTTATGGAGCGAAGAAAATTGGAAAAATATATTATTTAGTGATGAAAGTATGTTTTGTATCTATACAACATAATTTCATCACTAACTAATGTGTTTTTCCAATCTTCTTCGCTCCATAAACGTCTTGATTTCCACCAATTCAATCTTATACGCTTTTGTTTTGCAGTCATGAGAGGTTTTGTTTTCGGTACACGAGATTCAAATTTAAATTTATGGAGATGTCTTAATGTTCTCGATGTAGAAACTTCAACTCCTTCTTCTTTCCATTTTCGGTGCAAGAATCGCACACTTTTAAAACGGTTTTCCTTAACTATATGCTTCAGTCTCCTGTCATCTCTAGCAGATGTTTTTAGTTTTCGGCCGCCATTTCGGCGATTATTTTGAAATTTTCCATTTTTTAAATATTGTGTTAGTATTTTATTAACGCTTGATTGCGAACAGTGTAAAAAATTCGCTATATAACATTAATTTTTACCGTGCCAGCACAAATCAGCCATCCTAAGTTTAATAGATCCAGGACACGACCCATTTTAAGGCGAAAAAGTAAACAAACTGCAAAGAGAATATTGATTTTAAATAAAATCGTCTTAATTTAATCCATGATGCCACCAGTTATGAATTGGTGTTAATTAAAGGAGAATTAATGTGAAATATTCTAATATTTTGTACCACTTGAATAAATATGCTAATATTTTGACTTTTCAAAATAATTTTTTTTCAATTAATCTTTTCAAAAATGATATTTATTTTAAGATAATAAATAAGCTTAATCAACAATAAGTTTTTAATAAAAATATCGTTTGCATATTTGCATTAAAAGACATTAAATTTGCCAAACGATATTTTCAGTTTGTAAAAAAAAAGTAATTATTCTAACATTTTGAATATGAGCTGTAGTACGAAAGTATTTCATTTGCCATGTTTGACATACAATTTCCAACTTGTTTGGTTTTGTAATGTTAGTGGTTATGTCTAAAAACAAGAAAGCCTTTTTGTAACCTAATCTTCCCCATCTTAACTACTTATTTCAAATGGTACACAAATTCCAGATTCTATTTTACAAGTCATGTTTGAGTACTCACCTGATTTTAATTCAGATAATGCTGTTGATGGTGATTTTCAGTGTAATATAGAAAATGATGTCCTCAACTGTTCAGACAATCTCAACATTTTTAATCGGAAATTTGGAGTATCTAAGGGTATTGAATAATAAACATACAGTCCAAGAGTTTCAATTTATAGCACAGTTCATGAAAATTAGTGGGAGTGCAAATTTCAAGAAGTCAGGATTCCATATAATTTTACATTAAAAGCAGCAAATGTTTTATTTTTGTGTTCGTCATTTAAGAATAATCACCAGCTAGAGATTTTTTTTTTTTTTTTGTAGATTATTGTTGACAATCCGACTATATATATAATTTACATTTATGCATCATATTTACAGGTTTTAGAAAAATCATCTTAAATTTCTGGAACTGAACTTCCAGCCAGACTTGATTTCGTGACAGATTAAAAATATACAATAATTTTCTTCTCATTTTAGAAGACCAAGACAAAAAAAATGCAGCCTTGCATGCTGCTCTCAAATTTACATTATTACTAAAAATATAAAGAATAAAAAATGTTTTAATAACAATTCTCTAGTCAAATCTCGTGACTATTGGCGCCGTTTCAGTCTATCTGAAAGAGGACCGCTTAGGGAATTGTGAAATATATTCCGCAAAGGGATTTGTCCAAATTTTAGGCTCCCGTCTAAAAGAAAGAGCTTGTTTCTTTTAAACTTACAATTCCGTTTGTATGTTTGTATGTGACAGATCATTTTAGATATTTTTCAGCCATTTCCTGTTGACATAGATCTTTGAAATTTGGTATACATGTATTACTGAGGGCAATACAGGAATTACACATTGATTTTTTTTTAATTCGATCCCTAAAGGGAGAAATGGGGGGGGGGGGGACAAATTTAAAATTAAAAAAAATCCCCATGTCTCATAAACGAAAGGAAATAAAATATTGAAACTTGACATGCCTGTAGTATAACTAAAATTAGTAAACACATGTTTCGAAATCTTTCAAAATTCAACCCTAAAGGGGGATCCTGTCGCCCAGACGTCCTACGTTTTCGAAGTACATCACAAAAACACTACTTAAACATAAAAAATTCCTCAATTATAGTTTGATTTTCTATGGAGAAATCAGTATCAGCTTCAACAATGAGTATTTGTTGTAAAGTACTAACGGCAAGGTTACCACAAAAGCGCAAATTTTTGGCCAACTTGGCGAAATATCGCCAAATTTGGTAGTGCATTAAAAAAATAATTCTACATTTTAGTGAATTTTAACAAAAGCATGGTTTAATTTTTCTTATTTTTTTTTTATAGTTATTTCCTTTATACCAGGGTCAGTAAGAATGTATGATTGCTGATTATTGATATTGGCGATTTAGTAGTTAAAATGTAAAATCTTTGCATAACTGAAAAACGAAAACCAGTAACTGCAAACAGACAAAAAAATGCATAAGACCTTCGCTAAGAAAAATTAATAAATTTAAATCTGTTTTAATGCATTTGATATGCTACGTGTATATATGTATAAAATTTCAAATAAATATTTGTATTTTGTTTAGTTATTTTTACGTTACACGGGAGCAGGTGATAAATCGCCAAATGTTGTTCCTATCTTTATCATTCGCATTGTATTCATTTAATTTTAAATATGAGCCGTTCTATCATTTCATTTAAAATACATAACTTTTTTCCATATTCAAGGCTGGAGTAGCACAGTTGAAGTTTATTCCAACAGAGCGAAAAATGTCCAGACCAGGAATCGAACCTGGATACTTGGCGTGCCGTGCCAATGCTTTACCTGTTAAGCTATCCGGACGAAACCTGGCTGACAGAATTCACTCTTATTTGTTGGACATGGTATACAAGAGTTTCCGTGTTAAAACACACTTTCATCATGTAAATGCTACAGTTATAGCTCGGATAAATGAAACTATCGCTGCAGTTCGCAGCCATGTCCAACAAATAAGAGTGAATTATGTCAGCCAGGTATCGTCCGGATAGCTTAACAGGTAAAGCGTTGCCACGGCACGTGAAGTATCCAGATTCGATTCCTGATCTGGACATTTTTCGCTCTGCTGAAATAAACTTTAACTGTGCTAATCCAGCCTTGAATATAATTTAATCCAGTTGGGAAAAGTATTCGTTCTCTTCATTATACATAACTTTTATTTAAAATACATATATTACATACATTCAAAATACATATATATCATGCAACTAAAATATAAATATTACATACAGTTAAAATACATATGTTACATTATTTAAAAATATATGCCTTGTACTCATTTTAATTAAAATACAGAAAAGAAAAGAAATAATACAATAATATATAACATTTTACTTCAACATCAAAATATTGCTTATAATTTGCACACGCGAAAATAAAAGTTGTTATAGGCAAGAAAAGAATGTTTTTGGTGAGATTTGAGACCGGATAACATAAAAATTACCTTTATTCAAGAGGCTGTAAAAATTAATGTAATAGTTATTAATGTAGAATGTGAAAAAAAACTGTACGCTATTAAAAAAAAATGAAGTCATTTTTGGATCAAAGCCTCTCAAAAATGCTATGAATTAGTATATATTTTTTTAAAAGTTTATATATATATATATATGTAGATTTTGTAAACCTGTGTAATCCTTTATTGGTGTATCATATTGATGAAGCTGCATGTAGGCACATGCTTCGTTCAAAATTAAAATAGCATATCAACTTGTGATTACAAGTACATTGAATATATTGTTTCTATGACAATATTTTAAAAAAAAATAGAGTAAAGGATTTTGTTAACACGTTATGTAGAAGTTTGTTTTAATGAATATTCATCAATCTTTAAACGCAAGTAACCACAGCAAACTTTTAGCGCAAACTGTTTTCTGAAATTTTAAAGCAAAAATTCATGAATTTATCATCCTTACGCAGACATGCTTGAGAACCTTAAAATCTGCAATAATTCAATTGTTGTATTTATATATCCTTAAAATAAAACTTCTCTAATAATGCTTTGTTGATGTACCGTATTGATGAATCTACATTCAAACTCAAATATTTGAGCTTCGTTAAAAGTTAAGATAGTGCATCAACATGTGGATATAAATAAATTAAGATATGTCTTCGATGATAAAAATCATTGAAGCACTGAAATTGTTAAAGTCCTATTTTATAAGAAATTAGTTTGAACGATTTCGTTCAAAAGTAGAAAAATCAAAATAAAGGAAATGTTTTGGATTGAAATATCAATTCAATAAATTACTTTGCAAGTTCTATCTTGAAATTAATCAACCGTGAAATTGAATTGCATGACAGAGAGAAAAAATGATTAGATTGATTCCCAGAGCTAAATGTGATTTAACGATTCTTCTTCATCAAATTTATGGATTCCATTTTCTATTTAAGGTTATATGCTTTTCTGCCGTAATAATGTTTTTCATAATTCATTTTTAAGATGGTTAAAAATTTGACATATGATCATAACACCTCGTTTTGCTGTGCAAGAATTTATATAAATTCAGTTACTTTCATATAGAGATGTTGTAAAAGTAAAGTAAAAGTGTAAGTGTCAAATTAGAAAATATATAGATTATTATTTTTCCATTAGAAAAGCTACTCTTAGAAATGTTTCTTAATTTATCCAGAAAATGAATCATTTTACATTTTATTTCGGAAGCGTTCTGTGAATTATGGAAATCTATTATTGGTTTCTGATGCTTCAGAAGACAAGAAAAAGGTTTCAGGAATCATATATAATTCTGGAATCTTATAAAATATCCCTAAAATTTACGTAAACATTTCTGGGTACTTTTCAGTATAGAGGTCTTGGCGAAATAGAGAAAATGGACTTGGCGACAGAAGGAAATTTGATAACGTGTTTTCTGGCAACCTATTGACTGTTTCCTATACACAAGTCATTTTTTTAATATTTATACAATTTATTAAATAAAAAAGGTCATTTATCTATTTTTATGTAGCAACAGAAGTAAGTTGTACATAAAAAAATACTCATATATATATATAAATAAATGTTTATATGCATATATATAAATACATATATAACCAAGCATATAAGTTTATGAGGTTTGTTTTCATAGCTGGTTATATCATCTGGCAACAAATGTCATTTTCTGAAGCCAGAAATGAATTAAGATTTTCAAAAACCACCAAGGCCCCTATACTGGAAAAGTACCCATTTCTGCTGTATCAAATCGACAGACATTCTGATTTTTTTTTACATTTCATATCCTACATAAATTGCACATATTTTTCTCCACTATTTTTTCCTTTTTTCTCAACTTTAACATTATGAGAAAAGTTATGCGTTTTTATGTGTCTACGTGCGTTGAATGGACGCATATCCATAGGTATGTATGTCCGTTCATTAAGCACTAACACAAGGAGACTTTTTTGTCACACTGATTTTTTTTTCTTTTTGCCGATGCAGTAAATACCGCAAACTTCTTTAAAGACTGGACAATTAACAATTACGAAAGGAACTTTTTGCATTCGAAAACAGTTTACATTGTAAAGAAAAGAGGGTACAATTGCGTATTTGTTCACCGTTCACAGCACATTAAAGTTTAATGCATTAGAAAATATGTAAAAAAGAGTTTTTCCCATAAAAAAAATATTTATCGAAAATATGCTAGTGTTTATTCTGAAAAAGAGCATATTTTTACATGCTACGATGTAAAGATATAGAGAACGAAACGTTTTCGGACTCCATACCAGTCTTCGGGTTCATACAGGCTCGGGCTAAAAGGGAAAGCATTATTTATGCACAAATTGAAAGAAAAGAAAAAAAAAAACATGATATTTAACCCTTTCGCGGGCGTGTCCTTAAAAAAGGACACCTAATTTTTATTTTACTGGCACCAAGAATATTTCATTAAAACTTTCCTTTTATGACGTACTTGAAAATAAGCAGTTTCGTATTTTCTAATAAATGCGTTTATAAATTCTGGTATCAGTTAATCATTTCATCAGTTTATAAACAGATTTACTCCGCGTCGGAAAGGGATAAAAGACAAGAATATATATTAAAGTTATTTAAAGTGTTTTACAACCCTTAAAAGTCAGCTCGAAAGGGAACTGAATTGTTATTGATGGGTAATAAGGAGAAATATTTTATCTGATTCTGAAGCCTTTGCATTGTCAGCTTATTAACATAAATAACGCGTGGAATATCCCTTGTCTATCCTGCCTTTCTGTTTGAAGTACTTTTTCAGAATTGTTGAAAAACAGAGCTTATTTCTTTCTGATATAATTGTACAATGATATTTTAAAGTAATAAGAATTGGGAATTTTCACATTTTTGCCAGTGTTTGGATATAAATAACAAACTTGCTTATTTTAAACAAATTTTTAGGGACACGAAAATTACGAAACATTGTCACGAGTTAGTATGTTTTATTAATAGTTATCTCTCTATAAAAAGATATTTTTATGTCAAAAAATTAATCCTTAAACAATTTTAAAACGTTATACACAAAGTTTTTGGGGTTCGGGCTCCAAAAATAGAAGCCCAAAATCATCTCTATTCAATAAGTCAACACTTCTGAAAACTAGAATCGAAAGTTCTAAATATTATTTTTAAAAAAAAAAACTTAATTTTGAAAAGAAGCTGAAATAGAAATATATGTTATTCCCATTGCGTCCTACAGTCTATAATGGTGCACAAGTGTTAAACGATTTGTTGTATTTTTTCTGTTGTAATTTTAAAGGATGCATTCTGGCTCAATTGAATTGCAGTGTAGTTCATGATTTAAAATTTTATGCCAAAAACATTTACATATTGAATATATATTCATTTTTACTTAATCTAATAAAAATACTTTTTGAACTAAAAAATAGTTTTATTTAGAATTTTCCATTTGAAAATTTTCTTTACTTTAAAGCTTTTCATTCTTCCACAATACATTTTCCCCTTTTCACAATCAAAAATGCAATGTATAGTTTTATTGATCAGTGCATTAGTGTCAGGAGTATGATGTATTAACATAAAGCGAGGTGAAGTGCAACTCGATTGCTTTATTATTAAACTTAAAAAGCTACTCCATAAATACTAGAAAAAGAAAACAGCTTTACAGTGAAATGCGAACGTATTTTCGAGATACGAAAATAGCATAAGAAATTAAGACTAAAAAGATTATTATTCTTAACGTAAAAATAAGAATTAGGAAATTTTCCTTTTATTTTATTATAACTGAGTAGATTCTGGTATATTATGTATATGAAAATTATTCATATGTATTTTAGGAATGTTAGTCCATGTTAATCCAACTGAGTATATTCTGGTATATTATGTATATGAAAATTATTCATATGTATTTTAGGAATGTTAGTCCATGTTAATCCAAGTGAGTAGATTCTGGTATGTTATGTATATGAAAATAATTCATATGTATTTTAGGAATGTTAGTCCATGTTAATCCAACTGAATAGATTCTGGTATATTATGTATATGAAAATTATTCATATGTATTTTAGGAATGTTAGTCCATGTTAATACAACTGAGTAGATTATGGTATATTATGTATATGAAAATTATTCATATGTATTTTAGGGACTATGTATATGAAAATAATTCATATGTATTTTAGGTATGTTAGTCCATGTTGAGTTTTGATTTAAATACGAATACGGACAATTAATGATAGTAAAAAAAAAGAAATGTAGTACGTGATTTTAAATATTATCAATATGACTTCGACGTTGAAAAAAAAAAGTTAGTATTGAAAAAAGCTGTAGGGAAGAACATTAAGATCATTAACACCAAAAGTAATTTTCTATATCGAAACAGATTGACAGTTCTGAAATTTTTTATTTCTCTGTATAATGTAAGCAGCAGTAGTCAAACTTTGTATTAACATGGGCGCACCCTCCAATTCACATACTTATTTATAATACACGTGTGTATGAGAAGTACATATTGCATAAATAGACACAATTCCATATATGAATAAATAAGGAAGTATGTTTTAAAATATTTCAAGGGCAAAGAATCAAATTCATATTTCAAGAGCTTTTTATAAATTTCCGAAAAGATAAACAGACTGAAACATTGTCCAAAAATCCCCTCCTTTTAGATTTTAGTGAGCTTTTTGAGTGAAAATGTTTTCAGAGACGATATCACAAGAAAACACTACCCAGATCGATAACAACTTTCGCCCCACCGGTGACTGAGAGGTTCTGCGGGTGAGATTCCCTGTAGACGGGAGTTGTTGGGTTCGAACTCAATCGCGCCAGTCGGCCTAATAGTTTGGAGTTTTCCATAATTTTCTTCGAACCTCGCGTAAATACAGGTTAAGCTCCCTTAGAAAGACCACCACGGAGGGCGTCCCATCTCGCGCCTATATCCCTCCTGTAGATAATCGACCGTCAGAGAACAAATATGTCTTTTCTTCAATAAAAGCTAACACTTGTTATACACGTTTACAAAATATGGAATTATACGTATAAATTTACATTCGCTTCTTGGACCCAAGTGCATCCGCAGTTGCTTGGTTGATGAAATCTAAAAGAAGAACTCAGTAGACAGATAATAAAGTTCATTTATTATGTTAGTTTGCTAAATTGTGATTATTAAAATAAATGTTACTTTTTCTTTATTTTCTTTTACGCTTTTTCTAGTCTTTTACTTTTTTATTCATTCTAAGATTTTAGAAGGTATTCTTAAATCGTGTTTTCAGATTTTTACATCTAAAAAAATTTAAATTTTACATTATATTTTGTCTAGGCATTTGATGCAATTGCACTGGATAGCTGTCACATACAAGAAATATATCTGTCTTTTTCGCATAATAAGATTCCTTTTTCCAGTAACCAGATTTCACAAATACATTTCACGTATAAGATTTAACATTTCCCACAACGTGTACTGTTTCAGTCGGAAAAATAAAGACTTTTAAAGATAAGAAAAATTTTACGTACAATTATGTATAACCATACTGAATAAAAATTTTCATAATTGACACAGCGATGACATCATATTCTTCAATACAAATGAACATATTTTCTATTTTATAAACAAACAATATATTAATATAAAATATCAAACTAGATATATAAGTTAATAAAGAAAACGTGTACCCAAATTTGATTTTTTTTATCGGTACAGTTATTTTAGAATCGTTCATACACTGTAAAAAAAAAAAAAAAAAAAAAAAAAAAAAATCCGCAAAGTAACTAACAAGGAGAGGGCCAACCTTGTTAATCACAGATCTTGATTATTTTAATATATATTGTAGGGTAGAGACCCCTGTCTCAGGTTCAACGGACTTTATCCAACGCTCCTTAGTTCTTGAGAAACAGGGGGTCTAATAATAGTAGATAACTTAAATATTTACTTTGTAACTAAAATGATGGGTAGGTCGTAGCTGAGTTGGTATGTCGTTTGCCGGTTGATTCGCGGGCACGGGTCCGATACCGGTACGCGGTACATTTGTTTTTCTCATTTTTTGTTTTATAAATATATTCGTAAGTATAACTTAATAATCTCATTGTCAATTAAAATTTATAATATTGTATATCAATTATAATTTTAACCTATTTAATTTTTTGCTTTTAACTAAATAGTTGTATCAAACATCATAAAACTGTTAATTTTTTCAAAATCACTTTTAAAATGCATTTCATATATTCTTTATCGATGCATTGATATTGAGAAATTGTGTCAATTCGTGATTTTAAAGAAACATCATTTACGCATTACTTTAACAAAGGAAGTCAATGCGGTAATACTACTATTCTGTTTTTAAAGTAACAAAGATAATTATATTAAAAATTAGCATCAGAATTAAATTACAACCGACTTTTTGCATATTAAAGATTTTTAAATTTGTAATACGCATGCTTGGACTTTCAATTATTTGAGCTTACCCCGTTATCTCCTTTCTGCTTTTATTTTTATTTTATTTGAATATTCTTTAATTTTATCATAACTAGATGACGCCACAACAGGTTTTGTCAAGATTTTGGAATTTTCATCATTCAATAATAGACCCAATTTCTTTTTAAACCTCTTTAAAGGATGAGAAATAATAGTTTAAAAATAAAAAATGATAAATTTAAGATTGTTAATATTATAATTAATGTATGATATTGAAATTTTTAATTTAAATTATTAAATTATAATTACAAATATATTTATAAAACAAAATATGAGAAAAATAAATGTAGCGCGTTTAGGTACCGAAACCGGGCCCGCAGATCAGCTAGCAAACCCCGTACCAACTGAGCTACGACCAACCTATCCTTTCAGTTACAAAGTAAGTATTTAAGTTGTGTACTACTATTAGACCCCCCCCCCCCCCGGTTTCTCAAGAACTAAGGAGCATTGGATAAAATCCGTTGAACCTGAGACTAAGGGGTCTCTACCCTACAACATATATTAAAATAATCCAAATCTGTGATTAACTAGGTTGGCCCTCTCCTTGTAAGAATTTTCTACGAAACTGGGATGCCTAGAACTTTTTACGTAACGGCAACAACAAAAGTTCATGTAACAGATGCACTTTTGCACCGTAAATCAAAAAATCTCTAAAGGTTACTAAGAAATTTTTAGGAAACTGGGATGCCTAGAGCTTTTTATGCAACTACAACCCGGGTTACAGATAAAATTTTAGTAAGATTACTATAATTTTAGTAGATTATTTTGTAAAGGTACAGATTTCTGTAGCTTTACAAAAGCTAGTTTTGTAGATTTACATTTTTTTTTTTTGCATAGGGTACAGATAAAATTTTAGTAAGTATACTGATTTCTATAACTTTACACCTGTAGAATTACATCTTTTTTTGCAGTGTATAAAATTTAAAAAAAATTATAAATTTATAACAAAATTTTCATAGTTAATTCTATTTTAAAAAGTCCTACCTTTTAAATTCAGTTAAACTGCGTAATTCGTCAAAAAATTCAGCAAAAATTGGAAACAAAAAAGTTACAAGAAATTGTAATTCATCTTTCTTTTCACATAATAATTCTTAAGATTTGATTCCTTCAAAATATTAAATCTTTTGAAATAATTTCTACGTTCATATTTTGTTTTTTATTTTGTTATTTAAAAAATATAATGTGAACGTAGTTCTGTTAAATATTTATTGCTTTTGAGCAAGAAATCATATTGATAATGTGTTAATGAAATAAGTAAAATAATAATAATACTTTTTCATGAAATTCCAGCAAAGTTTAAATAATTGTATTTTTCTTGATAATGAGGTAATTATTATGAATTAGATATAACTGATATTGTTAATTTTTCAATTTGTCTGTTTTAACTTTTTAACATCAATATTTTAAAATGTAAAAATGGAATTCTTATATTCATAGAATCTGGGTGTTTTGACTTTGTTTAGGATTTCAAAAAGCTTTCTTTTAATATTTTTATTTATTTTATTTTCAAAATTATTTCAGTGATCGTGAAACTTTTAAAATTATCTTACAACATTTTTTAATGACATTATTATCATTTCAATATATATTTTAAAATACACATATAGATTGGTTATGGTATTGGAGTGATTCACTGTAGTAATTAAGATGAGCATAAGGTTTAATTTTGTTGCACTAAGCAATTGTATTTTTTAAATTAATTAAAAAAAAATAATAATTTTGTCATTTCAGAAATAGAACAAATTTTTCAGAGAAATAAGTAAATAACTAAATAAATAATATGGCCTTTATAGGGCTGGGAAAATACTATTTCTAGTAATTTTTAAAGTACAGTGAAACCTCCCTGTGCGATCACCCCCATTAAGCGACCACTTCCCTGAACGACCATTTTTTCATGGAACGAAATTTATTCCCATAGGCTCAATACTAATTTTACTTCTATTCAGAGACCATCCCAGTTGAACTCCCTCTATGATACAATGACCAGTTAAACAAAATCCGTTTTTTCCAGGTCGCTTGAAGAATTTTTCATTAGCAGGGCTTAATTTCTAACAAAAAAAGCACCGGAGCCCTAATATTCTGCGGTACCGGTACAACAACCGTACCGCTCCCCCCTGTCACTCCAACCTGCATATTTATATTTCGTACATTATTTGCAAAATTTAAAGCATTTTTTTTTTCTTTAGCAAAATAAAAATTTTAAATATATCTATCAGCATTACTTAGCTGTTAACTATTCCACTTTTCGGTTACTACTCCTTCTGAATAGTAAGCTTTGCCTAATTTTAATGTTAATTTAATTGCAGAATTCTGCGATTAAATATGGTAAGGATTGGGATTAATAGGTTGAAGCGAAAAAAATTATTATATTTTTTTTATCAAAAACGGGTGGTGCCAAAAGTTGCCTTTATACTAGTACATCAATTGCGTGCAATTTTACCGCTGAAAAAAAATGGCTTGAGTCTGCGCTTTGGACCAAAAGTCGAAATTTTGGGTAAAATTTGACATTTTTTCAAAAATTAAAAAAAATCCTATGGAGTTGGTTATTATTTAAAAGTGTTATTTAAACCTTTATTATTAATGACTTAACATATTTAAACGATAAAATTATATCTTTAATCTGTATAACTGGAGCAAAACTGGGAACTTTCGGCAAAAATGGGCGTTGTCACTTCGTTGTGTCATTCAACGAATTGGTGTTTAGAATACAGCTCTTACCTAGTTGCTTTTAAAACTACCCAGGACATCTAGCTCGACCACGCTACCATCTGAACACAATGTTTTATTTGTACATTTAATAGTCATTTTTTATCAAAGACTGGCATAAGTTTTCTACAGGGCAACCTAGTCCATCTCTTCTTTATATCCACAGACTTTGGATGCTGCTGCTGTGATCTCCTTCACGTATTTTTCTACTGCTTGTGTAAGAGAAGATAAACAATGTACTGCAGTGGGGTTGATATTCATGTAATCTCTTTAGCCGTCTAATATCTTCACCAAGATTGCACCCGATAAATGCATATTGATTAGGGATTCTGTTACCACAACAATTTTCCAATCAATTAGATTTATATAATTATCCGCTTCAAATTTTATTGTCGATATTTCAGATTTGCGTATGCCATCATTTACTCCCATCTTTCAACTATTATGTACTGAGCAGATAGCTGTTTAATGTGATGGCGATCATCAGAGAGCATTGAAATCAGAATTTCCTCTGCGTATGCAAAGCAACCATTGTCCTAAATAACTTTTTTTAGTATTTGTTTTATTCCATTTTATGTGTTGTTTAGTATAAGAGTAATTTCTCATGAGTTTTTAGACCCCTTCTTTAGATTTGGATTACATTTGATAATTAACCATACTGGCCAAATTTGGATTACATAGTACTTTTTGAGTGAACGTAGAGACTCTAGTGCGCAGTGGGTGCTCATTTAAAGGCAGAGAATTCTGTTCGTCATTGCCATCCATTCTGCGTGGGACATATTTAGAACAAACCATTACAATAGATCATATGCCACTTACAAGTCCAGTGAATTTCCTCTGTATCATTTATTAGACAAGTTCTTTGGCAAATATCAGATTCTAATTCACAGGGATTCGCCGGACCAATCGGAAAATCTTTGTCCACGTGCGATTCCCTTCTTATTTCAATTTTTGAAGCCATAGAGAGTAATTTTGTGACATTATTTCCTGAAATCGAGAAAAGGGTACTCAGCACAGACCAGAAATACTTGCAAGATATTTGCAAAGTTATTTCATCATGATATTGCTCAGACGAAGTAGCGAATAGGGACACAAGAAACTTGTCCTACGCATAAAAATTTTCTCCTTTATATAAGCACTGATTGACCATCAGAGTCTTTAGGTTCACTCACAAAGTGTATAATCCAAGTTTATGCCGCAGGATGGTTTACAAAAAATGTAAACAACATCTAAAAAATGGATCTAAAAACTTATGGGAGATTACTCGGCTACCAAATATCACAGAAAACGGCATTAAAAAAAAAAAAAAAAAAAGTAGGACAATGGTTGCTTTGCACATCGAGAGCAAATTCTCATTGCAATGTTCTCTGACAATCGCCATCAAACAACAAGCTTCTCACGATATAAAAAATGCAAAAGGTAGAGTAAATGATGGCATACTCAAAGATGAAATACCTAAATATTATAGAATGTTGTAGTAACAGAACTCCCAATCACTATGCATTAACTGAATGCAATTTTGGAGAAGATAATAGACGGCTGAATAGATTCCATTAATTGCACTGCATCACTCTGTTTGGGTTATCATACACAAGCAGTAGAAATATACATGAAGGAGTATCACAACAGCATTATCAAACGTCTGTGGATAGAAAGAAGAGATGGAGTAGATTGATACATAAAAAACTTATGCGAGTCTTTGATAAAAAATCACAATTCAATGTATAAATAAGACATTCTGCTCAGATGGTAGGGTGTTCGAGCTACGCACTGTTGTGACATGAAATGTAGCCACCTAAACGTGGTACCTCCAGGGTAGTTTTGAAAGCAACTTGGTAAGAGCTGTATTCTAAACAACAATTAGTTGTATGACACAACAGAGTAGCAACGCCTTTTTTTGCGAAAAGTTGTCAGTTTTGCTCCACTTATACAGAATAAAGGTATCGTTTTATCGTTTTAATATGTTAATTCATTAATATTAAAGGTCTGAACAAAATAACACATTTCAATAATAACCATCTCTATAAGAATTTTTTAATTTTTTTGAAAAAATCTCAAATTTTACCAAAAATTTCGACTTTTGGACAAAAAGAACAGACTCAAGCCATTTTTTTTTTCAGCGGTAAAATTGCACGCAGATGATGTACTAGTATGAAGGCAACTTTTGGCACCTATCCCTTTTTTTTGATTAAAAAATAAATAAATAATTTTTTTTCGCTCCACCCTAATGATTAAGAAATAGTGTTAACAAAAAAAAGTGATAGTTCTCAGCTATGCATTTTTAAGAAAAAATGAATGAAATTTACAGAAATTAATATTTATATGCTAAAGAATGGAACAATGTTTTACGATTTCCTATAAAATATGCATATCTTAAACTATAATCGATTCCTTCTGCATGACAATCTATTGTGGTGAGTCGCTGAAAAACAGATTAAATTAAAAATTTGACACCGTTATCCGAAAGAATGTATGCACTTATAGAAAAAGGGTAAATACTGCTCGATTGCTTTCTATCAGAATAACAATACATGGCAATCATATCTACTTACAAATGAAAGTCACTTCGTAAATGTACAGAGCAGAGCCTTAGCATGGGAACCATTCATAATACAAAATAAATAGAATAATCACTAACGTGATTTTTATACCCATTCTCAATAGAAGACAAAAAACCTCAAGCTGATGTTCGTTGGCTAAAACAGAAAATATCCTTTTTGGGCTAGATATCTAAATAAAATTTAAAAAAAAACTCCAGCCAATAAAAAATTATCCTACTGTCACAAAAGAAAATCGAACTGAAAGTAAATTCATTGTTCAGTCTCTTGAGTGGCGCTGTATCAACACGTCGCCGAAATAAATTTGAAATGGAAAAAACGATTTCTGTTTTTCCCTCATTCTGATTAAAATAGCATTAAAATGATTTGAAATAGAATATAATACGTATGTAAACGAGGAATTTTTTTTTCTCTTTCTATACATGAACAAATAAAATTTTAAATATAATACAGATTGAGCACGAGTCAGTCCAAGCCCCAAAACTGATATAAAAATTGAGTCCGTTTTATCTCCATCTCCTACGTGTACGACACATTACGTCACTTATAAGTGTTTTGGTAAAAAAGAATGCAAAAGCTTGGAGATAGGAAGGAAAGGAAAGGGTAATTTTGGCTTCAGTTTTTCGGAGGCGCTGTTGCACTGGGCTCCGGAACAGAGCTCCGGTCAATTCCAACCAATATTTAAATATCTCTCTATTCTAAAAAAAAAGTAACTAACGCTGTCACCGCCGCCGCCAGTTTTGAATTTTTTGTGAACGGAGCTCTTTCTTCGTTAATATTAAGAAAAATATTGCCTACAAAAATATGAAAATCGGTGGTATTATAGAGAATAGATATATTTATAGATTATAGAATTGATTATAGAATTGATAAACACGCTGATGCAGACAGTTTTCAAATCAAAGAACTATTTTAAGAGATATTTAATGCTATAGTTGGGAAAAATTGTTCCATTAAAAAAGTTTTATAGGAGCAAAACCTATAGAGCGGAGTTAATCATTTTTAGATCATTTTATACGTTATAATTTCCCGGTGTGCAGACTGCATTTATTTTTTTAATTTGACACATTTTTTGAGGTTATATTTCTATTTTAAATTCAAATTTTCAGCAATTTGAGAGATATTTTTTACATATTTTCGAAAATGGTATTAATTTAAACTGTTGCCAACTGTATATACAGCGCAAAAAATAATGTTTGCTCCAAATAAAAAATTTATTTACACGTGACTATTATAAACAGAAAAAAACTTTCAAGTTAGAAATAGAATACGAAGAAGCAGGAACATTAAAAATTACGACATAAAATCTATATTTACACGTGAATTCTAAAAGAGAAAGGATATCGTAAAATAATAAATTGATTAACATCCGTTAGAAGTCTTAAATAGGAGAAATTGCGTCACATTTACGTCACATCACACTTATTACGTAAAATAAACAAAAAATAATATTACAAAACTGTTTAAATTTAAAAATTACGCGAGACATTTATTTGATATTTTGAAATGATCATTTCAACTATTTTTGTTAAAACAGCGCAAATAATACTTCATTTCTAACAAAAGTATTTTCACGTGAATATTAAAAATAGAAAGAAAAGCTTGGTGAAAATTACGTCAGATTAAAAACGATACATTTAAAATGTCTTATTTAAAAGAACTTTCTTTTCGCTTTGTTAAAAAATACCGGGAGACAAAGAGTCTGTTTACTTAATTAATTTTATATTAGATTATTTTGAAATGTTTAACTGATTTCATTTAATCAAAGACAAAAACAGCCATTGTACCTTTTAACAGCAGCTGATTTGGCCTTAAAATTCCCCAATCAAAGAGAAATGAATAGAAACCCGTTTATAGGGACATCGCCATTGTTTTTTAAATTATAATTCAATCTTCCGAAATCTTTTTAAAGCCGATCAAATTAGCGTGCTTTTAGAGTCTGTGGTATCTGAACGAGGGTTCGCGAGCATATCTCGTAGGGGGCAGAGCCCCCTAGTTTACTAAAAGCAGAGAAGTACCGGAGCTGGGCTCCGGTGCAAATTAAGCCCCGAGAAAAATAATTCCGGAGAGCACATTATTCATCAAACTTCTAAACTAAGTTTAGAACTTTTGTTATTATTATTCCGGTAAGTTTTAAGTGTTTAAACCCCTTTGTGCCTTTTTACGCAATGAATTTAACTCTGATGAGAAATTAAGAATGACGATCAATAAACCACCTGCCCTATTCTGGAAGGAAACTCTCAAAGAAATAGATAAATCAATGAAATCGCCATTATTTGATCCCGTCCAAAAAAAATTGCATTTATTTATTGAACTTCGAAAGGACTTGGAAATACAAGTTATAAAATATAAAACCGTAAAATCAAAGCAAAGGTCAATGTATTCATTTTTTAAACTCTTCAGTAATTAACTTATTTAATTAACTTTTGTTTTGACACGTAAATTTTCATATTTTTTCCTAATGTGAAAAATAAATTTAGTAACATTAATTGTTACCTTTTTTCAACAATTAAAATCTTGATTTAAACATGACCTCCATTAAGAGACCCCTTCTCGGAGCGACCAATTTTTATTGGAACGGAACGTGGTCATTTTAGGGAGGTTTTACTGTACTTTATAGATGGAAGCAAAGTAGCTAAATGTAAGACTTCATTATTTTTAAACACTAGGGGGCTCGGCCCCCTACGAGCTACGCTCGCCAACCCCGTTCAAACACCGCAGTTTCTAAAAGCATGCTAATTTGATCGGCTTTAAAAAGATTTTGAAAGAATTGAATTATTTCTTCTCTCTATTCTAAAAAAAAGTAACTAGCGCTGTCACCGCCGCCGCCGCCGCCGGTTTTGAATTTTTTGCGACTGGAGGTCTTTCTTCGTTAATATTAAGAAAAATAATGCATACAAAAATATGAAAATCGGTAGTATTATACAGAAATCTTTGATAAACACGCTGATGCAGACAGTTATCAAATCGAAGAATTTTTTAAAGAAATATTTAATGCTAAAGTTGGACAAAATCGTTCCACTATAAAAGTTTCATAGGAGCAAAAACTGTTCATGGGAATTTAATCATTTTTAGATCATTTTATACGGTATAATTTCCCGGTGTGCAGATTGTATTTCTTTTTTTAATTTGGCTAATTTTTTGAAGTTTTATTTCTATTTTAAATTCAAATTTTCAGCATTTCTAGAGATATTTTTTACAGATTTTAGAAAGTGATATTAATTTAAACTGTTGCCAACTGTATAAACAGCGGGAACAATAATGTTTGCTTCAAAAAAAAAATATTTATACGTGGTAATAAATTAAAAATTTATTTACACGTGACTATTATAAACAGAAAAAAACATTGGAATTAGAATTAAATAATTATGTACAAAAAGCAGGAACTTATTAAAAATTACGTCATAAAAACTATAATTACACGTGAATTTTAAGAGAGAAAGGAATTTGTAAAATAATAAATTTATTAACATGTGTTAGAAGTCTTAAATAGGAGAAATTACGTCATATTTACGTCACATTACAGTTATTACATAAAACGAACACAATATAATATTGCAAAACGGTTTAAATTTAGAAATTGTGCTAGACATTTATTTGATGTTTTGAGCGGATACTTTTCAACTATTTTTCTTAGGAAAGCACAAATAATATTTCATTTCTAACACAAGTATTTTCACTTGAATATTAAAAAGAGAAAGAATAGTTTGGTCAAAATTACGTCAGATTAAAAACGATTAATTTAAAATGTCTCATTTAAAAGAACTTTCTTTTCGCTTTGTTAAAAAATACCGGGAGACAAAGATTCTGTTTACTTAATTCCTTTTATATTAGCTTATTTTGAAATGTTGTTACACGTGTCTACGTCATCAAGTTATTTTTATTTCGACGTTTTATTTGTATTTTTATTAATGCTGTACTAATTTATTTGTTCTTTCGTTATTTAAAATAAAAATTATGTCCATTTGTATAATTTGGCGAGTGGTTTGGCGATTTATATAATTTGGCGAAATTAGTCGACGGGATAATCAAGTAGTACCGCAGCGGATTTGGCGTTAAAATTTCCCCAATCAAAGAGAAATGAATAGAAATCCGTTTATAGGGAGATCGCCACTGTTTTTTAAATTACAATTCAATCTTTCGAAATCTTTTTAAAGCCGATCACATTAGCGTGCATTTAGAGTCTGCGGTGTCTGGACGAGGGTTGGCGAGCGTAGGTCGTAGGGGGCCGAGCCCCCTAGTATTTTATATATTTTTAGTGTTTAAAATATTTCGTTGTTGCAGATTCCAAGCCAGTTGGCCATTTTTAGGGAGCGTGGATTAGCGCATCTTTAAATCAATTTTTGTCGTAATGTGCATATGATTGTAACGATAAAGACTAATTGGCCATTTTTCACCTGTGGCGGGTTAACGGAAAAAGGCCTTCAAAAATGATGTAATTTATAATTAAATCGCAAAGTCGTAAAATGTTGTACTATCATCGAAAACATACCTTTGTTGATAATTTTTATAATTCTAGCATATCAGGAAGTGAGTTAAAAATTGATTACAAAATTTCACCTTTACACACAAAAACCAAGTTGATTTAAGACGTTAAGCCCCACGTCAGTCACCGGTGACTGACACTGAACTTTGCGTTTGGATCGCGTCATTCACCGATGACTGACGGTCTAAAATATGATATCCTATATATTAAAAAAAAGTTTTGATTTGGAAAACGTCATAAAAACTATATTTACACGTGAATTTTAAAAGAGAAAGAATATTGTAAAATAATAAATTCATTAAAATGCATTAGAAATCTTAAATAGGAGAATTTACGTCACATTTACGTCACATTACACTTATTAGGTAAAATGAACAAAAAATAATATTGCAAAACAGTTCAAATTTGCGCGAGACATTTATTTGATATTTTAAGATGATCATAATATTTCATTTCTAACAAAAGTATTTTTACGTGAATATTAAAAAGAGAAAGAAAAGTTTGGTGAAAATTACGTCAGATTATAATTGTCAGATTCAAATTATAATTCAATCTTCAGTAATCTTTTTCAAGCCGATCAAATTAGCGTGCGGTTAGAGTCTGACGTGTTCGAACGGGGGTTGACGAGCGTAGCTCGTAGGGGGCAGAGCCCCCTAGTAATTAAAAAAACAGTGGCGATCTCCCTATAAACGGGTTTCTATTCATTTCTCATTCAATTTTAAGGAAAAATCAGCTGCTGTTAAAAGTTACAATGGCTATTTTCCTCTTTGATTACATTAAATCTGTTAAGCATTTCAAAATAAGCTCATATAAAATCAATTAAGTAAACAGAGTCTTTGTTTCCCGGTATTTTTTAACCAAGCGAAAAGAAAGTTCTTTTAAATAAGACATTTTAAGCGGGCTCTCATGTCAAGCACACAAGTCGTATGTTTGTTGGTCAATAAATAAATAAATAAATAAAATACATTTTAAATGTATTGTTTTTAATCTCTCGTAATTTCCACCAAACTTTTCTTTCTCTTTTAAATATTCACGTGAAAATACTTTTGTTAGAAAGGAAATATTATTTGCGCTGTCCCTAGTTCAAAAGGTCATCTCGAAATATCAAATAAATGTCCTGCGCAGTTTTTAAATTTAAACTGTTTTGCAATATTTTTTTTTGTTCATTTTACGTAATAAGTGTAATGTGACGTAAATGTGATGTAATTTCCCCTATTTAAGACTTCTAACGCATGTTAATGAATTTATTATTTTACAATATCCTTTCTCTGTTAAAATTCACGTGTAATTATGATGAAGTAATTTTCAATAAGTTCCTGCTTTTTATACGTAATTATTTAATTCTAATTTGAAAGTTTTTTTCTGTTTACGTCACGTGTAAATAAATTTTTAATTTGAAGCAAACATTATTGTTTGCGCTATTTATAAAGTTGGCAACAGGTTAAATTAGTACAATTTTCTAAAATAAGTAAAAAATATCTCTCGAAATGCCAAGAGGCTGCAAATTCGGCTGGGCGGAATCTATTAGTATTCCTAAAATCTCGTTTATTCCTTCTGAAATTTTCAGCATTACTCATCGATTTGAACTTTATCAAATGAGACTATTTATTGCTACGAACTTCGTTCTTTATAATTATCAGTCATGATTGACTCAAGACGTGAATGCAAATTATAAAGCAAACAATAAGTAAACTTTTTAAGGGGCTCATTAAAAGCTGCTGACATAACAGTAATAGAAATTTTTTAGCTTGAAATCGCAGAAGTGTTTCGAATACTCTTTGAGGATGTTCTAGTATAACAGATGATCATATACAGAAATCATTATAAAAGATAAATCTAGGTGTGTATACATAAAACTAAAATATTTTTTAATTAAATGAAATTCGTATAATTAGAAAATCTTTGTCGTTGATGAATTAATGATGTTTTATTTTATATGAAAATAAAAAGTTTTGGGCCTAAGGTACAGAGAGTGAATTTGGGCCACACATATAATTAATTAATAATGGTGTATATTTAATAAATACGCATAATTAATTAATAATTAAGCATATTTAATAAATACGTATAATTAATTAATAATTATGTATATAATTTTATATATGTATTAATTACTTTAATTCATACAATTTAATTACTTAAAAATTTTTGGACATTTACGTTTTCGCTTTCGGCCGAAAATAGGGGATCACCAAAATTCGGTTTCGGTTTCGGCCTTAAAAACCTGTTTTGGTCGATCCTTAAAGAATTTTGAACTAGATAAATTTTTAGTATTGCAATTTACTTAAAGCGGTTTTCAAAAAAAAAAAAAAAAAAAAAAAAAAAAATCCCCGCTCAATAACGCGGAACTTTTTGACAAATTTACGGTCTCATTTTAAATTCAAAATCATGGAACATGCAGGTCTGACTATTGAAGCGATTTGGAATCGACTGATGTTTTAAATTTTTTTACAAATGTAATAGTTATCGAGTTATAAACGATTTTCTGTCACCAGGTGATATTTATCCTTTACCGTGCTGTCGCGTCCGGAAATTTGGTTCAAAACATCAACTTTCACAGAATTTTCTGAACGATCTTCTGCTTTTATCAAAAAATGAAAAACACCATTCGATTACATAGCCTGAATAAAAGAATAAAGCATAGAATCTGAATAAAAACGCTCTTAATTTCAAGCGTTTCTGAACAAAAATGAATTCAGAAAATTGTCAGAAATTAGCTCACTTCGATTTGAGAACAGCCTTAAAAGTAATGAGTAAATATTTTATTTTCTGTGAATTTTATGAGAAGTGTTATTCAGCAAACGTTTAGCAGATCAACAGAGTGATAATTATTGAACCGTGAAAAGTGTCGATTATTCTTTGTTTATAGAATTCCAACAATATGCATCAGTCAGTATAAAAATTTAAAGCATTATATAAAACGTACACTATTCGAAAACAAACATTTTATTAGATTTTACTGTTCCGTATATCAGCGATAACCTGATTTATGAAACTATGAAAGATAGTTAATTTTTATCGGTGTTATTAAATGATTGTATTACGAAAAGACAGTCACTCTGAAAATATAATTAAGAAATACAATAGAGAAAGAATTTTTAAAGCGAAATTTAAATTGCGCCGTAAGCTATTTTACATTACATTATTATACTCTGATCATTGATCTCAGCAGTATGATAGAGCTATTTGTGTTATACTTTTAAAGTCAAAATTCGTTAAGAATATGCGAAAATTCAAAATAGCTCGGACTTTAGATTTTAAAGTTATTGTATTTTAAAGAAATAATGTTTTAATTTGTTTTGTGTTTATCTAAAGCTGTAGGGTGGGAGAAGCCCCGCATACTTTCAGTTGGAGAATTATCGGTGAGGAACCAGGCCAGTTCGTACATATTTAGTAAACAACATTCTTCGTAAAACCCATTATTGGGTTCCAATCATGTAGGGGAATAAATGGAAATGTTACATTTTAAGTTTTTTTTTTTTTTCATGGTTGATGAAAACAGTTTAGGAGGGGTGGTCCATCAAGCACAAGAGATATTTACAGGCTGGTAATCCATAGCAGAATATAGAATTACAAAATTATTCCACGTCAACATTTTACAAAATCGAAGCCAATTCGAGAATCAAACGAACCCCAAAAAATTAACCGTTTATAGAAATGCTATTGGGAAATTTAAATTAAAGGCGAGAAATAAAATAAGAATTATATCGCCACTTTAACATCTAGTAACCTTATGAAATGCAGACCGAACACCTACAAATTGTTTATTTCTGCAGTAATGAAAAGAGAATATGACGATTGCAAGAAACATGATAAAATGTATTTGGACATGAGAAAGAAAGAAGTTTCTTTTAAAGGATATAACTGTTATGAGCTTTTTGAATTCGTAGGGCAGAAAGGGATAAAATTTAATTGAAATATTTCATTAAAATAACAATGTATGATGCTTCATCAGACACCAAAGCTGACCAATAAGAAAATTTCATTTTTATATAATTGTATTTCGACTAAAATTTTATATTAGCTGATTTTATCAGAAAAGTTTGATTAGACTGCAAGAAAAAAAATATTTACTTATCACAATACAGAGGGTGTTTACACATATTGGGAACGATTTTGGCAACAAAAATAAAATACATAAATTAAAACAATTATTTTGTAATATGTCTTATCTAGTAACTCTTATTGTCGACTATCGCATTTCCAAGGTAGTAGGGCTTTTTGTAAAACTAGAAGTGGAATATCGTTCCATTCCTCCACCACGCGCATTACCAGAGTCCACTCAGTGTAGTTAGTTGGTCAGCTTTTCGCAAGAGCTTGTTTTAATAGTCCAAAGGAACAGTAATCCATTGGTGAAACATCTGGGGACTTGGTTGGAATATGATTAAACGGTATACACTTGATTGCAGTTTCTCTTGTCAATTTTTCGAGAAATGCGACTGTAAGGATGTATGGCTGTTCGCATTATCCTGGTGGAACTCAACAATTTTAACGTCCGTAGGATAAAGTTTTGGAATTTCATCGTTAAAAATAGGAATTAGAAAACTGTTTTGGTAATAAGTAGAGTTAATTTTGACACTTTTCTCAACTTTTCTGATCTTTAATTTTCCGTTTTAAGACATTCCAGCAATCATCATAAATCCTTTAGAGAAACTTTCTTTGCAGTATTTGAACCAAAGTTGCAAGTCTTTTTGGCCTTTTTTCCGCTAATAAATCGATCTTTTTTCATTACAGTCATTTAGAAAAATCCACGATTCATAAGTTGTGACAATTTTTTTCCACTTATCACCGTCTAAATGATTTTCATAATAATCCTCTTCGGAAAGAGCAAATTATCCTTCAAGCCACTCGCGTCTTTCGCATTCCATTTAAGTAGCAGACGATATTTTTTCATATAGCAGCCAATATTTCAGTTATCATATTATTACATGTAGCCAGATTTTTTTTTCCCTGTTGTTTCCCGTTATTTTTTAATTTAACATCAAAATCGTTCCTAATATGTGTAAATACCATCTGTAGTTGTAAAAAGATATTTCATACTTTATTTTGAATATTTTGAATAACAGATAATGCTAAAAAATTGGTTTAAGAATTATAAATACTTGCCTTTACAAGAGCGTGGAAAAATATCCAGAACTAAAAATAATATTTAACCAGCAAAAAACGATTAAACGTTTCCATATTTATTGAAATGCATAAATTAATAAAAATTAAATCTAATTGCAATAACTGCTCAGCATTATTAATTTTTTCTGCAATTTCTTTAAAGGGAGATTTTGTCTATAGAAGGCCGAAAAAAAGGTTGCTTTTTATGGGGAGGGGAACGGGTTTTCTAAAATGGGAATGGAGATTTTTAGCTCTGAGATTTGCCCATGTTATTTATTATCATTTCAAGAACATTTTAAAATTTTTAATCGAAAAATTTATAGTATGGCTCGAATTGCGTGGATGTATGCCGTAGCATACGCGCCTTGCATTTCCAGTCAGGCGAGTTGCGATTGATCACCAGAGTCGTCTGGAATCCATTTTCGTAAAGAATTATGAAAGTAGATAAGAATGTCTGGAGCTTCAAGCATATTGAGATCAAAAATTTGAAAATCAACAAAATGCGGGACATTTGGAAAAAAAAAACAGTCTATTTTTGACTCCGTTGTTTGCACTTTAGCTGGCTTCGAAATATGTTTATTTTTTTACAAAAATGATTGAAAGTGGTTCAGACTCAAATAAATTAAGTACCCTTTAATTGAAAGAAAATAGCTAAATCGGTTTAATCGTTTTTGCGCTCAGATCCGGCCCAGTCGAGAAAAAAGTCATTTAGCGCAAAATGCGTTTACGCCATCTGTATAATGGTTTTGAAGCAAACTCATACCGTGGTACTTGTAGCGCTTTCTATATTAACATCGGGATAAATTTTCATGCATCAATTGAAGCAGAAACTTAAAAATCTCTCGGGCGCATTGTTGCTCCAAAACGAGGGTTTAACCCTTTCGATACAACTGCCGCCCTTTGGCGGCATCTACGAAACGTTCTCTTGGTACTCCTGCCGCCCATTGGCGACATCCATGACACGTTCTCTAGGTACTCCTGCCGTCCATTGGCGGCATCCACGAAACATTCTCTGGGTACCACGGCCGCTCTACCTGAAATCTACATTCACGGAAAGTTATATGGGTGGGATTACTCTTTATAACACGCATTACTTTGTGGCGACTCCTGGTAAAGGCACTCCGGTTGTAGCACTGGACAAAGTTGGAGAACGGACCAAGTTGAACTACTCTCCAATATAGTAGCACTTTGTAAAGTTTTCGATACCTTCTTCGGTATTGGTTTAAACGATACGTTTTTAAAATTTTAAGCACCAAGCCTGTTTTGTCTGTCTTTCTGTCTGATCCGCGAGATGAGATTCAGTCTAAATCAGCGTTCGGCCGAGGATTGGTATAAGTTACGACAAAGCAGTATAAACATTTTAGAAATATTTTTAAACACGTTAAATATCGCGTCAGTCACCGATGGCTGTCGCGGTCCGAATGAGAGGTTTAGTGTCAGTCACGCTCGAGATTTCTATGAATGCGGCTCACGCTGCCGTACAGTGCAACCACTCTTATGGAAAACTTCCTCGTACCACGGCGTATAAATGCGGCCAGCTCTTCTGAACCGAAAGGGTTAAGCACAGCTTAGTCCAATAATAGAAGAAATATTTGAACAATACTTGACTTTACTGTTGGAGATAAATTAAAAACCATATTTATTATAAACATATCGTTTCGTTAGTAATTTTAGAATTACGGAATTATTATTTAACCTGAAAAAACTTATCTTTACTTCCACATTTTCAGATAAACGAAGAAAATCTTTTTTTTTTATAGCTTTCTAAGACTTTTTGCATAGGCATAGCATTCAACTTTTGAAGGTTTTCATTCCTACTGGGTCTGTGAATGGATATCTTTTATGATAAATATTGAAGGGAAATTTCAAATATACACGGATATGCATTTTCTTTGAGCTTCGGACATTTTCATTGGACTTCTATTATTTGTCCATTCCTGAAGGTTAGTTCATCGAACATAATAAGATCAGAATCTCTAAAATGTTTTACGCAAACAATACTACGATCTGACGGATACGAATCTTTAATGGGAATCTTCCTGCACCAGTAATTTCTTGGCTGCATGTTTTGGAAATTTGAAGACAAAAACATAAATCTTAGTCTTTTCATAATTCAGTTTTAAAGAACATTTAGGAACACAGCAGTGATCAGCCATTCCAGAAATTAAATAAACCTTAATCAATACTTTAAAATACAAATAATTTAATGCTAACGATATATAAGCATAACAATAAAAAATCGAGCGGCTATCACAACACACGAGCAATTTGTTTCTCTCTCCGAAATCGGAGTACAGTCGAACCTCTATTTAACGAAGTCGCTAAATCCCGGAAAAAAGTTCGTTATATGGAAAATTCGCTAAATAGAGATTCACCTTTTAAAATACTTTAAACTACATAAAACAGATTTCAAATTCATAAACACTAAATATTTTTACTAAAATTAATTAATCACATTTTTTTTATAAATTACAAACCATATTTTTTTATTTATTTTACCCACCAATATCCATCATCAATTCATTTTTTCTATGTGTTTAAAACTTTGAAATCTGCAAGGAAAACGAAACATTGCCCGGGAATACACTGTATTTTCTGTTTAAAGTAAATAGTTTTACATTAAAAATAACGAATTTTAATGACCTTATCGTATTTATTATTATTATAACAAATAATTTTAACCATACATTAACACATGCGTCCTTAAATTTAATTTCTGAAAAACTCTGTTAATTTTGTCTGAGTTCTTTCTTTTAAAAAGTGCTTTCTCTCATAATACGTCTCGCATCTTTGCAATGCCACCAAAAACCTCTTCATACGTATTTTCTTTTAACTATAATCCGCTTCGGATTGTTTCAAATGATTTTAGCATTTCATCATACGAAGTTTTGTTAATTCCTGCATCATGATAATTTCCGTCATCATCATATTCGTCTTCATCGCAATTCATTGCTGTATTGTTTTTATTTATCACACTGTCGAAAATATCCAATTCGGATAGTGTTTCCGAGGTCTCAATTTCAGAATTAAGTGAAATAGAATCATCAATCAGAACATCGTGGTTAATTTCTTTTTTTTTTCTCATCTCTATCCACATTTTTTTAAGTTACTCTAAGGGATTGTCGTCTTCGTCCTCCGTACTTACCGAATTCTCACTGCTGACAAAGAAGGCGCCTGGTAAAACCAGTTCAAGGCCATTGAACAGCATGAAATGTGTTTAAAGGAAGAATAAGTTTGAAATGTCCAGAAATATTTTGAGAAATAAGGAGAAAAAAAATTTTGATCACAAGAAAAAGTTCGTTAAATAGAGAATGCACTTCGCTATTTGGAGGTTATTTTACGAAGAAATTTGCAAAATGTTCTTGGTTCTAAGGAAAAGTTCGCAAAATAGAGGTTCGTTAAATAGAGGTCCGACTGTATATGGCGTCAGATCACGTGGTCTCCAGTTCTTCCTTGGCTGATCTTGGGGTAGGCCATGGTTTAAGCCGGCGCACGCGTTGCGCTCAAGCATTAAATAACTGCGAAAGACCTCCCATGCCAAATCGTTTTACAGGGGTAATGTACTAACTGTATAGGGAATAGAGAAATGCAAAAAGAAAAAAAATCGCTTTTTTAATCCGAAAAAACAGCAAATCTCAAGTTAAACTCTAAAACTCTTGCATTTTCAATTTTAACTCTAGTCATTATATGCAATACAACATTTATTAGATTATTTAAAATAATGCAAGCTTTAATATTTTAATTTCTTTTGTAAGTAATAATTTTTTAGCGCTCAGGTGTAGATAATCGTTTGTTTTTTCTTTTAAGTATTACTATTGTCTAATAATAATCCTTCCTTTATTCGCAGAATTTCTGTTATTAAATAAGACGAAGATTACTGCAGTATTGTCCCGATTAACCGAGTTAATATGGGCCAAGCTCACAATGGATAAGCAAAAAACTCGGATAAACAGGATTACACAAATCGTCACCAACTAAGGAGATGGAAAACGGGGAATGAAATTGTTTATTTGAAAAAGCCCTTGATAGTTCTTTGTTGAATGTCAATTTTGCTGCTTTCCCCCCCCCCTCTCTCTCTCTCTCTGCAGTATTACGTTACTGCATAGCTATCAATTTCTAAGATTTTTTCTTACCACTAAAACTTACCAGTAAATTTTGCCTAATTCAATCGTCGAAATCTAACAATTGTCAATGATCAAATATGGCAAAAATTTGTATTAAACTTTAGAGGTAATAAAACCGTACAAATTGGAAGCTATATGTTATTCTATTAGTGTCATGAAAATTGCAGTTGTAGTCACTTATTTTTGCTCAAAGTATTAAGTATTTTTTTTTTTCAGTCGAAATTATACCTTTGGAATGGATTCTTTTCTTCTGATGCACTGATGGCTTCGATTATTATGAAACAGCCATTGTAAATGAAGTATTAGATGAGGATGAAAGAGCAGTTGTAAAAAGTAAGAAAAAAAATTATGGCCATTTTTCTTCCCCATTCTAACCAGAAAATCAGAGTTCTAACATTTTACGACTGTTCTTTCATCTTTATCTAACACTTCATTTATAATGGCTGTTTCATAATAATGGAAGCCATCAGTCCATCAGAAGAAAATAACTCTGTTAAAGCAGAAATTCGGTTAAGAGGGACTCGGATAATCGGAACTCTACTGCATTCAAAAATAGTGAAACTCAAAAGCACAAAGCCAATATGGGTATTAATAGCTTACCGGCCACTTAAGTGCTAAGTCAATATTTTAGTCAAATTTATTATGTTTTAACTGAAATTTTTGTCAGCTTGTATTGAATTAATTAACTGATTATTTAGTTTCTCAACAAACGGGAAAGAAATTATATCTTCAGAGATCAAGAAATAATTAATTATAATATTAGTGTATTATCAATAATGGGGTTTACTTACACATAAAAACAAAGTTTAGGTCACCAAAAATATATGCTAAACTGAACACCGGTTTCATTAAGCATTAAATATGTTAATACTTCGCTCCTAAACCATATATGCAAAGTTCACCAAAAATATCATCCACACTCTAAAAGATAAATGTGTAAATTAGTCACTTTTACATACGTATGTGTAAATTCGTAACACATTTGTCATAAAATTTACACCCTTGTCGTAAACATTTACCTGTATTTATGTGTGTTTATCAACTTAATGGAAATGTGTAATTTGTTCCCTTTCAAAAACTCAAACAAGTGTGTAAATAATAAAGCACACATAAATTAACGTCTGAATTTATTTATTTAATTATTAAAGGTGCATATATATATTAAGACAGACTTTAACGCAATTAATACAATAACCCAACAGGAGTGAAAAATCGAAAAGCAACAGCACGGTATGTTGTGGACACAGGTTCGAATCCAGGCCCCGGCTGATTTTTCACTCATGTTGGGTTATTGTATTAAATGGGTTCAAGTCCATCTTAATATATATAAATGTACCTTTAATAATTAAGAGCGCAAATGGTAGAAAATTGTACGTATTCACCCGAATTGGTGTGCCAATGTAAATTCACAAATTTTGCCCATTACGCAAATATCTGTGTATTAGACCGAATATCTGTTAGAATATTACACAGATATGTGCATAAGAACAGAATATCACACAGTTATATGCGTAAGAACAGAATATTACACAGAAATATGTGTACTTGTATGGACGCAATAAATATCGATACTTGAAAACTCGGTTTGTGTAATAGTAGCTGAGTGGTCCAGGTATTGCTGTGGAAAGCTGCAGTTCCTGAATTCGTATCCCGTCTCGGTACGTATTGCTTGCTTACTGTAGATTCGACTAAGTAGAGCATTTCTGATCTTGATGTAGATGTATCTTTGAAAACTTGTAACTGAAATTCATAGGAAAAAGAAGTACGCAAATAGTACTTGCGTCACGATTTTGTTTCGTTCGTTTTTTCGATTTTACAGTGTATTTATTCAGATTATACAGATTCTGTTCATAAATTGTGACTATACTAATTTAGGACTTCGAAATAACTTTAACAGCGAGATGGCATAGAGCAAATATAATTTCAGACGATCCTGTTGCTTGTAAATTAAAGCTACCCTATTCTGTGGTCTTAAAAAAAATCTGCTGGAAACAGAACAAGCATACAAAGCACGTGAGTTTGTTCTTCATGCAAATTTATTTTGCGACAACAAATCTATTTAGTTCAAAATTTACATCCTAAACTATAAGGTTATGCACTAGGCCACATAATCCATCGTTTTTGTTTATTACTTAGACATATATGTACTCATGTGTAATTTACACTTTAAACTGTGTGTTTAAGAACTATTTGATAACTTTTTACACACTTAAGCAAATTAACTTAACAGACTTAAGCAAGAAAACACACCAGGCGTGTATTTGGCAATTTACACGCCACTTTACACTTGCAAAAAAGCCGGTTAAAATTTAAAAAAAAAAAGCCACGACGGTGGTTTCTTTTGGTTTTAACCAGCTTTTTTGGCCAAAATTGGCTTTTATGCAGTGAAACATTTTAATTATAAACTACACATTTTTATGTGTTTTTAATTAAGTATAAAGACATTTAATTGAGGTAGAATTCAATATAACCCAATTTCTCAATAATGAAAACATTATTAAGATTATATGATATTTTGAAATAAAACACATATGGAGCTGCTAATGATTTGCAGTCAGAATTGCAAATATGGCAGCTAAATTTTAAAAGGCCATACCAATTGCTTTTTCTAATTAACACTGACCTTAACACTCTTTTTTTCATTTTTTGCTCTGCTTTATATGATTACTAGCAAACCCCGCGGCTTTGCTCGCGTAATAGCTGAAATGTGCCAAGTGATATTTGTATGACTATTTTTTATTAGAAGAACACTTTTTGGAATAATTCAAAAATTACAAATTAAGTCACAGTTTTACTAAACTTCTTTATAAATGTGCAATAGACAGAAATGAGATTTTAATTAATAAGAAAAACTAAAACTAATTCCAAATAAATGATAATTTAGGAAGTAGTTTGATACTTTTATTCTCATTTCATACGCTCATTTCAATGTTCATTTGAAGTTTTGAATATCTTAGAAACCATCTAACACATTTACATCTTAAAATTAACCATCATGTCAAATTCCAAGCTTCTTGTTTAACAATCTACCACCTCTCTGGTGTTAGTGGCACCAACATAGAATGCCGAAACAGAGTTGAAATAGAATGTCTCGAAAAATGTTGAAACAGAGACTGTCACCATTAATTTGCCAACATTAACCTTGAAATCGGTTGGCATTTCCTAATATTCTATAGAAAACGGAATTTAGATGTTTTTAAAGGCTTTCTTGTTGTTCCTGCCAACCAGGTGGTAGTGACACCGGAATATAATATAGCCCGTATAGGATCAGGGACTATCAATCTTGATGCGCATCCAATAATTTCTGTAATCGGTTTATTATTTCCTGAGATTCCCTAGAAATCGTAATTTAGGACTCTTTTAGAATGCTTTTCGCTCCTTCCCTTCGCTTCAACCCTTTTTAATTTCGAATTTATTTTTAACTGTTCTTAGAGGACATTTATATTTTATAAGTAACTACACTGTTAAAAATATCGTGAAAAATTACCTCTGTTTTTAAAGGCTCTCTATTTTCTGACCAATGAGAACGCTAAATTAATACCAATGAAAAGTTCTCATTGGTCAGAAAATAGATAGCCTTTAAAAACAGAGGTAATTTTTTACGATATTTTTAACAGTGTACCGTGCTATATTTAAAGTTTTTAACCTCTTCAGTACCGCAGAAATCGCAATTTAGAAAGTTTTTGCTCCTGCAACCCTCTAGGGGTTGTGGCACCAACGTAAAATATAGTTTATGTTTGAGCAGGCTCTATCACCATCAATTTGCAACCATTATGTTTGAAATTGGTTTCGTATTTCATACGATTGCATAAAATCGTAATTTAGAACGCTTACAGAACGCTTTTTGCTCAGTTCATCCTTTTAAATTTGGAATTTTCTTTCGACAATTCTTAGAAAGGATTTGCATCTTTGAAGTAATTACCATTCCAAATTTAAAATGTTAGGCCCGTTCTTTAACACAAAAAACACAATTTTGAACGTTTTTTGCTCCTGTAACCCCATACGTGGTAGTGACAACAACGTAAAATATAGGCTATGTTGGAGCGGGGACTGTCACCATCAATTTGAAACCATTACTTCTGAAATCGGTTTATATTTCCTGAGATTGCAAAGAAAACGCTATTTAGAACGTTTTTAGAACGCTTTTCGTTTATTTTCGCCCCATTTAAATTTCAAATGTTTAAAGAACTCTTATCAGAGAGCATTTACATTTCATAAGTAATTACCATGCCAAATTTCAAGTTGCTAGCCCCTTCAGTATCACAAAAATCACAATTTTGAAAGCTTTTTAAAATGCAACCGCAAGGTGGTAGTGACGCCGACATAAAGTAGATCCTATATTGGAGCAATGGTTGTCATGCTCAATTTCCAACCATTACTTTTGAAATCGGTTGGGTACTTTATAAGATTGCTTAGAAATCGCCATTTAGAACGTTTTTTAGAACTCTTTTCGTGCATTTTCACCCCTTTTAAATTTCGAATTTTTTAAGAAATGTTCTTAGAGATCATTTAAATCCTATAAGTAACTACCATTCCAAATTAACATGTTTCTAGGCCCTTCATTAGCACAAAAATCGTATTTTAGAACGTTTATTTGCTCCTGCACCCCCTTTGGGTGTAATTGCACCGACCTAAACTGTAGCCTATGTTGGAGCAAGAGTTATCACCATCATTTTGACACCATTATTTTTAAAATCAGTTTGGTACTTCTTGAGATTGCGTAAAAATCGCCATTTAGAATGGTTTTTAGAACACTTTTTGCACATTTTCACCCCTTTTAAATTTCGAATTTTTTAAGAAATGTTCTTACAGATCATTTAGTGGCACCGACATAAAATGTGGCCTCTGTTAGAGAAAGGGTTGTCACCATCATTTTGACAACATTGTTTTTGAAATCGGTTTGGTATTTCTTGAGATGGCATAAAAATCGTCATTTAGAACGTTTTTTAGAACGCCCTTTTGCGCATTTTCACCCCTTTTAAATTTCGAATTTTTTAAGAAATGTTCTTACAGATCATTTATATCTAATAAATAACTACCATGCCAAATTCCATGTATCTGGGCCCTTTAGTAACACAAAAATCGCAATTTCGAACGTCTTTTTTGCTCCTGCACCCACTTTAGGGTTAGTGGCACCGGCATAAAATGTAGCTTATGTTGGAGCAAGAGTTGTCACCATCATTTTGACACCATTATCTTTGAAATCGGTTTGGTACTTCATGAGATTGCGTAAAAATCGCCATTTAGAACGTTTTTTAGAACACTTTTCGCGCATTTTCACCCTTTTTTAATTTCGATTTTTTTTTTTTTTTTTTTAAGAAATGACTTTAGAGATCATTAGTAACTTATAACTACCATTCCAAATTTCATGCTTCTAGGCCCTTCAGTAACACAAAAATCGCATATTTAGAACGTTTTTTGCTCCTGCACCCCCTTTTGGCCAATGACACGGACATAAGATATAGCCTATGTTCTAAGTTGGACTAACACCATCATTTTGATACCATTACTTTTGGAATCGGTTTGATAGTTCCAGAGCTTACCTCGTACAAATAAACAATTTTTACCTCTTTATAATATTAGTATAGAAGTATAGAAAAAGGACAATGGTTGCATAGTTACATATTTCATTACTAACTAATTTTAAGTGATATTAATGTACAAGTTTTATTTTATGCCTCATAAACATTTATTTAAAATCATGCAAAGTCATTTAATAAAAACACCATTTCTGTCTATTAAAACAGTATAATGAATAACATATGCATGAATATGCACTCTTTTAATTAGCAACAAGCTTTTCAAAATTTTAACTGAACAAGTTTTATTTGGAGAATTTTTTTTAAATTGTTCTCTTTATTTTAGGCACTTACATATATTAAAATCTCATTAAGTGGTATATCCTTTAAAATTTCTCTTTCAATATTGTTCATTCTATGATTTTAATCTGTCCGTATGGACATATCTGGAATAAGTTACATTACTGCTTAGACTTAAATATGCCGGGTTCAAAGAACCAAGCACTTTTACCAGACGTCTATTGTACTAACCCCAGAAAGTAGTCTATGAAAGGCCAGTAGCTGAAACAAAATTCAGCAGACATCTCAAAGGAATGTCATAAAACTCCCAGAGCTCAATTAAATGGCGACCAAGGTGTTCATACCTGAGGGCAGAAAACCTGTCGCACTAACAAGGAACATGCACGTAGGGCGGAGCGTAAAAATCGTTTTTTCGAAATTCTTTACCCGCTAGCGCGGAAAAATCGTGGAATGGTCTCAGAAATATACTCACAAAATTTTAAAATAATCAATAAATATCTTCCGGTTCCAGTTTAGGGTCTGAATATGCAATTTTATCCGAAAATGGTGTACATTTTCACATTTCAGTAATATTTTTAACTTCCGACTTTTTCTTCGCGCTAGAGCGGAAAAGTTGAAAGAATATATAAGAAACATAAGTCCAAAATTTTAGAGCAATTAATATATATCTTTCGGTTCCACTTTGGTGTCTAAATATGGAAAATTAGCCAAAAATGATGTAAATTTTCACATTTTAGTGATTTTTTAAATTTCCGATTTTCTATTCCCGCTAGCACGAAAAAATTTGAGAAAATATACAAGAATGATAAGTGCAAAGTTTTAGAATAATCAATAAACATCTTCCGGTTCCCCTTTGGGGGTCTAAATAGGAAAAATTATGCAAAAGAAACGAAAATTTAGAGGTCGAAACATACAAAAAAAAAAAAAAAAAAAAAAAAATGGAAAACATTTGCATACAAACTTATTTATGGAAGCTTTAAACCTTTCTTCATATGTTCGTTCGACAAGTGAGTGGTAATCGGAGGTTCCGTTAGTTGGTAATTCTGGCAGTCTGTGATATCCACGTAAGATTTAACTTTAAAGGAATTTGGAACACACGAACTCCTGCTATCGTTCTTCTCTTTCTTTCAAAATCCTACGTAGTGCAAGTTCTCACACATTTTGGTCTGAGTTGAGAAGCATTGCAATGAATATTATTGATTCAGGATGAAAAAAGTAACCATTTCTCTGGATGACGCGATCCACAATTAGCTCCAGATCATCTGCAAGATAACGTGAAGCTTGAATTGTTTTCCAAAGATTCCGTGCATCATCTCTGCAATTGGCATGTGATTTGATTTTGAGTTTATCATTATCTGAGTTTATCATAAAATTTTACGCACCTGCGTGGTTCAGAATCAAATCGCCAATTGCACAGATGGAGCACGAAATTTTTGAAAAACAACTCAAACTTCGCGTTATCTTACAGATGATCTTAAGCTAGTTGTGGATCGCGTCATCCAGAGAAATAGTTATTTTGTCATCCTGAAGCAATAATCCTTGCAATGCTTGTTGACCCAAACCAGAATGTGCGAGAACTTAAGATTTTGAAAGCAAGGGGAAAATTGAGAGCAGGAGTTCGTATGTTCCAAATTTCTGCACTTAAATTTAAAGCTTAATGTTACGTGGATCTCATAGACTGGTAGAATTGCCAACTACCGGAACCTCCAAATACGACTAACTTGTCGAACTAACACATAATGCAACTGATAAAATCTGGTGAATGTTTCCGTGCCACACTCAATGTGTTGAAAGGGGAGTAAAACTTGCAACAGAAGTTTTCCTTGCAGTCGTCTGAGAGAAATAGCGTGATGGCTATATCATATCCAGAATGGAGTCAAGGCGTACCATGCCATCGTTTAAAACCAAAAGCCAGTATAAAGTGAAATATATAGAAACAAGTGAATGAAATGCATTTGATGTATATTTGCAACTTTAATTCTGGAACTCCAAATACACTTAGTTATACAAAGTCTGTGTATTGCGTGAATAATAAGATTTGTTGTTTAATGTTCCTAATTATTATTTACGAATGTCTAATTTTGTAAAAAGAAATGTTTAAAGTTTCCATAAATAAATTTTTATGCAAAAGTTTTCCACTTTTTTCTATATTTCGACCCCTAAATTTTCTTCACTTTTGCATTATTTCTCATATTTAGACCCCAAAGCGGAACCGGAAGATATTCATTGATTGTTCTAATATTTTGCACTTATCTTTCCAACTCTTCCAGGAATAGAAAATGGAAAATTAAAAAAATCACTAAAATGTGAAAATTTACATCATTTTCGGGTAATTTTCCATATTTTGTTCCCAAACTGGAACCGGAAGATATTTATTAATTGCTCTAAAAATTATGACTTATTTTCCTTATATATTCTTTCAACTTTTTCGCCCTAGCGCGAAGGAAAAGTTGGAAGTTAAAAATATTACTGAAATGTGGAAATGTACAACATTTTCGGCTAAAATTGCATACTTAGACCCTAAACTGGAACCGGAAGATATTTATTGATTATTTTAAAATTTTGTGAGTATATTTCTGAGACCATTCCACAACTTTTCCGCGCTAGCGGGAAAAGAATTTCGAAAAAATCATTTTTACGCTCCGCCCTAATGCACAGCTGTTTCTTGCTTATAAAGGCAACCCCTACATGCTGGGTCATTCTTTACACCAATGACAGTAAGGTGCCTCTTCAAAGGGAAATGCCCTGTTAAAAGACCAATGGCTTTCCTAATGCCATTTCTATTGAGCATTAAAAGTTCCTTATGCCTAACACTAGAACAACCACGGTTAAGCTCTTTTACTTGCCGCTGTCCTTTAATGTTACGCCAATCTACATATTAGTTCTCTTTAAAGATCTTAAGAACAGTAGTTCTAATAAGATTACTTGAAATCCCAATAGCTGGCTCAGGACCAACAAAAGAGGTAGTAGATCCATCCCGTCCTTGCCAATTCATCAGACAACTCATTACCACAAATACCCGAGTGACCAGATACCCAATAGAGAGTAACCCTGTTACCAATTGCCAGTTGGCAGAGTAAAGTATAACAATCCCAAACTATATGGGAGGTTATAAAGTGTTTACTTAATACATAACTGCTTAGTAGCGGAAACACTTTTTACATATATCATTTTTATAAGTTATCAGAATATACATGACTTCTTACTGGGTGTTCTCAAGTATTACACAAGATTATTTCAATTATTAAATACATATAAGCTATTTAGTTTTAATCAATTTTAAAAGTAAATATCAGTATGTAAGAATGTTTTTATTTTGATGTGTGGAATTTTCTTATTGTTTCATATAATCTTTAAAATATGCAATACATGTAGAGCTATATAATAAAGAAGTCCAAACCATCGCTTTAGAATCTAATATAATGTATTCTTCTGAATATTTATAATTTTTTTCCCCGAAAATGCCTTCACAGTTCCATTCTAACAGTTATAAAGACTTACTTATTTGACAAAATTTAATAGAAGTTTATATTTTTTAGTAGAAAATATTTATGTGTATAAAAAATAAATTAATCCAAATTCAATATGAATTATCTATGAATTAATTAAAAAAAATAAAACTCGGCTTTTTTTGGCCTGTCTATAAGCCGGCAACCCTGAAATTTATGGATTTATTTTTTAGAGTGCCTATGAAACCATTGGAATCCAAAAACTGTAAAACATGTGTCTAATCATTTTGATAGGGGCACACAATTGGTTGCAAAAATTTGCGTTGGGGTCCTAGAAGGCCGCCGGGGAAATCTCAACCTTAACAAAAGTAACCACCTTAACTTTTAACTTATTGTGCACAAAAAATAACTCATTTATCTATAATTTCTTCTAAGAAATTCATAATTGTAAGTCACATTCCGTTGTTTTTTCGTCGTTCTTTACGATGATATAGGGTAAATTGGAAAAAGACAAATTCTTCAGATCAGTCACAATTCATTTTTTTTATCGAAATTTAATTAAATAAAATACATTTTAGAGATTAATTTTCGAAAAAAAAAATATTAATTGTAACCTATGGATTTCTTAACAGAAATCGATTTCTAGAAGCTTCAAATATGCGATCCAAAATTACAATTTATTCTACAAAGTAGTTTTTGAGTTTTGCTTAAAAAGCTTTCCACATTTCATCCTCATCAGTCACGATTAATTTTTTTTCGAAATTTAATTAAATAAAATATATTTTGGAAATTAATTTTCGAAGAAAAAATATTAATTGTAACCTAGGGATTTTTTTAAGAGAAATTGATTTCTAGAAGCTACAAATATGCGATCCAAAATTACAGCTCATTCTACCAAGTAGTTTATGAGTTTTTCTTAAAAGCTTTCCGTATTCATCAGTCCACATTTCATCCTCGTCAGTCACAATTCATTTTTTTTAATTTAATTAAATAAAATATATTTTGGAAATTAATTTTTGAAAAAAAAAATATTAATGGTAACCTACGGATTTCTTAACAAAAATCGATTTCAAGGAGCTTCAAATGTGCGATCCAAAATTACAGCTCATTTTACAAAATAGTTTTTGAGTTTTTCATAAAAAGCTTTCCGCATCCATCAGTCCCCATTTCATCCTCGTCAGTCACAATTAATTTTTTTTTCGAAATTTAATTTAATAAAATACATTTTGGAAATTAATTTTCGAAAAAAAGAAATATTAATTGCAACCTACGGATTTCTTAACAAAAATCGATTTCTAGGAGCTTCGAATATACGATATAAAATTGCAGCTCATTCTACAAAGTATTTTTTGAGTTTTGCTTAAAAAGGTGTCCGCATTACAGTCTGTTTTTCAATTGTCAAAGAGAATGAAACATTAGGAGTTCCAAACTTTAAACACGAATAATTGTTAAACTATTTCGCAGAATGATTTCCTAAGGTAAAATGTACCGAAGAATCCAAACGTGATGTAAAAATTAAGTGTTAGTATTCAAAATTTTAAATTTGGATTCCCTGGGTCCTTCTAGCTCCCCCCACCCCCCCGCCTCTCGGCCCAAAATTTGATTAACTAAATGTGATCCCCCTCAAATTGATTGGAGATGGATTTTCCGAAATTCCGAGACATTACCGAGAAAGAAAGGGAGGGGGACATTTGACGAAACTGTCTAAGAAAATATTTCCCTGTTACTTTTTCACTGACGACAGTAAACTTAATGCTACCGAACCGATCTGCAATTTGAGTATGTCTTTTTGGTGCTCTAAAAGTTGTTTTTATCTACTGTTATAGATTCAGAGGCAAGTTTCACTCAATTTCCTGTTTTTTAACACTTTCCAACAAAGTTAAAAAGTGTTTATGACTTCGGTTTGTCTGTCCGTGCTCTAACTCTCGTAAATATACTCGGATTGTTCTAAAATTTTTTGATGTTATTGAATTTTATCATAGCACGATCCCTATTTCAAATGAAGTTTGTAGCATGTTTAATTCATTTACAGGGACTGTCAAAGGTATTCCGTTACATTAAAGCCAATGGGAAAAAATCCCTGCCGGCTTGGCCTACAGGCGGAGGTAGATTTCGAATTTAAGTACTAAATTCACAAAACTTAAATCAAGATTAGAGATAAACCCAGTTTCTTCACTAAGAATGAGCTCTAGGGAGCTAAACTTTTTGTGAAAATTCTAATACACACAAATACACACACGCATGTATATGGAATAGGTTTAACAATGACTAAAGCAAATTCAGAGAACCTCAAAATATTAAAATATGTTAATATTTCCATAGTCGGGATTTTATCATGCTTTAATACGTTTCTTCAAACTCACATGACGTTACATATTCACCTGCTGAGGTCAATTATATTTCGAATATGACGCACTATATATATTTTTAATTCGTCAAACTATTTATTTCATTTTCTGTTTTCATGCGGTACTTGCTCTAGAAAACTTATGACATAATATTCAATTTTTTGCAATTCGTCAATCTATTTATTTAATTTAATTTTCACGTGAAAATTTAGCAATAGAAAAGCAATTGTTGTGGTGAGAATTTTATTTTATTTTATTTTTATTTTATTTTTATTTTTTTGTCGGTAACTTCTATAACGAAAAATGTTTATTTTTCCTGTCATTGTTGTGTAAGAGCTGGTTTTATCAGAATCATGTTAAAACGGTATTGAAAAATTTTCATCCTCCCCATTACCACTCCCTTGGGCCGATTTTGCCCTTTTGTAATCCCCGGCGAGATATTAGCCATCTCAATGTTGTTAGCGAGTTTGAAGACGATCCATGCATAATTGCGACTTTTATCGTGCGGACAAAATTTAGTACATACGTACATATATATATATATATATATATATATATAGATAATAAAGATGAAATCACAAATATATGAACAAATGGTAAAATTCTAATAGATGAACAAAATACGAACATAGGAAACCAATATGTAAAATAAAAAACTATGAATAACCCACAGAATCATCAGAGGTGCTTGTTGGTTAATTCATAGTGAAGATGCGTTATTTCATCCAATTTTGCCGGTATTAAGCCTAAAATGACAAAATTTAGCACCTAATAGCGCATCATAAAAGAAAAGAAAATAAAATACCAAGAAATCTAATGAAAGATACACCTTACACAGGATATTAAAGATATAAGAGCACAATACCTAAATTACATAGAAGGATCCAAAGCATTATAAAGTTGATTCACAATGTTAAAGCATTTAAGGATGCAAATAGATTAGGTTATGACTATTAGATCATGTGGTCATGAGTTGCTGAGAATCAGAACATTACTGCCATCATGCCATCTGGTGTGAAAAAGGAAAACTGTATTGTAATTAAGTTTATTAAATAGAAATGTTAAGTTTTGCCATCTATACCCATAAAACAGAAATGAAATTAATTAAAAAAATTAAGAGATGATTAATATTAACATTATATATGTATAAACTTTTCAGGTGGGGGTGGTTTTGGGTTCCTGGGGTCCTATAATGAAAAGTTATAAAGGAATTTTTCAAAAGTCGCACCATGGTAACGCCTGCAATAGGTAGTATTTCTTACGAAATCTACCTAAAATCGTTTCAAATGATTTTTAATGGTGTTACACCCTCTCAAACATAATGAAATGGATATGCATTTATGAAGTGCCTTAAAATATACATTCCGTAGAATATGCGGTGCAAAGAATAGTTATTCATTTACAGGGTCACACAAAACAATTCCGTTACATAACGGTAGGTGGGAATTGTTTGTAGCGTATTTCAATTATGTTAAACTTTTTCATACATACTGAAATTAATATACGTCGCTGAGGTTTACTATAAGTTATTTCATGTATAATGCGAGGTGCATAGCATTTACAAGGACACACAAAAGATATCAGATACTATATTGTATCCGAATTACTGTATATTATCAATGATTGTTGGAAATGCATTTTTAATTATGATATCGCACCTTTGCTACAAAAGTGTCATAACTCAAAAAACTCCGTTTTTCAGAAAAAGCGGAAAACTGTTTCCGGGCTGTGTAGGTAAATTTTAGTTGATTTAGTGATGTCACTAAGAAGAACTGTGCACATAATATTATTATAGATTGTCATTCTTGCAGATTTTTTTTTTAATTTTCAACTAAAAATACCATTTTTTTTTAGTTGTGCCTCTTTTGTCGCCCAACGTAGACTAATGAGTACGTCATCATTTTGAGTTGTGACACTTTTGTTGTTTGTTTTCTAGACATGCGACAGATCATGAATCATCTAGACTGTCACAATTCGGAATCGTTTGGAAGATCATCCTCATTTGGATCATTAAAAACGTCATAACTCAAAATAATGCATTTTTGAACTCACGTTCGCGTATAAAGCTTAGATCACAACTGAAGATGTGACACTTTTCTAGAAGGATCAGTGGCCATCTTACAAACTTAAAAAACGACACAACTGCTATCTTGTGGTTAGATTTTCAATGCACTATCTCGCACCTTAGGTGGTTGGTAGAGGAGCAAAAACCAAGCCGAATGGCAGCCATAACTCAAAAAAGCCAATTTTTGAGTTGTGACACTTTTGTAGAAAGGTTGCGATATGTGCTTTTATGTTTCACTGTATTTATGCATACTATGTGGTGTGTATAAATGCTGTAGTTCCTATATATGCTGTAGTTCCTACAGAAAAGAATTCTAAGAAATGTTTGTAGAATATAGATAAAATGATATACAGGGCCACGCAAAGATTTACATACATAGCCGTCTATGGATAATAATTTCTGGAAATGTGATTTCAGTAGTTTTAAGAGTGTTTTAGTTTGAATTAAATTTTAGTTAAATAGTGACGTGTAATAAGGATTATACAAAAGTATTCAAGTATGTTTACATCTATTAATATAAATTGCTGGAAGAGATATTTCAATCTGTTATGCGTTTTCTTGCTAAACTAAATTTTCCCGTTATATAATATATATATCAACATAGAGATCAAATATAGGGCTGTTCAAAAGAATTGGAATACATATTTGGCTATGGGCGGTAACTGCTGAAATCAGTTTTTCGAATGTTTTATGCGTTTTTAACACTTTTAAACAAAGTTGAAAAGTGTTTATGACTTCGGTTTGGCTGTCCGTCTGTCCGTCTGTCCGCGCTCTAACTTCGGCAAATATACTCGGATTGCCCTGAAATTTTTGGATGTTATTGACGTTTACCATAGCACGTTCGCTATTTCAAATGAACTTTGTAGCATGTTTAGTTCATTTACAGGGACAGTCAAAAGTTTTCCGTTACATTACGGCCTAAGGGAAAAAATCGTTTAAAAGTATTTTTAATGGTGTTACACGCTTTCAAATATAATGAAGCGCACTAAAATATGCATTCTGCAGAATATGCGGTGTAAAGAATAGCTATTATTCATATACAGGGCCATACAAAAGAATTCCGTTACACAATGATATAGGGGTGGAGGGAATTGTTTGCGGCGTATTTTAATTACGTTAAATTATTTCATGTATAAGGAAATTGTTATACGTCGCTGAGGTTTTCTATAACTTATTTCATATATAATACTAAATGCATAGAATTTACAGGGAGACACACAATATTTCAGATACTATATTGTATCCGAAGTACTGCACATTAGCGATGATTGCTGGAAATGCATTTTTAATTATGATATGCGCTTTTACGTTTCACTATATTTATGCATACTATATGGTTTGTATAAATGATATAATTCATATACAGTGCTACACAAAAGAATTCGTAAGGGTTACTGGGTATGAGCGGAAATTGCTTAAGGGTGGCTTTTAAATGAGTTATGCATTTTTACGCTGAACTGCATTTAGTTTACTAAGAAATGTTTGTAGAATATGGATAAAATGATATACAGAGTCACGCAAAGAATTGGATACATGGCCGTTTATAAATGATAATTTTTGGAAATGTGATTTCAGTAGTTTTAAGTGTGTTTTCGTTTGAATTAAGTTTTAGCTAAATAGTGGCACATAATAAGGGTTGTACAAAAGGATTCAAGTATGTTTCCAGCTATTAGTATAAATTGCTGAAAGAGAAATTTCAACCTGTTATGCGTTTTCTTGCTAAACTAAATTTTCCATTATATACTATATATATCAACGTACAGATCAAATACAGGGAAGTTCAAAAAACTAGAATACATATTTGGCTATGGACGGTAACTGCTGAAATCAGTTTTTCAAATGTTTTGTGCGTTTTCTAAAATGTTTACTTAGTTATCTTATTTACCTTATATCCCTAAATAACGGAGTTTTGTTAAAGCCTTTAGGAAGTGTAGGAAATTATTTCATAATCTATGCTTAACGCATGGTTTTTCTTTCTTGTTTAAAATGTTTATCTTATTTACCTTATTTTACTAAATAACGAAATTTTGTTAAAGCATTTAGGAAGTGTTGGAAAGTGTTTCATAATCTATGCTTAAAGCGTGATTTTTCTTTTTTGTTTTTTATTGAGAATAATTTTTTAGCTATTATCAACAGATTCGTGTAGCAATATGAATAGAAAAAAAATGCATATTAGTTGTGAAATGAGGCGTGAAAATTTAAAAGTGTAGTACAGCAATTATAATCTTCTGACGTGAATGATTTTTGGTGCAGTAACTTCCAAAAAACAAATAAATACTAAAAAGTCACCTGGAAAAAAATCGCTTCATTGAAAATCCGTTTTTTATAACGAAAATATAAAACACTAGCTAAAGCACCCGGCGTTGCCCGGAATTTTAAGAATGTTTTGAAAACTTAATTTCAAAATTAAAAATACAGTATAAAATAAACAATAAAAGAAAGCAATAAAGCCATCTTTATTTCCGTTCATCACTAAGAGTGAGCTCTAGGGGCCTAAAACTTTGCGTAAATTCTAATATACGTGCATACACACACGCATATATATTGAATTGATTTAAAAATCGCGAAAAGAAATTCAGATAACCTCAAAATGTTAAAATATGCCACTATTTCCATAATTAGATTTTTATCATGTTTCAAAAAGTTTTTCAAACACATATGACGTTATATATTCACCTGCTGACGTCCATTATATTTCCAACATGACGTAATATTCACTGTTTTAAAAATTCGCCAAACTATTTATTTCATTTTCATTTTTCACGTGGAAATCTTGCAATAAAAAAGTTATGACTTAATATTCACTTTTTATTTAAATACTTCATACTATTTATTTCATTTTCATTTTTCACGTGGAAATCTTCTAATAAAAATGTCATGACGTAATATTATCTTCTTTAAAAATTCGTCAAACTATTTATTTCATTTTCATTTTTCACGTGGAAATCTTGCAATAGAAAAGTATTTGTTGTGGTAAGAATTTTATTGTGAATTTTTAATTCTTGGCAACTACTGTAACGAAAAATGCTCCAACTTGATAGGAAATTGCTGCTAAATTGGTGGTTTTTTATTAATTAAAAATTAACTATAAATTATTTTGATTCCAGATTACTTTAGTTGCTTCGGCGATGTTTTAACACACATGTATGTAATATTTCACAATTCTGGCTTCAAGACTGTGGATTTGTATAGAATTACAGACACACAAATTTTCATTTTTATATATTAGATTGAAGCAAAAGTTCAGGAAACTCTTACTGTTTTCACTCCTTAACTTTTGATTGCCGACTGTTGTAATGATAACAAGTTGGAAATTGCTCGTCAAACGTGGCAAATGAGGTGCGTTCGTACTATAACTAGTTTTATAATTATTTTTTATACCCCATATTGTACTGAATGTATAATTTTTCGCAATTAATAAAGTGCATACTCTGTAGCATCATTAAAATGCACTTGCAATAACTTTTTTCCCATTCCCCGTAATGTAACGGAACACTTTTGACTCTCCCTGTAATTAAACTATACATCCGATTTTCCTAAAATTAGAAACGGCTCGACAAAATTTTTCAACAATTATATATTTAAAATTTCAGACCATTCGGAAGGCTGTAACATCATTAAAATGCACTTGCAATAATTTTTCCCATTGGCCGTAATGTAAAGAAAAACTTTTGACTGTCCCTGTAATGAAACTATACATCCGATTTTCATAAAATTTGAAATGGCTCGACAAAATTTTGCAACAATCATATATTTAAAATGTCAGACAATTCGGTTGGGTAGTTTTTGCTCTGTTATATCCGGACAGACGGACAGACGGACTGAACGACGACTATAGGTGCTACGTATTTATATAATTACGAACGCACCTAAAAACGGCATATATGTGTAGTAAAGTAGCGACTTGCTCTTCAATCAAACTAACTTATAGCGTCCCCAAGTAATAAAATTATCACTTATCCTGCCAATTTCAAAATCTGTACAAGATTCGAGAAAATATCCAATTGTCGAATTGTAGAGCAGCACCGAATTTGTTGGAATAGTCACTTTCCGCAAATAGATGCTAAGAATAGAACGTGTAAAGTACTCATCTAACTTTTCACGATGTCCAACACTGCAGAAACACGCTCTTTATTATATCTTTATTTCTTTGCTTTAAATTTTAAAAAATAAAAAAAGAATACGAAGTTTATTCGACAAATTTCAGTGATACTCAAATTTTGTGATATTTAATCGATAGGCCTTATACATCAAAATTTTAAAAACGTAATTCTCAATTCTTTTTCTCTACCCTCTGCATTCATAAAATTAAAAAATGGGCTGTAATCAATGTGCCATGCACACCGATGATTTCATCATTATATGAGTAGAGAAATGTCATTTGAACAAAATTAAATAGCAGTCATTGTTTTGCCTCCGTTGGGAAAATTACATACTGATGAAAGAATCAATTTAAACAGAATTATTCGAAAAGACCTCATTATTTGATATATAAATGTAATTTTTTATTATGTTATAAAAATAAATTAATCAAAATATAAATTGAAAACATATTTTCTTACACTTTTATTAAGAGCATCATCTTTTCCTACGTCACTCACTTGCAAGACATTTTCGTTTCACCATAATTAAATGGATGTCAAATACCAGCGTAAAATTTATGAGTTTATTTAAATTTTTAATAGTATTATTTCATGTCAATTTATAAGTGAAATATTTAATATATTTGAAATTTATAAATTGGAATAACTAGAACACTGTAAAACAAGTTGGAAATTGCACGTCAAACGTGGCAAATGAGGTGCGTTCGTACTATAACTAGTTTATAAATATTTTTTTCACCGCACATTGTATACTGAATATATATTTTAGTGCACTTCATAAGTGCCTATCAATTTCATTCTGTTCGAAAGGCTGTAGCATCATTAAAATGCACTTGGAATAATTTTTCCCATTGGCCGTAATGTAACGGAAAACTTTTAACTATCCCTGTAATTAAACTATACATCCAATTTTCATAAAATTTGAAAAGACTCGACAAAATTTTACAACAATTATGCATTTAAAATTTCAGACCATTGGGTTGGGTAGTTTTTGCTCTGTTATATGCGGGCGGACGGACGGACAGACAGACAGATAGACGGACCGAGCGACGACTGTAGGCGTTACGTATTTATATAATTACGAACACAACTAAACAGACAAATGATTCATAATATACGAAAATATAATATAACCGAGAACGAAATTATAGAATAGCCTCTTCCAAGTTCTCACGATTCCTAAAACTGTACTTTATTATTAGCAACCTTAAAAATTAATATATTTCGAGATTTAAAGACAAATTTATAAAAACAGCTTCTTTTGCTGTCACGGATTTTCGGAAATGTTTCCGAGTAAATTTTATAGTGTACTAATCAGTTTTTTCAAACCAGAATATCGTTTTTTTTTTTTTTTTAATGCTATCAGTTCTGAATTAAACCATTTTAGCTGAGTAACTGACCGGCAACAAATAACATTAATTTTGATGTGAATGTAAATTTTGTTAATTTACCATGTTTACCTCTAAAAAATGTTTCTTGAACATGAATATTTTTACTTGAGAACTGATTTAATCCAAAAGATCTATGTTTTGGGTCAGAAAACTGACAAATACACTAAAAAAAAACTATTCGGAAACGATTCCGAAAGTCAGCGGTAGAAAACGAAAATTTGTTTTATAAATCTCTGTTTTAAATCACGAAACTATATTGGTTTCTGAAGTTTCTAAAAATAAAGAACGCTCTTCGGACCTGTGGGTAACTCGAAAGTGATTATTGCATATTACTTTCTTCTATATTTACAAGAAAAACGTACTGGATTCGTAAAAATTTTCCGGTTTTAGACGGATTTACACGTTTTAGGGGCCAGAGATCCCGTAAAACATGTTTTTACAAGATGTCTATCTGTGAGTCTGCGACTGTCTGTCTGTCTGTATGCGACACAAATTTTGTGGACGCTCCATTTCAAGAGCTAATGCACGCAATTTAATAAAATTTTCTAATCAGTTAGTCCCTGATATAAATTTGTGCTGATTACCTTTTGGTATACATCGCCCAACAGGAGGCGCTGCTATCCTGCATCTTTCACGATTTCCGCAATAGCTCTGTCTCAAGAACTAATGCACGAATTTTCATCAAACTTTAGATTCAGGTGTACATTCATAAATATTGGTGCTGATTATATTTCGGAGTAAATCGCCTAACAGGTCGCGCTGCTACGCTGCATTTTTTTATGATATCCGCCATAGCTCTATCTCAAGAACAAATGCATGAATTTTCAGCTAACTTCATATTCCATTAGACGTTGACACAATTTGTTTCTGATTAGGTTTTGGTGCTAATCACCCACTAGGTGGCGCTGCGATGTTGGATTTCTCACGATTTCGCAATTGCTCTATCTCAAAAACTAATGCACGGATTTTCATCAAGCTTCAGATTCAGTTAAACGTTGACATAAGTTGTTGCTGATTAGGTTTTGGTGTAAATTATCCAACAGGTGGCGCTGCGCTGCTATACTGCATTTTGAAGGATCTACATGATTTTAGCCATAGTCATATCTTAAGAACTAATGCACGGAGTTTCATATCTTAAGAATCCTTCTGATGGACATAGATTGTCATTTAATTTTGGCACTGTGCTAGCGAATTTTGAAGTACAGTCGAACCTCGTTATCCCGACATTCTAATAACCAGAAAAAAGTGTTGTCATAAGCGAAGTGTCGCAGTAACCAGAGTTGAAAAAAATATGTGTATAATAAGCTGTATTTTGAATTAATTAATGACAATTTTTAATTCATGACTGTTCTTGCAGTTTTAAGCAATAATACATTATTATTAAACAAAATAAACACAAAAACAAAATTGAAACTACTAAAAATCAGATTTATGACATTTTTTTATTGTTACAAGAAATACTGATGAATGGAGGTTTCCTTGTCCCTAGATGTGCTTCCTACAAATCTTTTCTCAATATTATACAATGAATTGTAATCATTATTCGTTGTTTCAGAAATGGATGTTTGATAATTTCTGATCGTTTCAATGCAATGCTCGATTCGGTTTTAGTCGGATGAAAAACGACCAGAACAAAAAGACCGCTAGTAGACTGAAACGTCTATCTGGAGCTTAAGTGGGTCATTCACAGTGTGTAGGTTTATTTATTCATATAACGATTTAAGTAAAATTTCTCATTCATCTCAATGGATATTTTAGACACTTTTGTGAAAAATTTGTCTTTACCGCATAATTTACGTGCTTATAAGCTGGATTAGGAATAATGGACAACTTTCCTAAACCGTTGGAATATCCGGAGTTGAAAATTATTCAACGACGCAAAATCCGGAGTTTATTTATCTTACAATCATATACAGAAAATCGGGACTTTGAAAAACTGACGAGATAAGTGGGGTGGCGTGAAAACCGGATGTCGGGATAACGAGGTACGACTGTATTAACATGTATCAGATAGAAGAAAGTTTTGAGATTGGCGCATCCGACTAGTTTTGTTCGTGATTATAGTATATTTTTCTAGATTAAGAAACATTTGTTTTGTTTGTTTTTTTCAATGTACAAACCATAAAGGTTGGGTAAAGTGCCCATATTTCGTCCTCTTTCCTAATTTCGTCCTCTTTAACTTCTCCGCGTCTGCAAAAGTGGCATCACTTATGATGCAAGGCGCAGGAGATGGAAGATAAATGGGGTCTGTATTGAAAGTTTCGTTCGCCAAGACGCATACATAAATTAAAGACGCTGAATTTCTTATTTTTAGAATACCTGAGTTCTTATTATGTCTTTTGTAGAACGTTATTTACTGTACTGTAAGTATTTATTTCTTATTCATTGGATATATTTTACGTAGGTATGATGCTGACAATAGCACACAGTGAGTTTTAGGACGCTCAGTTCATCTTACGGGAACTGAAGCTCCGCCATATTGGGAAGTAGCGTTTCCCAATTTCGTCCCTCCCCCTTGCAGTTCTTATTTTCGTCCCGAAAACGAAGTTGGGAATGCTTTTGTATGACAATTTGTTTAATTTTTCCCTAATATTTGGATGGCTAATGTTTCGTTATATTATTTTTCAGTTTGATAATTTGTACATTTCTTGGTGCCATACTTTAAATTAAATTACTTACTCATTCAGAAATAAATTTTGATTTAGTTATAAGTTATGCCTCGGAGTATTGGATTTTTTTTTTTTTTGGGGGGGGGGGGTGCGAAATTGGGACCATTTTTTTTCTCTTTTGTAATTTTAGATACTTTTGAAAAAACAATTTTTCGCATTGTTAAATGTGAATTTACAATCGCATTGTTACAATTGGTTTTACAATTGATTTTACAATTGGTTTAACAATCGCATTGTTAAATGTCTATGTGCGTGGGTAGTCTATGTATAGTCTATGTAGAATCCAAATTTGGTAGGATTTCACTGAAAATTACAACATTTAGGGCCTAAAAGTGACTGGGGGTACGAAATATGGGCACTTTACCCGAGGTCCATCCTTCAAAATCCATTTAACTTTTGAAAAACATAAAAATTTTCTTGCGGATGAATTCTAGACCTTTTCTTAGATATAATTATGAGAGCAAGAAAGGAAAACACTTTTATAAAACATTTAAAAAATATCAAAAAAGCATTTTTTCGTACTTTTGAGTCATTACATAAAGATGGTTCTCTGTTTTTTTTTTTTTTTTTTTTTTTTAATTTAAGCACGGCTATTCTTGATTTTCAAATCAATGCCATTAGTGATTCTTTAATGATCTTTACTGTAAGACATAATTCCTAATCCACATATAACTTTCATTACTCATTAGCAAATTTTAAAATGAGTATCTCAGAAATGAACTTACAGAAAAAGAGACATGTGAAATTATAAAGTTTTTAATGAATGTGGTAAATGTAATAGAGAAAATGTACTGATTTCAAATGGACCACATGATGTTGTGATATTTTTTTGCGATCGAAAAATTCTTATTGGACTAGAAAATTACCTGGAAGGACGAAAAACAGATTTGTCCATCAAATGAGGTCGACGGTAAAGAGGTTAATTCTCACTGAACTTCTTTGGATCGTTGGCAAAAAATGTGCTTTCGGCCTATACCGGGAAGAAATGGTAGCTGCCTATTCCTTGTTTTTAAGAAATCAGCTAAAACATATGAACATAAAATGCGTGTAACCTAATTATAGAAGATTTATTTCCAGTTTTCATTCATATGGAATTTGAATGAGAATTTTGCCAACTTTGCCAGCTATAGCTCCCTTTATGGCGGTATTTTTCGCCAAATTTGCTGATATTTTGCCAAGTGTTGCTAAGCTTGGCGAGAATTTATCATTGCAGAAATGAATATCTAGTTTTAAGCATATGAGGGTTGGAACAACAGTTACAACAATGAAAGAAATTTTTCTGGAAAAATAAGTTAATACTCCCATTTATTAATCCCATTTACAGAAGAATCCTACTGTTTTGTTTCAAAGTGTCAGCAACCCTAGAATTTCAAACTCCTATACCTCGGCCATTTTTTAAAATAGCGGCGAAACAAAAAATGCTCCAGAATCCTTTTATCAAAGATGAGCATTTAACAGAGAAAATGATAGGTTTTCTACTTTTTTGTACATTATTTTTTAATTTGAAATCTTTAAATAGCCACCATTTTAAAACAAGATGGCGGACGAAGTCGGTTGAGACCTTGGTATATCCCGTACACATGCTCTATCATCACATCCAAATCAGTTGATAAATACGAGTACTACCGTATGACACAAATTAGATATATATATATATATATACAGTGGGTGATCGGTTAACGAACTGTTTGGTTTACAAACAGATCGGTTAAAGAACACTTTCGCGAGAGATTTTTACGTTCGGATAACGAACGTCTCACAAAACAAAGCCAAGAAGAAGCTATGCTGTGTTTCAGATTTGTCGAGCTGCATTTAATTGCATATATTGTCGACTTAGAGAACATTTTTAACAGTTGTATACGTATGGCCCAATTAATTCATAGGTTACCGGGGGTTTGGGACCTACACTTTGAAGCCCCCAAATTGGAATGAACAGATCAGAAACATTAATTTTTATATTTTGTGCGGCTTTTTAAAGAAATATTTTTAATTGCAAATTAATCATTTTAATTGAAATTTAGGTCACAAATTATTAACAGGCTCTAGGCTCCAATTGAGCTTTATCGGGTCCTGCAGTAAAATCGATCTTTTAGAAAACTAAAGAGTTTTTGAAAGGTCAAAGTGAAAAATTGATATGATTGAATGTTGTAGTCAATGAATATAACCTTAAAACTTTTTACAAAGCGTATGTCATTTTTAGGTGCGTTCGTAATTATATAAATACGTAACACCTATAGTCGTCGTTCAGTCCATCCGTCTGTCTGTCTGTCTGTCCGCATATAACAGAGCAAAAACTACCCAACCGAATGGTCTAATAAATACAGTAAACCCAACTGGAGTGAAAAATTGGCCAGAGCCAGGAATCGAACCTGGGTCCACAGAGTACCAGTATTTATTTCATTTTCATTTTCCACGTGTTAGTCTTGCTATAGAAAAGTTACGACGTAATATTCACTTTTTTTTTTTTTAATTCGCTGAACTATTTATTTCATTTTCATTTTTCACGTGGAAATTTTTCAATAGAAAAGTAATTGTTGTATAAGAATTTTATTGTGGATTTTTAAATGTTGGCAACTGCTGTAACCAAAAATGTTTAAATTTGATAGGAAATTGCTGTTAAATTTATGGTTTTTTATTAATTAAAAATTAACTATAAAGTATTTCGATTCCGGATTACTTTAGTTGCATCGGCCGTGTTTTAATACACATATACAGACGTGGAAAAAAAGTAAACACCCCCAACTAACTCCTCAACAAATTATCATAGAAGAAAGTTACTGGTACCGAACGATTGGAAATAAAGTCTACTTTTCATTGATGTATATAAAATTTGCTTAGGAGGCCGTCTACATATTAAAACGAACCCAAACTTTATTTTTTACACTGACAATACCCAATTTTAACAAGATATTTCAAATCTCCGGTTCAAACTATGCCTAGACACCAAATTTCAAGTCATTTGATTGATAAGTTTTTGAATTATAAACATTCAAAATTTAGTGCTTCTAATGTTAAATTACATTTTAATACTTTTATTTATATCTCCTGAAATTATACTTCTAATAATACTTCTAGTACTTCTAATACTTCTAATACTTATACTTCTAATAATACTAAAGTACCCAAACATAAATACGTTGAATTTGCAATTTTTATAATTTTATGATATAAATTATGATTTATGAAATTAATACTCGAAAAAATTATGAATTGCAAACTACAATTTTTTTGATCGATTTATATTTATTAAGTCCTGCTTTATGAAAATCCAAAATTTCATATTTTTCTTCCAAGTAGTTTTCAAATTATGCTTAAAAAACGGCAAAATGATGATTTAAGGGGCCGTCTACGATAGAAGTGACTAGATTTTTGAAATTTCTTATGCTATCCTGTAATCTAACAGTCTTCAACGACTGCTTCAGTGGCGCTTTAGATGCCTTGATCAAGAAGGGGACTCTCTCAAACAACAATAAAGTACCGGACTTCAATTTGGATACAGCCCCTAAAATGAGCTCGTTTTAAAATAATTAATTTCTCGGGAACTGATCGTACGAATTGCATAAAAATTTGTTTTTAGGCTAATTGAAGGGTGTAGAGCTCATTTAAGCTGTCAGAATTGTGTACTGCTATTGAAAAAAATCAAAGTTTTGGTTCGTTTTAATATGTAGATGACCCTCTAATCAAATTTTATATACATCTTATATACATCATTTAAAAGCAGCCATTATTACCAATCGTGTGGTACCATTAACTTTCTTCTACGATAATTTGTTGAGGAGTTAGTAGGGGGTGTTTACGTTTTTTTGCCTACGACTGTATGCAACATTTCACAATTGTGACTTTCAAACTGTGGATTTGTATAGAATTACAGACAGAGTCAAATTTTCATTTTTATATAGGGTTATTCTAAATGATGGACTCATTTTCGAAAAATTGTATTTATTAAACTACAAATCCAAAACGAACAATCTTTATACCAATGAAAAGAAGAAGTTTCAAAGTTTTTTTTAAGACATTATAAATGTTCAATGCGTCCACCGTTTGCTGCACGGCAAACAGCTCACGAAAAAGCGTATCTGCTGTTACTGAGTACATGACTTTCAAAGCGGTGATAGTTCAGAAGCGGCCGGTAGAGTTCGCGCGGCAAGAGACCGCGATTTCGTTTCACTGTCAGTTGTGAGTGAGATGGCTACTGTGGAGCACAAGATTTTCGAGACGAGTTTGTTTATCGCGTAGATGTTTGCCGTGCAGCAAACGGGGAACACATTGAACATTTATAATGTCTTTAAAAAAAACTTTGAAACTTCCTCTTTTCATTAGTATAAAGATTGTTCATTTTGGGCTTGTACTTTAATAAATAAAATTTTTTGAAAATGGGTCCATCATTTAGATTAACCTATATATTAGACTAACTAAAGTAACCTGCGTTGCCCGGAATTTTAAGAATGTTTGTTTGGAAAAATCAATTTCAAAATTAAACATACAGTATAAAACTAACAACAAAAAGGCAGTCGAAGGGCCATACACATGATTCAAATGAAAACTGAATATAACTAGTCGGATGTGCCAATCCCAAAACTTTCTTCTATCTCTTACATGTTGATGCTTCAAAATTTGCCATCACAGTGCCAAAAGTAAATGGCAATCTATGGCGACCATGAGAATTCTAAAGATATGAAAGTACGTGCATTATTTCTTGAGCTATGACTATCACTAAAACCGTGTAAAACCTGCAAAATGCAGCATAGTGGTAACAGCTGTTGAGGGATTTACATTAAAACCTTATTCAGCAACAACTTATGTATACGTCTAACTAAATCTAAAGTTTGATGAAAATCCGTGCATTAGTTTTGGAGATAGAGCTATTGCGGAAATCGTGAAGAATGCAGCATAGAAGACAAGCAGCCACCTGTTAGGCTATTTACACCAAAACGTAGTAAGCACCAACTCATATCATAGACTAACTGAAACTGAAGTTTAATGAAAATCCATGCATTAGTTCTTGAGACAGAACCATTGCGGAAATCATGAGAAATGTTGTATAGCAACGCCACCTCTTAGGTGATTTACACCAAAACGTAATAAACACCAACTAATATCAAGGACTAACTGAATCTGAAGTTTCATAAAAATTCGTGCATTAGTTCTTCAGATAAAGCCATTCCGGAAATTGTGAAAAATGCAGCATAGCAGCGCCACTTTGTCAGTGATTTGCATAAAAACTAATTAGAACCAATTTATATCAGGAACTAACTAGATATAATTTTTTATTAAATTCCGTGCATTAGTTCTTGATCTAGAGCGCCCACAAAATTTTTGTCACATACAGGCAGAGACTGAGTCACAGGCTCACAGACAGATATTTTGTAAAAACATGATTTTCGGAATTTGATCCCTAAAACGTGTAGTAATACTGAAAAATATATCATAGCAGCGCCCCCTGTTGAGCGATTTACACCAAAAAATATACAGCACTAATTCATATCAAAGTATACCTGAATCTGAAGTTTGATGAAAATCCGTGCATTCGTTCTGGAGATTGAGCTATTACGGAAATCGTGAAAAATGTTCCATAGCAGCGCACCTGTTGAGCGATTTACACCAAAAACTAATCAGTACCAATTTATATTAGGGACTAACTGAATATTAATTTTTATTAAATTCCGTTCATTAATTCTTGAGATAGAGTGCCCACAAAATTTGTGCCACTGACAGACTCACAGACTCACAGACAGACATTTTGTAAAACATGTTTTTCGGAATCTCTGACCCCTAAACGTGTAAATCCGCCGAAAACCGAAAGTCGAGAAATTTCACGAATCCAATACTTTCTTCTTGTAAAGATAGAAGAAAGTAAAAATTATTTCAAAGCAGCTGCATAAACTATATTTCTTGTTTCTTGATTTGGGGCAAATAGACACAAATTTCTTGAAGAGCCAACTCTTGAGCACGCAACGTAAAACTGTCCATGGGGAAAGCAAGGTGATTCCAACTGCGTGTAAATATTAAACCTGTGCCTTATTAAAAAAAAATCATATCTTTAATTGAGTTTTTCACTAAGAATGTGCTTTAAGGACCTAAACCTTTGTGGAAATTCTAATGTGCACGCAAACACACGTACGTGTATGGAATAGATTTAAAAATGGCGAAAACAAATTCAGAGAGTTAATTTGTTATTAATTTGTTAATATGGCGAACTTTAAAAGTTTTGAAGTTCGCCATATTAACAAATTAATCGTGGATATTGCCAATAATAAGGAGTCTGGACGTAAATTTAATTTGCAAAAATATAAACTTTATACTATGCAATATATTCCAAGCTTTTTTGAGAAATTAAAATATAGCCTTAAGCGTTTCAATATCTGCTTAGTAGCAAAACTACCTCCGAAATTGAAGAATATCATTTGCGCTAAAATTGACCCAATTAGTTTTGAGAATTACTCAGGGGTGTATGAATTATTAGAGCAGACGGATCAAAGAATTACTATGTTAGTATGACTAGCAGGAAATTTAGGTAGCATATAGCTAAAAAGAGCATATAGCTGATAATAAACATAATAGAAAAACCGCAGCCCTAGCAAGATTTTATCAAGAAGAAACTATCCAAGTAAATTTCAATAATAGTAAAAAAAGTTTCCCATCCAGTCTATACTATCCATCCATTATAAAAGAAACCGTAGAGATTACAATGCGAAAAACTCGATATGTAACGATGCAGCATCATTTCATTTACCAAAAATATGGCTCGAGCTACTCAATGAGTATGAAAATAAAATAAAACAAACATCCATATCAAATAATAAAATGTAACGTACTTAATATGAAAGAAAACGTGGAAAACTGAATGATGGCGTGTCATAGACCGTGCAAATTTAGAATAGATTTATTTATTTGTTTTTGAAAATGACTCGGGGTGAGTCGAAACATGTCAACAGTCGAAATAAACGTATTTTTACTGGCTTTAAAGTTTTGATTTATACCTTTTAGCATTTTAAATTAATATATTATTACAAGGTGTTATTTGCTATGGATCTATTTATTTCTTTTTCATTTTTCACGTGGAAATCTTCCAATGGAAAAATTCTGACGTAATATTCACTTTATATAAAAAAAAAAAATTCGTTAAACTATTTATTTCATTTTTCACTTAGAAAAGTAATTATTTTGGTAAGAATTTTATTGTGGATATTTAATTGTTGGCAGCTGCTGTAACAAAAATTTTTAAAAATTGATAGGAACTTGCTTTTAAATTGGTCGTTTTTTATTAATTAAAAATTAACTATAAAGTATTTCGATTCAGGATTACTTTAGTTGCCTCGGCCGTGTTTTAATACACATGTACGTAACATTTCACAATTCTGGCTTCCAAACTGTAGATTTTTATAGAATTACAGACAAACAGACAAATTTTACTTTTTATATATTAGATAGCGGCGCTATAATTATTATCATTTTAATAAAGGCACTTTACTATGTGAAATTTTCCATAAAAAAGTTTCAAAATTTAGCTCGTAGGAAATTCTCTATTTTTCTATTATATATTGCGCTATCTGTTTACAAAATTGTTTAATTATTGTTGAAAATAATCACAGCATTACATTAAATTCTTATTAATTTCTTTTTGTACAACTATGTTTATTGTGATTGGTTGTTTAATGTAGCTTTCTTTCACGGCCGCCAATTCTCTGCCATGGGCCTTGCAAAATCTATAAATACCTGTAAATTTTCTGTTTTCTTTCAGTATGTTTGTGTAATTGTTCTTGTTAATATCAAATATACTCACTTCGATCCACGTCTTTATGTCTGCCTTTTTATTTATTTTAAAATTTAAAATTAATTTAAAATTAATTTAAAATTAATTTATTTATTCATTTTTATTTGAAATATTTCTTTTTTTATTGCAGAACTTATTTCCGCATGCTCTAAACTGAATAAATACCAAAAGTTTTTTTTAAATATTTCAAATAGTTTAGCTTATAGAGCGTTTCAGACACGTGCATTTTAATTATAGCCACCTAGTATACGTTTTACTTCAAAACATGTAAAATATTATATTTCATTTATAGTTAATTACGCTCGTATTCACGAATAACTTCGGCCGAGGGTTAAACCACGGGTGCAGTAGGTTGGTATTTTCAACCGGGATTTGAAAACTCGTATTCACCGTTTACTCCAGATGAAAAGTTACCCAACTAAGAGTTCTGTAACCCCGGTTGAATGAAAATGCTTATTGGTTGTGTTCTTATTAGTTTTTTAAAAAAATCACGTCTTGTTCGGTTTCGCATCGAGACATCATTTTTTTTTTTTGGAAGAAAAGCTCCGAAAGAAAAAAGGAAAAAAAGAAAAGAAAGATTCGTATATAGTGTGGATTTTTCTCCCCCCCCCTCCCCCCACACACAAAATGTATGGACAAAATAAAAACCTGTAATCACTAAATATGGATCAACTTAATTTAATTTCTTGAAAGTTTTTAATATTTTTAAATAATTCTTTTTTTTTTTTTTGGATAAATGAGTTAGGTCAATGATATGAAACGTGTTAACTGCTAAAATAAATGTTAGAATATTCTTTTTCAAAATAAATTTTCGCATAGTTGCTAAAAAAGAGAACTTGATTTGGACCAAAACTAATGAAACTTGATTTGAAAAAAAACTTTTTTTTTCAATAGCAATTAATTAATAGCTCTAATTAGTAATTAATTAAGAAATTTCTGATAAGTAAAATATTAAAAAGGAAAAAAATGAAGAAAGTAGCCTGTTGTACTTTATATAGACTCTTTCTTTTATTAGTATAGACGGTATCCATATGTATTAATTTTATTGTTTGGATTTTCAGCGAGATTGATTAATTCTAATTGAATTAAATTGTAATTAACATTCCAGGTTGATGGGAAAATGTAGTGAAATAATATTAACAGAACTGCAGAAAAAGTGGAGCAGATGATTCTGGCGGTGCCCCGGCACCAGGCACGAAGTCGCAGAGGTGCTCCATGGGCACATCTAGTTATCACTTCCAATCGATTGATAAACATTGTTCATTTAAATAGTCGCTAAATAAAACTCCACACTTCCTTTAAGTTTAAACTGTGTACAGTGGCTGTAAGGCTCGCATTAACTTTAATATTTGCGAAGCACGGTTATTGACGGTCGCCAAACAGTGAACTCTCGCCAAAGCAGAACTATTCGAACTGGAACAGGCAGCAGTGGCCGTGGAGATCGTGGAGTGAGAGGATGGAGTGAAAATCAGTGGTGTGTCGCCCTGATTGTTTTTGATAACTTCGGCATCTTAATGTCTTTGTGAAATAGTGTAAAGCATCCAAAAGTTAATGTTATAGTATTCGTTGTGTGTGTGTGTTTGTCATGTTAATAAACAAGTGTTCGTCACTCCGGCAGTTCTTATTTTAGCAGTGTGTATTAGCAGTGTTTTAGCATCTCCGGTATTATTTAATGTAATAAATAATTGTAAGTAAAGTCACATGACAATATTTAAATTATTTTTTCATAAGATAAACTCTTGAACAATAGACATTTTTTCCTGACTCCATGTATTTATTTTTTTTGGTTCAGACGAAAAACGTGAGATGTTCGAGGATATTATTTAGGTTGTTATTATGGTTTTGAGATGTGTATTCGTAGTGGCTGTAATGTGATTGTCTAAATAAATGTTTTGTGTGTTTTTTAAAGAAGTTATGTTTATAGTAAAATAATTATCATTATTTTAACTAAAATGTTAGAAAATAGATAACAAATTGGTAGCAGAGCGTGGTTTTAAAGCGAATTTTATATTTTGAGTGTACAAGTAAGAAGAGTAAATAAATATGAATTGTATGAACTAGGCCTAATACAAGTTAAGAATTTGTTCCATTGGACTAATCGCCAATAGAAAAAATTTAAGAGGTAAGAATTTTATATGCATTTAAAAATAGTTTGGAAGATAAAGTATTTTAATTATGTGTGAATCCAATATGTTTGGAATTCCTAGAATAGAGCCGTTAACAAGTAAAAATTATACATTATGGAGTATGCGAGTTGAAGCTTTGATTAAATCAAAACATTTATTTGATGTTATCGAAAATGATGAACCGGTAAAAAATGAAGGGGATCCCGATAGTTTGAAAGCGCATAAAACATGGTTAGAAAAGAATGATGAAGTTTACGGTATAATTATATTGACGTTGTCCGCAGAACAAATGATGGCTGTTAGAGGGATTAAAAAAGCTAAGGATTTATGGCAATTACTGAAAAAGCGTTATGCGGGAATTGAAAATCAGAGAAGAATTCAGTTAAAAATTAATCTTGCGAGAATAGAGAAAAACGAAAGAGAAACAATAGAAGAATATTTGATAAGAGCTCAAGGGATAGCTAATGAAATATTAGAATTGGGTACAGAGATTGATGAATGCGAATTAATAAGATTTATTATAGAAGGGCTCCCAAAGAAATATAGCGAAGTAACAACTGCGATATCATCAAACCCAAATATAACTTATGAAGTAATGCGAGAAACTTTGTTGAGATATGAAAGAAAATATGATAAATTTCGAGAAAACGAGTCTAAAGCATTTAGGGCTAATGAAAAGAAAAAGGTTTTATGTTTTGCTTGCGGAAAGCCAAATCATATAGCGCGGAATTGTTATAGTAAATCGAATATGACACACTCGCGAAATGATAGGGAGTATTCACCTAAGAAAAATTTTCAAAATTATTATAGTAATAAAGTTCAAGATGTAAGAGAATACTCACGCAATAATAAGAATTATAATAAGAATAATAATGTTTCAAACAAGAAGGCAAAAGAATATACATGTTTTACAAATGAACATGCATCGCAGTCAAATGAATTCAATAGAAATGAGTGTAAAGAATCTGAAAATAATAGGGAAATAACCTGGATGTTAGATTCAGCTTGCACTTCGCATATGACGCATAAAGAAGATATTGTTGTAGAAAGAAAACCTGAAGATGTAGAAATTGCAACTGCTGACAACGAGCGATCAATACAAGCGAAATATCGTGGAAATGTTCATGTTACGTCTTACGATAAGAAAAGTGGCGAAACAAAAATAAAACTTACAGAAGTTCTTTGCGTACCTAATTTAAGAGAAAATTTAATGTCAGTTCCAAGTTTAGTCAGAAAAGGAAAATAATGTGATATTTGATAATGAAGGAGCAGCCATTTATGAAAAGAATACAGGCGAATTAATAGCTAAAGGAACATTCGAAGATAATACATTTAAAATAAACTTAGCTGTACGAGAAACAGATGAAGACAGAAATGAATCTTGTTTACAGACAAATGAATCAAAGAAAGAATTATGGCATAGAAGACTTGGGCATATAAATTATGTATACTTACAAAGAATGTCGAGAGAAAATCTTGTAAGGGGATTAGAGAAGATGAATGGTGAAGAAACAAAATGTGAAATATGTATTCAAGGGAAATTAACAAGAACACCATTTAATCATGTGATAGAAAGAACAACACGCATTTTAGAAAGATTACATGTTGATTTATGTGGACCAATGAAAGTACACTCATTGGGAGGGAGTAAGTACATGCTAATGGTAGTAGATGAATATAGTAGAAGATATTTTGTAGATTTTTTAAGAAGTAAAGATGAAGCAAAAGAAAGAATTATAAATATAATAGAGAGAAGAGAAAATGAAACCGGCAAGAAAGTAAAAGCGGTTAGATCAGATAATGGTGGTGAATTTACTAATGAAGAGCTCGTGAATTATTACAAAAGGAAGGGCATAAAGAATGAAAGAACCACAATTCATAGTCCACAAAGTAACGGGATTGCAGAAAGGGCTAATCGGACTGTTATTAATACTGCAAGAACATTGCTGATAGAAGCAAAACTACCTTTATCCTTTTGGGCCGAAGCAGTATCAACAGCTGCTTATATACATAATGTTACTCCAACAGCTACGAGAAAGAAAACGCCATTAGAATTATGGTCAAATAATAAACCAACAGTAAAGCATACGAGAGTATTTGGATGTAAAGCTTTTTATCGCAACGATGATATCAATAAAAAGAAATTTGATGTAAGAGCAAAACCAGCAGTGTTTATCGGATATTCAAGAGATCGGCGAGCATACAGATTGTATGATTTAAAAGAAAAGAGAATACGTGAAAGCAGAGATGTAGTATTTATAGAAGAAAAAATGGGATATGAAGATATAGCTAACAAGGAAGAAATGACTGATGAATTTGAATACATCAACATTACCAATAATAAAAATGTAATAGATGAACAAGAAGATAATAATTCCGATGAAAATGAAGAAGAGTTAAATCAGAAAAAAGAAGCAATTGCGTTGTCAGATGATTTGAATGATTCTGCGACAGAAGAATCTGAAGTAAATCATATAATTGATGAAAACAAGGAACAGCAAGAAAAAGAAACTAATGAGAATAAGTTGTTTGAAGAACCTAGAAGATCATCACGAATTAGGAAACCCAATCCAAAGTATTTAGCGAATCTAGTGCACGAGGAAGTTCCAAAGAATTACAAAGATGTATTAAATTCTAGAGATAAGGATAAATGGATAGAAGCAATCAAAAAGGAATTACACTCATTAGAAGAACACAAAACGTGGAAAATCGTTGACAACCCAAAAGATGTGAAGGCACTGAGAAGCAAATGGATTTTTACTGTAAAAGAAGACGGTGAAGATGTAAAATATAAAGCAAGATTAGTAGCCGACGGATCAAGACTTAAATTTGGAACAAATTATCAAGAATCGTATAGTCCTGTAATGAAAACTGAATCATTTAGAACTTTATTGGCAGTCGCAGCGATGAAAGGTTACAAAACTAGATTTTTCGACGTAGAAACAGCATATCTGAATGCAGATCTAGAAACTGCAATTTATATGAATCCGCCTGAAGGTCTACAAATTGAAGGAGGGAAAATATTATTGGTAACAGGAAATTTATATGGGTTGCCAGAAGCAGGAAGATGCTGGTATGAAAAATTAGTTAATATATTTGATAAAATTGGGTTACAGCCCTGCAAAGCAGATCCATGTGTGTTTTTTAATAAAAATGATAATAAATTTATTGCAGTTGGATTATATGTCGATGATGGAATAATCGTTAGTGAATCCGAAGAATTAATAAATAAATTGATACAAAAATTGAATAAAGAAGCAAAAATTAAAGAGTTGAAGAAAAACATTAAATTCCTTGGTATTGATATTGAAGAAAATAATGGAGAATTTTTGCTAGGGCAAGCTAAGTATGCAGAAAAAATCTTAGAAAGATTTGATATGGAAAATTGTAAAAGTGTGAAAACCCCTGGTGTTTCTGGAATAAAATTAGATGAATATGAAAATGAAAATAAAATTGATGAAACACTATATCTAGAAATGCTTGGAAGTATAGGATATCTAGTAAGAGGAACAAGGCCAGATTTAGCTTTCACTTTAAGTAATTTGTCTCAATATGCAAAAGATCCTAGAGAAATTCATTTACAGGCAGTGAAGAGAGTTTTGCGGTACATTCAAGGCACTAAAAACTACAAACTTCGAATTAAAAATAAAAAGGGCCAATTATCACTTTGTTCTGATGCTAGCTGGTGTACTACACGGGATTCAAAATCATTTGGTGGATATATCGTAAAGATAGGAGAATCACTGATTGAATGGAAAAGTAATAAACAGAAACTGGTTGCGCTTTCTACAATGGAATCTGAACTTTTAAGTTTATGTGATGCTGTTTGTGAAGGAAAATGGTTAATGGGCCTCTTGGAAGAGTTAAGCCAGGAAGAAATGGTGAAGCGTCCGATAGAAATCAATACTGATAGTCAATCTGTAATTGATTGGATTAAAAACCCAAGAGTGAATAATCGCAACAAACATATAGGTAGAAAATATCATTTTGTAAAAGATGAAAGAGCGAAAGGAGAAATTGAAACAAAATATGTAAATTCGTCTGAACTGGAAGCAGATATAATGACTAAGAATTTGAGCTATGATGTCATGAATAAACATATTACAAGTCTCGGAATTACTGAGGATTATTGACATGCGAAAGGAGGGATTTGTAAGTAAAGTCACATGACAATATTTAAATTATTTTTTCATAAGATAAACTCTTGAACAATAGACATTTTTTCCTGACTCCATGTATTTATTTTTTTTGGTTCAGACGAAAAACGTGAGATGTTCGAGGATATTATTTAGGTTGTTATTATGGTTTTGAGATGTGTATTCGTAGTGGCTGTAATGTGATTGTCTAAATAAATGTTTTGTGTGTTTTTTAAAGAAGTTATGTTTATAGTAAAATAATTATCATTATTTTAACTAAAATGTTAGAAAATAGATAACAATAATAAACCTTTTTCTAAGGTTAAGAAGATAATAAACGAGAAACCTTTTTACTAAGAAGGTAATAAGAAATAGAGGAGAAAACGTTTTACTGGCGCAGCACGGTAGGATAGTTCTTACGGGGTTTTGTAATATCAAAGAGGTAAGAGTCTTGTTCGTTTTTTATGCTAGCCCACAAATAAAATTATATTATTATGTTACGCTGTAAAATAATTACAAATATTATTGTGTATATTCATAACAAACAGAATGAATGATTAAATGAAGGTTATTAAAATTACTTATCATTAGATTGAGTATTCCTTTTAATGTAAAATTTGAAACGAAAGTTGTACTGATTGTTGCATCTGAAATTTCATTAAATAAATAAGGTGTATATTGCATTATAATTTAAATATGCAGTAATGTTAAAATAAGATAAATGTAGTGTAAAATAATGGAAATATTTCACTGATATGTGATTAAAGTTCAATTGTGATTGCGTAAAATATTATGGAATTTTTTTATCTTTCTTCTTAAATGTTTTCGAAAAACTAAACAGGTGTGAATATTTTGTTTTTATGCTATTGCATAAGAGCAAAATAAATAAATGAGATTAATATTATAATTTGAAAGTGCTTTGGAAATACTTACATTACCTACTTAACGTTGACGTAATAGAATTATCGAATATGTTTTCTTTTTAATTTGTGTTATTTATCACCTTTGCAATTTGAAAATGCTGGAGGATAATTAAAGTTGGGTTTATTTATGATTTCCTCAATTTACAAAAAAAAAAAAGTGTTGTTTATTTCATATTTTATTAGATGTGGAATCGATATTTTTATTATTTGATTGTGCAACCAAGTTTTGTAGGTTGAAAATAGTGATTACATTTTTTTTTTTTTTTTTTTTGCTGTTTGTTTAAGAAGGCTCTTTCGTAGATCGGAATTAGTATTTTTTTTTCTTCATGCTTTATTTAAGTATCCTGAGTTTCGTAAATCGAAACTAGTGTTATGAAGGCATTCCTTTAAGAGTGTTATTTTTTTAAAATCAAAACTAACATTATGATTGCAATTGCATTTATGTGCACGGAGTGTTGAATCGAAACAAATATTATGAGTGCATGTGTTATTTTTAGACATTGAATGTACGTCCTAAATTGTAATTCTTTGGGCGTTCTATTATTTTAGGGTTAATGGTTAATGAAAGCAATTTGGTGAAAGGGAATATTAGTACATTTTAATTATTGTTAAATGTGTTCTTTTTTTTAACTCATTAAAACGAAAGTAAACAATTGATTTAATTATGTGTACATATATGATTTTTTTTTCGTAATATTTCGGAAAGTTCATTTTGGATAGATTTAAAATACCGTTGATAGAATTATTTAATTAAAAGATTGAAATAAGTAATTAAATTCCAAAACGTTCTATTGAAAAATTATTTGAATGATTGGTTATAGTTATATTTTTTGGTGGGAATTAATAAGTCGTGTGGTTTATTACGCTGTCTTTAATTCATTACTAGTATTTTGAATTCGTTAGAATATATATATATATTTTTTTTACCATGGCATTCCTGGGTAGGGGCAGGAAAGAAGATCTAATCGAGCTAGCAACAGAACTGGGTATAGAAGCTAGCATGGTAAATAAGAGGGCAGATATTAGGAAATTAATATCCGAAAATGAAAATTTCGTCGAAGATGAGGCCAAAGTATCTCTGAGTAGAATCATAGAAGATAGAATTCAGCGTGAGATAAAAGAGGAAGAAGAACGAATTCGGAAAGAAGAAAGAGAGGATCGAATCCGGAAAGAAGAAAGAGATCACGATCTCGAAATGAAACGGTTGGAATTAAGAAGAAGTAACGTAGATTTGGGTGAAGTAGTTGAAAATTCAAACGAAACAAGGTCTAGAGTGCAACTGATGCCGATAACTCCTAAATACGACGAAAAAGTAGACGAAATGCAACTGTATTTAGTAAACTTTGAGCGTCGGGCGGCAATGGCGCGTGTACATAAATCAGCATATTTATTGGGACTGTTACCAACATATATGGCTAATAATATAGCTCGAGAGCCTCCTGAGAGAGCCAATGACTATGATTTCGTAAAGGATATGTTATTAAAGCGTTACAAGCTAAATCCCGAAAAGTTGAGGCAATTATTTTTCCGGCATCAAAAGGGGCCAGAAGAGTATTGGAGAAGCTACAGTCATGCATTGAACAATTATTTCAACGAATGGATAAACAAATTAAAAGTTGAGAATTTCGACCAATTAAAGAAATTATTGGTGGCGGACCAACTCAAATGCAGAGTACCAAACGAAGTGAAAGAACACCTCTTGTATCAATGGAATAAATTGATTGACCCTCTAGAAGTAGCAGAAAAAGTTGATGAATACGAAAGTCTGAGAGACGGGTTCAAGAAAAGCTCAGTCCATACTAAGCCAAAGGATGTTCCTCGATGGCAACTGGAAGAGGAAAATAAGTACAAATCAAAGGAAAGTTTCGAAAATACCAAAAACAGTCATTTTGTAGGCACAACTAAATATCGAGGAAACGACAAACAATTGGATAAAATGAAATATCATGGGACTTATCAAAAGTATAGGGATTCCATGGCGTTTAAACCGACATGTTTTGCATGCGGAGATTCAACTAATTTTGCACGGGTTTGTCCTGAAAATAATAGTCAGAGAACACGAAGAAGAATTGAAAGTGCTATTAGTAATTTGGTTACCACAGAAGGAACTATAGCAAATAAAGAGGTGTTGTCAGCTCGAATCACAGGGCCGGTATTGTCACCGATTAAAACAAATTCGGTAAAGTGTGATGAACTGGAAAGACTAGAAAAAAGGAATACCAACATTTTACTTAAAACGAATTCAGAAGTTTCTGAAACTACTAGAATTGCTTCTCATCAAACTGAATCTGAAGCGAAGGAGGAAATTGAGAATCTGAAAACAGTTCACCGAAAAGAAATAAATAAATTAAGTGATTCTCTTGAAAAGTATAAATCTGATGCTAATGAGGCTAAAGAAACATTAAAATATGCTAATGAGGTCCTTGAAAATTCGAAAGAAATTATTGAAAAACAGAAGAAAGAAATCAATTCAATAGGGGAAGAATGTATGTTTCTGAAAGAAGAATTATCAAAAGTGCAGTCCGAAAAGAAAGACTTACAAACAAAACTGCAATCTTTAACAGAAACCCTTGAATTTCAGAAACAGAAAGGATCCGAATTTGCTAATGAACTAAACAAAGTCAAAGAACAAGCTGGAAAGTTCGATTTATTACAAGCAGATTATTTAGCCTTCAAGAATGAAGTGGTTATGTTGGAAAAGACTAACCGTGATTTAGAAGAAAAACTTTGGCTTGCTTATAAAAAGTCTGAATGTGAAATGAATTTTAAGGAACAATTCGAGAGCCGAAAGTTAGAAGTTCTTAGGACTATACATTCACAAAAAGATGAATTGAAAAAACTGAGATGTGAGAAAGGGAAATGTTATCATGAATTCAATGATCTTAAAAATGTGAAGAAAAATTTTAAGAACAAGCTTGACACAATTTCTTTTGAAATTGAACTTGAAATGAAGTTTAACGAACGATTAGAATGTGAGTGCAAATGATTAGAAGAAGATGTTAATACCATCATTTTTCAAAAGAATAGAACAGGGAAATATAGAACCAAGAACAGAAAGTGTAATGATGAATTAGTCAAGTTAAAAAAAATTAACAATGATCTTCAAAACAAGCTGAATGTTACCATTTCCCAAAATGAGGATGTCTATGAGTTTGTGCAAGTACTTGACAAATGTGAGATTAAAGAGACTTATAAAATTGAAGAAATGCAGTCTAATTTGAAACAGTTGAAGGAGAACTTTGCGGTTAGTCCTGTTAATCACGAAAAAGAAAACACAGTCTTGCAGCAGTTGATTGCTATCTTAGAAAAATATGAAGCGGTATCTAGAACCAAATTAAAACAATGTCATACGACCAACTTTAAGTATAGTGAGCAGATTATGGATTTAGAAAGTAATCTCAAAGCAAAGGAAAAAATTATCCATGTCCTGAATAATGATATTCATGGTCTACATAAAGCATACAAGTATTTAAAAACATTTTCAAAGGAGCAACAAGCAGAAATACAGAAATTTATGCCTGCAAGTGAGAAAATGAAAATACGGCTGGCAAAGTATAATAATTTAAATAATTCATTAAAGTATGATCTTATTCAGATTGAAGCGGAAAAGAACAAACTTGAAAATGAGTATAAAAATTTGAAAGTTAAGGAAGAAACATCTAAAAGTGTTTATGATGAAGAACATCACCTGAAAAACAAAATGCTTGAAAGAATTTCGAGAAAAAGAAAAGAAGAGACTGTTTCAGACGAAAAGTCACCAGATTTCACAGTGCTGAAAGAAGTTAAAAATCTAGAAGATAGAGGAAGAATTAGAAGAGATGCTTAGCAGTCAGAAAAAAATACCAAAAATAAGAAGAAAACAACAGAAATAGTTGAAATTCAGGATGATACAAGAAGAAACAGAAAAACTTCTGAGCAGTCAAAAGTTAGTATAGAAAATAGGAAACAAAAATCAAAAATATTCGACACTCGTAAAGACAAAAGAAGAAATAGAAAGGCAATTGAGAAAAAAGAAATTGCTACTGACAGCAAGAAATATATAGGTGAAGTTTTACAGGCCTTTCGGGAAATAGGTCTTACAGTAATCCTGGAAAAGTGTGATTTCGGAAAAAGGGAAGTAAAATTTTTAGGGCATATAGTTGGATCAAGAAGACATGTCCCAGACCCAGAAATGGTGGAAGCTATGAAGGAACTAGCGGCTCCTACCAACAAGAAAGAATTGAGAACAGTTCTGGGGATAGTAAGTTATTATAGAGACTATATACCGAACTTTGCAAGCATCGTACTACCTTTATCCAACTTGACAAAACAGAGAGTTCCCAGGGATTGCCACATGGGGCCAAGCTAGCTCGCTGGGCATTAGCCCTTCAAAGATATAATCTAAAAATTACCTATAGGAAAGGAAGTAGGCATGGTAATGCTGATGCACTTTTTAGATTCCCTTAGGGAAAGATATAAATTTATCGTATAATGATTGTATTATTATATATTTTGATATTTTATGTTATGTTTAATTACGACTGTTTCCATTATTATTATATATATATATATTTTTTTCATTTAAGTGTTTAAAAAGTTTGGGCTAGCGAACAGGCTCTTTCCTTTAACAATGTATTTGTGAAACTAACTGTATTTTTCTCAGCAGCATAGTCTCTAAGGAGAGCTATGTGCTCCTTAAGGAGGGACGTGTAAGGCTCGCATTAACTTTAATATTTGCGAAGCACGGTTATTGGCGGTCGCCAAACAGTGAACTCTCGCCAAGGCAGAACTATTCGAACTGGAACAGGCAACAGTGGCCGTGGAGATAGTGGAGTGAGAGGATGGAGTGAAAATCAGTGGTGTGTCGCCCTGATTGTTTTTGATAACTTCGGCATCTTAATGTCTTTGTGAAATAGTGTAAAATATCCAAAAGTTAATGTTATAGTATTCGTTGTGTGTGTGTTTGTCATATTAATAAACAAGTGTTCGTCACTCCTGCAGTTCTTATTTTAGCAGTGTTTTAGCATTTCCGGTAATATTTAATGTAATAAATAAGAAAACTTTTTCTAAGGTTAAGAAAATAATAAATGAGAAACATTTTTACTAAGAAGGTAATAAGAAATAAAGGAGAAAACGTTTTACTGTGGCGATATTTTATAAGATGTTATTTTAAAGAACACAAACATTATAAACCTTTTAACACTACTAGTGTATGGATTTCCATTCAATACACAAAATCGAATAAGGTCTTTTTAAAATCATAAATGAATTCTGAACACTATCTTTACAAATAAATGTGAAATATTACAGAAAGTTGAATTTTTATTGACCACCTTTTAGGACCCCCCTCCCCCCCATCCCTTCCAGCCCTTTGTATGAGAATTTCTCCATTATCAGATTTACAAGATCAAAGCTATTCACTTGATAGTCTTTGACTATTTTTTGGATAAATTAGCCTAGTACTTACGAAATATTATTACATGCACGCAGACACCTGTTTTTGGATGCAGTGTTCCATTTGAAAGAACGTATTTATTTAGAAAATGATATTTTATTTTCTATATTTTTTCTAGCTTCTTAATGTTATTTCTTCTATCTTCAATAGAAGAAAGTATTGTAATCGAATTTTTTTCGACTTCCGGTTTTCGTCGGATTTACACGTTTTAGGGGTCAGAGATCCCAAAAAACATGTTTATAGAAAATGTCTGTCTGTCCGTGTGTCTCTCGCCATTCTACCATCAAAAAATGTATGAAGTTATGCATAGAATAGAACTAATTTATTTTTAAGTTTTTGGCTATAGCAAGCCCTCCCTTAATTAAAAAAAATCGGCCGAAAGGGGGCGCTGTAATAGCAATTTTGTGCGATTTTGAATATCGTACCATCGAAAAGTGTATTAAGTTATGCATAGAACTGAACTAAAAGTTTCTTAAAAGTTTTCGGCTATAGCAAGCAGGTCCTCCGTTAATTTGGAAAAAATCCGCCGGAAGGAGGCGCTGTAATAGCGATTTTGAATATTGTACCATCGAAAAGTGTATGAAGTTATGCATAGAATTGAACCATTTTTTTTTAAGTTTTTGGCTATAGCAGGCAGGTCCTCCCTTAATTTGGGAAAAATCCGCCGGAAGGGGGCGCTGTAATAGCGATTTTGAATATTGTACGATCAAAAAGTGTATGAAGTTATGCATAGAATTGAACCAACATATTTTTTTTTAAGTTTTTGGCTATAGAAAGCAGGCCTTCCCTTAAGATGGAAAAAATCCGCCGGAAGGGCGCGCTGTAATAGCGATTTTGAATATTGTACCATCGAAAAGTGTATGAAGTTATGCATAGAATTGAACAAAAAGTTTTTAAAACGTTTTTGGCTATAGCAAGCAGGTCCTCCCTTTATTTGGAAAAAACCGGCCGGAAGAGAGCGCTGTAATAGCGATTTTTGTTCGATTTTAAATATTTAACAATCGAAAGTGTATGAAATTATGCATAGAACTGAACAAAAATTTTTAAAAATTTTTTGGCTATAGCAAGCAGGTCATCCCTTAATTTGGAAAAAATCCGCCAGAAGGGGTCGCTGTAATAGCGATTTTGAATATTGTACCATCGAAAAGGGTATGAAGTTATGTATAAAATTGAATCAACATATTTTTTTTTTAGTTTTTGGCTATTGAAAGCAGGTCCTCCCTTAATTTGAAAAAATCCGCCGGAAGGGGGCGCTGTAATAGCGATTTTTGTGCCATTTTCAATATTGTACCATCGAAAAGGGTATGAAGTTATGCATAGAATTGAACTTAAATTTTTTTTTAATTTTTTTGGCTATAGCAAGCAGGTCCTCGCTTAATTTTGAAAAAATGGGCGATTTGTGTGCGATTTTGAATATTGTACCATAGAAAAGTGTATGAAGTTATGCATAGAATTGAACAAAATTTTTTTTAAAGTTTTTGTCTATAGCAAGCAGGACCTCCCATTATTTAGAAAAATCGGAGGGAAGAGGGCACTGTAATAGCAATTTTTGTGCGATTTTGAATATTGTACCATCGAAAGTGCATGAAGTTATGCATAGAACTGAACAATTTTTTTTTTAATTTTTTGGCTATAGCAAGCAGGTCCTCCCTTAATTTGGAAAAAATGGGCCGGAAGGGGGCACTGTAATAGCGATTTTTGTGCCATTTTCAATATTGTACCCTCGAAAAGTGTATGAAGTTATGTATAGAATTGAACCAAATTTTTTGTGTATGTTTTTGGCCATAGCAAGAAGGTCCTCCCTGAATTCGGAAAAAATCCGCCGGAAGGGGCGCTGTAATAGCGACTTTTGTGCCATTTTCAATATTGTACCTTCAAAAAGTGTATGAAGTTATGCATAGAATTGAACCAATTTTTTTGTGTATGTTTTTGGGTCATGGCAAGAATATCCTCCATGAATGTGGATAAATTCCGTCGGATGGGACGCTGTAATAGCGATTTTTGTGTAATCTTCTTAAATTTTCGTAGTTTTATTGTACACCAGTGTCTCTTGAATCGACGGGAACTTCCCATCCTGATAAACCGGCTATTTGTGATTTTAATAAATATCATCATCGAACTTAAATCGTTTTTACTTCGATTAATTGACTGAAGCAGAAATTTAAGATAAAATTCAAAGTTGTTATAGTATTAAGCTAATAAAAATGAAATATTGACATCTGTAACAAAATTTTGAATTATTAAAATATATGAGATAGAAGAAAGTTTTGGGATATGCACATCCAACTAGTTTTTTACTCACTTAGATATCACTTTATTAGATGTAATAAGAATTTTAGTTAGAATAGAAATAAAAAGTGAGATTTTATTTTTTTTAATGATTGATTAATGATAGATAGATTTATAGACTAGATAGGCAGAGTAATGATAGTTAGTAATCTAACAAAACAGCTCGAATTCTTTATTGATAATTTCGTATAATTTTACAATATCTAATAAATAAAATGGCTGTCTTTTGTTTGTCAATCAGTGGAGAAGAACATGCCCGCATTTGCACCACCGTAGTCTTTTGTTTGTGAATCAGTGGAGAAGAACAAGCCCGCATTTGCACCACCGTACCCATTCCCTGTATTTTTTTTAAGTGTCATTTTTTAATTAAAGTAAATTAAAGTGTTACTCAAGATGCTGAGTAAGTTATAGAAATATGAAGGAAGTTTAAAGTATATTTTACCAAAAATCGAAGAATGTATGTATTCTCATATATATATATATATATATATATATATATATATATTATCTGTAAATTTTCTAACTGGTTTGTTTATATTTATACATATATCTCTTACATTATATGTTGAATTGTTTGCTTTCACAAATACTCATAATCGCGAAGAATTAATTTGCCTTATAAAATAGTCATCATTACTGAAATGGCTGCTAAAAGTATTTTTGGTGTGGGGTTATTTTAAAAATGAAAAGTTTTTTTTTTATTATCAACGTATTTCAAACCTTTATTAATTTATTTTTATTTGGCTATCATTTAAGAAGCAAAAATTATAAGTGATCTCTAAAAAAATTTCAGGAGGTAACATTGAAAAGTGATTCATTTTTATTTAAAAACTGTGAGGCTCCTGTTTTAAGTAGCCAAAAACGATTCATTATTACTATTATTATTTTCGTATAAAATAGTACTAATGCAATATTTTATATTATATATAATTTTGAAATTAAAATACAGTTGAAAAATAAATGTAATTTAAATAAATATTTCAAATTTCACAAAAATTGGGAAACATAACATAGAAGCTTACAAACAATAACAACAATGATATAGTGTTAATCAATGATAGAGGTATTTAATATAATGAGATTCTTAAAAAGGACGATACGATAGATTTTGCCAAACTAATATTAAAAAATGCTTTTTAAGTAGATATTTCTTATTTCAAAAGTATGGAAGAACATAAAACACATAAAATACAACACAGAAATTTAATTTCAACAAAATAACCAATTCAGTTTTGAAAACAGTTTCTACATCGAAATATCTGCTCAAAAGTATCCATACAAAATTTATGATTATGACATGCTCTCATGTTTCAGAGTTAAAGTAAATACATGTATGTAGAACAGTTAAAGTTCAGTTCGCTAAAATATTTATCCGCTAGTAAGCTTCATTAGCATTCCAAACTTTAAATAAAAACAGTTGTCTTCTTTTTCGGTCATAAAGCATATTTATCCGAAAACAGTTATTATAAACATATGAAAATGCAATGTATAGTCGTGGAAAAAAAAATAAACACCCCCTACTAACTCTTCAACAAATTATCGTAGACGGAAGTTACTGGTACCGAACGATTTGAAATAAAGCCTACTTTTAAATGACGTATATAAAATTTGCTTAGGGGGCCATCTACAAATTAAAACGAACCCAAACCTCATTTTTTTCAATGCCAATACCCAATTTTAACGAGATATTTCAAATCTTCGGTTCAAAATATGCCTAGACACCAAATTTCAGGTCATTTGAATGATAAGTTTTTGAATTATAAACATTCAAAATTTAGTGCTTCTAATGTTAAATTACATTTTCATATTTTTATTTATATCTTCTGAAATTATGCTCCTAATGTACTAATTTTTTGTTTAGAAATAAAACTAATGTGCCCAAACATAAATACGCTGAATTTGTAATTTTTATAATTTTATGATATGAATTATGAAATTAATATTCGAAATAATTATGAATTGCAACCTACAATTTTTTTGATGGATTTAGATTTATTAAGTCCTGCTTTATGAAAATCCCAAATTTCACATTTTTATTCCAAGTAGTTTTCAAATTATGCTTAAAAAATGGCAAAATGATGGTTTAAGGGGTCGTCTATGATTGAAGTGAGTAGATATTTTGAAATTTCTTCTGCTGCCTTGTTATCTAACAGACTGCATTGACTGCTTAAGGTGCCTTGATCAAGAAGGCGGCTCTCTCGGTTAGTAATCGAGAACCCAACTTCAATTTGGATACAGCCCTTAAAATACGCTCGTTTTAAAATAATTAATTTCTCGGAAACTTATGGTACGAATTGCATAAAAATTTGTTTTTAGGCTAATTGAAGGGTGTAGAGTTCATTTATGCTGTCAGAATTGGGTATTGCTATTGAAAAAAAATGAAGTTATGGTTCGTTTTAATATGTAGATGGCCCCCTAAGCAAATTTTATATACATCATTTAAAAGTAGACTTTATTTAAAATCGTTCGGCACTATTAACTTTCTTCTACGATAATTTGTTGCGGAGTTAGTAGGGGGTGTTTCCTTTTTTTATCCCACGACTGTACAAACAAATACAAAAATGTAAAAGCTTCTGCTCCATAGGTAGATACAACACCTCATAACCAATATTTAATAAAAGCATAATATCACAAATTAGTTACAATGTTTTAGTTTTTGCTTTTTGTTTAGTATGTTTATCACAAAAACAGCCTTACGTATTAATGAATCATATAGATTTGGTATTTTCTCATATCCCTCTCGGTGAAAGTACCATTGATATAATTAGAAGAAACGTTGAAATTGGTGTACATTTGCAGAAGCATTCGAATAAAACTGATATCTGACTTAGGAGCCATATATACAAGGAAAAAAGCATATAAAAGTAAAAAATATAATGCCAAGAATAGAAACCACTTAGAACTTGTCTTCAACATCCAAAGTTTTTCAATATTTGTAGAGAGAGATAAAACGAATTTGTAAGTAAAATGTATGTAGACACAGAAGAGTAATGCATATAACAGCCAAAGTTTTAACATTTGCAAATCTCTCCCTACGGTATCTATTATCCACGTAATAACACAAAACGAGAACATGATCACAACCGTATTCACAAGTATATTCCGTCTGTTGAATTGTACTTCTCTTTTGAGCTGTACTACAAGCAACAATAATTGTACCAATTCCTCGAGTTCTTGGTTTTCTATTACAGGATCATTTTCAATATGTGATCTGAAATTGAATAAAAAAGAATTAAATATTTTTTACTTTTCTCAAAATGTTTTAAACTGAAAGGATTTTGGTATGGTTGGGTTAGAGACAAAAACACGAAATAGGTGAAATAAAAGTGCTTAGTCCTAATGTTGAAGTTTTTACGTATTTGATGCCACAATGAATTCGCTATAATGTATGGTAACACGCTATTTACTATACTTCTTTATGTGTGGAAAAACACTTATATACACGTATACTTACGTAATCGCATATACGTAGTACGTGCGTGCACATACGCGTACAAATGTACTTATACTCTTGATCTTGCTTAATAGGAGCACAGATAAACCGAGAACACGGTTAAAACGAGAAATTTGCATGTTAAGAATAGTTCATAGCTATTTATATGATTTGGCGACAAATCTAATATTCATAACACCAAAATTGCGCTAAGCTTTATTATAATGAGACAAGGCCCCTATAACAAGAAAGTGCCTGATTTTCTACTGATTAGAAACAAACTAGCAATTTTAAGAATCAACTTTATTTTTATTCCAGGAAATACATAACACATGAAAACAAATGAAAGCGATTTATGTTAAAACTACAACATCTCATTATAAATTATTTCTTGCTTTTTAATTATTGACTAAATTCTTCATTTTCTGAATATCTGGTCCACTTCTGCGTGCTATTTGTATATCATACCAGTTTCATTGAAACATAATATCCGATTAGAATTGTATAAGGTAAATATTTCCGTAATGTCGTTTCCACATCTTTATACTTAAACAATCACCAGTATGAAAGTTTTATTTAAATATGTCTTTTTTTGTCAACCGGAACCAAATCTCCCATTTTCCCTCACGAATAACAGCTTGCCTTTTTCGCGTACGTAATGTAGAAACAATGTTGTCATAATTTTTTAGGGGTATTAGACGGCCGCAAATCTTGCCAATAGCATTTTTTCTGGCCAACAACAGCTTTTATTTTTCAAGTGATAGTGGCATTTATTTATTTATTTATTGAATAACAAACATACGACTTGTGTGCTTGACATGAGAGCCCGCTTATAAGTCGGAGACAAGATAGAACAAGGAAATATTACAACACAAGCGAAATACACCCTGGGAGTTCCACACAAAGTGTGTGTGCAATGGAACCACACTGTAAAAAAAATACTGCCAGTTTTCCGGTAGGAATCGGAAAAATAGTTACCCTTATCGTACCGGAATAATTTCCGACCCAGCTCGGAATAAAATCCGTAAAAATAAGAAAATAGTCAGTAAAACGGTATTTTACGGATTTTATTCCGATTTTACGGATTTTATTCCGAGCTAGGTTGGAAATTATTCCGGTACGATAAGGGCAACTATTTTTCCGATTCCTACCGGAAAACTGGCAGTATTTTTTTTACTGTGCAACGGGAATCGAACCCACAAACTCTTACGCACAAGCGATTAGCTGACTGGTGCTTTGACTACTCAGCCGCAAAAAAATAATGCCAGTTTTCCGGTAGGAATCGGAAAAATAGTTGCCCTTATCGTACCGGAATAATTTCCAACACAGCTCGGAATAAAATCCTTAAAATCGGAATAAAATCCGTAAAATACCGTTTTACTGACCATTTACTTATTTTTACTGATTTTATTCCGAGCTGGGTCGGAAATTATTCCGGTACGATAAGGGCAACTATTTTTCCGATTCCTACCGGAAAACTGGCAGTATTTTTTTTTTACAGTGCATAATAAGAGAGTATACGTACGCCACGTTAGATACAATACTTTGATGATGAAATAAAATGTTTTGAAATATACATAAAGCACAAATAAATGTACAAAAAATTACTTTCAGCTTCATAAATATAATATAAAGATATTTACTAGCAAAATCCACTCTTTGTTTGGATTCGCGAAGCATTATCTAATAAGATAAACATTTGAAAGTAACAATATTTTTTTACATTATTTTTGCATCTTTATCGAAAAAACGTTATTTTATGTTTTGGATTCATTTTAATTCTAGAAATGTAAATTCGGCCAAATAACTAAGAATTTCTTCGGATTTTTTTATTTGTTGTATAAGACTGGTATAAATAAAAATATTTTCGGAGCAAAATTTTACAAAACATTTTTAAATTTTCAACTGAAAGCTCTTTTAAAGATTTTTTTTTACATTTTATTAATTACAACAATTAATTTTATTTGTTTACAGTTCTTTTGTTGCCACTTTACAAAAAAATTATAATGTAATTATTTTTAAATGCGTAAGTATAATTCTTCATAACATAATTCGGTACTATTTAGCTATCCCGTCGACCAGTTTCGCCAAATTATATAAATCGCCAAACCACTCGCCAAATTATACAAATTGACATAATTTTTATTTTAAATAACGAAAAAACAAATAAATTAGTATAATATTAATAAAAAATACAAATAAAACGTCGAAATAAAAACCACTTGATGACGTAAACACGCGTAACTTGCTTAAAGTCAAGTAAATGTGACATTTTCAATCAACGATTATTGGCATTTAATCTTATAGTTTGGCGATAGATTTTTGGTCGACGGGATAACTAAGTAATGCCTATAATTCTTTTAAAATGCGTAAGTAACTAAAAGCTTTTTTAAAGATGTTTTTACATTTTATTAATTACAACAATTAATTTTATTTGTTTACAATTCTTTTGTTGCCACTTTGCAAAAAGAAATCATAATATAATTATTTTAAAATACGTAAGTATCGTCTGCGTAAATGATTTCACATAATAAGAATAAATTGTGTATTTGAATTCTTAACACTGAAAAATACTTTTAAAATTGAATGCAAATAATTGAATTTTCACAAATTTTAATTCATTAAAAATGTGCTATAATTTTCATAAAAAAGTTATTTTAAAAATTTCATAAAAGAAATACTGAAACTATTATATGATTAAAAGAAATGAACACCAAAATATGCTCCATTTCCAACCAATCTTAATAAAGTATTCTATTAAAATGTATATTTTCCTCTCAAATAACATAAATTTTGAATACAAGACTCTTTAATGATCTTTTACGGTTTGAAGTATAAATTCTGCAGTTATTTTCAATATTTAAAATATTTCGTATTCGCAAAATGCAGATATATATATTACTTTCCTTATTTAAATATATATATATCAGTGGCGTGGCGTCCGGTCATCGCTGGATGCGGCGATGACCAAGCAATATTTTAAAACTCTTAATAAGCTTTTAAAACTCTACGATCCAGTTTTAGCAGAACATTTGGAGTTCATGTATAAGTGAAGGTAAGATTTCAAGTTTCTTTTTTGAACAGTCAACCATTGAATTTTAGAGTTAATAATTTTTCACCACAAACTTAAATAATTGCGATGACCGCCGAAAATTGTCACGCCACTGATATATATATATATATATATATATATATATATATATTTTTTTTAATGAGAAATTTTGATGCAACGATAACACTTGACGTACTTCACGTATTTAATATTTCACGTATTCATTCATGACTTTATTTATTTTTACTGACGCAATGATTTTTATTTGCTGCAATAAATACGCAGGGTTCATTATCGTTTACAAAAATAAATCCGTATAATGGTAAAACATATTCAACAAAATAATAATATCTACATTTAATGTTAAATTTTTGTAAGAAATTAGTTAAACCAAGTGAACATTAAAAAGTAAAAATGAAATTCAAACAATATCATTCTTAAACACCCTAAAAACTTAGATTCCGTTCAAACGAAATCGAAATAAATCTTAGATTTTTTTTGGGAGATTTGTATTTTAGATGTGCCTAATCATTTGTTTTCACCTACCTTAAACATAATACAAAATCAGCATTACAAATATTTGCAACCTAAATTTGGAAAATAGTCTAATCCGTGAATTTCAAAGCAATCTGTGAAGAACTTTCGGAGATTTGGGATTTTGTACATAAGAAGATTTGCATTTTTATTTATATAGATATTTCAATTACAATGAATGAAAGGTATTTTAAATGTATGTAATTTTAAATGAAATTTCAAAAGTATGTAATATATGTATTTTAAATTAAATTAGTGAACGGCTTATATTTAAATGTAAATGAATGCAACGTGAAGGATGGCAATAAGAAGAAAGAATATTTGGCAATTTATTACCGCCCGGCTAACATAAATGTACCCTTTTTGGTTTATAATACAATTTCTTTTAATTTTTTTAGAATGAAATGAGTGAAAGACGTATTTTAAATGTATGTAATATATACACCTTCAATACATTTTAAATAAAAGTTATGCGTTTTGAATGAAATTAGGGTACTACTTGACTACCCCGTCGACCAATTTCGCCAAATTATAGAAATTGACATAATTTTTATTTTAAATAACGAAAGAACAAATGAATTAGTATAACATCAATAAAAATACAAATAAAACGTCAAAATAAAAATCAGTTGATGACGTAACAAACCCATGTAACGTGTTTAATGTAAAGTGAATGTCACATTTTCGATCAGCCATTACTGACATTTAATCTTATAGTTTAGCTATAGCTTTTTGGTCGGCGGGATAATCAAGTAGTACCGAAGTTAGTGACAGGTTTATGTTTTAAATTAAGTAAATGCAACACAATTCATTAAATGTGCATTAAATTACCATTTTTGAAAACGATTTGCAATTGACAACAATAAACAAAATTGGGGTTTAACAACCATTTTCGGCGATCTAACTACCTGGGCCGGATAATACGTAAATATCAAACGAAATATTACTATCCTTAAATAGTAGTTGCAGATATTTTGAATAAAAAAATTCTGTAACTTGGCAACACGTCAACACGTCTACTCTATTTAATATGATGTTACTGGACCTTGTACACGCGACCTGAGGTCCAGGCTAAAATTCGTCTGCTGGCGGTATTTACTGGCGGTGTTTAGCATAGCAGTCTATGGAGTGCGAGTTATTAATGCTTGTTTGTTAAAAAATACGGCAAAAAATTCTTTGTTGTAGCAGCATATACTTAATGTATTGTAATATAAATTCAAAATGTTGTTCTGTATGCGAGAAAATTCCCTAAGTTTGATAATTTTCAGTTAAAATGTATACACTCAATTTGGGTCAATGCTAAAGTCGTCTGCTAGCGGAGTTTGCCCCTTCGCATACTGGCATTCTGGTGGTGCAGGGGCGGAAATAACAGATTGACATACCGCCAAGTCTGGCATCTGACGTCATCTGCATACCCTTCTTCAAATTACGATTAGTTTTGCCCCCTTTCCGCAAAAGAGGTTTCAATTCATGTGCAGAAATCTTTTCTTTATTGAAAACAACCTGATGCCTTCCATTGTGGAACTCGTTTGTTTCCTTAAAGATGGCTGATTGTTGTAGCTACTGATGAAAATACTTTAAATAATTCATTCTTTCATTTTGAATCCAGCGGGTTTCTTTTCCTTCGTCTAAAACTAGCGATTTCAAATGTATACAGCTAGTATAAACTAGATAAATTTTGTATATATTGCAGCTGTGTGCGTCACGATATTACTGACTGAGAAAAAAACTGTTTTTTACATCTATAGGTTTACAGATTTTATTGTTATTGTTATACATTCATAATTTTATATTTTAACAGCAGGCTTATATAAATGGCGTCAATTCGTTCACAAATTGTAAAGATATCAAGCACGTGGCTATATAAGTATTATTTTTCGTTTCATTACACACAATGCCAGGGCTGCCACAGGCTACTATATTAGGTAGATTTCGTATGAAATACTACCTATTGGGATCGTTCCTATGTTGGAATTTCTGAAAAATTTTGCAGATCTACATCGATCATGACTCCCAGAACCCAAAACCACACTCAGTAAAAAACTTTATATATCTATCTATCTATCTATCTATCTATCTATCTATGTATCTATCTATCTATCTATATATATATATCACTTTCTTCTGGACATGATAACTTTCGAAATTATGCACCAATCTCTTCCAAACTGATACATAAAATCAAAGGGCATAAAATCTCGGTCAAGTTCGTTAATGGGCAAAATCGGACCAAGGGGATGGAAATAGGGAGGGGTTTTGTGAAAACCACCCCCCCCCCCCCCCCCCCATAACTTCTTAATTTTTGAACATATCAAATCAGTTTAAAGTTTTTATTACTTCAAAAATAGAGCCAAAATTTTATGTATCACAGATTTTTGATAAAGTTAAAAATGGGCTCAAGGGGCGCAAAAAATAGGGTTTTTGGGAGAAAAAAATTCATAACTTCGTCAATTCTCAAGCTATCAATTCCAATTAATTTTATTATAAATCTCCTTAATATTATCTACAACTTTCATATTCACAAGTTTTTGATAGGACAAATTCGTACCGCAAAAAAAAAAATTAAAAACGAAAACAAAAAGGGGGTTTGAAGAAGTAAAAAATCCATAACTCCGTCAATTCAAAAGATATAAAATCCCCATGAATTCATCATATATCTTCTTAATATTGTCTACAACATCTATATGGACAAGTTTTGGATAGGACCAATTCTTACAGCAAAAACAAATTAAAAATACATAGCGGTTGAAGAAAAAAATCATCTAAGTATTCAAACCCAAACTGCGTATTTTCTGACTCATTTTACAATTCATTTTTGCTCTCAAAGGCTTCCAATTGGTACGTTTTCTTACTCAGAAACTATATAACGTACCGTAATGGTCGATTTTTTGATAGAGGCAGAATATATTTTAAAAAATGCTGTTAAAGTGGGCATTTTGAACCGAATTTCCCGAAGCGGATTGTGTTGGAAAAATCATTGCATTAAGGATGCACTCAAATCCAAACTGCTTATTTTCTGACTCATTTTTAAATTCATTTTTGCTCTCAAACGCATTTAATTGGTATATTCGCTTATTCAGAAACTATATAATGTACCGCAATGATCGATTTTTTGATAGAGGCAGAATATATTTTAAAAATTGTGTCAAAGTGGGCATTTTGAACGGAATTTCCCGAAGCAATTGTGTTATCACTTTCTTCTGGACACGATAATTTCCGCAATTCTCCACAAATCTCTTCCAAACTGATACATAAAATCAAGGGACATAAAATCTCGGTCAAGTTCGTTAATGGGCAAAAGCGGACAAAGGGGATGGAAATAGGGAGGGGTTTTGTGAAAACCGAAAAAACCCCATAACTTCTTAATTTTTGTACATATCAAATTAGTTTAAAGTTTTTATTACTTCTAAAAATAGGACCAAAAATTTATGTATCACAGATTTTTGATAAAATTAAAAATGGACTCAAGGGGTGTAAAAAATCTAGGGTTTTTGTTGAGAAAAAAATTCCTAACTTCGTCAGTTCTCAAGATATCAAATCCAATTAATTTTATTATACATCTCCTTAATAATATCTACAACTTTTATATTCACAGGTTTTTGATAGGCCCAATTCGTACCTCAAGAAAAAAAAAATCGAAAACAAAAAAAAAAAAAAAAGGGGGGGGGGGGTTGAAGAAGAAAAATTTTCATAACTCCGTCAATTCACAAGATGTAAAATCTCCATGAATTTATCATATATCTTCTTAATATTGTCTTCAACATTTATATAGACAAGTTTTTGATAGGGCCAATTCTTAAAGCAAAAACAAATTAAAAATACATAGCGGTTGAAGAAAAAAATCATCTTATTAAGGGTGCATTCAAATCCAAACTGTCTATTTTCTTACTCATTTTTAAATTCATTTTTGCTCTCAAACGCATCCAATTGCTAGATTCTCTTATTCAGAAACTATATAATGTACAGTAATGATCGATTTTTTGATAGAGGCAGAATATATTTCAAAAAATGATGTCAAAGTGGGCATTTTGAACAGAATTTCCCGAAGCGATTGTGTTAGAAACAAAATATATTACCCTACTGAGAAAATAATTGTTTATTAATCAAGTTTTAATTAATTGAAAGAAAAATAAAAACACAGGTCGCTTATAAATCTTTTCAAAAATCACGTCAGCATGTTTCATATTTTTTTTATTAAAAATTAATCTGAAAATGTGCCAGAAAATTTCGAGTTGTTGAGTATGGAAAAATATTTTTTTAATATCGCCTTAACATGATTTTCATAAAACCAGCTATTTTATAAAAAGGAAATAAAAACTCGTCAAAAGCAGACAGATAAAACTGTTAAAGTGGATTTATATCTAATAATGATTTAGTTTTTGTTGGTGAAATTAGTATACTTAACTTCGAAATCTACCTCTGCCTGTAGGCCGGGCCGGCAGGGATTTTTTTTATCTCTACCTCGGACCCCTTTCTCAAAACAAAAATCTTTGATACTATGCAGTTTGACAACATTTTCAAGAGAAATAAACTACATGATTTATTATTTTTTTAATAGGGGTGCGAATAGAATAAAAATATAGTCGCCTGTGTCAGCCCTGCAATGCATATATAACATCTTCACATATATTTTGGCAATGCAATATTTTTTGAAATAACACATATGGATTTGAAGCATACGACTTAAGGATAAGGACTAAGCTCTGTGCGGGTTTTTGTTTTCAGAATTCATTTTCCTTTAGTTAACTAGAGATTAATAATTTCGAATAATTTTTATTTGAGAGCTATTAGTGGAAAGATATAAGTTTATATATGCTTATATAGGTTTATAAGATGCAGGGGTACTACTGGATAATCCCATCGACCAAAATACTATCACCAAAATATAAAGATTAAATACCAAGAATGGCTGATCGTAAATGTCCATTCACTTGAAATTTAACACGTTACAGGTGTTTGATGCGTCATCAAGTGATTTTTATTACGACGTTTCATTTGTATTTTTATTAATGTTACACTAATTTATTTGTTCTTTCGTTATTTAAAATAAAAATTATGTCAATTTGTTTTATTTGGCGAGTAGTTTGGTGATTTATATAATTTGGCGAAATTGGTCGACGGGATAATCAAGTAGTACCGATGCGGGCTTATATGTTTAATCAGACAGAAAAATCGGTACTTTTCGGTTAGCCGGGCGCCAGTGTTTTATATACATATTTATATACATACATCTATGTAAATATACATATATATTTACATATATATATGTGTGTATATATACAATATTTGTATATGCAAATATATGTATATTTACATATATCTATGTATATAAATATGTATATAAAACACTGGCGCCCGGCTAACCGAAAAGTACCGAAAAATCTTATATTATGAAAGATTGAACTCTTTTATTGGAGAAAATTATATGTTTAGTTAAAATGCTATAAACGGGTCCACAGCCACGGTTAATGTCAAAGATGAGGGAGGAAATGATAAAATAGGATGCAATTAAATGTTATAGCAGTACAATTGATTCTTCGCTAAACTATGCTGGCTAATATGCGCCAGCGACAATGAATCTTTCGGTATATTATAGAACGTTCCAGCAAAACATTTTAATAGAAATTTTAATTTCAAGAAGGAATGCCTTTTTTTTTTCTCATTACCTGCAGCTAGTTAGCGTATTTTAGTGATAGTCATTTGGCACAAAATTTATTTCATTGTTTTAACTCCAATACTCTTTAAATCACTTTATTTACAGCATTGCTCATGTTGGAAGCTAACCAACGCTGTGCACATGATTAAGAATGATTGACGATAAATTCAATGTAAACATTCATAAAAAGCCACTTACGTTATATCTTCAAACTGTTCTACAAAATTTGGAGGCATGGCTTCAGAAATGCATAAATTTAATAAAATAAAATAAAATAAGTTAATCAAACTTTTCACAATAACGTGGACCACTTTTTAACTGTATTCCACGCAGCTCTATATTAAAAAAATAAATAGACCAAGAATGAAACTTTTATTTACTCTGGTTTTTAAAAAACAAATGATTGGCTACATGAAAAAATACTGATGCCACTAACCTATTATATTGCACTTATAATAGCTAGGGCTAAATTAAATTCCTAGCAGTGCCTCGTATTCAACTATTGAATAGGCGACGCTGTGATCTTGGTTAGCCTTTCATTAGCAAAGCGGCAGTGTTGTACCGGATTAAAAGAGATCATGATTAAAAGAGATCTCCAAAACAGCGAAACTTACGTCATTTGGTCAAAATTTTAGTATTGTTTTCAATTTTATGAATCAAATTCTGCTTATAGGACGGCATTTTTGACTGGTAATAACTATTCGCCGTTCTGAGATTATATAGAGTTCGAAGTTTAAAAACAAAATACATATTTTTTGATCCTAAAGTGTGATGGCCAAACGTCGCAGGTTTTTAGAGACGGTGTTCATTTTGAAAACATTTTACTCAGTTTTACAAATCTGAAATGAGAGTGTTCGTGCTGTATTGAATATTTGATGATATATGGGCATTTGTATGAAATAATTTTTAATTGCGCATGCGTGAAATATTCGAAAATTTTTATTGCATAATTTGATAGTCAGTTATTTAGGGCAACTTAAAGTGCTATTACACGGGGCGTCAAAGTTGTTTCTAATTCCGAGCGACTGAATGTTACCCTATGGCTTCAAGAGAATCGCTCGGAAAGCAAGCACCTATCTTGTGTCGGAGTGATTGTGATACCTAAAACGAAGAGAGTTGCCAGTAACAACCAATTAAACGCTTGGAAAATTGACAATGAAAAACTTTTTCCCGAAAAGACAATGAAATGATTGGAAAACGAAAAAAGTTGTACCTTAAAGTGGTATTACACGTGAAATTTTCAAGCGACAAAAATTGCCTGCGACTCGTCAGGTTTCCCGCAACTAACGTAACACTTTTTTCGTCTTCCAAGAATTTCATTGACTGTTCGAGAAAAGACTCTTCTCTCGTCAGTTTTACAAGCATTTGATTGGCTGATACTGGCGTTTTGCTTTGTTTACACGCTTCAAAATCGCTCCGACATGAGATAGTTGCTTGCTTTCCAAGCGAGTCTCATATCCCTTTAAGATCGGGAGTTTTTTGGTAGAAACTGAAAGTTTGGATGGCTTTCCCTTATCCATATCATAGGATCGTATTTGATTGAAAAAAGATATAGAAAAAAATACCTGATGTCAGGTTATACCAAGGGAGTACCCACACAATTGTGTGGGTTCGGCCTTAATGCAGCCGTTTTGGGGCTAAATCTACACAATTGCGTAGTTTGGGAGTATGTGTGCAAATATCTAAAAATAAAAATTTAAGCAAAAAAGCTGTTGTTCATTGAGATAATTTTCATCAGTCACAATGAAAATGTTTGAAACAATTTTTTTTTTTGGAGAAACCACTACAATTTCCTTTTCTGAGATGTGCTCAATGCTCTTACTCCTCTTAAGAGCCATTGTCAAATGGTATGTCCTTCACTCCGTTTGGATTGTGCCTGATCCTTCAAATTTCTTTTTTTTTTTTTTTTTTTTTTAGTTTTTCCAGCGGCTGTATTTATTTGAGAAATCGATCGAAGTACATAAAACTAGGTCTGAACCAGAGTAAGGACTATAGCAGGTACTTAACTTAGATCCTTGAAGACCAGGTCTGTACTTTCCCACTGGTATACTGCAAAATTTAAAACTATTCCAAAGGATGCTGTTACAACAGAGTGTGGTTTGTTTTTTATATACTGCTTTACTGAGGCATGTCCTAAAAAAGGGAATTGTCTGCTCATCTATGGAAAATTTCCCTGATCTCCTGGTAAATTCAAGCAGACACTACGGAATCTGTCGAGCATTTGCTGAACTTTCCATAATTTATTATTTATTCCTGGTGGTTTACTTGCTGTGTCGACAAAATGGAATGAATTTATCAAACTTAAAAATCTATCTCATGGTATGCATATAAAACTTATAAATCATATATGGCATCTATAACTCACAGCAGAAACATACAATTCGTTACATGCGCATATTATATATCTAATACTATCAATTTTAAATAGAAATCATGAATAGTACAAACCTATTAATTTAAAATTAATCCGCTTTAAAAATGTAATTAATTAAAAATAAATTGTTAAAAACATAAGCTTAAAAAATATCACTTAACAATAAAAATTTCATACATTAGGAATCCTTATAATATTATAAATGTCAATGTGTGTCCGAAAGTTTGAATGAAGTCGGCGTCTAAACGGATGAATTAATGCTTTTGTATTTTTGGATATAGATGGATTACAATCCGGAAATGAACATAGGTTATGTTTAATTTATTTTATTCAAATATTTTGCTTAATAATCCAAAATTTCATTATTTTTCATGCACAGTGAATTGACATTTTCCCGATCAAATTTAACCATCTTCCTTTTTTCGTTGCCAAAAAATAAAAACCCAGTATAATAATTTAATTTCCAATTGAAAGATTAAAATGGAAATTTTCAAGTATTTTTAATAATACAAGGTGCATGAATTTTGAGTAAGTGCGGAATGAAGGCAAATGTGGAAATATGGAAATAACATATGGAAAATAAAACGGATATGCTTTGATGTTGAAATAAAATGAGATTGTGTTATGGTATTAATTCTTATTATTTAAAGAAAATTGTTATCAATGCTTACGGTTTATCGTCTGCGCACGGTTAACATAAAGATTTAAATTTTAATTTAAAATTTTAAAATAAAAATAAAAAATTAAAGAGCAAACGGATAGTAAATGTCAATAATATGCACAGTAATATTATCAATGTCGAAAATGACGTAATGATTAGCAGGGAATATGAATTTTCATTCTTAAAAAGTAAAAAATTAACTACATAAAAAGGTTATGTTCTATAATTGGGTTCGTAGTCAATTTGCTTTTTTTAGAGAAAGAAATTTGGTGCAAAAATAAATACATTGTTGTAAACAGGTTTGTCTTTTGTGTGGTAAAGACTTAATAATATTCTAGATGACCATTTTTTCGCCCACCTTTGATGCCAAGTATGATTGTAAAACATATAAAAAAGTATCATCCGATAATTTTTTTGCCACAGATACCATATACGCACCAGGTTTGGCGCGATTTGTTTTTGACGCCAATTTGGCGAAAACATCGTTTTCGAATACTAGTTACATGTACATTTTTAAATTATGTTCTATTGCTTAAAAAAGGAAATAAAAATAAAATAAAAAAAAGTTTCATTAGTTTATATAATTTTAAAAGAAAATTAAGGTAAATAAACAATTTATTAATAAATAAACAACAATAGCCGGGTTACCATGTCAAGCAAAATAATATATTTTGGCAACAATTAGGTACCCCGGTGCGTATATGACATCTGTGCCATTTTCTTATTACTTCATGACATAAACAGACATCCTGGTTCAGCGTACAAACCTGAGTTATGCCAATGATCCTATAATAAAGAAATATCTCAAATTATTCATGCTAGCCGCCCTTGGCGACCATTTTGGTCTCCCTTAAAATTTATGTTTGGGAAAGCATGCTAAGCATTGCATAATGTTACTTTTATTCATAATTTAATTTACTTAGACTCCCTTAATCTTCTCGCTGCGCAACCCGAGATTTCCTCGGACAGCGTAAAGGTAGCAAAATTTGCGCAATCCGAGATTTCCTCGGGATTCATTTTTTCCATTGGCGACAGTTTTTTAATTCAACTGGGACCACTTTTTAAATACAAAAATTCCATATAAACTTTAACAGCATCTTCAAGATAACTAGGCTACAAAATTGTTTTTTTTTTATAATAGCGGTGCGAGACTATAAAATTAGTCTCCAGTGACATCCCTCATTTCGCCTAATTTCTAACATCCTATCCTATCTGAGATCCTTAATTCTTTTACAAAAAATGTTTACATGTTTAAACTCTGAGCTTCTAAGCTACATATAGATTTGAAACATGTAATAAAAAAATGCGCAATTTTTGAACCTATTTTGATTTTTTAAAAAAACGCAGCTTGAGGGTTTATAATTAATATAATCCCTTAAGCTAATATTAGTTTTTGTTGCATAAAAAATCTCAATTTGTTGATTTTCTGTAAGCAAGTTAACCCTATTGGTTTACAATGGAAGTCTATGGGAATATGGCGAAATATTAACAGATATCGCCTAGTTGGCATCACTTTGGCGACAAATTTGGCGGTATTTGGCGACAGAACAGGGTCCCTTATGGTAATCCCATTATAGGTATGGAGATTCATTAAATGCTGTTCAATAACCAATGAGATGCGTTTCATTTGGGCGTTGCCATCAAACAATTAACAAATAATTGCGCTTTCTGTGCCACGTCCGATAGCGTAATATACAGGGTGTCCGGTCTCAACGGTGTCCAATGGCTAATTCCTAAACCGTTAGTCATAGACATATAGTTCCAATTAGAAAAATGCTTTAAATCAGATAAAGAAATATTTTAAAAGCGATTTGGGTCAATAAAAACATTTCTTAAAAAATTACGAAATTTAACTTTTATACAGTCCCCGGTCCTATAAGTTACATTTAGTAAAATTTTCCTATTACACTGACAAGTAAGACAAAAAAAGTCCCATTCATATAACACTAAAATTGTGCGAGTTATGAAACTTTTAAAAATGCATGACTTATGCCACTTTTCTGCTCTGAAAACAAATGAGTTCGGCTTGGCTTTGAGGGGTCACATCTGCGCTTTGAAAAAAATCGTACAAGTATTAAGATTAAGTTAACATTTATTAAGTTTCAGATTGGCTGAAATAACATATGTTTTATTTTGTCATGATTTGAGACTGTTTCTTTTATGATTTCTTTTAATAAAATTATGTTATTTTTATAAATTTTTATTTTACTTCAACGATCTTATGTATATTTTTCCAGTTCAAAATTTGTATTCGAACTTTAACCCACTTTCAAATATCCGAACGAGATTACATTTTACATACTGGCGCAAATCCGATAACAATCTAATATTATTATGATTTTCGGTGGTTACGATTTATACTTATTTTATAGGATAACATAAAAAATTTCGGATAGATTACCGCCAAGAAGTTTATGAAAAAGTTTTAGATTAGATAACACAAGACGGAGATTGTTGGGTTTTTTAACTCTTATGTATTTTTTAGCACCGAATCCGCTAATTGTCTTAATTTTTAACCATCATGTCAGGATATTTCGCAAATCATAAATTGTCGAATTTAAAGAATAACAAAAATCGGATACTATAAAGTAGAGGAGATGGTTGTATTTTTTAACTTTTGATAATTGATTTTTACGTACTTTTTAGCACTAAATCTGAAAATGACTTTCATTTTTAACCATCACGTTAGAATTTTTTTGCAAATGTGTAAGTTAAAATATAGCGAAAATCCCATACTATAAAACATATGTAAAACTTTTTTTATTTTATTTTATTCAATAATTTATTCGATATTTTTGCTTATCTTGGGATTCTTACAGCTGAGTGGTGTGATGAGGGGGGGGAGGAGATTAAATTTTAACTTTGAACATTTTAACTTTGAAATTTACAACTTGCGAAAAATCCTGATGTGATGGCTAAAAATGAAGGCCAATTCTGGATTCAGCGGTACAGAATACATATGAATCAATTATCAAAAGCTAAAAAACATGACATAACCCAACTTTTGCAGGCTAGTGTAATCTAATAATATTTTAAAATACGTACATTTTGTAAAGAATTGAGACTGTTAATTTAGCATCCTTTTATTTAACAAAAATTGTTTTTTTTCTTTCTTCTTAAATGTTTATTACAAATTGTATATTTTGCATTAATATGTCAGAATGACTAAAGATTTCAAATTTATATTGCAATGTTAATTTTACTCTCAACCATTTTTTAATATATCTGATGAAATTATATTTCGACTAAATTTGTGATTGATCCCCAATTTGCAGCAAAAAATATGCTCCAACTTTAAACAGGTATTACTCGGTCAATTTTAATTGTAGAAAAACGGGACTTTTTTTGCATTACTTGTCAGTGTAAAAGGAAAATTTTACTAAATATAACTTATAGGACCGGGGGACCGTATAAAAATTTAAATTTCGTATTTTTTTAAGAAATATTTTTATTGACCCAAATCGCTTTTAAAATATTTCTTTACTTGATTTAAAACATTTTTGTAATTGGAACTATATATCTATGACTAACGGTTTAGGAATTAGCCATTGGACACCGTTGAGACCGGACACCCTGTATATATATAGATATAGATTGTCTCCTATAAAATATGATAAAGAATTGGTTTATTGTATATGTTTTTAATTATCGGAAGGGAAATGCTTTGCTTAATTAATTCATTTCTTCTTTTTATGTTACGTGAACGACGTCACGTGTAACAGCTAGTTGTATATATTTTGGAAATGGTTAATGCCGGAACCGCACAATTGTGTGGCTCATTTGTTTTTCACCTTTTGTAAAGTCTAATTAAATTTATCAAAGACAAAATCAATTCAAATCATGAATAAAGTATATGAAAAGAAAAATTAAATCTAACCAAACACTAAAACTCATATTTAAAAGAAATTACGACAGTACATACTTTTAGGTAGCTTTCTTTACAAAAAAGCTACCTATTGCAGCCGTTCGGAGGAAAGCGATTTCAAAAAATTTTGGTATATTTTCATCGATCATGACCCCCAGACCCCGAAACCACCCTCCGTTCAAAATTGATATATATATATATATATAGATAGATATATATATATATATCTGACCTATGTCACACTGTAACTCCCGTAATTATGAACCGATTTCGATGTAATTCGGTGTGTACATAATACATACCAATGTCTCGACCGAGTTCGTTGGCCAGCTTCATCCGCCGTTTTGTTTCAAAATGGCGGACATTTAAAATTTAAAAAAAATTTAACACTTGAAATGTGGTACCAAAAAATTAAAAATGGAAAAATATTTTTTTCTTATGTATTTGACCTTTATACAAAGATTCCGGAGCAGTTTTTGTTTCGTATATATCTTAAAAAATGGCTGAGTTATAGCATTTTGAATTTCTAGCGTGGCTGACATTTTGAAACGTCCTGAATTTTGTCACGCGATAAAAGGCGTATTTATGAACCGATTTCGATGTAATTCGGTGTGTACATAGTACATACCAATGTCTCGACCGAGTTCGTTGGCCAGCTTCATCCGCCATTTTGTTTCAAAATGGCGGCCATTTAAAATATTTTTAAAAATTTTAAATTTGAAATGTGGTACCAAAAAATTGAAAATGGAAAAATATTTTTTTCTTATGTATTTGACTTTTATACAAAGATTTCGGAGCAGTTTTTATTTCGTCTATATCTTAAAAAATGGCTGAGTTATACCATTTTGAATTTCTAGCGTGGCTGACATTTTGAAACGTCCTGAATTTTGTCACGCAATAAAAGGCGTATTTATGAACCGATTTGGATGTAACTTCGTTTATACATAGTACATACCAATGTCTCGACCGGGTTCGTTGGCCAGCTTCACCCGCCATCTTGTTTAAAAATGGCGGCCATTTAAATTTTTAAGAAAAATTTAAATTTGAAATGTGGTACCAAAAATTGAAAATTGAAAAAATATTTTCTTCTTATGTGATTGGCCTTGATAAAAAGATTCGGGAGCAGTTTTTGTTTCGTCTATATCTTAAGAAATGGCTGAGTTATAGCATTTTGAATTTCTAGCGTGGCTGACATTTTGAAACGTCCTGATTTTTCTCACGTAATAACAGGCGTATTTATGAACCGACTTGGATGTACCTTGGTGTGTACATAGTACATACAAATATCTCGACCGAATTCGTTGGCCAGCTTCATCCGCCATCTTGTTTCAAAATGGCGGCCATTTAAAAAAATTAACAAATAAAAAAATTTAAATGAGATACCAAAAAATTGGAAAATGAAAAAGATTTTTTTGTATGTGTTTGACCTTAATACAAAGATTCCGGAACAGTTTTTCTTTCGTCTATATCTAAAAAAAAATGGCTGAGTAATAGCATTTTGAATTTCTCTTGTGGCTGACATTTTAAAACGACCTGATTTTTGTCACGCGATAACAGGCGTATTTATGAAACTATTTGGATGTAACTTGGTCTGTACATAGTACATACCAATGTCTCGACAGAGTTCGTTGGCCAGCTTCATTCGCCATCTTGTTTCAAAAGGGTTGCCATTAAAAAAAATTAAATTTAAAATTCAAAATGAGGTATTAAAAAATTAGAAAATGAAAAAGATTTTTTTTTATGTGTTTGGCTTTGATACAAAGATTCCGGAGCAGTTTTTGTTTCTGAAAATTTGTTTTTTTTGTTGATATCTTAAAAAATGGTTGATTTATAGCACTTTGAATTTCTAGCATGGCTAACATTTTGAAACGATCTTGTATTTGTCACGCGATAACACACGTATTCGCCTATTTCGATGTAAGAAGGCATGTGGATAGTATACAGCAACACCTCGACCAAGTTCGCTGGCCAGATTCATCAGCCATCTTGTTTCAAAATGGCGGCCATTAAATTAAAATATATATATATATTTAAAGTGAGGTGCAAAAAAATTAGAAATTGAAAAAGGTTTATTTCTTATTTGATCTTGATATAAGGATTCAGGAGCATTTTTTGTTTGTCTTTACCTTAAAAAATGGCTCAGATATAGCTCTTTAAATTTCTATTGTGGGTGACATTTTGAAAAATCTGATTTTTTGCATGCGACAGCACTCCTATATATTAACCGATTCCGATGTGAGTGAGCATGTGCACAGCAATTACTAAGGTCTCGACCAAGTTCACTGCTTAGCCTCATCCACCATGTTGTCTTAAAATGACAGGCACTTTAAGAAATTGCCGAATTTGGCAGCCAAATATAAGTTACTTTAAAGAAAAGCAGCTTGGATAAAGCTGACTAATTTCGCGAAATTCTCATTCATTATATTGATAAAAATTAGTATTGAATCTCCTATATTCGGTTTCCACTAAATTGAGCTTCGTGTGTTTGCATGATATAAGTTGGCTTTTTTAAAATAAGGATTATGAAAGCTACCTCATCCTCCCGGCACTGGCCGGAAGGACTTTTTGTCTACTGCTGTCAGATGAATAGTCTTTTTAAAAGTAGAAAATCTAACCCTGTATTGTAGTTGGTGCCCCCTAACTGTGTCTTATCAAAACACCTGAAGTCAATTAACTCATATAAATGTGCAGATTTGGTTTTAAATCTCACAAAAACAGGAAATAGTCATTATCTTTTACTTTAGTATCACCCGCACAGTTGTGCGGGTCAGGGCTTAAAGTCATAGGTTAACACTGAGTAGACTGGAGTTAGAGGCAACTTTGACGTCTCGTGTAACAGCACTTTTAGTTGTTGATAAACTGACGACATAAAAGTGACAATTTTATGTAGAAACTTCAACCAAATATCGCGAAAATTCGGAACGACAAGGGCGATATAGTGAATTGCTTTCTAAAAGTAAGTGGATAATAAAAGTTTTTCCTCAAGTTGTCAATCAGACTCACTGTAACATTGATATATTTTTGAGCTTTCACGATATATGACTGGACTTTTTATGTAAGTTGCCCTATGCTTACACAAGTGCTCACAAAAACTGGACGGGACCCACATAGTCATTTAACATAGTGACAGACCATTTTGAGCATTTTCTGTTACATAGGGGATAGCAAATATTATTTAATTATTAAATTTATTGTTAGCCCCTTAATCGCTCTCGAGACTAAATCTTTACTGAAAAATATGAAGTCAAAAAATATTCTTTACATCCGAGAAGTTCAAGGTAAATTCGTCAAGAAATCTGTGCATATTCGACAAGGTGATTATAATTAATGTTGCACTTTCAAAAGGCTGTAAAAAAAGAACCACTTGTCAAAATGACCTATTATTTCATCTGAGTATACGTGAAGCAATGGGATTTTGTTTTACGAAAGGAAAAAAAAAGTTCAAAAGTTGACCGATAGATGGCGAAGTACTCGTTATAAGACGCTAACTGAAAAAGGTGACTCGTGCATCGCACATCAGACTTGTGATAAAAAGGCGGTGAGCGTGCAATTCCTGTTATTCTGTATTCAATGAAGTATCTCCGTCTCTGCTTGGAATATATTTACAAAAACGGTGGCTGTGCGGCAATTGCATTGAAGAAATTCTGGACATTAAAGGGTTTAAAAAGCGACTCTGGCCCGGTGACTGCATTCTATCTAAAGAAGATGAATGATAAATTCGAAGAGACGGGTTCATTTGACGTGAAATGTGGCAGAGGGGGGAAAGCAATTGCTTCTCCGACAGTGGAGGATGTGGCTACAGCATTTCAGGAAGTGTCAAGCAGTGCTTTGGAAACGTGCAGTGCACAGGGAATTATCCGAACTTCAGACTACCTGCCAGCACGGTTCATAAAATTCTACGAAACATCGTGCAATGCTACCCATACAAAATTAAGCATGCTTAGAAGTTGCTTTCTGCAGACCTGCCAAAACGAGAAGCTTTCGACCTGCAATTTCTTTCTCGAATGGAAGTGGATAATACATGGTCATGGAATATTTTGTGGACAGACGAAGCCCATTTCCATCTCCAAGGTTCTGTCAATACTCAAAATTGCAGAATATGGGCAAGTGAGAATCCTTTCCAAATGCAACCATTGCCAGTTCGTTCTGCAAAGGTCCCTGTGTGGTGCGGGTTTACAGCAGCATTTATCGTTGGACCTTTCTTTGTCGAGGAGATTGGTCCTTCGGGTTCTGTCACTTGTACAGTCAATGGGACATGTTATGAATCTGTTTTGGGCAAACAGCTTGTTCCAGAACTGCAACAGCGGGGATGTCTGGGTAGCACATTGTTTATGCAAGATGGTGCTCCTCCGCACATTGCAACACCAGTGAAGCAGCTGTTGAATCTACAATTTGAAAATGACATAATTATCAGTTGCCATTTCCCAACAGCCTGGACGCCACGATCGCCTGACCTGAACCCTTGCGACTTCTGGCTGCAGGGTTACCAAAAACATTTTGCGAACTTAGGTGAATTGAAACTCGTATTACGCAACACATTCACAATATCACCCCTGAAACACTCCGATCTGTTGTGGGACATACTTTTTGTGCTTTCAGCTCGTAGGATAAAACGGCGGCCATCATATTAAACATTTCTTAAGTAAATCGTAGTCGACTTCCTTTTCTTGATGGTTTCATCAGTTTTTGCTTTTTCTATATTTTTGGTATAGGGACAATTAAAAACCGATTTTTCTTTATCCGCTGAGGCACCAGCTTGTCGTGGTGGATGGGCTTCAAACAAAGAGTGCTACAACTGCATGTCACGTCTTTTAATTAGCATCTTATGACGAGTACAGCGCTATCTATCAGTCAACTTTTGAACTTGTTTTTCGCAAAACAAATTCTCATTGCTTCCCCTATACTCAGATGAAATATCAGGTCATTCTGAGCAGCGGTTCTTTTTTACAGCCTTTTGAATAAGAAACTTTAATTATAATCACCCATTATTTAATATGGGGGAACGTCAGTGCCCTTGCCAAGTCGAGAAAGCACAGCTGTAAGCATCCTTTTCTGGAAGCAACTCAGGGTACTTTTGGCACCCCCATATCTTTCCGCTGGAGCTTCCCAGGAACTTGAAACTTTATTTTTCTAAAAGTACTCTTCAAACGGAAGCAAATGTTCAAACTTTCACGTTTCTATCTTTTTTAGTTCAGAAAATAAATGAACTAAAAATTTCGCTTTTTTAACACTGACTGACCGATTATCAAAAATCTGAGGTACATCTTGTAGCCCTAGAAAATTTAAATTTAGTAAGAAGGGAGTGTTTGGGATACAAAGAAGTAAAAAATTCAAAAATTCAGAAATTCAAAAAAAAAAAAAAAAAAAAAAAAATATCTTCCGTAATCGGAATTCTTGCCAATACTGTTGGTCACTGATTGTCAACACGATAATACGCAGCAGTATCGGTTTGGCATCTATACTAAATCGAGCACGAAATAGTTGGCTCCTGAATACAGTAAAATTCGTTTTAATAGACTAGAACAAATAAAGGTACTACTTGATCATTTCGTCGACTAAAAAACTATCGCCAAATAAGTGCAAATAAAACGCCGAAATAAAAATCACTTGATGACGTAAACACGTGTAACTTGCTAAGTGAATGTGACATTTACGATCAACCATTATTGGCATTTAATCTTATAATTTGGCGATAAATTTTTGGACGACGGGATAACTAGGTGCGACCGGAGAATACCCTACTCCTTGGCGGGATCGCCAAACTGACGCGTTTTTGCGTACTATCTCCCGGAGCTGCAACATCGGGAGACAGTACGCAAAATTATTATTTGTTTTCTCTTCTCGTATATTTTGAAACTTGAAAGGTGAAAATAAATATTCGATCGGTTATTTTTACCTGTATCTTTGAGTGAAAATAAACAAATATAGGGTAATTCCGGGATTTATGCCGCACATTTTTTTGAATTTGTGTATAAAGTCCCATGGTGGACATAAAATTTAAAAAAAAAATCATGCTGTGCTATTTAAATATACAACGCTTGTACTGCGGCAAAAAAAATTCAAAACAAATAATTAATATTTAAAAAAAAAAAAAATTCTAAAACATTACACAGCAGCGCGTCACCCGTACATTCAGGTTGAAACGCCGCACTTGTGCGGTAGTTATGCCGCGCTTGTAATAAGAATAGAATGAAATTATAAATAAAAATATTCATATCTAGGCTATAATTAACAATGTAATAACAAAATGAAACTAAATGAGTACAATGAAACGCATTAGTAGATTCAAATTAATAAATGTTTGCCTACTTTCACTATTAAAATTATCGACATATTTTTTTACATTAAATTTTAATTGTTATTTCAGCAACAACGTAACATCAATGTATTAGAGAGGGAAAAGAAAAAAGTAAAATTGTTTTTACATAGTTTATTTGTTAACCCTTTCAGGACCGGTGGCTTTTACACAAATTTTATTCGGTTGGCACCAGCTTTTTAAAAGAAGTTACCTTTACTTAAATAATCATAAAAATGCTCTAATTAAAGAAAATAAGTATCACTTTTCTTTTTTCTGGTGCTAGAAACAAATTTTGTATGCTCTTTATGAAGGCGCTTATATGCCCCTATAGTCCCGAATGGGTTAAGAGACCTGTTTTTTCGACTACAATCTATAGAAAAAGTGTCGAAAAAGTGCAGTCTTTATGTAATTACATTTGACACATGATGCAACGAAGCCAATTACACTTCCTCTTTTTTGGAGTAGTTTTCTAAACATTCCTTGCAAAGAACATCTGCGTTACGCGTAATCCAATTTTTATTATTATCATCTTGACTTGCATCTTTCTTGCTCTTCTTACTTTTTATTTTTCCCTTTTCCTCCTTTGGTTTTAGTAAACTTGATAACATGCCTAATATGGTTAGTCTGTACAAAAAGAAAAGGAAAAGTTAATAACACTTAATCAGCCCGTACAAAAGAAACTGCGGCATGCATACCGGAATTGCAGCGCGGCATGTATCCCATTTTGCATGTTGCAGACGTCGGCCATCACAGTTACCTGCCATCGCTAAGGGGAATGGCGTAACCATACACACAGTGCTCTATAAAAATGCTACACTTAGTTTTGACTTCGAAATCATGCATGCATTTAGTAATTAGTGTATGAAAAGAAAAACATTTAAACATAACGTGTTTAAAAGTTTGGACAGTGAAATCATGCACTTACGTAAAATAAGGATTGTACTTCTGCAAGTAAACATCGAAATGGGATTCATGCTATGCACTGGTTAAAATAATCTCATTGCGCACCTATACTGTGCGTTTGACGACCATCTATCGATAATTACAAGAAATACAAGGGGTGCGGCATCTATCCCGGATGCGGCGACTCTCCCGGAGTTACCCTACATAAAATTTCAAATTGTTTCGAAATACATTATTTAAAGGAATACATTTTATCAAAGCTTTGCATTTTTAAGCTTGCTAAAATGTCGTGAAGATGACTTATAATTTTAAATAAAACACACTCTTGAAACAGGCATTTTCGTTGCCATATTTATAGCCGTCTGCCATTAACTTTGCAACCGAATTTGTGTCTGGCAAGTTAATTATAAGTTGTCTGATAGCCAAAGAGTAATATGTTGCAATTTTTAAGCTTGCTAAAATGACGCGAATATGATGTGTTTTTTTACTTATAAATGTGGATCTAGCAGGGTCTTAGAAACGTTGGCAACCTCTGGCTATAATGGATTAATATCACAAATAGTTAGTAGAAACAGATGTTATAAACAAATATCATGCTAAAATGACGTAATTTTGAAGTTTTTTCACTTGTTTTTTCCCTTTCTCCGCAGGTAAACGCGACGTCTGCCGACAGCCAGACCGTCAGCAAACGTACTACACCATAAAACGGAAGAACATATAGAAAAAAGATCCTTGATAAAATGACGTAATTTTGAAATTTTTTTGGACCTACATAACCCATTCTCCCGCAGGTAAACGCAACGCCCCCCCCCCCCCCCACACAGTTAGACTGTCCGCATACGTACTACACCGTAAAACGGAAGAACATATAGAAAAATGAGTCTTGATAAAATGACGTAATTTTGAAGTTTTTTGACCTGCATAACCCCTTCTCCCGCAAATAAACGCAACGTCTCCCGACATCCAGACCGTCCGTAAACGCACTACACCATAAAACGGAAGAAGATAGAGAAAAATGAGCCTTGGTAAAATGACGTGCTTTTTTGACGTTGCTAGGTCTTAGACAATATAGTCTATTTCCTAAAGTGTTGAGTAGAGGAACAGGACTGATTTATTACCTTCTAAAATTAGTCTTTTTTATTTAACTCAGAATAACAGGTATATTTTTATAATAATTAAATGCCCTTATATGATGTTGATACAAAACTGACAATATGTTGGGTAACGATTGAAGCTGGAAATGTGTATCATAATCAGCGAACTAAGATTTTTAGCACCCGGTGTGCTATTTCTTTCTCCCAGCAATTAAAGTGCCGTCTCTAAAAATAACGTTCCGTTGCATAATCCAGCCATAAAACAAAGTAGATGTATCATTGTACGGTTAAATACTCTATTGTATTTTTTTTTAACTTCTAAGCATCGCACATTTTCAATTTTTATACCGTCGTATTGGAAAAAGAAAGTACTTTTAAATGAAAATTGTTTGAAAACTGCGTCTCAATTTATTTTTGAGTTATTAATTTTTTTGGAGCGCCATTTGTTTAATTTTGGCAACTCAAGTGCTCCGTTTCTGTAGAAAGTAAAGGAAAAATAGTTGGAAAATAGCAATTATATCTTTTTGTTGCCATTTTCCCATAGAAACTGAAAAAAAAAATTAATTAAAATACGTGCTATTTTGAAAAAAAATGTAAATGAATGATTTCTGATAAAACATGGAGCTATTATAAACAAAATTTAGTTTTAAGTAGTCATATTAATATTACAAACAAATGAAGGCATATGAATCATTAGATGGCCGATTTTTTTTTTTTTGTCGAGTTTCTTGAATGACGAAATCCTTTTTTTTTATTTGTGTATTATTCAGAGATAGTGACATCATATGCGTACTTTACTGTAGATGTTGTTTAATACTGGATCTTATTTGAGGAATTCTTCAGCGGATGCGGATCACGTCATTTTATATAAAATAAAAGCGTGTGTTTTAAGACTTAAAACTAAAATATGTTCTGTACTGTTTGTACTATATTTGTACTTTGTATTATATATTGTACTATGTATATGTTTGTATATATACATATATATTTTTTTTTCATCAGGGGGGGGGGGGGCACTAAATTCTGAAAAAGCAGAATTCCTTTTTTCGGGTCATTTAATTTTTTTCTCTTTAACTTTAAACAATCTTTTAAATATTTGCAAACTATTTAAGTGACGTGTTATAATACTTTGTTTATTTTAAATATTTAGTCTCGTTTCATATATTAACCCTTTATCTACTGAATTATGAATTCATGAAAATTTCATCTTCTAAAGCATTTTTCGTGAATTTTTGAAACTACATTAAAAGATTTACATAATCATTTAATAAATTTTAGAAGAATTTTAGAAGGATTGAAGGATTTAGAATAATTAATTAAATTTGAATTTATAGGGATTTTGTGATATATTTTATTTGTGCAGTTTTTGTGCAGTTTTTATGGGAAAATGGCAACAAAAAGATATAATTGCTATTTTTCAACTATTTTTCCTTTACTTTCTACAGAAATGGAGCACTTGAGTTGCCAAAATTAAACAAATGGCGCTCCAAAAAAATTAATACCTCAAAAACAAATTGAGAACACCACACAAATCTTTTATTTTAAATCTTTTTCTTATTATTATGTAGAGCTAGGAAATGTACAAATATAATGTTCTTACAATAGAAATATAGAAAGTTTACCGAATTTAACCCCCCACCCACACCCACACACACACACACACATCAACGCCAAGAAAGCTGAAAAGATTATCCTTTTAAAAATATTTTTGTTTTGTGTAACCAATAACGCTTTCGGAACAAGGTAAAGTAATGCATCTATAACTCATTCTAAACTGTATTACTAGTAATAGATGTATTATATGAATTTTATAACAAATTATTTTAAAGGTACAGTAAACTTTGTCTATGGCGGAATTGGTCGGAACCGGGAAAATTTTCCGTAGTAGATAATATTCCGCCTTAGACACATTTTACTCTAAGTCTATGGATTCGCAGGGACTTGAAAATCCTTCCGAGTTAGACGGATTTCCGTCTTACACAGAGTCCGCCTAACAGAGAGTTTGCTGTACTTATAAGTACCGTCAGTAGATAATGGTTTAACTCAAACATAAGCATTGAAAATTCACTTTTATGAATTCGAAGCTGTCTAATAACAAGTACTGGGATGCGAATCAAGATTGTATATTTAATTGACAGACAACATTATTCTTAGGAAAGTAAGTTTCGTTATCAAAATGATAAAGAAATCAAAATAAATTCTATAATAATAACGAAAAAGGATGTAATTAGTATCTCAGACATGTCTTATATTTCGATTAGAAATATTGTTTAATTTATTAAATGTAATAAAAGATAAAAGTTTAAATCCTATGAAACTACCAGAAGTTAATTATTTAAGATTGATTCATGTATTAGGTTTCTGATACTTCGAGAGAAAAAAAGTCTTATAAAATTGATTCTTATGCTTTGGTGAAATGAAAAAAAGAATGATAATAAAAAAGTTTTAAAGAAGTAATTTGTCACGTTTTTAAATGGATTGTCAGAAAAGATTAATTGAAAAAATTAGTTTTGTAACTTTAAGAGAGTGATCTTTAAATTTAAAATTTTTAAACGATTCAGCTCTAGAGTATTGGTTAATAATAAACTACAAAATTAGATAATAATCTATGAATTAAAATCTATGAATTAAAACAGGACATTCGAATGAAGTCTAATTTTAGAGAAATGATTATTTCAGAAGATGCTATTTTTTTTTCTTGTGCCTTGGTTTTATAATAAAGTTCTGTATTTTAATTTCTTCGTGCGTAAAATAAAGAAAACGATCTCTTTTTTTTTCAATAGATCTAGGGGGCTCTGCTACCTACGAGCTACGCTCGTCAACCTCCGTCTAGACTCTGAAAATCCGTTTATTTGATCCGCTTTAAAAAGATTACGGAAGATGTAATTTTAATTAAAAAACCAGTGGAGATCTCCCTGTAAACTGGTTTCCATGCATTCCCCTTTTAGCGAAATATTTTAAGGCCGAATCAGCTGCTGTTAATTGCTCGTGTTTTATTAAATAAGATTAGTTAAACATCTGAAAATTAGTTAATATAATATGAATTAAGTCAACAGAGTCTTTGATTTCCTGTATTTTTTGACAACGCTATCAGAAAATGATTTTAAATGAGAGATTTTAAATGTTACGTTTTAAATCTGGCGTAATTTTCACCAAAGTTTTCTTTCTCTTTGTAATATTAAACTGAAAATATTTTATTTTTATTTTTAGAAAGGTAATATTATTATTTGCACCGTCTCAGAATTGGTAACAATTGTTAAAAATATGAAATAATTTCCTTATGTACGTGTAAATATAATTTTAATTTAAACTATTTGGCAATATTATTATTCGGACATTTGTAATAGGAAGTTATTACTCCCCATTTACTGCTTTTAACACAGATTAAACAATTAATTATTTTATAGATTTCCTTCTTTTTTAATATGCTTGTGTAAAAACGATTTTTATGACGTAGTTTTCAATATTTTCCGGTTTTTAACACGTAATCCTTTAATTCTAATTTGAAAGAAGTTTTTTCCGTTTATAATAGCCACGTGTGAATAAATTTTTAATTTAATAGAATTATTATTCTTTGGCGGTTTTTATAATTTGACAACAATTTAAAATAATAATTTTTTTTTTTAATATGTCAAAAATATCTCTCGAAATGCTGAAAATTTGAATTTAAAATAGAAATAAAACCTTAAAGAATTAGTCAAATTAAAAAAAATAATAATTGCAGTCAACACACTGGGAACTTCTAATGTATTATCCTCAGAAAAAATGATTAAATTCCTATGTATAGTTTTTGCTTTTATAACACTTTTTTATGGAACGATTTTGACCAAATTTAACATTAAATATCTCTTAAAATAATTATTCGATTTAAAAACTGCCTGCATCAGCGGGTTTATCAAACATTTCTCTAAAATACAACTCATTTTCTTATTTTTGTATGCAGTAGTTTTCTTAATATTAACGAAGAAAGACTTTAAAAAAAGTACTTAACTTAAAAAAAAGTACTAAGTACTAAGACTTTAAAAAAAAGTACTTAACTTTCTTCCGGACAGGAGAAGTCGGTCTTTAAATACAGTTATATGCATTCATAAAAAAAAAAAAAAAAAAAAAAAAAAAAAAAAAAAAAAAATGTTACAAAATATTTTCACCCTTCACTCTAGGGCATCGTCAGTTCACTAATGTTTCTTCATCGCCTTTGGATTTTGTTGACGTTTTCCCGGTCTTTTTAAGGTTGTGACAATTGTGAATTTAAAAGGTTGTGACATCTAGTGGCAAATGTGGCATGCAATAAATCATTGCAAATATCCGAATTTTCTGTACTAATCTCGATATCTACAAACATTAATGCGTAGTTTAAATTGATATAATTTCCCAGTTTCTCTACTTCTTTAAAATTGGCTCTCCAAGTTGTTTGAATGAAGGAAAATAAATCAATAAACCGCCCTTTCAAATTATTATACAGAAATTATTATATTACAAATTATTATTGAATTATTCTCATAACATGATTATAGATAAGAAATTTTTTTAAACTATTATATGCAGGATTATTTAAAACTATAATGGTTGCACATTACAACACACAATTTTTGTAAGAGAAATTAGAGTCAGAATACATTTATTCAGTCAAAAGTTCACGATGTCTCACTTCAATTTGAATTTAGATTAACTTTGACGATACTGCAGATATTTTAACGAAATTAGGAACAGACATACATTTCTCTCTGTACAAAATGTAACAATTCCACGAAAAGCAGTTGAAGTAAACACCATACAGGTCACATACAAATCCCACTGACAAAACATTTCTCAATCTAGTTGGCCGTACATACGATTTCACTTACCGAAATACTGTACACTGCCATCATAGTTCATGATGCTATTGCATTGCAAACAAAAAAATGTAAGCCCATTGAAAATTTATTCAAAATGTCTTTATTTTGGATAAAGTTGTGAACAACAGTTATATTCAAATTGCTCTTCATTTTTTTTAATGAATAAATGAACTACGACCATAGTGTCCTAAACAAAAATTATCTGTGGCAGTAGGCTCCCTTTAAATTTTGTGCGTGGAATTTTGAATCACCTTTACAAATATATGCTCCTCGAATCTATCGAAATACGGAGCCCAACGTTCGTTACTGTTTCAATACTATAAATACTATACAAAATACATTTTCAACACACGTGTCTTTTTATAAACCCCTTCACAAAAATATAACAGATGCTTTCCTGTATGTAATTCAAGCTAAAATTATACTCTAATTTTTGTTGATTTCTAGTTGTTTTATACAGCATGCTTGAACCTAATAATATAATTCCCTTACCAGCACTAAAATATAGGGTGTTGATAAAGGAATGTCAATGTATATCAGTTTAAATGGTATATTATAACAGTTTAATTTGGAGTATTTACCACAAATCATACATCAAATTGAAGGTAAACTAACCTAGTTTTTCTTACAAATGTTCAATATGTGCACCTTTCGTTATACGGCACACATCCAACCTAAAGTCCAATTCTTGTCACACTTCGGTTAACAAGTCCGGAGTAATGGAAGCAATAGCCCCTTCAATTCTGTGTCTCAACTCTGGCCTAAAACCGTAAAGTGACTCCCCCACCTCCCCACCAGCCATCACTCCAATCCGCATATTTATATTTCATATATTATTTGCAAATTTTAAGGCATTTTTTTCTTTAGTAAAATAAAAATTTTAAATATACACTATATTGCCATTAATGACCGGTAACTTTCAATTTTAGACATTTTGTCAAATATTTAGAAATATATTAGATGTAAATTTCTAACTGGGCGAAAAATGTCCGGACCAGGATTCGAACCCGGCACCTCCTGGCTGCAGCCGCCAGTGCTCTGCTATCTGAGCTATCCCGGACGATTCTGGTCGAACTTTTTCACCCAGCTAACCTTGATGATTACAGCATCTGGTCTGAAACCTGGTTCAGCTCAACAGAATAAATCTCAGGTAATGGAACTCCAGAAATCGCTGGATCCAGAATCGTCCGGGATAGCTCAGATGGCAGAGCACTGGCGGCTTGAGCCAGGAGGTCCCGGGCTCGTATCCTGGTCCGGACATTTTTCGCCCAGTTGGAAATTTACATCTAATATATTTCTAAATATTTGACAAAATGTCTAAAATTGAAAGTTACCGGTCATTAATGGCAATATAGTGTATATTTAAAATTTTTATTTTACTAAAGAAAAAAATGCCTTAAAATTTGCAAATAATATATGAAATATAAATATGCGGATTGGAGTGATGGCTGGTGGGGAGGTGGGGGAGTCACTTTACGGTTTTAGGCCAGAGTTGAGACACAGAATTGAAGGGGCTATTGCTTCCATTACTCCGGACTTGTTAACCGAAGTGTGACAAGAATTGGACTTTAGGTTGGATGTGTGCCGTATAACGAAAGGTGCACATATTGAACATTTGTAAGAAAAACTAGGTTAGTTTACCTTCAATTTGATGTATGATTTGTGGTAAATACTCCAAATTAAACGGTTATAATATACCATTTAAACTGATATACATTGACATTCCTTTATCAACACCCTATATTTTAGTGCTGGTAAGGGAATTATATTATTAGGTTCAAGCATGCTGTATAAAACAACTAGAAATCAACAAAAATTAGAGTATAATTTTAGCTTGAATTACATACAGGAAAGCATCTGTTATATTTTTGTGAAGGGGTTTATAAAAAGACACGTGTGTTGAAAATGTATTTTGTATAGTATTTATAGTATTGAAACAGTAACGAACGTTGGGCTCCGTATTTCGATAGATTCGAGGAGCATATATTTGTAAAGGTGATTCAAAATTCCACGCACAAAATTTAAAGGGAGCCTACTGCCACAGATAATTTTTGTTTAGGACACTATGGTCGTAGTTCATTTATTCATTAAAAAAAATGAAGAGCAATTTGAATATAACTGTTGTTCACAACTTTATCCAAAATAAAGACATTTTGAATAAATTTTCAATGGGCTTACATTTTTTTGTTTGCAATGCAATAGCATCATGAACTATGATGGCAGTGTACAGTATTTCGGTAAGTGAAATCGTATGTACGGCCAACTAGATTGAGAAATGTTTTGTCAGTGGGATTTGTATGTGACCTGTATGGTGTTTACTTCAACTGCTTTTCGTGGAATTGTTACATTTTGTACAGAGAGAAATGTATGTCTGTTCCTAATTTCGTTAAAATATCTGCAGTATCGTCAAAGTTAATCTAAATTCAAATTGAAGTGAGACATCGTGAACTTTTGACTGAATAAATGTATTCTGACTCTAATTTCTCTTACAAAAATTGTGTGTTGTAATGTGCAACCATTATAGTTTTAAATAATCCTGCATATAATAGTTTAAAAAAATTTCTTATCTATAATCATGTTATGAGAATAATTCAATAATAATTTGTAATATAATAATTTCTGTATAATAATTTGAAAGGGCGGTTTATGGATTTATTTTCCTTCATTCAAACAACTTAAAGAACCAATTTTAAAGAGGTAGAGAAACTGGGAAATTATATCAATTTAAACTACGCATTAATGTTTGTAGATATCGAGATTAGTACAGAAAATTCGAATATTTGCAATGATTTATTGCATGCCACATTTGCCACTAGATGTCACAACCTTTTAAATTTGAAAAAGACCGGGAAAACGTCAACAAAATCCAAAGGCGATGAAGAAACATTAGTGAACTGACGATGCCCTAGAGTGAAGGGTGAAAATATTTTGTAACTTTTTTTTTTTTCTTTTTTTATGAATGCATATAACTGTATTTAAAGACCGACTTCTCCTGTCCGGAAGAAAGTTAAGTACTTTTTTTTAAAGTCTTAGTACTTAGTACTTTTTTTTTAAGTTAAGTACTTTTTTTAAAGTCTTTCTTCGTTAATATTAAGAAAACTACTGCATACAAAAATAAGAAAATGAGTTGTATTTTAGAGAAATGTTTGATAAACCCGCTGATGCAGGCAGTTTTTAAATCGAATAATTATTTTAAGAGATATTTAATGTTAAATTTGGTCAAAATCGTTCCATAAAAAAGTGTTATAAAAGCAAAAACTATACATAGGAATTTAATCATTTTTTCTGAGGATAATACATTAGAAGCTCCCAGTGTGTTGACTGCAATTATTATTATTTTTTTAATTTGACTAATTCTTTGAGGTTTTATTTCTATTTTAAATTCAAATTTTCAGCATTTCGAGAGATATTTTTGACATATTAAAAAAAATATATTATTTTAAATTGTTGACATTTTTCGCCCAGTTGGAAATTTACATCTAATATGATTTGTTTACCAATTAGAATAATTGTGTTAATGTTAATCTAGTGTAATTTCGTATCCAGCGATTTCTGGAGTTCCATTACCTGAGATTTATTCTGTTGAGCTGAACCAGGTTTCAGACCAGATGCTGTAATCATCAAGGTTAGCTGGGTGAAAAAGTTCGACCAGAATCGTCCGGGATAGTTCAGATGGCAGAGCACTGGCGGCTTCAGCCAGGAGGTCCCGGGTTCGAATCCTGGTCCGGACATTTTTCGCCCAGTTGGAAATTTACATCTAATATGATTTGTTTACCGATTAGAATAATTGTGTTAATATTAATCTAGTGTAATTTAGAAATATACTTGACAGATTCTTCTGGAATTTCAGGATTAAAAATAACAGGTATGACCTTATATTTAGCAATGTCGATTTGTTAAGGGGGGCAATTAGGGGGCCAATAAAAATTCAAAGAAAAAAATAATACTTGGGATCACCCTGTAAAATAAAATGCACGAAATGATCTACCGCTACCGAATATAAATAAACAGACATTGTGCAATGTGTGTATTCTTTTGTGTAAGAATAGCAAGTATATTAATAGAGATATAGCGATTTTATTTAAAAAAATTAAAAAATCCTTGCATGTTTTATTGTTATAACATGCAGGGTTTTCAACCAAATTTAACGCCGGTTTCAGAAAAATTGACAAAATATAGTAGAAACAATATAGTGTAATTGGAATATAAATATATTAAATATGTTAAGCAATATGAGCTGTTGTATGAAATAATTTTTATCTGCGCATGCGCGAACGATAACAAGGGTCATTTTACATAATTTAATAGTTAACTCTATGGAGCAACTTATTAAAAAAAAATTAGTCAAATATCGTAAAAATTCAGAAAGATATCGGCATTAAAATGAGCAAATTTTTAGTTGTTCTCTAAAAGCAGCTGAATGGTAAGGGATTTTACACAAATTGTCATTTTTTATTAACTGACTTTCAGAAAAAAGTATTTAGTGAGTATCAACGAGTAGATTTGGAAAAAATGTTTCGAATTTGATACTTCTTTTGATCATGGTATAGGCTCGGTCTGGTGGTTATCCAAGAAGAACTAAAGCATCAATAAAAAATGAAAAATTAAAAATGACAATTTGTGGAAAATCCCTTATCATTCAGCTGCTTTTAGAGAACAACTAAAAATTTGCTCACTCTAACGCAGATATCTTTCTGAATTTTTACGATATTTGACTAGATTTTTTTTAATAAGTTGCTCCATAGAATTGACAATTAAATTATCTAAAATGATCCTTGTTATCGTGCACGCATGCGCAGATAAAAATTATTTCATACAACTGCTCATATTTCCTAAAATATTTAATATATTTATATTCCAATTGCACTATATTGTTTCTACTATATTTGTCAAATTTTCTGAAACCGGAGTTAAATTTGGTTGAAAACCCTGCATGTTATAAGCAAAAAACATGCAAGAATTTTTTTATTTTTTTAAATAAATCGCTATATTTCGATTAATATACATGCTATTCTTACACAAAAGAATACATATATTGCACAATGTCTGTTTATTTATATTCGGTAGCGATAGATCATTTCGTGCATTTTATTTTACAGGATGATCCCAAGTATTGTTTTTTTTCTTTGATTTTTTGTTGGACCCCTAATTGCCCCCTTTATCAAATCGACATTGCTAAATATGAGGTCATACCTGTTCTTTTCAGTCCTGAAATTCCAGAAGAATCTGTCAAGTATATTTCTAAATATTCGACAAAATGTCTAAAATTGAAAGTTGCCGGTCATTAATGACAATACAGTGTATGTACCTCCATGTACTTAAATGTTAATTATTCCATTTTTTAGTTTATCACTCCTTCCTAATTGAAATCTTTGCCTAATTTCAATGCTAATTAATCGCAGAATTCTGCAATTAAACAAGGTAAGGATTATGATTCGGAAATAGTGTTAACACAAAACAGGAACTGTTCGCAGGTATCTATCTATATATATACTGGTTTACTGGTTTTCATAGTTTCGTATTTTACATACTGGTTTCCTATGTTCATATCTTGTTCATCTTTAGAATTTTACAAATTTGTTCATATATTTGTGATTTCATCTTCATTATATATATATACATATACCGGGTGTCCTAAAAAGGACTGACTGATTTTAAAATTCAATAACTTGTAAACGGTGACAGATATTTAAAAAATTCTTGCAGGAGGGTTATGCATAAGGTCAAAAGTTTTATTACAGTGATTTTCGATTTTAGTTCGAATTACAAACAATAGATGGCGCTATAAGCAATAGTCGCTAAATACAGGCTCTATTGTTGGTACTTCGTGGCCCGCTCAATACATTTCCATCTCCTTTTTCCGCATGGAACAAGAGAAAGGAACAAAAATCGAGCATGTATTTAGCGACTATTGCTTACAGCGCCATCTATTGTTTGTAATTCGAACTAAAATCGAAAATCACAGTAATAAAACTTTTGACCTTATGCATAACTCTCCTGCAAGAATTTTTTTAATATCTGTCACCGTTTGCAAGTTATTGAATTTTAAAATCAGTCAGTCCTTTTTAGGGCAACCGGTATATACGTCACATATAAGAGTTTTGATAGAAAAGAATACAGAACCTTGGAGATGGGAGGGAAAGGAAAGGATAATTTAGACTTTGGTTTTTCGGAATCGTTATTGCTCTGGGCTCCGGAGCCCTGTATTTATGATCTCCAGTGAATTCCAACCAATATTTACTCATTTACTGAAAACAGAGAAGTACCGGAGCTGAGCTCCGGTAGGCTCCTGCGCGAATTAAGCCCTGACAAATCTGACAGTGGATACTATTGAAATTTATAACTGAGACATTCTTTTATGGACAGCCTGTATATTCAAATACTAAAATTTTAAAAGCTCTATTTTCTTATTGATAATGTTGGATTTGCATTTTTTCCAAAGCATTATCAAAAGAATGTATTAATTATATTAACTCTCAAATATATCAAATTTTATAATTATTTTTGTACACTTAAAATTAAGTTTTCCAACTATTAATGGTATATTTTGTTTATTTTTCCAGATTTTTAGGGTTCCGTACTTAAAGAGTAAAAACGGAACCATTATAAGATCACTCCTGTGTCTGTCTGTCTGTCTGTCACAGCCATTTTACTCGTAAACTATGGAACGTGGAAAGTTCAAATTCGGGGAAGTAATAAAGACCATTGACCCACATATTTTCAGATTAATAAACATTCATAAATATATTTAGTAAAAAAGTAGAGGGGCTAATTATGCTACTTGAAAAAAAAATCTATTCTTTGCTTATCATGTGGGGTATCCTGTGAAAGCTTTTGTAACGCTGAACTCGAAAATACATTCCTTTTAATTTTAGGTATTATATTTTCAAAGATATTGTTAAAAATGTAGCGCAAAAATATGTTCCCCCCCATCTAATTCCGAATCTACTGAAACTAAAATTATGAAAAAATTAGAGGTAGTAGACGTTAATGTAAACCTTGCCGGAAAATTATAGCGATTACCCTAGGTCACATAGTTTTTGAGTAATTAGCATTTTTCTGTTATACACAAATTTCGATTTACGGGCATTCAGAAAAATTGTTGAGCATCGCTGAATATACCTATCGTTGCAGAAGAATAAAAGCATTGTTGATAATGATTTTCGAAAAAAAAATCATCGGTAATTAGCCGAGATATTAACCCTTAAAGGTACGGTCAGTTTGGACATACACAAGGACAGGGGAGGCGTACTCTATGCCTAGTTAACAACTTTTAATGATATATATGTGTAATGTAATGTCCAGTAACAGTATAAAAGCAATAAACGTCAAATTGTTAAAAACATACTAATTTAAGGGGTCTCGGGACTCTAAAAAGTGGAAAAAATGAAAAAAAGACCATTTTCTACATTTAATGTCTTAAAATGTATATGATTTTAAAACACAATTTTAATTGGGATAAAAAATTGCAAGATACAGAATTAGTATTTATAGGGGGATCGAAACTGTTAGACATTTGTCGAAAAAAAATTAGCATAACAGTTTACGCGCAGGATTACAAAATAAATATTGCAACTAGAATGAAAATCTTGGTGCTTATTTATACTTCAGACTGTAATAATTTCCCTGAAATTAAATAAATTTGTATTTAAAGCATTTTTATATTTTTAATGCAATGTTGCATTTAGCTAATACAAAATTTCGAAAATTTCAACAGTAAAATCACCTGAAAATATATTTTTTTGAACAATAAAAAGGAAATTTAGCTTCAGTTTATACAGACTAACATGAAATATATGCTTTGAAAATGTCATGAAAAAATATTCAGAAGTTTTTGAGGTATCCTGCGCGTTATGCCTAAAAAACGCCATTTGGAAAATAATGACTTTAACGTTTCGGAAAAGCCGCTTCAGCTATTGAGCGGGTATAGTTCTAAAAGCCAAAACTTCTGTTCCAATGGGAACTTTAAGGAAACAATTATATCAAAATATTCAGAAAAGATAGGAGTTTAACATCTAAAAAAATTAAAATTTCTTAAATTTTGAAGCTTTAAGAGTCCTGCGACCACTTAATCCTTTCCGACACGGAGTAATTCTATTTATAAACTTATGAAATAATGAACTGACACCAGAATTTATAAACGAATTTATTAGAAAATGCGAACTTGCTTATTTCACGTACATGATAAAAGGAAAATTTTAATTAAATATTCTTGGTGCCGTTTGTTTGTTTTGGAATTAAAATTAGGTGTCCGTTTTTTAAGGGCATCGCCCTCGAAAGATTTAATTAGAATGAATCGCATAAATACTGTGGGATTCGCGATAGTTTGCATTGATTGTATCTTTCAATACGCCTCGAGTGACTTTAAAAGTTAATTAAACACCTATCTGGAGAAACGCGGCACTGACCAAGGCGACGTTGCAATTTTGAGACCTCAATTCGAAGCGCGCTTAGCACAATGCAAATTTAAACTTTGAACAAAGGTTTTGTTTTAGCTACACTGTAGAAATAAAGGTTATTACTACGCTGAATTTAGTTTCATCAAATGCCAAATGAAGTTTAACTATGCACTGCTTTTATTGTCAGTACCGAATTAAGTTCATCATAAACAGATTAGGATAATATTTAAAAAAGAGTTATACGAATAGCTATATTTGATATTATTTAGGCTCCATATCTCTTTGAACTTTCATGGTATACCCATTTACACTTTTCTAATATATACAGTTATACCCAACCCTAGTTGCATAGTTTTTTACAAAGTCTTAGTATTCTTTTAGCAACTCTTTTTTTTTTTTTTTGGTTTAATAATACAATTACAAATTCGTATATTTATTCTACGGAATCCTCTGTACGCGAGTAATGCTCGCACTTGACCGTTTATTCTGTATCATTCTGGTTTAATGAAATCATTTCTTACTAATTAGAACTATAAATTAGTACATAACTTCTTTAGATCTTTTTCCTCCTCCAAGTTGTTACCACTTGAACCATAAAAACTAGCAAAGAAAAGTTATTTTCTGCTATTTTGTTTTCCATTGTAATCATTGAAGAAAAATTACAAATATTCAAATTATGAATGCTTTAAAACAGCATACGAATCTTCTTCAAAAACTTCTGTAGAAACAGCACTTGTAAATAAAACAAAATTAAATAATAGGGAAAATGTTTGTTTTCAAAAAGCATTTTCAAGATTTAACTAGTAACTTTTTAAGGCGTAGAATGTGTTTTGTTCAAATTTATGCGAAGTGTCTTATTTTTGTTCTAGTACATATTTTTTCCAGAAACAATTTATAGGAATAGAGATAATAAAGATTGTGGTTAAGATTTAAACACCCGTTTTCTCGAAAAGAGGATAAAAAATTCAGTTTTTCAAGAGACTATTCCCTATTATCTTTTTAAAAATAGCTAATAAACGTTGAGGTTAGCATTTGTCATTATTTTAATTCTTATATTTTTCCGTTTAATTTACAGATAAGGAATTATCTAATTGGAATGTGGGAGTTTATTTTGAGAGGTTTTTTTTTAACTAACAAAGAAAATTTAAAAAGTCGGCATGCATTGTTTATTTCACATTAGGTTGACCTGACATAAAAATTAAAAAACAATTAAATACTACGATTTGGAACCGTCGAAATTCGACGAACTAAAATGTTTAGAAAAGAATTGTTCAATCGAATTTATAATAAACTTACAAAAATAATTACAATAAAAAGTTCATCTTACATTGAATGTCGAACTCTTAAAACTAATAATATTTTTAACCTAAAGTTACCAAAATACTATTTCCACAAACTCCAACATTTTAAATTATTAAAAAGTTAAAGTGTATTAGAATCGAATATTAGAAATGTATTAGTAAGTAATCAAGATGAGTAAATATGATAAAGTTGTCGATTGAGACTCTTATGTTTGGTATTACAGGATGAAAAATCAACAAAAATAATTTCGCTTTGTCACATCAAAGAATTTTTTTCCAATAACATCTAAATCCTGCGTCATTTTCACATTCTCAAAATTTACACACGCACCACTCAAATCTGTATTCACCATTTAAATGTAGTTTAACACAATAGATTATTAGTGAATATATTTCCAAACTTAAAGTCACGTTTGCCCGATACAACTTTTCATGTGACAAATTCGCACTCTTGACACGAGGTTCTAATCTCAGTACCCGCGAATAAAAAAGAAACAGAAATTTATCTTTTAGACGCATTTGTGGTCAAATATTTAGTTTTATCAAAGAAAATGATCGTTTTGTTTTAAATATGACATCATTTTCAGTTACTGAATCATTTCGCCCAGCGTCTCAAACTCAGTATCAACATAAGGAAAAAATGTTGAAATGTAAAAGATTTATGAGTGAGAATGCCTGTTTCTTTAAAGGCTGATGTCATTTACTTTTATTTGTAATGAGAAAATGGCATCAATAGGGATATAAACAATAAAAATAAATAAACCCTATCATTTCCTATTTCTCTGCAACGGAAGTAATCCAATTGCCACCATTTTGAAGAAATATCACAAAAAGCTTTTAAAATTAAAAATAAAATATGAAAATGGAAATAAATTAAACTAGTATGTTGTGGCCATCACAAAACTTTCTTCTATCTCATACATGTCAATACTTCAAAATTCACTATCTCAGTGCCAAATTAAATGGCAATCTGTGTTCATCATGAGAATTGTAAAAATATGAAATTCCGTGCATTAGTTCTCGAGGTAAGACTGTCGCTGAAATTATGCAAATCCAGCAAAATTCAGCATAACAGCGCCACCTATTGGGTTACTTACACCAGAACCTAATTATCACCAACTTATGTCAACGTCTAACTGAATATGAAGTTTGAGGAAAATTCGTGCATTAGTTCTTGAGATAGAGGTATTGCGCAAATCATGACAAATGCAGCACAGAAGCGCCACCTGTTGATCTATTTGCAACAACACATAATCAGCAGCAATATTAATCAAGTTATACTTAAATCTGAAATTTGATGAAAATTCGTGCATTAGTTCTTGAGATAGAGCTATTGAGGAAATAGTTCAAAATGCAGCACAGAAGCGCCATCTATCGGGCGATTTACACCAACACGTAGTCAGCATCATTTCATATGAAGGACTAACTAAATCCGAAGTTTGATGAAAGTGTGTGCATTAGTTCTTGAGATAGAGCTACTGCGAAAATAGTGTAATTCCTGCAAAATGCAGCATAGCAGCGCCACCTGTTGGGCGATTTACACCAAGACGTAAACAGCATCCATTCATATCAAGGACTAACGGAATCTGAAGTTTTATAAAAATCCGTGCATTAGTTCTTGAGATAGGGCTTTTGCGGAAATCCTGCAAAATGCTACAAAGCAGCGCCACCTGCAGGGCGATTTACACCAAACACTAATCAGGACTAATCTATATCAGGGACTACCTGAATATAAATTTTTATTAAATTCCGTGCTTCTTGAATTCCGCGCTCTATTTCCGTTCTTGAGATAGAGCGCCCACAAAATTTGTGTCACATACAGAGAGACAGACAGACAGACAGACAGACGGACAGACAGACAGACAAACAGACTCACAGACAGACATTTTGTAAAAACATGTTTTCTGAAATCTCTGACCCATAAAACGTGTAAATCCGTCGAAAACTGGATTTCGAAAATTTTCATGAAACCAATACTTTCTTTTTGTAAGGATAAAAGAAAGTAAAAATAGCTAGAACGGGCACATCTACAAATGAACAGCTTTCATTGTAAAAAATAATTAACAAAATTGGTTCAGTAGAAAGCTCAGGGTTCATGACTAAAAAAACAGCCTGGTCTTTTAAATATATAGATTCTTGAAAATCACCAATAGAAGAGATGACTTTATGTTTTCGTACAGAAAGTATGGAGTAATTTCACATCTATACTAATATTATAACTATTTACCGTTGATTGTACATTTGTTTGTTTGTTTGTAGGATCTGAACTCTGGAACTACCGAACCGATTTCAAAAATAATGGTGGTAAAATGCTTCTGACCCTCTCTGCTTCACCATAGGCTACATTTTATATCGGCACAACAAACCTAAAGGGCTTTAGGATAAAAAAAACGTTCTAAAATAAAGATTTCTATGATATTGTTGGAACTAGAAATTTGATATCTAGTGTGGTGGTTACTTGTAACATGTAAATACTTTCTATGAACGGTTTCGAAAATGTTCGAAATCTAAAAGGGTGAAATGGGAGGAAAACTTTTTAAAAACGTTCTAAATTACGATTGTTTGGAATTGCTAGGGCTAGAAGCTTAAAATTTGGCATGGCTGTTACTTTAGAGAACGTAAATGCTCACCCAGAATTTTTTTTTAATTTGAAATTTAAAAGGATGCAGGAGCAAAAAAGGTTCTAAAATTGGGACTTATGTGATACGGTTGGTTAGAAATTATTAAGGTTGGAAACTTGAAATTCGGCATAGTAGTTACATTTAAAATGCAAATGCTTGGTATAAGCAGATCATTAAAATTTTGAAATTTAAAGATGTGAAATGAGAGGATAAAGATTCTAAATTACGATTTATTTAGAGTTGTGACGGATAGAAGCTTAAAATTTGACATTTCTGTTATTCTTAAGAAGCAAATGCTCGCACAGAATAGTTTTACAAAATTCGAAATTTAAAAGAATGCCGAAACAAAAAACGTTCTAAAATTCTGATTTTTGTGATGCTGTTGGGGCTAGAAACGGGAAATTTGGCACGGTGGTTACTTTTAAGATGAAAGTGCCCGTTAAAAATGGTTTCTAAAATATTCAAAACTTAAAAGGGTAAAATGATTGGTAAACGTTTTAAAAACATTCTGAATTATGATTTACATAAAACTATTAGTGATAGAATCTTGAAATTTGATGTTACTTTACAAACATAAATGCATCCACCGATTTTTTTTTTTTTTTTTAATGTAGAAATTTAAAATATGCAGGATCAAGAAACGTTCTAAAATTGCGATTTCTGTGATATACTTGATATAAGCTTGGATAACAAGAAGCTTGAATTTGGCATGGTGTTACTGTTAAGATGTAAATGATTGGTGAAAATAATTTTAGCTAAACTTAGACAAAAGACAAAAAACTTTTTTTTTATAACACATACTGGACAATTGCACCATAAAATATTAAGCTAAAAGTAACATTCTACGTTTCGAGCTGTTTCTACAGCAGTGGTGTAGTCGTAAAGAAAAACAGAGGGTATACGTTCTAAGCAGAGGGTATACCCTAGTGTATATATATACTATAGCTTTGTTGAGAAACAAAGGGTATACGGTGTTCCTTTAAAAAAATCCAGAGGGCATACGACGCATACCCCCGTATACCCTCCACTACATCCCTGTTCTACAGCCGTCGTCAGGAAAAATATGATGGTTAAATCTCTAAACAGCTGAGAGATGAAGGCTTCCTGTGCACTGTTAAAATTTTTGCAGCATTCTGGCAGGTCATTCCACCGTTTTTTGAAAAAACGGTTTCATAACCATAATTTAACTATATTCTGACCATAAAATGGCCAATAATATGGTCAGAATAGTGTTAAAATTACGGTTGTGTAACCGTTTTCGGAAAAAACGGTCAAATGACCTGCCAGAATGCTGCAAATTTTTAACAGTGTGCGAGATAATTTGTCGAACACTGACTAAAGATATGAAAATAAAAATGTTGGAAATCTGGACAAAGTCTTGTCCCCCAAAGTTTGTCGTTTGGTTTGTTCGGAAGTTATATCGTTCCGAACCAGTTTTTATTTTTCCATTTCGGTCGTAAAGGCACTCTCTTTTAACTGTAACTGTATGCATATTTTTATTCCAGTTTGATGTACTCAGTAAGTATATTTAGTGTGAAACAACTCCATGGAGTATGATGTGTAGTGATGGAAGTAATGTAATGGAAGGACCATGGAGATGGAGTTTAAGCGTACTCCTTGCTATAGCTATAATATGTCAATATGATTGCCAGCAAAAGCTGGAGGTGTATGTATATATCTTTATTATTTAAGTTTTTAAAATTCAAGTTGAATTTAATAAATGAACTGTTATTTTGAAATGAACTGTTTCGTCGACTGTGATTTATACTTTAACGCCACACCAAATGACCTTAAAACCTGCGTATTTATAACTCTGCTTTAATTATAACATGGTTAAGGGGCCATGTCATGCTATTTAAAGGTCAAATAGATAAAATATGGTGTGATTTAGATGAAATATATACTGCGTAATGGCACAAGTTACAGAGTTAACATATTCCTTCCCGAAACTATCGGATTATAACTATCCTTCCTGGAAGCTCGACGTCAAATGTGTATTGATTGACCGAAACTGCTGGGAGTTTATTACAAAGCCAGATATCGCATGTAAATCGGATGCCTCTGATCGTGAGAAAAGCGATTTTGAATGGCGTAAACGAAGAGCTTATACAACAATTTACCAATCCATCGAACGGAAATTCCAGATACTAATTGCTCAAACAGAAAGCGGCAAAGATGCCTGGGATATTTTAAAGTTAAACTTCGAACCAACTTCACGAGCACGCTTAGCGGGATTAGTCGATGAATTTTTCGAGATGAAGTTAAACTCGCAAGAAGAAACTATAGGTTTATTTTGTAAAAAAATTGAAGAAAAGAAAGTTCAGATTAAAGATGCTGGATTTGAGATGCCAGAACTGTTAGTATGTTTTCAACTAATCCGTCGATTACCTGAGGAATATGATAATCTAGTTCAAGTGTTATATAGATTAGAAGATAAAGAATTTAAATTAGAAAATGTATCTAAGCAGTTAATAACTGAATATGGCAGAATTTGTTTAAAACGAAAAGATGAAAGTAAAGAGGTTGTCGCTGTAGGTGATGCTTATGGAACTAAGTTTAAAAACCCTACCGTTAAACCAACCATTCCAGCGGAGAATTTTAGAAGCAGTAAAAAGCCATGGGTTTCACGTTGTGGAAGCGACCTGGACACCACCAGACGATCGTATACTTCACCAGCTAATCGTATGGGGCCGAGTTTAATATGCAGTTACTGCAAGAAACATGGTCACACAGATACAAGGTGTTTCAAAAAGAACTCTAGAGGGAAAAAGCAAGTTTTCTACAGTGAACCTACAAAGCAATCTGAATTCGCCCTAATATCTTCAAATGGTAGAAAATTCGTGAAATTTCTTCTGGACTCAGCGGCTACTTCTCATTTTACGAATGACAGGAGTCTATTTGTAACATATAGGAAAATCCCCCCTCAACAAGTGCTGATAGGAGACAAGGACTGTTCGTCGGAAATACTGGGTATTGGTGATATTGACTTTACCATCTTAGATGTAACAGGTAATGTAGAAATAACTTTAAAAAATGTGTTATGTGCTCCTAACATGAGAAGAAATTTAATTGGTGGGTCTAATATAGACATTGCAGGAAACCAAATTAAATGGGGAAATAATAAAATGATTGTGTATGATAAATTTAATAGATATTGTTTTACTGTACCTCGAGTTGATAAATTGTATATTGTTAAAGGTTATGCTTCAAAATGTGAAAATTTTGCTTATTCTACTAGTTTAAATTCAGAGATTGTACACCGTAGATTTTGTCATACAAACTTACCTTTACTTGAAAAAATGAGTAAAAATAATTGTGTTAAAGGTATTGAAAATATTAACTGTAACAACAAAAATAAGATGTGTGAAACTTGTGTAGTTGCAAAATCTAACAGAAAATCGTTTAAAAGAAATTATTTGTATAAACGCATTTCTAATCAAATCCTCGATAGGGTGTATATGGATTTGTGGGGTCCTAGCCCTGTTAACTCGTTAGGAGGGGGGAAATACTTTTTGTCAGTAATTGACGATTATTCTAGAAGAACTGAGGTTTATATAATTAAGGATAAAACGGAAGTGTTTGAATGCTTTAAAAAGTTTTTAGTTAAAGCTGAGAGACAAACTGGTAAAAAGTTAAAATGTGTACGAACTGATAATGGGCTGGAATTTACCCATAAATTATTTGAGAAACTGTTAACCGATTTAGGTATAAGAATCGAAAGATCCTCCATCTATACTCCTGAGCAGGTGGGTGTTGCTGAAAATTTTAATAAAGTAGCAATGAATGCAGTTAGAGCAATGTTACACGATAGCGGGTTAAAACCGTCATTCTGGGGGGAAGCTCTTTTGGCGTTTGTTCATACAAAAAATAGGACTGAACACAGTTTAACCCAAGGTCTTACACCGCAAGAATTATGGACGGGATTCAAACCTTCGGTAAGACATTTAAGAATTTTTGGTTCTTTAGCATTTGTTCATGTTCCTAAAGTTAAGCGAAATAAACTTCAAACGAAAGCTTTACTAGGTATCTTAGTTGGTTATGCCATGAAAACTAAAGGATATAGAATTTACATTCCAAAAGAAAGGCCAATTGTAGAGACTATTCATGTGCGTATAGATGAATCCAAAAAGGGTGTAGAAACATTATTTGGGGGAGAAAACAAATATAAGGATTTGATATTGAATTTTAATGAATCTCAAATTAAAACAAACGGTTTAAGTAATGCAACTTTAGATCTTAATCATGAACCACCAGGAGATAGCTTAAACGAAGATGAAGAGAAAAAGGGGGGTAAGGTAACTGTAAGTTCTATAAATATTTCAGAGTGGAAAAGGATTGAAAGACCGAGAACGAAATGTAAGAGAATTGACGTATATTATTATACCCCAATAACAAATACGAGACTGAGATCTTTAAATGATGTTAAAAAATATTGTATGGAAAATAAAATCCCGTTTGAGCCAGATAAGTTTGACTTTAAGCCTAAAACTACTCATCCTAATACTGAAACTTTAAGTGAACCCTCAACTAGTGATTCGGACGATCCATATTTAACTGAATTATTTCAACATGAATTTTACAATACCGAAATCCCTAAATCATTTGAGGATGCACAAATAAATCCAGAAAGGGGGAAATGGAATGCCGCGATGAGGGAAGAACTTGAGATGATGAGTAAGAGAAAAGTTTGGCGGTTGGTCGATCCACCGAAAAATTCCACAATAGTAGGAAGTAAATGGGTTTATAATATAAAAAACACGGAAAAAAATGGTAAAAAGTACAAGGCACGTCTCGTAGCTCAAGGATTTAAACAGAAACCAGGTATTGATTTTAATGATATATTTTCACCTGTTGTAAATTTTTCAATTATAAAACCAATGTTTATTTTATTAGTTTCTATGTTAAATTGGTATCGTATTCAATTGGATGTAAAATCAGCATATTTATATGGTTCTTTAAAAGAAACTGTGTTTATGAAACAACCTCCGGGATTTGAAATGAAGGGTGCTGAAAATAAAGTTTGTTTGTTAAATAAATCAATTTATGGATTAAGGCAAAGTGGCCGCGAATGGAATTCTGAATTAGATAATATATTACATAATCTTGGATTTTGTAAATTAAAATGGTGTAACTGTGTGTATAAACTGAATAGTAACGCAATATTAGTTGTCTATGTAGATGATTTAGTTTTATTTGCTAAAGATGAAAATGTATTGCAATCTGTAACTAATATGTTAAAAAATAGTTTGGAAATTACTGAAATAGGATTAACAAAGTATTTGCTAGGTGTTAACTTTGAACAGATTAAAGATTCATTATTCGTTCATCAAAGAACTTATATTGAAAGATTAGAATTAAAATATAAAGATTTACCTAAAAGTTATGTTAAATTACCTTTTAAAATTGGCTCTGTTTTACCAGATAAAGTTAACGAAAATGAAATTATCGAAAATGAATTGATGAAAAAATTTCCATACCGATCTTTAATCGGGTGTCTGTCATTTTTGTCAAATAGATCAAGACCCGATATTAGTTTTTCTGTAAATGTAATGTCACAATTTTGTAATGGGTATACATATAAACACTGGTTAATAGTAGTAGATATTATGAATTATGTTTTTGCTACTAAAAGTTTTAAAATAAATCTGTCTAATGTAAAATCACTAAGTTTGTGTGCATATTCTGATGCTAATTGGGGATGTCAACTTACTAAAAGACATTCAAGTAGTGGTTACATAATTTACTTCAGTAACGTTCCGTTTGCTTGGAAATCATCGAAGCAGAAATGTATTGCACTCAGTTCTATGGAATCTGAGTTTATCTCATTAACGGAAAGTGTAAAGGAACTAACTTGGTATTCAAGAGTTTTAAATGAACTTAATTTATACGATAGAATAAAACCAATTCAGTACTGTGATAATGAATCTGCCATTTATTTTTCTAAAAATAGCCAAGAGAATTTTAAAACGAAACACATTGACATAAGATGTCAATTTATTCGTCAGTTAATTAATGAAAATGTTTTTGAGTTAAAACATGTAAGTTCTAAAGATAATAAGGCAGACTTTCTGACAAAACCTCTTCTGTATGTAAAGTTTCAAAGAGCTATTTGTAATATTTTTGATTTTGATTATGAAAAGAAAGAGGAGGTATTTACGACCGATGGGGCCGCATGTTGGAAATCTGGACAAAGTCTTGTCCCCCAAAGTTTGTCGTTTGGTTTGTTCGGAAGTTATATCGTTCCGAACCAGTTTTTATTTTTCCATTTCGGTCGTAAAGGCACTCTCTTTTAACTGTAACTGTATGCATATTTTTATTCCAGTTTGATGTACTCAGTAAGTATATTTAGTGTGAAACAACTCCATGGAGTATGATGTGTAGTGATGGAAGTAATGTAATGGAAGGACCATGGAGATGGAGTTTAAGCGTACTCCTTGCTATAGCTATAATATGTCAATATGATTGCCAGCAAAAGCTGGAGGTGTATGTATATATCTTTATTATTTAAGTTTTTAAAATTCAAGTTGAATTTAATAAATGAACTGTTATTTTGAAATGAACTGTTTCGTCGACTGTGATTTATACTTTAACGCCACACCAAATGACCTTAAAACCTGCGTATTTATAACTCTGCTTTAATTATAACAAAAAACTTAGTGGTGCTATCATGTGAAAATAAATACTTATTAAAGAAATGAGTCCAAATAAATCAAAAGACCGAATGAAGAAACCACGAGTGCCGCCATCTACGCATGAGGGCCATTCAACAAAGTTTTCATTCAAGTTTTTGGCAACATGATTTTAGTTTAAATTGAAATATTGCAATTAAATACAGAATTATGACTTTATGATATTATGCCAGATTTTTGGAATATTATAGGATAAATTATCGTTACAAGGCTTATTCTCTTTAATATTATTATTATTATTATTTATTATTATCTTTATTATTTATATATATAGTTTTTTTTAATAATTTGATATGCAGTTAGGCAGGGTATTGCAAAAGGCTTCAAGGACCTATAATTTTTTACTTGTTAGAGATAAATAAGCAATGCCAATTTCAAAAATGTTCAAAATACAACAGGAAATAAGATTACGCGAATGAAATGTTGTTCCCATTAATTTTCCAAAAATTACTTTTTTTAAATTTCTATCTGACCATCTACCTAAATCAAATTGGTCAATTAGAAAAAAATTTCTTTTTCCTAAGGAAGAAAATTACAAAAAACTACATACCTGTTGTTGCGTACGAATTCAGTACGAATTTATTTCGGACAGCAACATGCTGGAAACAGGCAATTACAACCCAGAATAATCAGAACTAGGAAGCATGTGGCGTTCAGTTATTAATGGTTATTGCTTTTATCAAGTTTTGAAACAATTGTTTCAAGTAAATTAATTTTATTATTAGTATATGAACTGTTTATGTGTTTTGGTATTATTTTTGATATTGTATTTTTCAACACTAAGCATGATTTTCTCGAGGACTTTTGACAATCACACATGATAAGAACCTCGAAACTAATATATGACATTAAAATAAATATAAGCAATGGCAAAAATTTACAATTTTATTTATGCATACTAGATGTGAAATTCACAGTCCAACCTCAACATCCCGGCACTTCATTTTGTCTAATATGCTAGTCCAATCAAAAAATTAGAAAAACAGGGTTCATACGCCAGGTGATATTGATATCCATAGGTCCGACTCTATCATATAAATAGAAGACAGAATAAAAGAACATAAAAGATAAATAAAACTAAATAAATCAAGTACAGCAATAGCCAGACTGAATAATAAATACTAATTAAAAAGGATTTCATTAACATCAAAAGCTAACAAATTATAAAAACATCAAAACCTAAGCTAAGCAATAGAAATTATCGCAGTAAACTAAAATAATTGTAATTATTTGCTGAACTCCAATATCGGATAACAGACGGCGGCACCTTCAAGGAAAAAATCAATGAAACTACATTGAACGATTTATAAAAAATCATGCAGCATAGCTGATTATGCCCCGGTAGAGCCAACGAAAACATTTGTATGAACTTTTATCAACATAATGGACTCTTTTAACTGTAACTTGTTGTATTTTATGAAGAGGTTTGTTTCAAATGATACCTATAAGCTGTTTGGTAATATTTTAATGCCTGAAGAAATTGGTAAATTATTATATGTTTGGGTAATAATTAGTACCTTACAGATTAATTTACGTCATCTGATGAAAAGGTTCAACGCTTTAGTATTTAACAGCGCAATTTCTAAAACCTTAGCTTGTTTCGGCAAACATTATACTTATGCTTAAGAAGGTAAAGTTACTGATATGTGGAATTTTGATTATATCAAGTATATTAATATTGATTAGATAATATATTACATTGGTTAATTTTATACGCAACACCTGTATCTTAAAAATTAGCTCGATTATAAAGGAAGGATAAAGCGGACATAATCTTTTCCGGACGTATGCTTAGAAAAGAACTTAAAATCTGCCAAGCGCTTCTTTGGCCCACACTTATTTCTACCCTGTGTTTAAATATGACATGGTTGACAATAGTGAAGAAAAGAAGTACTTACTAGATATTAAGGTAGATTTGGGTTTTTTAAGGAGTAATGTCTCCTCGTCGGTACTTAGAACATCCGTTACACAAGGCTAAACCACAATTTTGTTCCATTTAAAATGCTATTTTACCTGTGAAAATTTGAACTATATACAAATTGACAATAGAATCCTTTAGATAAAAAGTATTTTAACCAGTGTCCAGGTGTAGTTGTATGTGGGTGTGGAAAGTATCCAGATGTCCCACAACACATGGTAGCACCGCAAAATGTTGCTTTTAGAAAAAAGTATGGGAATATGTATTTCATGTGTTATGGCAAGGCCATATATTTGTGTTATATTTTCATTCAAAATTAATCCTTTTTATAAATTTGTTTTCCTTTCTTTATAAACTATTATTCAAAAATCGATTTCTCTTTATTTCTAATTTAAGTGCAATCGTTATCCCCGCATAAATATTCTTTATTGATATTTTTAGATAAACGCAGATTTTTTTTTTTTTTTTTTTTTTTTTTTACAAATCTGTTTACGTAATCTAAAGATTATAAATTTAATTTAAGCTTTCTGGCGCCTCGTATAATCATGAAAAGACCCATAAATTACATTCTCACATCTCCCTGCATGTAGATATTGGTCCTTAATTATCCTTGTCGTTATACTTCTGTAAACAATACTAAGTTTACCTTTTTATTTCACTTTTTAATTGATAACCAAATGCGGTTTCTGTGTTTGGCGTGTATCTCGTTCAAATTTTAATAACCCTGCTAGTCTGAAGGATATTTTGTGATTGGCATATTGGCTTAACACATATGTATTATTTGCGTATTAACGTACGCAGATTGAATGACACTTCGCCTTTGATCTTGGTATTAGCAACAGCTAAAGAGTTAAGCTGAGTATAGGGGACCATCACTAATTATTCCCATCTATTGTCCTCTTCTTTTGAAAAATAAAATAATTTTCTATGGAAACCTGATTGCTGAATTATTGCCTGGTGAACTTTTAGAGGAAACTATCACCTTGGATTATTTGGTCGCAACGCTCGTGGATTTACAAATACGATCACTTCTCAAAAAATTAAATTAAACCCATTTCATAATAACCGGTCCTCAACTTCTTCATATATTTGTTTTCAAGGGGGAGGGGGGGGGGGTTCCATCACTTCCTGCGACAACCTTAGTTCTTAAACACATGATTTCATGATATAACATGAAATTGTCTTGTTTTATTTCCTACTGTACTTTTATTCTGAACTGAACGTTTTCAAGAACAGCATTGTAATGAGACACCCTGTACCTTTGTATATTAATAAGTTTTTTATTAGTTTTTTATATTTGTTAACACAAATTTAATAATTTCTTAACAAGTGTGAAAAAAATGCATGAAAATAAATCTAAATGAAAAATTACTCAGAAAGAGATTGAAAAGACATTGAAATTTTAAATACTTGAAATATAATTAAACAAGTAAGAAAAATCATGCGTTAAGCATAGATTATGAAACACTTTCCAACACTTCCTGAAGGCTTTAACAAAAGTTCGTTATTTAAGGAAATAAGGTATTAAAATTATAAATAAGGATAACTAAGCAAACATTTTAGAAAACGTATAAAACATTTGAAAAACTAATTTCAGCAGTTACCGTCCATAGCCAAATATGTACTCCAATTCTTTTGAATAGCCTTGTATTTGATCTGTAGGTTGATTTATATACTATATAATGGGGTAATTTAGTCTAGCAAGAAAACACATAGCAGGTTTAGATCTCTCTTTCAGCAATTTACGGTAATAGATGGAAACATACTTGAATACTTTGTACAACCCTGTAGTTACCTAGTACCTTTATTACACCGCACTATTTAGTTAAAATTTAATTCAAACTAAAACACTCTTAAAACTACTGAAATCACATTTCCAGAAATTATCATTTATAGACGGTTATCTAATATGTATCCATTTTTTGCGTGACCCTGTACATCATTTTATCTATATTCTACAATAATTTCTTAGTACTAACATTCCTGAGTAAACTGGATGCAGATAGGCGTAAAAATGCATAATTCCTTTAAAAACCACCTTTAAGCAATTTGCACTCATACCCAGTAACCATTACGAATTCTTTTGTGTAGCCCTGTACACGAATTATAGCATTTATACACATCATATAGTATGTATAAATGTAGTGAAACATAAAAGCGCATATCATAATTAAAAATGCATTTCCAGCAATCATCGCTAATGTACAGAACTCCGGATACAATATAGTATCTGAAATCTTTTGTGTGTCCCTGTAAATTCTATGCACTCAGTATTAGACATGAAATAAGTTACAGTAAACCTGAGCGACGTATAACAATTTCATTATACATGAACTAATTTAACATAATTAAAATACGACACAAACAATTTCCCCCCCCCCCCCTATATCATTATGTAACGGAATTCTTTTGTATGCCTCTGTAAATGTATAATAACTATTCTTTACACCGGATATTCTGCAGAATGCATATTTTAGTGCACTTCATTAATGCATATTAATTTTATTATGTTTGAAAGCGTGTAACACCACTAAAAATCCTTTTAAACGATTTATTCCCATAGACCGTAATGTAACGGAAAACTTTTGACTGTCCCTGTAAATGAATTAAACATGCTACAAACTTCATTTGAAATAGCGAACGTGCTATGGTAAACGCCAATAACATTCAAAAATTTCAGCGCAATCCGAGTATATTTACAGGAGTTAGAGCGCGGACAGACGGACAGGCAAACGAAGTCATAAACACTTTTCGACTTTGTAGGAAAGTGTTAAATAACACAATTCCAAACCAATCTAGAAGAGCTTTCTCTTACTTCCAATACGTAATCGAGCTCTTGTATGTGTAAATATGTGGCAGTTCTTCGTTACTAATATTGTTGCAAACATCTATTATATTTTGCTATGGGTCAAATGCTTATTAGTCCAGGCAATAGAGACCGTATAGGGACTCTACCTAGCAAAATTAATGGTAGAACTGGAAATCGGCTTTCTAGATGTTTTTTGGGTCGCTGAATCCGAATTTGTAACTTCCCACCAAAATTTCCCCGGCAACCCCCCCCCCCCAAAAAAAAAAGGTTTTTATTAAAAAATTCCATTTTTTATTGTTTTAGGGGAAAAGTAGCTAGAAATTTAGAAAGTAGACAAAATTTGCAACAAATCAGATGTATGACATTATGACTTAGGATGAAGGGGAAGGGGGATCTGCCTCGGAACATGCGCCGCAGTGCTGCGTGACTAAGTTGCGCAATTCCACTTAACCACTCACACGTTTACATTAGCCCTCCCATCTTCCCTCCGAACTTTCTCTATAAGGTTTACTTTAAGTTTTTTGTGTCGCTGAATCCGAATTTTTAACTTACGCCCAAAATTTCCACCCCGAACCCCCCCCCCCCCGAAATAGTTGTTTTTAACTTAAATTTCTTATTGTTTTAGGGGGAAAGCATTACCAAATTCAGAAACTAGACAAAATTTGCAACAAATAGGATCTATGACATTATGACGTAGGATAAACGGGGAGAGAGGGGGCTGCCTCGGAACATTCCCCGCGCGCTTTTCTCAAAAACCAAATGTTTTAAAAAAATCAATTTTTAGGGGGGTTGCCGGGTGAAATTTTGGTGGAAAGTTACAAATTCGGATTCAGCGACCCAAAAAACATAAAGTCAGTCGAAATCCAGAACTAGTATTAATTTTGCCAGATAAAATCCCCTATTGCCTGGACTTCATAATTTAGTGCACGTAGCAGCGCAGTGCATGTTCAGAGGCAACCCTCACCCTCCCCGTTCATCCTAATTCATAATAACATATATCCTATTTGTTGCAAATTTTGTCTAGTTTCTGAATTTCGTAATGCTTTCCCCCTAAAACAATAAGAAATTTAAGTTAAAAACAACTATTTGGGGGGGGGGATTTTTGGGGGAAAGTTAAAAATTCGGATTCAGCGATCCAAAAATCTTAAAGTAAGCCTTATAGAGAAAGTTCGGAGGGAAGATGAGAGGGCTAATGTAAACGTGTGATTGGTTAAGTGGAATTGCGCAACTTAGTTTACTCAGCACCGCGCGCATGTTCCGAGGCAGATCCCCCTTTCCCCTTCATCCTAAGTCATAATGACATTTTTCTAATTTGTTGGAAATTTTGTCTACTTTCTGAATTTCTAGATATTTTTTCTCTAAAACAATAAAAAAATTGATTTTTTTAATAAAAACCTTTTTTGGGCTCTTTTTACCAAAATTTGGGGAGGTTGCCGGGGGAAATTTTGGTGGGAAGTTACAAATTCGGATTCAGCGACCCAAAAAACATCTAGAAAGCCGATTTCCAGTACTACCATTAATTTTGCTAGGTAAAATTCCCTATTACCTGGACTATATATATTACCATCCGTGTTTCCTGTTGCTTGCGATACCTCACAGATAAACAGTTCTACTTTTATATATACAGTTTCCATTCACAATAGAGAATTTTCAATTAAACGTATCTCATTTCGTCTTAAGATACAGGTGCATAGTTTCTTGTAGTAAAAAATAAGCAAATATTGATAACAAAAACTATTTCTTGTTTTTATGTTTATACGGCGAAAAAATATTTAAGGATATACATATATTTATACTTTCTTCTATCTTTACAAAAAGAAAAGTATTGGATTCGTGAAAATTTTCGAATTCCGGTTGTCGGTGGATTTACACGTTTTAGAGGTCAGAGATCCCGAAAAACATGTTTTTACAAAATGTCTGTCTGTGTGTGACACAAATTTTGTGGGCGCTCTATCTCAAGAACTAATGCATGACATTTAATAAAAATTTATATTTAGTTAGTGGCTGATATAAATTGGTGCTGATAATTTTTTGGTGGAAATCGCACAACAGGTAGCGCTGCTATGCTGCATTTTTTACGATTTCCGAAATGACTATCTCAAGAACTAATGCACGTATTTTCATGAAACTTCAGATTCAGTTAGTCCTTGATATGAGTTGATGTTTATTATGTTTTGGTGAAAATCGCTCTGCAGATGGCGCTACTATACATCATTTTTCCTGATTTCCGCAATGGCTCTATCTCAAGAACTAATGCATGGATTTTCATCAAACTTCAGATTCAATTAGCACTTGATATAAGTTGATGTTTACTACGTTGTGGTGTAAATCGCCCAACAGGTGGCGCTGCTATACATCATTTTCCTGATTTCCGCAATGGCTCTATCTCAAGAACTAATGCGTGGATTTTCATCAAACTTCAGATTCAGTTAGTACTTGATATGAATTGGCGCTGACTACGTTTTGGTGTAAATCGTCCAACAGGTGACTCTGCTATGCTGCATTTTTCCTGATTCCCGCAATAGTTTTATCTCAAGAACGGATGCACGGATTTTAATCAAACTTCAGATTCAGTTATCAAGTTGACTTATATTGTTGCTTATTAGGTTTTGGTATATATCACCCAACAGGTGGCGCTGCTGTGCAGATTTTTTTACGATTTCCGCCATAGCTCTACTCAAAAACTAATTCACAGATTTTCACGAAACTTCAGATTCAGTTAGAAGTTGACATAAGTTTTTGCTGATTAGATTTTGGTGTAAATCATCTAACCGGCTGCATTTTTCAGGAAGTATTAATATGTATGAGATTGAAGAAAGTTTTGGGATAGCCACATCCGACTAGTTTTAATATCTTCTGAAATAACAATAATTGTAAATTCAAAACGGCTAGATTTTGTTTCATCATCTTTCTGAGAATGGATGTCCTGTTGAATTAAGAAGGTATGATATTATTATTTTTTTTTTATTAAGTTATATGGTAAAACTTTAGCGTTTTAAAACTCTATAAATATCTATACAGATAATTATGAATAAATGCCTTATATATATATATATATATATATATATTTTAAACATAAAAAAAATATTGAATAATGTTTCCGATTTTATTTAAAACAAAATCATCGACATGCATGTTTGCTTGTACGTAATGTACATGCACAATATATATGTATGTGTGTTTATGAATAATTAACTATTACTATTTTTGCATGTATGCATATATTGATACCCTAATATGCTCATTTTCTACTGTTTGGTTTTCGTCTGCGGTCGAAACTTGAACAAGTCGGAAATTGTACGTCAAAAGTGGCAAATGAGGTGCGTTCGAACTATAACTAGCTTTATAAATATTCAGATCTTGGTGCAATAGCTGTTGCAGTCTTATACAAAAATGCATGAATACAAAATGTATTACGATTATACATATTAAATTAATTAATACGGAAATAATAGGGCTCCATGTTAAATAGGACGTACTCCCCATGGCAACCTAGAATCATTATCTATCATGGGATATCATTGAATTAATTACGTATGGTAGGATTTAATATAATGAAGGAAACTTTTATTAATATCTTTTTAAGTTTTGATTCTATTTTCATAAATTTGAAATGGCTCGACAAAATTCTGCAAAGATTATATATATTAAATTTCAAATCATTCGCTTAGGTAGTTTTTGCGCTGCTATATGGGGACAGATGGACAGACAAATAGGCGGGCGGACCAGGCAACGACCATACGTGCTACGTATTTATATAATTACGAACGACCATAAAAGGGACTGGAATCCGGTTTTTTCCTGAAAAACATGTTTCGTTCGGATATACTAGATATTCCGCAACATAAGATAGACCTGCAAATGTTGCCTTTAGAAAAGAGTATGGACATATGTATTTCATCTGTGTTCTCAAGGGGAGCCAGACTTCGAGTCGATTACGAAGGATTGTAATCGATTACGATTATGATTACTTTCACTTTCTGAAAGCAGATTACGATTATTTCTCTATTTATGCAAGTTGGATTACGATTACATTATTGATTATCTATTTTTTTAATTCTAGATTACGATTACGATTTGATTACGATTACGTTTAGATTACGATTAATATTTGTTTTGCTGGATTACGATTACCGAACTAGTCGATTACGATTACACTGATTTTGGAGTCTGCTTCTTACGAAATAGAGCCCTGCATCGTGACGGGTAACCTGATTTTACCCAAACCGGACCGTCGGGTGGGGTTGGAGGAGGTTGCAGCTAATTTCCTTTTCTACAGTTCGGAATGGGTTGAATTTTTTTTCTAACCTTAGTTCTTAAACACATAGGTATAACATGAAATTGTCTTGTTTTATTTCCTACTGTACTTCTGAAGTTATTCCGGAACTACAATATAATTAGACACCCTGTACCTTTATATATTAATCAATTTTTGATTATTATTTTTTTTATATACGTTACCACAAATTTATCATTGTAGCAAAATTGAATTTCGTTATCTAGTATTAAATATAATTTATAAAACCTAGAGATTGAATAAAAACTCAAAATTCTCAGTTTCTAGTGTTATTATTATTATTTTTTTTAAATTCAGAAACGTATTTATTAACCAGATTTTTTTTTTTTTTTTTTTTTTTTTTTTTGAGTAAACCACTCTTTAAACAAAATTCCTATACTACGCTTATTTAAAGAATTTGTTATCTATATCTATACTCATATTATAAAGAGGTAAAAATTGTTTGTTTGTCGGAGGTAAGTTCTGGAACTACCGAACCGATTCCAAAAGTAATGGTATCAAAATGATGGTGTTAGTCCAACTTAGAACATAGGCTATATCTTATGACCGTGCCGCTGGCCAAAAGGGGGTGCAGGAGCAAAAAACGTTTTAAAAATGCAATTTTTGTGTTACTGAAGGGCTTATGAAATTTGGAATGGTAGTTACTTATAAGATACTAATGATCCCTAAGGACATTTCTTAAAAAAAATCGAAATTAAAAAGGGGTGATACGCGAAAATCGTTCTAAAAAACGTTCTAAATGACGATTTTTACGCAATTTCAGGAAGTGCCAAACCAACTTCAAAAATAATGGTGTCAAAATGATGGTAACAACCATTGCTCCAACATAGGATAGATTTTATATCGGTGCCACTACCCCTAACGGGGGTGCAGGATAAAAAAAAAAAAGTTCGAAATTGCGATTATTGTGTTACTGAAGGGTCCAGATACATGGAATTTGGCATAATAGTTACTTATTAGATATAAATGATCTCTAAGAACATTTATTTAAAAATTCGAAATTTAAAAGGGGTGAAAATTCGTAAAAAGTGCTCTAAAAAACGTTCTAAAAGACGATTATTACGCAATCTCAAGAAGTACCAAACCCATTTCAAAAGCAATGGTGTCAAAATGATGGTGACAATCCTTGCTCCTACATAGGCTACATTTTATGTCGGTGCCACTACCCCTAAAGGAGGTGCAGGAGCAAAAAAATGTTCGAAATTGCGATTTTTTTAATACTGAAGGACCCAGATACATGGAATTTGGAATGGAACACCCAGAGAAAGGAATTGATTAAAACTACAAAAACATGTTTTGTTGGGTACATTTTGATTGTTTTAAGCAAAATTTTTAGTTGAAGTTAAAAATCGGTTTTGTTGCTCGGACAAAAAAATATTGTTAACACTCTTACAAAATTATAACAAAATTTCATCAATTTTACTTGATTTAACAAAATCTGTTTTTTTAATTTTTCAATAATTTTGTGTTTTAAATTTGTAATTCCAGCAAAATTTTGTTGTTTTGCAAAATTAAAATGGTTGTGTAGTAACCATAACTCTCTCACGTAATTGGTTTATTTGACTTATATAGCTATATAATTAAAGAATTAGCATAATTTTTGGATAATTAAAACTTTTTAAATTGGACGGACCAAGGTAGTTTTAAAAATCCCTCTCTACCATTTAATTTTCTTGCTTTTCATTTGAAATTGAGCATTTAGATTTTGAATTGTTCACAATATTTAGCAAGCAAATTACATCAAAATAATGTATACAGATAATTCTTTGTTGAGGTCTAAATTTTAAGAATAAGAAAAAATAATACAAGACAAAGACATTTTTTTAGGAAAGAAAGTATTTGTCGTATTAAAAAAACTAAGATATTCTGAAATATTTTTTGCTGAACGGATTTTATTTATATACTAGCCGGGATTCGCCCTTCTAGACCGGAATTCCCGCTGCCTTCAACTATGTGTTTCCCGGGCACCTTCAAAGAAATAACTTCATATTTATAAAGTCCTCCAAAATTTCCTTCCCTTTCGGTAGTTTATCAAGAAACAAATTAATCGCAAAGAATCCCGAAATGTTCATGGAAAACAGGAAAAAAAAAACTTAAATCACCGGTTTTTTGAGATATTTTATTAATTTATGTGAACATTATTTTCGACTCGCAGCCTTTTCTGAAAAAAATAATCGCGAATTTTTAACGAAAATTTCCGGAATAAAAAAAAATATTTTACCGGATTTCGCGGATTTTTTTTTTTTTTTTTCGAAAATTGCGTTAAAATCTGTATTTGTTTTTAAAAATTGGTATCGTCTGAAGCAGTAAATCCTTACCTTTATTTTCATCTAAATTGTTATCATTTCAGTTGAAAAGTAATGGAGATATTCAATATGTGAAAAACAGAAAAAATCGTAAATCTCTCGATTTTTATAAGTTCTGATAAAAATTGTATACACTGTCTTTATAATCCAAAAAAATTAATCGCGATTTGGGAAAGATGGATTTTTGCGATTTCTTTCGAAAATCTGATTAAAAGTCCGAATTTTTAGAAAAGATTGAGATCGTCTAAAAGGAAAAAAAAAATTCTTTCTATTACGACGTCAACTCCGTGCATTTCGGATGAAAATTGTGGGCATTATAAAATATTTAAAGAAAACCGAAAAAAAATCGACATAAGTCCGAATTCGGAACATTTATTCTTTTTACATTTTTATTGAAGTTTGAGTTTATTTGGGAATATTAAATATATTTTTTAAATTAAAGTGTTTTATAATATTTTCTTACTTTGCTTCAATGAATCATTATAACAATATGAAATAAAACTGTTATTTGTTTTGTTCTTATCTATTATATTAGTGTGTGTGATAAATAAAAGATGTTATTAGAAAAATAAAATAATTTAAAATATATATATATATTTCATATAAAATTCTAACACTGATAAACAGAATAAAAGAGAAAAGTGCCCATTTAAACTGATGGCATTGAGCTCACAGTCTATTCAAACTAACTGTATATTATACTCTTACTTCAAAAAAATAATGCCTTTCGTAAAATAAATTAAGTGCGGCATTAGCCCCTCCCCTCTGATTCATATCTTTATACTTAACCAATGAGCCTCAAATCTCATCAGAGAAGCGCCTTGTCAGAATAAATCGGTATATCAAATTTGCAGCAAATCGGATAGAAAAATCCATTTATCTAAATTAAGGATGTATTACCTCCCTCCATCCCCCTTTATGCTTAAAAATGAACCTCTAGATCTATTCAGGAAAGAGCTTTATTATAATAAACCGGTACACCCAATTTGAAGCAAATCGGATAGGAAAACACTTTTTTCTAAATTAAGGGGTATTACCCCCCCCCCCCCAATTCCCTCTTTATACTCAAAAAATAAACCACTAAATATAATCATCGAAGCACCTTATCAAAATTAACTGATATATCAAAATTGAAGCAAATCTGATAATTCTGCATGAAAAACCCATTTATCTATATTAAGGGGGGCTTAACCCCCGTACCCCCCCCTTTATACTTAACCAATGAACCCCCAAAACTAATCTGGGAAGTGCTTTATCATAATAAACCGGTATATCAAATTTGAAGCAAATCGGATAAGAAAACACATTTTTCTAAATTAAGGGGGTATTACCCCCCCCCCGATCCCCCCCCCCGTTTATACTTAAACAATAAACCTCCAAATCTAATCTAGGAGTCGCCTTATCAGAATTAACCAGTAAAACAAAATTGAATATTAATGATGTGAATTATCACATTGCTACAAAGCGTAAACCAACTTAGTGAAAAATGTCCAAGCCGGGAATCGAACCCGGGTCCCTGGAATAGATCTCCAGTGCTCAACCACTAAACCACAAGGACGATGTCCAGCTTGGCATTTCTCACTTATATCAGTCGGTAAGGCTGCTACTGCAGCACAAGATAGAGAAGTCTTCATGAGCACACATTCTAGTGGCGTAACATGAGACGCAAATAAACCCAGCATCGGTGAATATACAATTTTAATTAATTTTTCAACTACATTTCAGCAGTGAAATTACGCTTGAAATTATTGAATATTAATGATGTGAATTATCACATTGCTACAAAGCGTAAACCAACTTAGTGAAAAATGTCCAAGCCGGGAATCGAACCCGGGTCCCTGGAATAGATCTCCAGTGCTCTACCACTAAACCTTAGTGGTATTACGCTTTGTAGCATAATGACTAAGAACATTTCATAAAAAATTCGAAATTAAAAAGGGGTGAAAATGCTCGAAAAGAGTTCTAAAAAACGTTCTAAATGGCGCTTTCTACGCAATCTCAGAAAGTACCAAACCTATTTCAAAAGTAATGGTTGGAAATTGATGATGACAGCCCTTGCTCCAACATACGCTCTATTGCATGTCGGTGTCACTACCACCTAGGGGTTGCAGAAGCAACAAACATTCTAAATTGTGATTTTTGTATTACTGAAGGCCCTAGAATCCTGAAATTTGGCAAGGCAGTTATTTATAAGATGCAAATGATCTCTAAGAACATTTCCTAAAAAATCGAAATTTAAAAGGGGTGAAAATGAGCGAAAAGTTTTCTAACTCTTTTCCCTCGCTCCAACATAGGCGGTATTTCATGTCGGTGCCACTACCCCAAAGGGTTGAAGGGGTAAAAAACGATCTAAATTGCGTTTTTTGTAATACTGGAGGGGCTAGCAACTTGAAAGTAGGCATGGTATTTACTTATAAGATATAAATGATCTCTAAGAACATTTCCTAATTAATTCAAAATTTAAAAGGGGTGAAAATGGACAAAAAACGTTCTAAATCGCGATTTCTACACGCAATCTCAGAAAGTACCCAACCGATTTCTAAAGTAATGGTTGGGAAATTAATGATGACAGCCCTTGCTCCAAAATAGGATCTATTTCACGTCAGCGTCACTATACCACCTTGCTGTTGCATTTTTAAAAACGTTCTAAATTGTGATTTTTGTGATACTGAAGGGGCTAGCAACTTCAAATTTGGCATGGTAATTACTTATAAGATGTTAATACTCTCTGAGAAGAGTTCCTTAAAAATTTGAAATTTAAAAGGGATTAAAATGAACGAAAAGCGTTCTAAAAAAGTTCTAAATAGCAATTTCTATGCAATCTCAGGAAATATAAACCGATTTCAAACGTAATGGTTTCAAATTGATGGTGACAGTCCTCGCTCCAACATAGCCTATATTTTATGGCAAAAACTGTTCAAAATTGCGTGTTTTGTGTTACTGAGAGGGTGTAACATTTTAAATTTGGAATGGTAATTACTTCGAGATGCAAATGCTTTCTAAGAATTGTCGAAAGAAAATTCCAAATTTAAAAGGATGAAGTGGACGAAAAGCGTTCAATCAGCGCTCTAAATTACGATTTTTATGCAATCGTATGAAATACGAAACCGATTTCAAACATAATGGTTGCAAATTGATGGTGATAGAACCTGTTCAAACATAAGCTATATTTTATGTCGAGGGTTGCAGGAGCAAAAATATTTCTAAATTGCGATTTCTGCGGTACTGAAGAGGCTAGAAGCTTTAAATATAGCACGATATTTACTTATAAAATATAAATGTCCTCTAAGAACAGTCGAAAATAAATTCGAAATTAAAAAGGGGTGAAGCGAAGGGAAGGAGCGAAAAGCATTCTAAAAGAGTCCTAAATTACGATTTCTATAGAATCTCGGGAAATAATAAACCGATTACAGAAGTTATTGTTTGCGAATCAAGATTGATAGTCCCTGATCCCATACGGGCTATATTTTATGCCGGTGTCACTAGCACCTGGTTGGCAGGAACAACAAGAAAGTCTTAAAACACATCTAAATTCCTTTTTCTATATAATATTAGGAAATACCAACAGATTTCAAGGTTAATGTTGGCAAATTAATGGTGACAGTCTCTGTTTCAACATTTTTCGAGTAAATCTTTTTCAACACTGTTTCGGCATTTTATGTTGGTGCCACTAACACCAGAGAGGTGGTAGACTGTTAGACAAGAAGCTTGGAATTTCACATGATGGTTAATTTTAAGATGTAAATGTGCCAAGATGGTTTCTAAAAAATTCAAAACTGCAAATGAATTTTGAAATGAGCATATGAAATGAGCATAAAAGTCTCAAAATACTTTCTAAATTATAATTTAATTGGAATTAGTTTTATTTCTTCTTATTAATTAAAATCTCATCTCTGTCTATTGCACTTCTATGATGAAGTTTAGTCAAACTGTGGCTTAATTTGAAATTTTTGAATTATTTCAAAAAGTGTTTTTCTAATAAAAAATAGTCATCCAAATATCACTTGCCTATTTCAACTATAGCGCGAGCAAAGCCGCAGGGTTTGCTAGTTGAGAAATATTTAGGGATACTTTAGCAGACATAGGAAACCCAAGTATTTATTACAAAATAAGTAAAAAAATGAGCGAAAGAAATATTTCCTCATTAGCAAAGACTTTAATTTATTGTTTGTCATATTCAATTACTTTTACTCGTTATTAATTTTAGTTCTACACCACTAACTGAATTATTTTTTAAATTATTACTCTTTAAATTATAGACTCTTAGTCGCAGAATATTCATTTCAAATACATTATAATTTTTTCACTTGTGCACTAATTAGAATTATTTGTGTTTTTTAATTTGTAAAAAAACTAATTAAAATTAATTAAAAGTATAGAAAGAAAATGAAACTCTGTTGGTATTAAGGAATAAATGTCGCAAAAATAAAATTTTCCACATGATTTTTACTGACGAATGTTCATTTTTACTTATAACTGCGTTTTTTTTTCTGGAAAGAAAATTTTCAGTTATAAATAAAGTGCTAGTATTACTCGCGCACAGAGGTTCCGTACAGTAAATATATTATTAGTAACTATATTATTACAAAACTAGTATATTGTGGCCATCACAAAACTTTCTTCTATATAAATCACGTGAATTAAATCATTTAAATAGTACAAGAAATTACATCAATTTAGCATCAATTCATATCAAAGTATATCTGAATTTGAAGTCTGATGAAAATTTCTTGCAGTAGTTCTTGAGATAGAGCTATAGCGGAGATTCTGAAAAATATAGCACAGCAGCGCAACCTGTTGAGCGATTTACACCAAAAATAAGCAGCACTAATTAATATCTAGGTATACCTGTATCTGAAGTTTGATAAAAATTCGTGCATTAGTTATTGAGATAGAGCTATAGTGGAAACTCTGAAAAATGCAGCATAACAGCGCCACCTATTGAGCGATTTGCACAAAACATAAACAGTGCTAATTCACTCCAAGGTATACCTGAATCTGAAGTTGGTTGAAAATCCAAGCATCAGTTCTTGAGATAAAGCTATTTCGAAAATTGCAAAAAATGCAGCATAGCAGCGCCACCTGTTGAGCGATTTACAACAGAACATAGACAGCACTAATTCATATCCAGGTGTATCTGAATCTGAAGTTTTATTAAAATCCACGCATTAGTTATTGAGATATAGCCATTGCTGAAATCGTGAAAAATGCTGTATAGCAGCGCCACCTGTTGGAAGATTTACACCAAAACGTAGTAAACACCAACTCATATCAAAGACTAACTGAATCTGAAGTTTCATAAAAATTCTTGCATTAGTTCTTGAGCTAGAGCCATTGCGGAAATCGTGAAAAATGCAGCATAGCAACGCCACCTGTTGAGCGATTTGAACCAAAAACTAATCAGACCAATTTATATCAGGGACTAACTAAATATTAATTTTTATTAAATTTCGTGGATTAGTTCTTGAAGTAGAGCGCCCACAAAATTTGTGTCACACAGAGACAGACAGACAGATTCACAGACAGACATTTTGTAAAAACATGTTTTTCGGAATCCTAAAACGTGTAAATCCGTCGAAAACCGGAAGTTGAAAATTTTCACGAATCCAATACTTCCTTCTTGTCAAAATAGAAGAAAGTAAAAATGTAGAGTGTCTAATTAAGTTACTTGAAAAAAATCTTTTCTTTATATATCGTGTGGAGCTTTCTTAACGTCGAACCCAAAAATACATTTCTTTTAATTTTAGGTATTATATTGCCTGAAATATCGTCGAAAATGTAATGCAGCAATATCTTCCCTACCTCTATTTCCGATCTACTGAAACTAAAATTTTGAAAAAATTAGGGGTAATAGAAGTTAAGTTAAACCTTGCAGGAAAACTACAGCGGTTACCCTAGGTCACATAGTTTTTTAAAAAATCGCATTTTCCGTTACACCCAAATTTCGATTTGCGGGCGTTTAGCAAAGGAGTTGAGGGGTGCTGGAGGCACCTAACGTCGCAAAAATATAAAAGGATTGTTGATAATAATTTTCGAAAAAAAAAATGTCGGTAATTATATTCACCCTTATATTCACCCGAGATATTCATCCTTAAAGACACGGACGGTTTCGACATACATACAGAACGTCTCACAAATATAAGGACACTGACATTTTCGAATTAATATTTTAATAATCCAGTATTCAAAAGTATGTTTACGTGTATAGCAAAAAGCATGCACCAAAAAAACATTTTACAGTAAATTCCCAGCAAACAGGAAATTGCAGGCCAGCAGCAAGTTAGGTGCTGGCAATGATGGAGAAGTGCTGGCTGATGGTCTACCACTGCATGACCACTGCTGGACAGCTTTAGTCAACTTTGCTGTTGGAAATCATCAGATAAAATTCTGGTGGGCATCCGTTTTATCTCATGCGCTGGCCCACCACTACATGGAAGTGCACGAACTTTTGCAGTATTACTGTTGGGAACCCTAACGCAAGGTGGCGCTGCAAATATCGAAAACATTGAGTATTTGAACACAAATCTGAAAGGAATATCTTAACACAATTTAAGCTGTGAAGCTAATTTTTTTTAAACTGTAAAAAATATAGAACCACTGCCACCAACAAAATAAATAAGTAAATGAATAAATAAATAAATAATTTATTTCAACGCACTTTTCTCTCTCCTTAAATCTGGTTTTACTAGGTTACAAAGGATTTCGATTTTCATAATTTACACAGTTCAGAATCAATAATAAAAAAAAGCGTATAAAATATATAGGATTTCTATACAATACAATAATTTCTATACCAGTTTAATGATTGGGAACGTAAATCACAAAAGAAACAAACTTGAAATAGTGTAATGAGAGCTTGAAAACTACGAGCAGTCCTAACGTACGCTGAAAGTACTTGTTCATGTTCGATCGCGAAAACCAAACAGCATCAAGCGTGGTTAGTACTTGGGAGGGTGACCACATGGAAACCGCTGAAAGCTCAAATATTTCTATAGGCGACATTTCTACAGCTCTCGGTGAAACTAGCTTATAGAAAAAAGAGCCATAATTATATAATACTTTGTTTTTTTATAGAGTTCTATAAGAAATTTTTGTAAGGGAAAGTGCTGGGCCAGCAAAGGAATAGCAGTGGGATAGGTACTAGCACAGCAGGAAAAGGGCCGGATTGAAGTAATGTGATGGCATACCAATGCTGGCCTGCTGTTGGCTATCACTGATGGGCCAGCTGCATTCCGCTCGGACACTTTTATACTGGTTTAAGTAATGGCACCATTGCACTTTACCGCTGATGGCAGTGCTGGCTGCCATCTTTTTTCCACCTGATTATCCACTGTTTCTTTCTTTGCTGGGTTAAATTAGAATTAAATAATTTCAACTGGAAAATTGATAAATGGAAACAAATTTGAGCTCTCATAAATATAAAGATAATTTATATACTTTTGAATTATCGTCCAACAATAGATCCATTTTTATTAATGACTGTAAATATTTTAGCTGGCGTGCTGTTTATCAAGTTATGTAAGTGCTCTGACTTTGTACCAAACCAAATCCGTTCGATTTCTTTTTTTAACTCAAGAACGTTTGAAAACTGTCTTCCAGATTGCTATATTTAGTGTGGCCGTGGATCGCCGAAGTGGATGTCTGAAAATTAAAATGAATTGGCAACCAATGTAAATATTAAGAATTAAAGTCAAATATTCAAAATAATTAATTTAGAAAATGTTGCCATAAAAATATTCGGAGCGGAGGCTGAAAAATAAAATAAAAAAGACTCACCCATTTTGAAAGAAACAGTCAAAGATGAACAAACAACATTTTATTGTAGCATAAAAACTAAATATCTTATTTTATACCTGGCCAGGAAACAGTATCTAAAGGTGTTATGAAAAATTATTAAAATAAACTTTCAATGAAATGGATATTGACAAATTATCTATTTGATTAGTAAAAACTTATGAACATTTCTTCAAATTCAAAAATTTAAAGATAGTTGATGTAGCACTCAAAGTCATTTGAGTCCAATAATTTATAGGTTCTGTGTTACTTATGCTGCTTATAGTTATTCGTTATATTTAAAGTTCTTTTCAGTCTATTAAGGGAAGTTATAGTATTATTTGGGTGCAAAGACTGGACTCCGTGAAATATTGAAGCACTCAGATCGTTGACGACATTAGAAATTATTAAGTACGGACTCCAAGTCGTACTTTCTCTTGATATTCAACCACTATTGAAGATTTACGAAAGTATATGGGAATAGGTAAATAATGGCACATAGTCGGTGAAGCTCGGTATAGCTTATATTGTGAGCGGGAGAAGGACGTTTCCAGGAACGATGTCAGGCTGCTGATATATCCGCTAGAAGCTCCAAAGTTTTTATTCTAGAGAAATCCTTGTTGAACTCTAGTACATTGATAATTAAATTATCTTTCACTCAAAACTGAAGACGGGGCACTTGCAGATATCGTCAGGACGTTGAAAACTCTTCTCAGGAAAAAGGAAATCTGGCTTCTTAAAGAAGAGGGTACATCTTCCTCATGCAAAATTTTTCCGTCTGAGGCCTCAGCCTCAAACGTACGTGCGTACACAACGCTACATTTTGACAAAGTGAGAGAGATAAAATCCAGATGGCTCCAAAGAACGTTAAAACTGACGCTCAAATTAAATTCGCCAATAAGCGACCGGCACGTGCACCTCTGAGTCATCACGATAGCGATTTTCATCGCAATCGAAATATCGATAACGATTTGTATCGTAATCGAAGTTGCATTCCCCCTGCATTCCTGAGTACCGGCGATGTCACGTCGTGATACCAAAACAAGATGGAGGATAGAGTGACGTCACGACGTCCTTTTCCGTGAGGAAGAAAGATAAAAAATGTCTAACTGCGTCGGGGAAAAAAAATGGATCGCGCGTCTTTTAAAACTGACAGAAGTGATTAAATCTTGTAATGCGGATATCTCGCTAAATTACGGTTTAAAATTAATGAAATTTTGGCAAACGCTTAGAAATAAATAGTAGCATCCAATAAACATAGTTTTGGAATAAAATAATCAATATTAAATAACTTTTTAAATTTATATTTTCGGAAGTTAGCGAGTATAAGAAAAACATTGTAAGTTACTTTAACGAACGATATTCCGTAATATTTATATTTTAAAAGATCTGTACACTATTAGAATTATATTTAATTGCATATTATGATATTTATTACTTTGAATAATTATTAATTATAGGATTATTAACGGAATATAAATTATTTAAAATGCTTTTTATTTATTTACTTAATACGTTTTTAAAAGTTGTTTTTGTACTTAAATATTTAAATTTAAATAGAGAAATAATGCAGTCAATAAATAATATGAAATATTGAAAATGTAACACAGATGCACGTACACTGCGAGCGATAATTTCCCAAAGATTCTCAATTGGAGTTAAATCAGGGCTACGTGCGGGCCACACCATGACATAAGCATAAGCATTGTTATCAGCAAGCCATTTTTTGTGAGTCTTGATGTATGAATACGGGCATTATCCTATTAGTACAAATAATTCCGACCTCCAAGAGTTTCAACAATTGGTAACACGTGACAATCGAGTACTTCTTTATACTCTTTAGATGTAATTTTATCTTCCAGAAAAGCAGTATCTGTAGTTCCATTAAAAGAGAAGGCACCCCGAACCATCACAGAACCTCCCTCTTTCTGGCTACTGAAGAGGGTTCGAGGTTCGCGTCTTAAATAGTGACAATAGGAATTCCAATCATCTGGACCATCCAAGTTAAATCTCTTTTCATCTGAAAAAAAAATGACTTACATCCATTCGTCCTTCCAATGCATATGATCTTTAGCCCAGAGTAGCCACCGTTCTCTTGCGATGAAACAGGTCGCATGATCTTGCGATCGAGTCTGTCGCTAGTCTTTCTCGGTCTGAAAAATTGTTTTGTCGAATTAAAAGTATAAGTTTATGATAAAACTTTATAAACTTCAGCTCTGATTCTCCCAGGTTTTTTTTTACATACTTGAGAAACTGTTAAGCCATTAGCTTTAAATCCACGCATTTTGCAAATCTCATCTTTAGACATTTCAGTATTCTGCGGCATCTTTGTAATTGAAACAAGTCAAACAACTTTGCTCGTTTGGGTAACTGAAAGCGTATTTCTGCGCGAGCGCATTGTTTCTGTACGCGCGCATTCGAAAACAATTTGCATATGAAGAGGTTTCAAATATTTCTTCATATTTATGAGACAACGTTATGCTTTATTTTTGTTATTATTCGAGTCGAAATTATTTTATATAAATTTAAACCCCGATAACAGATTCATTTCATTCTCCTTAATATGAGGTATAAAATTTAATTTCTTATACTGAATTAATAAAATGTAATTTCAAAAACATCCGTTTCTTTATATTTATGAGACGCACTGTAAACACGGACGGTGTACTATATGCGCCATCGGCTTTTAAAGCCTAGATAACAAGTTTTAGTGATATATTTGTGCAATACAATGCTCAGTAGTAGTATACAAGCAATAAACATCAAACTGTTAAAAACAGGCTAATTTAATTAGAATTAACCACATAATTACTATTGCATTCGCGACTAGTTTGCATTAAGGGATTTTTCCACAGAAATTTTCCACACAGTGCTGTGGAATGGAAAGTTCACGGCCAGCGCGATTTGTTAATTTCTTGGGACTACGGATGAAACTCTCTCTTAACTCGGTACACTGTTTCTTCAGTAACGCTTGGTCGGCCGGAACTTTTGCCTTTACATAAACAATAGGGTGGGCCGAAAAAACTTTTTTCGATTTTTGATGATGGGTAGTGCGGAAAAGTTGCCACTAGTGGCACAACGTTTACTCAAAAAAATTGAGATTTTTGGGTCAATTCCTTCATTTACTGCAAATGGCTTGAAATTTTGCTCAAATGCTGATTTCTGAATTTTTTTGCAAAAATTTTAAAAATGGTAAACTAAATTTATTTTAGATGAATTTACTTGAAATGTCATGTTTAGTGTACGAAATGTTTAAATAAGCTCTGATTATGTATTATTTAATAGTTATGTGCATTTTGAATTAGGTGACTTTTCTAGCCTTTTCGCGTATCAGTGAGCAAAAATTGCAAGTATTGTTTGGTTCGTTCGTCGGTTTCTCTCTTTTGTCTTTATTATGTTCCTCGCTCTTTCTTCTGTCTTTCGATGCGTTCAGAGTCGGATATTTGGAAGACGGACCACATCATGCCGTGACAGCAGTTCTGGAAGGAGAGGAGAATGTGGAGTAGAAACCAATGAAAACATAATATTGGTGAAGTCATCATGAGAATGAGAGAGGAAATAGGAGATGGGAGTAACTGCGAGATGGGATGTTAATTATTTTTCTGCTCTAAAATACAGCTATTGTCAGAAGATTCAAAAAGCAGGAACTTTGAAGCAGGCAGTTCGTCTGAATCAGAATTTGAACCAGGGCCTTCAAAGGCAGTCACTTCCAAACGTATATACCTTTATCACACAGCGTTCGCCGGATTTAGAACTGGTATATCATATAGGTAAATTGCGTTAAGTGCTTCAGGATGCAGGAATTGTGACAACCAGGAATAAGGATTTCGTCATCGATAAAGACTTGGTCAAGCGACAGAAAAAGAAACTTGAAAATAAGATACAGGAGGAGGAATATCTTGGAGGATGAAAAATTACAACCATATTTTTTGATGGTGGAAACAATAACACAATCTTCATATAAAAAAGGGAACAAGCCTCACTGTCAAGAGAAATACAAAGCGCATATCACTAATAGCATGCGAAAATGCACGTAACCGTTTCTACGAGCCTATTCCTGTTTCATAAACATCAGAAATACAAAAGGCTGAAGATTTGAGTACTCTATTAATCTAGCTCAGTTTCAGTTGTAACAGTCTTAGGTCAAATGGCTCTACCATTTAGTTTAGACAGCTGATGTCACTGTCAGAGTGGCTCTTTCGTATGAAGAATGCATATCAAATGTTGCAGTTCTCTTCTTGATTTTTTCCAAAGCAGATTTTATTCTGGCTTAGTAAATTATATAATGACTTTGCTATTTCTCCGCAGTGACCATAAGTAGGTGTCAAGTGACCCAAATATTCCAAACTACGTTCAGACAACATGGTGTTATTTGTTTCGTCTTTCTGTCGATGGTGCTGCTAGTCCCCTTTTTTTCTATCAAGATCGTTTTATGATTTCTACTATAAAAAAAGATGCTTGTAATTTTTCTTCCTCAAAGATCTTCCTCCTCCTGTATCTTTTTTCCAAGTTTCTTTTTCTGCCCCCTGACCAAGTCTTTATCGATGACGAGGTCCTTATTCCATATTGTCACAATTCCTGCAATTTTTGCTCACTTATACGCGCGAAAAAGCTATAAAAGTCACCTAATTCAAAATGCACATAACTATTAAATAATACATAATCAGAACTTAATGAAACATTTCGTACACTAAACATGACATTTCAAGTAAATTCAGCTAAAATAACTTAAATTTAACATTTTTTTAAATTTTGCTAAAAATGTTCAAAAATCAGCATTTGAGCAAAACTTCAAGCCATTTGCGGCAAATGTAGGAATTGTCCGAAAAAATCTTATTTTTTTTGTGAACTTAGTGCCACAAGTGGCAACTTTTTGCACTACCCATCATCGAAAATCGAAAAAAAGTTTTTTTTAGGCCCACCCTAATAAACAACCGGTTTCTTTGAACTGTCAATGCCAGCGCAGAATGCTTTGTTGGGTTGGTGGTTTACATTTGTATGCCTTCCGGAATGCTCTCTGAACGGTTATAAGCGATTCATACTTTGAAAATTCTAGTGCACAAAACGCTTTCTGCTGTCCAGTAGCCATTTTGATTATGACGTTCGCGCAGCAACCATGACAACCACACGCGCATGACACAAATGCAGCGAGAAACTGTAGTTAACGCCCTCTTGTTTGAGTTGCCATGCAAACATATACGTTTCTTAGTTCGCATGTAGTAACCATAGAGAAGAAATAGGGCTGGAGTGTGCTTTCCGTAGAGAATTCCCTTGAAAAGCGGCATCAACATGACCGGCCCTACTCATGTAAAGGTTTCTAGATTTCGCTCGTTATCGCTTGCTTGGCAATTCGAAAATTATTGCCGGTCGTGAAAAAAATATATAAAAATACTCAGCATCCACATTATGCATGTGAAGTAGTGCAAAAATATAAACGAAGTAAAACAAAGCAACTTAAAATCTGTTTTAAATTAGTAAAAGAAGATTCTCACTTTAATTTAACGATAAGGTAATTTGTTTATTTTCCTTTCGCAAACATATGCTAGCCATTGGCGGCAAAAGTCACGTGACTATTGTAAACACGTGACTATTATGTTGGTTCCACTTTAGGATTACCAAAGCACTCTCCACCCCTATCTCTTCTCTATGGTAGTAACGTATCAGTACCCGATGATTCATTTGTGATAACCCTGTACTTTATAAATTACAAGACGATACTTAAATTTTCTATTGCATTTCCAAACCGTGTAGATGGCCAGTATCTATACCCTTTACCGGTTCTAAAGATAATAATGAGAACTGCCAACCTCTGAAATTTTGTTTTCCCACAAAAATAACCCTGACTTCCCATAATCGCTGTAAGATCTTTCAGTTGTTTTGTCAGACATGGTAAGCCGATGTGCAACGAAAGCTTAAAGGTTATGGAGAAAACCGCAATATGTTTACAGTTCTGCTTATAACCTAAACTGGCAACACAAACATTGAAAAACAATTAAATTAATTGGGGATTAATATATATATATGTGTGTGTGTGTGTGTGTGTGTGTGTGCAGTGTGTGTGTGTGTGTGTGAGCGAGTGCGTACTTGTTTCTTTGTATGAAAAGGGCTAATGTTGGAAATTTACCATTTTGGTCTAAACGCACGAATCACTTCAAAATAGTAAAAGGAATAACAAAAAAATGCCAATGACTTTCTCTTTAATATATTTCAAAAGAAGAAAATTATTTTTTATTTCAGTAATATTTCATAGCGATTAAATTTTTAATTGTTTTTTAAATAGCTTTTTTTCAAAATTCCAAAAACTTAATCATAAAACATATGCATCATACTTTATAAATGTTCTTGTTTATATCAGAAAGGAAGAAACGTGGAATTCTTCATTCTCATTTTTTATTTCAGATGCTTTTTTTAACTTATATAATTTTAAATACTATAATATAGACAGTTTATATCAAAGGTCAAGTTATTATCTTTTTTTTTAAATATTAAATTATATATTCATATCCTTTTGTTAAAGGAAAAGTAAATTAATTTAGATATATATGTATCATTATGAATAAGAAGTACATATATTTCTGGTAAGCTTAAAATTTTAGAGTTATTATTATTATTATTATTTTAGTGGTACACATAATTAAAACCAAAAATTAATTAGTAAAGATTTCAGTAAAATATATAGATTTATAGACATAATTATTAAAGAGATTTGTCATCGAGCAGTTTTTCTATTTACCGATAAATGAATTGCACATTGAGCTATAAGCGATTTTATTCTCAAGACGGCATTTTTTCCTTTCCTGGGTTGTCGCATCTGGAAATTTGCTCCAAAATACCAACTTTAATAGAATTTTCTGAAACATCTTCTACTTTTACAAAATAATTGGAAAAAAACAGTTCGATTACACAGTTTTTTAAGACCACCTGACAATTTGATGCGTTTACGAGCAAAAATTAACTAAATAATTAATTTGAGGACATCCTTAAAGCTATACAGGAAAACTTTACATTAAAATTATTTAAACTGTATAACTGTAGCTTTGTCATAGTAAGATTTATATCTTTGCACATTTAAGTTCGTTTATCAATAAATCCTAGTTGTTGAAATAGTAATAAGGATTATGATTATTTTAGCATGGATAAAGGTAAAAAAGTCTTATTTAAATTAAATGCGTGTTTCTCGGACTCTTAATTTTGGTCTCTTACATTTAACAATACCGTCAACTTTGGTTCTTGCTTTGGTCCTTTCGGGGTTACTTTGGTCCATCCCATAAAAAAAGTTTTTATTCTTTGTACTGAACAAACAATACAAGATAATTCGGAGTTTTTGCCCTTGAAAATATTTTATACCCTTCTATAGGGTATTTGAATAGTTTGGGGGTAATTTAAATTTTTTTAGTGTCAATACATGATGTATTTGTAAACAACTGTTTTCGTGTGTAAATTTTAACTCTCCAAACTTTCTATAGTGAAACAATCTGGATAAGAGTTATAGATAAGGTAAGTGTCAAAATATTATCTTTAGTAACCTGTAATCCATGTGTATGATCATACCCAGCAAAGAAAGAAACAGTGGGCCATCAGCTGGAAAAAAGGTGGCAGCCAGCAGTGCCATCACCGGTAAAGTGCAAAGGTGCCATTACATAAACCTGTCGAAAAGTGTCCAAGCCGAATGCAGCTGGAGCATCAGTGATGGTCAACAGCAGGCCAGCATTGGTATGCCATCACATTACTTCAATCCGGCACTTTTCCTGCAGTGCTAGCACATATCCCACTGCTATTCCATTGCTGGCCCAGCACTTTCCCTTACAAAAATTTCTTATAGAATTCTATAAAAAAAAAAAGTATTTTATCATTATGGCCCTTTGGCTCTTTTTTCTATAAGCTAGTTTCACCAAGAGCTATAGAAATACCTGTAGAAGTGTCTATAATAGAAATGTCTATAGAAATATTTGAACTGCATGTGGTCACCCTCCCAACCTGGTCGCGCTCGATGCTGTTTGGTTTTCGTGATCGGACATGAACAAGTGCTTTCAGCGTACGCTACGACTGCTCGTAGTTTTCAGGCTCTCATTACACTATTTCTTTGTTTGTTTCTTTTGTGATTTACGTTCCCAATCATTAAACTGGTATAGAAATTATTCCATTGCATAGAAATCCTGTGTATTTTATACGCTTTTTTTGTTATTGATTCTGAACTGCGTAAATTATGAAAACCGAAATCCTTTGTAACCTAGTAAAACCAGATTTAAGGAGGAAAAAAAAGTGCGTTGAAATGAAGAATTTATTTATTTATTCATTTACTTATTTATTTTGTTGGTGGCAGTGGTGCTATATTTTTTACAGTTTCAAAAAAAAAATTAGCTTCACAGCTTAAATTGTGTTAAGATATTCATTTCAGATTTGTGTTCAAATACTCAATGTCTTCGATATTCGCAGCACCACCTAGCGTAAGAGTTCCCAGCAATAATACTGCAAAAGTTCGTGGACTTCCATGTAGTGGTGGGCCAGTGCATGAGATAAAATGGATGCCCACCAGAATTTTATCTGATGATTTCCAACAGCAAAATTGACTGAAGCTATCCAGCAGTGGTCATGCAGTGGTAGACCATCAGCCAGCGCTTCTCCATCATTGCCAGCACCTATCTTGCTGCTGGTCAGCAATTTCCTCTTTGCTGGGTAGTTTTTCCTTCAACTTTTTTATTTTGACAGGAAATGCTTACGTTTCCATAAAGCTAACATTAAAACTAGTATTTCGGGGCTACTTTGTGCCTGGCTATTTTTGGTCCGAAAATAACCCCGATTACTTAGAAATGCCTTTTATGCAACCAAATCTCTTAAAACATGTTTTAAGTAACATTTTTTTTTATGTAACTGTAACAAAATGTTATATTAATTGTTTTTGTTCCAGTTGCTGGGGATAACGAGACGAAAACTGTTTCTCGTTTTTTAATATTAACAATTGGTTTATTGTGTTTAAATGTTAAAAAAAAAAAAAAACAACATTTGCTTATTGAGTTTGCAGTGTTAATTTATTAACAAATACTAATGCAAGGGAGTTTCAATAAAAATGCATTCATTTTATATGAAACTAAGTGAATGGACCAAAGAAGCCCCCAGCAGGGGCTGCTTTGTTCCAAGACTTTAAAAATAGGTAAAAAATAAAAAAATAAAAAATTTCCTCCTTAAAACCATACAGTTTGCTTCGTTGTTTCATGTTAAATGTTTACAACTCCATTTCGACATTGAAAAATCACATATAATATTTTTTAATAATGGAAATGTGAATGGAAGCAGGAAAAAGGGGTACAAAGTTCGGTTGACGGTAGCTATACAGGGTGTATCAGGATTGATCGCTCAAAGTTGGTGTGGAGGTACAAAATAACAAAAGAAGATGATCTCACACAGTAAAATATGGGCACAAACGAACGCATGACGTTGTATGTACGTTGAAGCTATGTACCACAGCTTCTGATCGCACGCAAAGCTCTCTAACAAGTCCAGCCGGTCATCATTCGACAAGGTGACATTGCTGATGTAACACGAATCATTATACCTTAAATGAATATGCAGATATGCATTTAACTTTCGGTGTGGCAGGGGAAAGCGGTCGGAGAGCTGCGCAAATGTATACAGATCGCTACTCCAACCGCCGCACACCTCAGCAACAAATGTTTGAACGTATTCATCAACAATTATGCGACACTGTATCGGTTATCAATATCTGTTATGATAGAAGAGGCAACCGATCGACACGGATAGTTCCAATTAAGGAGTTTTGGGGTTGGGTTGGGTTGATTTTTGACGGCCAATTATCTACACGAGGGATATAGGCCCGGGGGGAGTGCCCTCCGTGGGGGTCTTTCTAAGGGAACCTAATCCGTATTAACGCATGGAAGATCCACGGCTCGAAGAAAACCACGAAAACTCCGAACGATTAGGCCGACGGGCGCGATTGGGATCGAACCCAGCACCTCCCGTCTACCAGCTTCGAGAGCAGAACCTCTCGGCCACTGGTGGGTAAGGAGTTTTTCTTAGAATCTGTCGAAGAATAACCAAGTTTCTGCACACAAGGCATTGTTCGCCGGTTTGGTGTTTCAGACTCAATAGTGTGGCGGATACTAAGCGAGGAACGTTTGCATGTCTTTTCATTTTTTGATGAACACGTACAAATGCTGAGGTTTGCGCCGGTTGGGGTAGCGTACTGTATACATTTGCGGAGCTCTCCGACCACTTTCCCTTATAGTACCGTAAGTGGGATGCATATCTGCATATTCATTTAATGTATAATGATTTGTGTTACTTATGCAAAGTCACCTTGTCCCATGACGATCGGCTGGACTTTTCAGACAACTTTACGCGTGATCAGAAGTTGCAAATACGCAGCGCCCTCTAAACTGTCATGCGTTCTTTTGCGCCCATACTCTCCTATGTGATATTGTCTTCTTTTGTTGTTTGCTACCACCTCACGAAATTTGAACGGTCAATCCTGATACACCCTGTATTTGTTTCGAAATCTTGATCGTAAAAGAAATTTAATTTTTTTTTCTTTATTCCTAAAATATTTCACTACTATTTGGTACAATTGCATATCCAGATTTCTACATTGAAACTGTTCTATGTATTACTAACGTCAATGTAAAAAAGACACTCATTAGCAATAATTTCGTCCTGTTAAGGCCGCATTTTCTCCTTCTACTAAATAAGTCGGCATGAGAAAAGTTACAGTGCAAAAGTTACTTTCTTCCCTGGAGTCGATTCTGAGATGCATTCTCTGAATGGCTTTTCATTAATCTGATAAAGTGCAAAGACTAATCAAATTTTACTTCTAGACTATCATTTATGGAGAACTTTCTAAAGAGGAGGTGGACAATAGAAAAGAATCTTACTCTCTTAATAAGTCACGGTAAATAAGTAAATGTGCATTCCGTATGATATAATGAAGCGCTCTTTAATTGTCTCACAGAAAATTAATAGAAATTTTTAAAGTTGATATTTTAGCATAATATTTTTGACCTGTACTTTACCTACGTCCTGTATACAGGGCTGCGTCGAATCTGTCGAACGTTCACAAGTAATATATTTTTTATTTCTGCTCCGCTACTAAAATTTTAAGTTTGATAAGTGTTACTTATAATCTATATTATAAAGCGAAAACATGTCCGTGACTAACGCTGACGTCAAATTGACGGTGACACCAACCTAACGAATTAATTTCGCTTTTACTGCAATTTTTTTAACTTCAAACATCGCGCAATTTCAATTTTTACACTTTCAAATATGATATAAAAATGTTCTCTTCGGTGCAATTATTTTTAACTGTATCCCAATTTACTATGTTTTTTGTTTTTTAAAATATTTTTCGAGCATGATTTTTTTAAAGTTTCTATCGCTTGAAGCCCGATTACGAAAGCTTCATCCGTTTTCACTTAAAACAATATAAATTGTTCAGCATTTGTTCCCGTCTAATATTCCATAATGAAATGAAAATTTCATAAATAAATAAATACATAATAAAATAATATAAGTAAAACACAAATATAACAAACATATAATGAAACGATGCCTTTCTTTTTTTTACAAAGAAACCTTACTGAGATATGTTGCATGAAAATACAATAAAGAGCATCAAAAATTTTACTTATGAGTATACAAACATGATGAAAGTAAGAAAAAGCGTTTGTCAAACCTGTGTGCTGAATTCTTACAAAGCGCTTGGAATCCTACTCTCGTTGACTTAAATAATCACGTCTTCTTCTCTTGTTCATAAATATAGTACAGTGAAACCTCCCTGTGCGACCACCTCCCTGAACGATCATTTTTTCATGAAACGAAATTTATTCCCATAGGCTCAATACTAATTTTACCTCCATTCAGAGACCATCCCTGTTGAATTCCCTCTATGAGTGACCAATTTCTTTGAAGAAAATGAAACGAATTCCGTTTTTTCCTTGTCGTTTGAAGAAGGCTTTATTAGAAAATAATTCCGGAGGGCGCATTATTCATCAAACTTCTAAACGAAGTTTAGATTTTTTTTTTATTCCGGTGTTTAAACCCCTTTGTGCCTTTTTAGGCAATGAATTTAACTCTGATGGCGAATCAAGAATGACGGTCAATAAACTCCCCTGCCCTATTTACTCTGTTAGGAAACTGTAAAAAAAATAGATAGATTAATGAAATCGTCATTATTTGTTCCCGTTCAAAAAAAAATTACTGAACTTCGAAAGGACTTGAAAATAAAAGTTATGAAAGATAAAACCGTAAAATCAAAGCAAACGTCAATACATTCATTTTTTAAACTCTGCAATAATTAACTTGTGTAATTAACGTTTGCTTTGATACTGAAATTTTTATATTTTTCCCAAATGTGAAAATTAAATTTTAGTAACATTAATTATTACCCTTTTTCAACAATTAAAATCTAGATTTAAACATGACCTCCATTTAGAGACCACCTCTCGAAGCGACCAATTTTTATTGGAACGGAATCTGGTCGCTTTAAGGAGGTTTTACTGTAATCTCAATTCTAAATGATTAGTTTTAAGTCTTCGTTCTTATACCCAGCGTATAATGCGCGCCTCTATATTTGGTCAGTTTTTAGGTAGATTTCGTAAGAAACGCTACCTAACATTCTCACCTATGTTGGAATTTCTGAAAAAAAAAATTGCAGATCTACTCCCATCATGACCCCAAGAGCCCAAAACCACCCCCAGTTCAAAACTTTATCTATCTATCTATCTATCTCTCTCTCTCTATATATATATATATATATATATATATATATATATATATATATAGAACAATTATAAACCAATACAAATTATCAACAAGTAATGTGAATGTATAAATTATAAAGGAATTTATTGAAATTAAAAAAGATGTATAAACCATTATAAAATTCTTTTAAACAGATCCTTATAACAAGAGCATCATGGAATTGAAAATACAGTAAACATTGACAAAATGGAAATATTTGTGGAACCCAAGACAGAATCATCAGGCCCTGATTACCTTGATTACCACAAATAACATGTACGGTTTCATCTTTGCATTAGCCAGAGTAAGCTAAAGAATGTAAAAAAAGGGCTACCGCACATAATAAATCCAGATATAAGTTTCTTATTTTACATACTGGTTTCCTATGTTCATATCTAGTTCATCTTTAGAATTTTACCAATTTGTTTATATATTTGTTATTTCAACTTTATTATATATATATATATATATATATATATATATATATATATATATATATATATATCAGTTTTTTACAGAAGCGATAACTTCCATAATTCTGCACAAATATCTTCCAGACTAATACATAAAATCAAGGGGCAGAAAATCTCGGTCAAGTTCATTAATGGGCAAAATAGGACATAGAGGGTGGAAATGGGGAGGGGTTTTGTGAAAACAGAAGAAAAACATAACCTCTTAATTATAATACATATCAAATCAGTTTAAAGTTATTATTACTTCTAGGAAAAGAGTAAAAAATTCAAAAATTCATGTATGACAGATTTTTGATATCATTAAAAATGGCTTCAAGGAGCGACAAAAATAGGATTTTAAGAAGAAAAAATTTCATAACTTCGTCAATTCACAAGATATCAAATCCACTTAAATTTACTATAAATCTTCTTAATATTATCTACAACTTTTATATTGACAAATTTTGATAAAACAAACTTTTACATAAAAAAAAAGTTGGAGGTTGAAGAAGAAAAAAAATCATAACTTCGTAATTCACACTATATCAAATCCAATTAAATTTATGATGAATCTTCTTAATATTATCTACAACTTTTATATTGACAAGTTTTTGATACGGCCAACTCTTACAGCAAAGAAAATAATAAAATAATAATAACAATAATAATAATAATAAGGGGGGGGGGGAGCGCTTGTAGAAGAAAAAATATCACATCTCCGTTAATCCGTTCGTAAAAACTTTCAGTGGCATTATGGAAATTTTTAACAACCTCCAGAGATGCTGTATATAGTGTTGCATTATTAAACGTGCGCGTGTCTAAAAAAAAAAAAAAAATTCAGAATTTAAAATATAGTGTGTGGTTCTGCTGGACAGATAATTACACCTGTTTATTTTTTATTAAATATATTCAAAATTGTTAATTGGTCCAAATCATCCAAGCAACCTCATAGCAAATTGGTATATAGTTTTATATACCTTAGATAAATTTAAATAATATAAGTGATCGTATTTACCTACATTCTAGTAGAAGAGCAACGCGAAGCATTAATAAAATTAAATTATAATTCGCGTCAAAAAGTAATTATTAAATTTGAATAATTACGAATAAAATTAAGAGTTTGCGTTGTGAATTATTTAGACGAACTCTTCCACTTATGAATTAAACTAAAATTTAAGCTGTAAAAAAAAGAATTGACACACTTTAAATATTATTAATTAAATAATTACAGAAACTTTTTAAAACTTGATTAAATATTTTATTTACATTAAACATATCTATATACAGAAAAAACATAATATTAATTCAAAAAATAGAAAGCAACACTTTTGTTTGCTTCTCATTATTTTAAGTATGTTTAATCTTTTTTAAAAAAAAAGACAATATTTTCACGTACTCTAATTATTATAATTGTTTCTTTTTGCTAAAAGAAATACTCTCTTTCATTTTTAAAATTACCTTAATCTTATTTAATTATTGGTTTGGTCGGATCTCAGATAACTCTCTACCGTAAAATATCAGAAAAGTATTTTTTAAGATTTTTCATATGATCTTAAGTGGTAAAAGAAAATGTTTAAAATAGTACCTTCTTTTAATATACGGGATGGTGGCCTTTATTTATCAAATTCCGAGTTGTTGCGTTGCTTAGGATCATGGCAATGTGTCATCAGGAACGCATCCTCAATTTGGCTTGATTAGGATCACTCCGATCTGTACATCAGGAAGACATCCTCAATTTGGCTTGATTAGGCTCACTCCGATAGGTACCTCAGGAAGACAACCTCAATTAGGCTTGATTAGGCTGGATTAGGCTCGCTCCGATAGGTCCATCTCGCCTGGGCTTTACTAGGGCTTACGGGACTCATTGCACGGGCTTTCAGGAGAGCTCTTGCATCCTCTACATCTTTTTTCAGACTATCTTTTTTCAAAACTTATTCTTCTTGCACACCAGCTCCTGCAGTGGGAGGAACTATTTTTGTCTAGTCCACTGTTATTGGATGTGAGAAGATTTTTTATTATACTTCGATAGGCCTATTAGCTAGCAGTCTGCAAATGGCCCCTTACATATACTTTAATATTATTATCTGCCTTAAAGTTTGGGTGGTCTGAAAAGTCATAAATTTATCCCAACACTTTTATTGAGGCCATAAATTGATTCCAACGTTTTTATGATTTTACGACTTCTAATTATACACCACTTTCCATTGGCTTGTCATAAAACGACACCATGGCGTCTGTGTATTGTTGTTGTCTGAGATCCGAACTCCATTCAATATTATACATTCATTTTACAATACAACAATTTTTTAAAAATATATATTTACTATTTAAAATCAACTTAATAATTTTTGTATGAACTTACACTCTTATTTTACTTAAATATATAAACATTATAATTTTACACTCATAATTATATTTTATAAAAAATATTTATACAAACAGAAATAACAAATTACGCAATTTTACTTTGATTTAACCAACATGGTGCGGGAACATATCATAGTTATATGTTGCCCAGCATCTCTCCCGGTATCGGAAAAAAAAAAAAAAAAAAAAAAAACTGATTGCTGGTTTTATTTTTTTTGTAAAGCTTGAAGGAATGTACGTGTCCATATGACTGTGTATCTACACAGTTTTTGAGCGAAGACTGTAAAGTTCAATTATCAATGGTTCTGGTATATTTTATAAGAAGTTCTTCTATTGTTTCATAACAGAAAGTTCAACACATGATAGCATAGTTGTCTGTTGACATTCACATTTATAGAAGACCTCTGTACTGACAATCAGACGTCTTTCTCGAAGCCTTTTTTCTTTACCACACACATGTTTACTAATTTTGTAACTTTACAGTTTAAGTGCCCAAAATACATTCAAAGCTATAATTTTGTCTGAAATTAATATGCCGAAATAAACCTCATTATAAGAAAAATAATGGCATACGCATTTGACATATTATTTCATCACATACAACCTTATGACACAGTGTTTTATCTAAAACACATTTTATACTGAATAAAAGTAAATACAATGCTTGTAATATGACATGTTATATTTTCACATAATTAATCTGATGTATTCAAATTATAATCAGAAAAAATATTGTATACAAACTTGTTACATTATTTTATTTATTTGTTACTTCGAACATGTATGATCTGTCAAAATGTACAAGCTAATTCATCTCCTTTAATATATCATTACGCAATGCTTTCCAACTTTACCCGATACGAGAAAGAGAGAAAAAAAAAAAAAAGAAGAAGGAGGATTGAATAAAACCAGTTTTAAACGTCCCCGATTGTTTCGAAACGAGGGGTTGGTCAAGCTACTAATCGCTTTCTGTGAGGTGAATTGTGCTGTGACAAAATTTTACGACTTCAAAAAGTAAGTATTTAAAACCATTTTATGCTTGTAATTACCGTATTAATTAGTATAATTTCTTGATATACTTTCTTCTTAACTCACTGTGCATGCCTGTATGTAATTTTAAACATAATCTATGCATAAACAGTGTATGTATTTGTATCGTATCTAATGTAAACCTTCTGCTTTTTTTTTATTATTTTGCAGGGGAAAAATGGCGATTCTATCATCGGAATTCTCCTGCCTCATACTGGAACTGAAGCGAGGGTGGCTTTTTATGCATTCAGGTTTAATCTAAACCAAATTGCCTTTCAGGATTAAAAAAAAATGCATATAATTTTCTTTAACTGGTTACATTGTATATTTTTTAGACCTTTTTAACAAACACAAATTTTGATTCATGATATTGTTTACTATTAAAATGTAAACAACACGGAAAAATGACTTCTACGGCCCCTCAAAAAATGCAAAATATGCATTACGCTGACCTTAAAAATGCACCTTCATTTAATACTATTAAATAGTGTTGTCAGAAAATGCCATTGACGAAGAAGAGAACAATTTTTTTGTCTTAAATTATTATTTATTTAGCCAACAATTCTATCTTAAAAGATTGTTAAATTTTCATATTTATTTATTTTTTTTTTTTGAATGAAATAAAAATTTATTTATTCAAAATTTTATTTATCATTAACATTCCGTATGTGAATTCTACTGTCTAAACTTTAATGATATGTTTAAAAAGTAAAAGATACTAGATTATTATTATTAATCCAACATTAATAATTATTATTTAATTATAAAAAAAAATGTACTTAATACACTTGTATAATTTAAAAAAAAAAAAAAAAAGTAAATGATAATTACTACGTAAAATCGTATGTAGTAACCCATGAGTACTCGGCCGAACCAAAGAATTTCTGCCAGCAGAAAAGAATCTTTGTATACTCATAAATATCTACACCCAATTGTTACAGATTAAGTTTTTTTAAAAATAATTACTGTATGTACTATAAAAAATTAAGTAAATAAATTTATTAAGCCATACTACGTATTTTAATAAAATTAAGGCCAATATATATATTTATTTATTTATTTATTTTGTTTTCTTATGTTAAACTGGCCCAAATTATATATAAAAAAAAAAAAAATTTATGAACTCACACACTCAAATTTATCAATACTATGTATATTTATATGTGTTAAATTTAGAATTGCATTTAATTCTAAGGGAAAGTAAAGAGAAAAAAAAAATGTTTAAATTCTAAACTAACATAAATTTATAAAATATTTCATTTAAAAAAAAAAAATCTAATATCTAGCTGATTTCAGCAAGATGTCATTTAATATTTATATTAAATAATTTTGCTAATACATTTTATTAATTGTTAAATTTGCATATTTTTATATATACAATAAAAATATAATAGTCTTACATAAAATTTTACACTACAACAATGTTATTAATTAATTTAACTTGAATTTAAGCCTACTTTAATTCTAATTGAATACCGTTAATAAAAGTAAATTAGCTTATCAAGTTAAATATAATATAAACTATGTTTGTCTAATGTTAATTTTGCTGAAAATTCCATAAATTTTAACTGTAAATGCTAATTGCTATACCTTTTGTTATTTATTTTGAAAACAACACGAACTTATATTTTTATTTATTATTTTTTTTTATTAAATCTAGGAACTATACACTGAGCTAGACACTCCATAAATGTGTAAAACCTAAAAATCAAAAGTTTTCCTAAAGAAAACTCAAAATGCTGCTTTTTACAATATAATATTACTAATTTTATTGTTTCTGAGCATAACATCTAGTAATTATACCATACTTAATTTTTTCTTCGATTCCTTTTTCAGCCAAGAATCCTGAAATTTATGCCTAGGTGGACCATATATTGATGTATCTGTGAATAATCTTTCTACAAATATTTTGTTGGTGTTGGTGCATACCCAGCCGTAGGCCAAAATTGCACCCTATACAGAAAGCCTTTGGTGAGAAAATTTTAATTTTACTTCAATTATTTATTTGTGTATTTTTACTATTATTTTTGTGTGCAATCATGTTGAAATAACTTGCCTTGTCCATTGTTATACATATATATGTTTTTTTAAAAAACAATGTGCTACACCAAAATCCTTTTTTTTTTTTTTTTTAATTTTTCTTATAACACTTTTGTTCATAAAACTTATCCCTGCTGTCTAAATTCTAGATTTTAGCATATAAGTTGTACTTGAACTACCGGAATAAATCTTAGCACTTTTTGTATATTTTATTATATTTAGGCTTATAGCTGACCGCTATCCTAATATAGAGTGCACTAATAATTTATTCCTTGTCAACCATATATTTATATAAGAAAAAAATATATATATGAGTATGCTATAAAGCTGTTCTAACTACCCTGAACCTATAGCTTACACCTACTCATTTTAAAGAGTAATTCTGAAATTTTGTCATCTAAATTGTAAGGCTATTAGCAAAGGCTACCCTTATAGAAGACAGAAAAAATTCTCTCTTTTTTTTTTTTTTTTTTTTTTTTTTTTTTTTTTTTGAAAATTACTCCAACATTATTTACTATTAAATTAATTAAGTTTTAATGTTATTTGGCTTTGTTAAGATTTTATATTTTCTAATTCATATTCGAAAAGAAAGAAAATATATAACTTTTGCCTGGAGCGAAATATTTCACTGCTCCATTGAAGTTTTGTGAAGCACATTACATAATTTTATAAGTATGTTTTCGGGTGCGCCCTGCACATTTGCTCAATATTGTAACCCTGAGACAAATTGGCGTTCCCATGTTCCTATCCTTTCTTATTATTATTTTGAATTTTAAAAAGGCAAGTTATTAATTTTGTTTCAATTTTTTTTTTTTTTTTTTACCTAAAAGAAAAAATTTATTTTTAAATTTTGAAAATTTTTAAATTTTGAAATTCGATTAATTATGTATTTTGATTTATTTTTAATACCAATTCATATCCCATTGATAATCTTGGGGAGGGGGGAAAGGGTAATGATCTTGTATAACATCCCCGTATAAGTTTGTATATGGTGTATAACCATATAACGACATATTTTGATCATAATGATCTATTTGATACTTTAAATATGGGTCTACATTCTCAGAATATTTATTATTATTTTTATAATAATTCTTAGTAAGTTTGTCACCCTTTTGACTCGTATTTTTGTTCAATTTGAACCAACAATTTTCAGTTGAGTGTGATTTTCTTTGACAAATGTCACATTTAGTTTTGTAATTTTTATCACCCTTAATTTTTTTCTGAGACCCTTGTAAATTCGTAATTTCCGCCTCTGTATGACCTGTTGCGTATTTCGGAGCGTACAGCTGATCCATATGTCGTTTGATCGGCTCTATTGATTTATCTGGAACATATTGTAATAAATAATTAAAGTTTCTAAACTTTTTAGTAACTTCGTAGGGTCCTTGAAATTTTGGCTCTAATGCGCCTGGTTTTCCAATACATTTTAAATATACTGTTTGACCCAAATTTAAATCCTTTACTTTTTCGTATGCCTCTTCATCTATATATTCTTGCATTATTTTCTCCTGGTTTGCAAGGGATTGAATTTTGATTTCCTTCATATGCTGTATTCTGCTTTTAACATAAGAGTGGGTATATATTTCCTCAGAAGGAATATGGGCTGTAAAGGGATTTTTTATTTCCCTTGCGAAAAATAGCAGTGAGGGACTATATCCCGTAGCGCGGTGTTTCGAGGAATTATACGCTAGTTTAAAAAAATCCAGTCTTATGTCCCATTCCGTAGTGCGTTTCGACATAGCTACAATTGATGTTTTTAATATTTTATTGGTAACTTCACAAAGTCCATTTCCTTGCGCACGGTATACACTCACAAATTTCCTTTGTATGTTTAAAGATTCCAAATATTCTTTCATAATTTCGCTTCTTAAATATTTTGCATTATCAAAGATAATTTCTTTACACATCCCATAATTTGCAAAATATTTATTTAGTACATTTAATATAGTCTGTGACTCTACGTTTCGTAGGGGAACAGCTTCCAGGAATCTCGATGTCGAATCAATTATAATTAAAATGTATCTGTTTTTCCTTAACGTGAGGTTTAAAGGTCCAATGACGTCAGCATGCAGGACTGTACCGACTTCGTGATCTTTCACCATTTTTTTAACAGGGACTTTTATTGTCGTGTGTTGTTTAGATGTGAGGCACTGCACACAATTTGCACAATATTGTTTAATGTCTTTGTACATTCCGTGCCAAAAAAGCCTTGTTTTCACATTATCATAAGTTTTTTGAAATCCGAAATGCGCTTTATGAGCTTCTTCTATGGCTGCAATTTTTAATGAATCCGGGGTAATTAAAAGCTCCTTTTTATCTGAACCAGGTTTCAAAATTAATAATTTATTTTGATTTAAAGCAAATCTCTTCGTGCTTCTATTATTTTTGTCTTTTTCGATTTTATTTATTATAATTTTTAATTTTTCATCTGCATATTGCTCCGATTTAATATTTTCGTCTGTAAGTGCTATGTTACTTGCAAACAAATTATTTTGGAGTTCTCTGTCTGTTGTAAGATTATCTAAATTCCTGCTCAAATAGTCTGCTGGATTGTTAATTCCTTCGACGAATTCGAAGTCGAAATTAAAGTCTTGTAAATCTGCTACCCATCTGTTTATAATTTCCGATTTATCTTGTAAGTGTAAATGCTGAGTTAGTGCTTTCGAATCAGTTAACACAGTAAATCTTCTACCTGAAAGCATATATTTAAAATGCATAATTGCTTCATGCACTGCTAATAACTCAAATTTAATACTCGGATAATTTTTTTCCGGTTCTCTAAGTTTTCTCCCGAAAAATTCAACAGGTAGCAAATGACCATCCTTTTCTTGAGCTAGAACACCTGAAATTGCAACTTTGCTCCCATCCGTGAATAAGAAAAATTCCTTGTTAAAATCGGGGGGTCTGAGCGTTGGTTTTTGTACAATTTCTTCCTGAATTATCAGGAAAGCTTTTTCTGCTTCTGGACTCCACTTAAATTTAACTTTATCTTTAGTCAGCTCTATTAAAGGGTTAACTTTGTCGGAATAGTTGGGTATTAGCGTCCGAAAATAATTCGCTAAGCCCAATAAAGATCTGACCCCCTTTTTCGATTTTGGTCTGACTAAATTTTTTACTTTTTCAATATTCTTTTGAGATGGAGAATATCCCATTTGATTCACCCTAAATCCTAGGAATTCTATTTCTGCTTTGCAAATTTGCATTTTTGAAGGTTCGATTGTCATGTTGTGATTTATTAATACCTGTAGAACTTCTTCTAAGGTTTTCGTCATCTCTGCTATTGTATTTGCAGATATCAACACATCATCAATGTAGTATGATACTTTGCTTTTGTCAAAATGTCCCAGAATTTTATCGATTACTTCTGCAAAAATTGCGCTAGAATTTCGTGTGCCAAAAGCTAAACGAAGTGGCATATGTTTTCCAAATTCCGTAATAAACGCTAATTTTTTGCAATCTTCTGGTTTTAAATTTATTTGGAAAAAAGCACTATGTAAGTCTAGCACCGTATAGTATTTTTTACCGCTTATTTTTTGTAATAAGTCTTTTACGTCCGGCATCGGATAAGTATAAGGTTGTAAAATTTGGTTTAATAGTCTTAGGTCCGTTGCCATTCTAAACTTGGGTTCTGCATTCGGGTTATTACTCGGATTTTTCTTTCTAACGAAAATAACTGGAAAAGCATACTCGGAGTCAGTCTTCTCTATAATTTTAGCCCGTAACAATTGTTCAATTTCCCTTTTCGCATACTGTCTTACTGCCTGAGGCAATTTATATGGCTTAGCTTGTACCGGGAATTCATGATTCAATTGAAAACTTGGTGCAACAAACGCTGATTGCCCCAATGTTTGATAACTTTTTGAAAATGCATGAACATTGCCCATTAAAATTTTTCGAAATTTTTGTTGTACTTCCTCTGATAAATGGCTTAAATCGAAATCCGTCTCTTTAATTTCTGCTTCTCGCAATTTTCTTACATCTTCTATATTTAAATTATTTATTTCATAAAATGTCCCTTTCTCTATATTATCAGTTGAGTCATCTTGCTTGCACTCAAAGTTCGTTATAATTTCCCCTATTTTAGTTCCTTTCTGAATAATTAACTTTTCTAACAGTTTATTCTTTATTATAATATTTATGTTATTATTTTTTTGAACTTCGTGTAACGAAGTCTCGCATGAAAATTTACTAATTTCTTGAATGGGGTCAAAAATAATTATATCTGACATATTTATATCCTCTGGGCATTTTAATTTTACAATTTTCGATTCTTCAGGTTGGAGAAAAATTCTATTTTTAGTAATGGCAAACATACTTTTATTTGAATGTTCCCCTGAATTACATGGCGTAATGTTATTCACTTCATAATTATTTACTTCACTTGCAACGTTTAATTTAATTTGTTGATTTTTAAATTTTAATGTTTTATTGCATAAATCCAAAATCATATGATTTTCTTTGAGATAATCGTACCCTAATAACATTTGGTACTGCCTATCAAAATCATCATTAGTGACATAAAATGTGCCTGTTGTGAATATACCTTTTAATCGAAAAGTTAATTTTACACATTGTTTAAAAAAAATCTTTGAATTTGTTAAAGTTTTAATTTGGATCTGATTGCCCAAATATTTGATTTTGACGTTTGTATCTTTAATTTTTTTGAATAAGGAAGGTGATAAAAGGGACACAGCAGCTCCGGTATCCAGTAACGCTTGTATTTCGACGCCCTGTATACTTAGTGATATAATTGGCAGACTATCTTTGTCTGCATTTGTTATATTTGCGATTGTTTTATTTATTTTATCGATTTCCGTCTCTGAAAATCCCGAATCTTGATCCGATTTCGCTGTTTTCTTTGCCCATTTTTTTTTCTTTTTGCGCTTTTCAAATTGATAACCATTTTGCTCATAATTCTCAGAAATATATCCAAAATCCCTATTTCCCGAATTCCAGTCAGGTTGTGAATAATCATACATCCCATAATGCGTCGGGTAATTAAAGGAATTGTAGTAATCATTATAATATCGTTCATAATCATTATAATGAAAATTGTTATTGAAATGGGGACCCTGATAATCATTGTGTTTATTAAAGAGTTTCTTATTCCGCGGAACACTATCATCTCTAATTGCATGGTTTTTTTTCTTTTTATTGTCAAATGGTGACACTAACTTAATACGTGTATCTATATCCAGCGTCTGAGTCATTTTTAACAAGTATTAGTAATCAATGTATACTTTTTCAAAATATCAATTCAAAATAGATCCTATACCTCTTAAAAGAATATTTTGCATCTCATACTATTTTCTCTATATTACAACATATGTATGAAAATATTCTAACTTGCATAAATACATAAAAACAACAACACTAAAATTTAAAAAAAAAATTTCTTAGGAGATGAAGTTGTTTTGTAGATTATTCTTTTACACACATAAATACCCCTAAAATATTTATAATACACGTATATATAAAAAACAACATAATTTCATTTAACAGAAAAATATCTGTCTTTTTCTACAGAAAAAAAAATCTTATTTTTTTTTTTTTTTTTTTTTTTTTGTAAATATTGTACTACTACTTCGTAGTACGACTCATAAATTTTCTTTTGTATCAAGGTGATACAATTTCAAAAATCGTGATCTATTGACATTTCAATCATTTTTATATCAGACATATTATAAAATTTTACTCATTATTCTTATTATTATTATTATTTATACATTATATAAAAAAAAATTATTTTTACAAATGTGTCATCTGTGATGTGAATGCCATTATTTTTCAATGGTAACTGAGATCCAACCACAAGAGAAAAGAGAGAAAAAAAAAACAAAATTGTAATTCCTAAATTTACCTATTATAAATCCCAGAATTATTTTTTTCATTTCTTTTTTGTTTTTTACTAACATATATTATTCATTTTATTTATATAAAATTATTATATGTGTGTCACTATTGTTACAATAATAAATTTAATTTTAATAAAATTTTAATCAATTAAACTTACATACCTACAATATCTTTAAAATTGTGACATTAAAATAATACTTAAATTTATTTTCCTTTATTATTATTATTATTATTATTATTATTTCTAATGACCTCAGATGAACGTTCCTGAGTCATAGCACCATTTACCTATCTAATGACCTCAGATGATCGTTCCTGAGTCAGAGCACCATTTTACTATCTAATGACCTCAGATGATCGTTCCTGAGTCAGAGCACTATTTTACTTATGAAGGGGGGATGCTGGACAGATAATTACACCTGTTTATTTTTTATTAAATATATTCAAAATTGTTAATTGGTCCAAATCATCCAAGCAACCTCATAGCAAATTGGTATATAGTTTTATATACCTTAGATAAATTTAAATAATATAAGTGATCGTATTTACCTACATTCTAGTAGAAGAGCAACGCGAAGCATTAATAAAATTAAATTATAATTCGCGTCAAAAAGTAATTATTAAATTTGAATAATTACGAATAAAATTAAGAGTTTGCGTTGTGAATTATTTAGACGAACTCTTCCACTTATGAATTAAACTAAAATTTAAGCTGTAAAAAAAAGAATTGACACACTTTAAATATTATTAATTAAATAATTACAGAAACTTTTTAAAACTTGATTAAATATTTTATTTACATTGAACATATCTATATACAGAAAAAACATAATATTAATTCAAAAAATAGAAAGCAACACTTTTGTTTGCTTCTCATTATTTTAAGTATGTTTAATCTTTTTTTAAAAAAAAGACAATATTTTCACGTACTCTAATTATTATAATTGTTTCTTTTTGCTAAAAGAAATACTCTCTTTCATTTTTAAAATTACCTTAATCTTATTTAATTATTGGTTTGGTCGGATCTCAGATAACTCTCTACCGTAAAATATCAGAAAAGTATTTTTTAAGATTTTTCATATGATCTTAAGTGGTAAAAGAAAATGTTTAAAATAGTACCTTCTTTTAATATACGGGATGGTGGCCTTTATTTATCAAATTCCGAGTTGTTGCGTTGCTTAGGATCATGGCAATGTGTCATCAGGAACGCATCCTCAATTTGGCTTGATTAGGATCACTCCGATCTGTACATCAGGAAGACATCCTCAATTTGGCTTGATTAGGCTCACTCCGATAGGTACCTCAGGAAGACAACCTCAATTAGGCTTGATTAGGCTGGATTAGGCTCGCTCCGATAGGTCCATCTCGCCTGGGCTTTACTAGGGCTTACGGGACTCATTGCACGGGCTTTCAGGAGAGCTCTTGCATCCTCTACATCTTTTTTCAGACTATCTTTTTTCAAAACTTATTCTTCTTGCACACCAGCTCCTGCAGTGGGAGGAACTATTTTTGTCTAGTCCACTGTTATTGGATGTGAGAAGATTTTTTATTATACTTCGATAGGCCTATTAGCTAGCAGTCTGCAAATGGCCCCTTACATATACTTTAATATTATTATCTGCCTTAAAGTTTGGGTGGTCTGAAAAGTCATAAATTTATCCCAACACTTTTATTGAGGCCATAAATTGATTCCAACGTTTTTTTGATTTTACGACTTCTAATTATACACCACTTTCCATTGGCTTGTCATAAAACGACACCATGGCGTCTGGGTATTGTTGTTGTCTGAGATCCGAACTCCATTCAATATTATACATTCATTTTACAATACAACAATTTTTTAAAAATATATATTTACTATTTAAAATCAACTTAATAATTTTTGTATGAACTTACACTCTTATTTTACTTAAATATATAAACATTATAATTTTACACTCATAATTATATTTTATAAAAAAATATTTATACAAACAGAAATAACAAATTACGCAATTTTACTTTGATTTAACCAACATGGTGCGGGAACATATCATAGTTATATGTTGCCCAGCAGGTTCATTTATAGAAACAATCACCACACTGTTTAAATTTATTATATAAATCTACTTAATATAATCTATAACGTTTTTAGTAACAAGTTTTTGATAAGATAAATTCTACTAATGTGTGATATTACTAAAAATATTCTCAAAGGATGAAAAAAATTGGGGTTGAAGAAAAAATTATCGTATTAACTTGATTATGATAAAACCAACTCTTACAGAAAAATGAAATTAAAAACTCGTCATAAGCGGCCAGATAAAACTGTTAAACTGGGTTTACCTCTAATCTTGATTTAGTTTTTGTTGGTGAAATTAATACTTAACTTCGAAATCTACCTATGCCTGTAAGCCGAACCAGCGGGGATTTTTTTTTTTTTTTTTTTTTTTTTTTTTTTTTTTTTTGCGAAAGTGCGCGTAACGTATGTATTTATATATTTTTAAAGTATTTTGAGTAAATTGATATCAGAGGAATAAACCATGTCAGAGCATAATTAGAAATCATAAAAGTAAATTGATAATAGTAGAAATACAGCAGACTCTCGTTAATGTGTTTCTGTTTAAGACGTTTCTCCTGTTAATGAGATCAATTTTGTTTTTACTAACATTTTCTTTTTCAATTAAGGGGACGTTCCACTTCTTTGACCAAAAATTTACGTGACTTTTACGATTTTTTTTCCAGTTACAAAGGAAAGATATACCTCCTTCAAACCTTTTTGCATTATATTTATTGACATTTTAATTATATATTTATTTATTTTTTTACGTTGGAAAAAAAATAATAAATAATATATATATATATATATATATATATATTATGTCTTGTGAAACTGCAGATACGCAGCATAGACTTATAATCCGGCGACCGTTTTTCTGCGGTCACAAGCATCTCAAACAAACTTGGTCGTCATATTAAGAGGCCACTGCAGTCACGGCAAAAAATGAAAACGCTACACTGTTAAAAATTTCAGCATTCTGGCAGGTCATTTGACCGTTTTTTCCGAAAACGGTTACACAACCGTAATTTTGACACTATTCTGACCATATTATTGGCCATTTTATGGTCAGAATATAATTAAATTATGGTTATGATACCGTTTTTTCAAAAAACGGTCAAATGACCTGTCAGAATGCGGCAAAATTTTTAACAGTGTAATGTAAAGTCTATGGGGCCGTTATTTTCAAATTTCTCGCTTTGATTTTAATATTTTTGAATGATTTTTTTTTGCAAAAGATAGCTGAGGACAATCTACAACCGGGCAAGTTTTTACTTTTTCGATTTTGGTTATAGTTTTTTTTTTTTAATATTAGGATAGTTTCAATTTCAGAACCGGTTCAAACTGGTTTCGAAAGTAAAAGTAATTAAAACAAAATCTGAAACCAAAATCAAAAAGTAAAAACTAGCCCGGTTGTAGATTGTCCTCAACTATCCTATGCAAAAAAATCATTGAAAATATCAAAGTTCAAGCGAGATATTTGAAAATAACTTCCCCATAGGATTAACATTATCATCCGGGTCTTTTTGAGTGACTAGAGTGGCCCTTAAGAAACGACCTTAAATTCCCTAGGATTTATGCCAATGTTTAGTTTAAAAAGTTGATTTTTGACAAAATGGCGCTCATTTAAACCAAAAAGATCACCTTTTCGCCTTTTTTTAGGTGCGTTCGTAATTATATAAATAAGTAGCACCTATAGTTGTCGTTCAGTACGTTTGTCTGTCCGTCTGTCCGCATATAACAGCGCAAAAACTACCCAACCGAATCGTTTGAAATTTAAAATATGTAATTATTGCATAATTTCGTCGAGTCATTTCAAATTTTATGAAAATCGGATGTATAGTTTAATTACATTGACAGTCAAAAGTTTTACGTTACATTGCGGCCAATGGGAAAAAATTATTTCAAGTGCATTTTAATGATGTTACAGCCTTTTGAACAGAATGAAATTGATTTGCCCTTATGAAAATGCTCTAAAATATACATTCAGTACAATATGCAGTGCAAAAAATATTTATAAAACTAGTTATAGTACGAACGCACCTCATTTGCCACGTTTTACGTGCAATTTGCAACTTGTTTATATTTTGCGAGCTCTAAAAAATATTTAATCAATAAAAATTATACTTTGCGGGGGCATAAGCGATAAAAGCGGAAAAAACGATAACTTTCTTCTAAACAAAAAAGGAAGGAAATCGGTCAGATACTTCTCCAGAAAAATGGTCGCCCAATTTGAAAAAAAAGGGTTTGGAGAAGAACAAGCTTAAAATTTTACAATAGCATTGTGGCTTAAAACTGACCCTATACCATATTCAGAAGCATCACAGTTTTAAACTATATCTTTGTTAACATCATATAATTCTAAAACAAGAGATGTACATAATAATTGTTTAACTTTTGTAAACGCTTTTTAATGCTTTTCTGACCATGTCCAGTTTACATTATTATCTAATAATCTATGTAAGGGTTCTAAAACATCTGAAATATTAGGCAGGAAGTTTCTATAATAAGAAATTAAGCCTAAAAATGAACGCAACTGCGACACATTATTTGGAATAGGAGCATTCAAAATAGTATTAACTTTTTCTGGAATAGGCCTAATTCCTTCCTGAGATATTTTATGTCCTAAATATGAAATTCCGAAACCATAAATTTTTATTTTTCCTTATTTAATCTTATACCATGCTCAGAAAAGCATTTCAGAACACTTTCAACTCTTTCAGAATGTTCTGATTCATTACTAGCACTAATGATAACATCATCTAAAAATACACCAACATATTCAAATTTTTTTAAATATGTTCAGTCTTTCTTTGGAACATTCCAGGAGCACATTTTACCCCAAATGCTAATCGTAACACATTAAACAATCCTTTATGTGTATTTATAGTCAAAATCTTACTACTTTCGTTATCTACAGGTTGTTGTAAATATGCATCTTTTAAATCAAAAACAGTAAAAAATTTACCACCTGATAATTTAGAAAATAATTCTTCCATTCTAGGAAGAGGATAATTATCATTTTCAGTATTAGCATTAACTGTTGTTCTATAATCACCACATATTCTAACAGAACCATTAGGCTTAGGAACAATTAGTATAGGACTAGCCCATTCTGAATGATGAACAGCTTTCAAAATACCTTCATTAGTTAATCGTTCCAATTCTGCATCAGTAGCTTTTCTTAAAGCAAAAGGAACAGGTCGACACTTAAGAAAAACTGGTTTTGCATCTTTTTTCAATTTTATTGACGCGGGAGGACCCTTGATTGTTCCGATCCCTTCAGCAAAAACATTAGGAAAATTTCTAATTAAATCATCTTTCGAAATGCTTTTAACCCCTTGGGGACGAGCGACACGTATACGTGCCGCATGAAGCGCTCAGAATCCTTGTTTTTTCTCACCAGTAAAATTTTACTGTAAAATTTGCCTTAATTAATCAGCGCATTTTCTCGATTCAACAAGATATAAGTTTTTTTAAAAAAAACGGTGACAAAAGATTAAAAATTTCGTAAAAGCCTCCCGTCCCGAAGAGGTTAATCATATTTACATTAGGCCAAAATAATTTTGATGCTTTTAACCAAGTTTTTCCGATTAGACTCGGACCCTCCCTTTAATTACCAATATTCTTAAATCCGGAATAAAATAATCATTAACAACAGCATTTACTTTTAATTGCCCCAAAACAGTTAAAGAGTCTTTAGTATAAGTTTGTAATTTAATATTAGATTTAATTAAAGGCAGCTTACCTGAGAACAATTTATGAGCAACACTTTTACTTACAATAGTATCAGCCGCACCGCTATCAATTTCAAATTGTATATTTACACCATTTATTTTAACCGATTTTATCCATGACACCTTATTGGAGTTGTCGTCCATGAAATTTAAACAATATTCTTCCTGAACAGTTTTAATTTTTCTGTTCTTAAAAGGTTTCTCACTTTTCATTCCAAATTTTCTATTACGACAACAAATTTTTAAATGCCCCAATCGATGGCAGAAATGGCATTCTGCAGATTTAAAAGGGCAAAACTTGGGATTATGATTTTTAGAACATCTGTAATACGATTTCTCAGGCGCGAATTTATCTTCTTTAGGCTTAGGTGCGGGAGCATACTTCTCCACTTTCGATTTCTCTCCTATCGAAACACGCACTTGATTGACAGTTGTACTATCTCCGATGTGTAGGTATTTCACTCCAGCCTCAGCTATCTCAAATGACTCAGCTATTTCCACCGCTGTTTGGAACGTTAAATCCCTGGAATCCAGTAATTTCTGCTGTATCTTTTCATCTTGGATGCCAAACACCAACTGATCACGCAGGCGGTCATTAAGCGTAATTCCGAAGTTGCAAGGTTCGGATAACCGACGTAACTCTCTTATGAAATCGGTTATATTCTCTCCTTGCATCCTTAGTCGTTTCTGGAACTTAAATCGTTCGACAATTTCACTAGGGCGTGGTGAAAAATGATCCTTAGCTTTCTTTAAAAGATCCTCGTAACTGATTTCTTTCAGCGTATTCGGAACAATAATATCTCGTAAAATAGCAAACGTAGATGTTCCCACAGAACTTAATAATATATTCTTCTTCATTTTATTATTTCTGATGCTATTCGCTGAGAAATAAAAATCAATTTTCTCGACGTAAATAGTCCAAGGAACATTCGCATTACAAAGGGTACTAGGAAAGTTTTGCAATATGATGAAACAAAAAGTCGTAGGTGGCTGCTTGTGGCTGCGTGTTGACATAGGTTCATACTTATGCACCTGCACGTAACCACAAGTCTGTAGGCTCAGTTATTCATTAGCTGTGATCGTATGAAGTTCTTCCTGTGGTGTCCTGGTCACGAAGTGAGATAAGGGCAGTTTTGCGGTGTAACTTCGCACGTAGTTTAAACATAAACCAATGCTTAGAAGAAATGACTTTTGCCCTTGGTGATAATTGTTCTCATCGTATGACAATACACAGGTGGTACAGAGAATTCCAAAGAGGAAATTTCTCCCTGGAGGACGCTGAAAGAGGGGGAAGGCTCCGAACGTCAATTACAGAGGAAAACATTAGTGCTGTGAGGAAACTGCTTGACGAAGACAGACGAATAACTTACAAGCATATAGAGGCTACCTTGGGCCTAAATGCACCAGCAATTCATTCAATTCTGCATGATCATTTGCACATCAAGAAACTGTGTTGTCTCTGGGTGCCACATAGACTGACTGAGGAGCAGATGACACAAAATGTGACTTTGTGCTGGGAGATGCTAAAAATGTTTTTTAAAGGATAATCTCGGTATGTGAACAGCATCGTGACAGGTGTCAAAACCTGGCTATACTATTAAAATGTGCCGACTAAGTCTCAAAACAAAATTTGGGTCTTTGATGATGAGGACACACCGGTAGCTGTCAGAAAATCTCGATCTGCCAAAAAGAAAATGTTACCTATATTTTTCAAATCGAGTGGAATTGTTGAGTGTGTCGTTTTGGACGCACAGAAGATAGTTACTGCTAAGTGGTACAATGAACAGTGCCTACCTAAAGTCATAGAATCTAAGAAGAACCTGTGACCAAAGTCAAGAATGAACAAATGGTTCCTCCATCATGACAAAACTCCAGATCACCGGGCCAAAGCCTGGACTGAATATTTGGACACTACAGGACTGAAACTTCTTGAATACCCTCCTTACAGTCAAGATCTTGCCCCCTGCGACTTCGTACTGTCCCCGCATGTGAAACTGAAGCAGAAAGGGATTCGGTTTTCCAGTGATGAGGCACTTCTGAGGGCTTGGGACAATGAGTGTTCCTTACTCCCAAGTGAAACTTGGCAGAGCTGGTTTAAGGACTGGTTTCGGAGTTTGGAGAACTGTATTGCTTGTAACGGAAATTACTTTGAAAAAGTTTGATAAATAAATCCGTATTGCAAAACTTTCCTAGTACCCTTTGTATATTCTTCTAAGCGTCCCAGAGAAATTATTTCTTTATCAGCCATTTCTCGTTCTCTTTTTCTTTTTCTTTTTCGAAAAAAAAAAAAAAAACATTTTTTTTTCACAGCATTTCAATTTGGGTTAATTCCCATCGTCGCCACTATTATATCGCCGCTCTCTTATTATAACTAATTGCTCTTAACTAAGGAAGAATGCATAACTATAAGATTACTTATAGTTTATAATTTACATTATTTACAGCAGCTGCTAAACGCAGCTCTCAGAACAAATCATTTCTTACAACTGCGCAGAATATTCTCGGCTACGTGCAAAGCCTTACAATTCCAGACTGTCCGCGTATGGTGCTGCCATCTATTAACACAGATCGCTACTAATTGTTGGTTCGCGATATGACATGAGTAATTTATTCTTTTGCGTTAACTATTTGTTACTGGGCAGCATTTTTATTAAAATGACTAATTTTATTCTTTAAATTGCGTCTTTCAGCTTAACAAGTAATATAAAAATTTTGTTTTTAAAGTCAATTCCTACTTAGGTCATCAAAGAAAAATTTAATATAATCCCTTAAGCTAATATTAGTTTTTGTTGCATTAAAATATCTCAATTTGTTGATTTTCTATAAATAAGTAGGTTTACAATGGAAGTCTATGGGAATTTGGCAAAATATTAGAGATATCGCCAAGTTGGCGTCACTTTTAGCGACTCATTTTGGCCGCCAAATTTGGCGATATATCGCCAAGTTGGCGACAGAACAGTGTACCCCCTATGGTAACCCCCTTATAGATATGAAGATGCATTGAATGCTTCAATAACCAATGGCCGCCATTTTGTTTCCCATGTAAAACTAAAATTAATTAACCCCTTAATCGTCGCGCCCGAGACATTCACGGGCAATCCCGTATGAACAAATTGCGTCGCGCCCGTGACACTCACGGCCTGGAAGTCAAATGACTTTAGCTAATTATTTCTGGTATCAACTTTGCATTTTTCTTCCCCGAAAATATTTTTAAGCCTTAAATACGTAATTTTATTTTTATATTCTGTTCGCACCACTATATTTTTAAAGTATAGTTTAAAGTAAATTTCTCTTGCAATTCTTGTCGGAAATCAGGTACAATTGTTCCTTAAACAAATAGTGGTGCCCAGGAAATAAATTGTGTTATGCTGATATTGCAGCATCGGTCCGTTAAGGAAGTTATAAACGCTTAAAAGATGGGAAACTCTGAAATGACAAGTTTGTTTTTAAGATCGTAATGCTTAATTTAAGGAATTGTACGAGTTGAAACGCATGTTTTAATTGTTTCAAATTTGAATACATCTGGGTTACCGTTTTATCAATTTCTATGTTGAGTAGCTCAAGTGAAGAGAATGATTTTAGTGTTCAGATATCTGGAAAGGAATCAAAATATTCCATTTTTTCAGATGTTTTTGACTCTGAAAAATCGGAAACTGAAGATAGTGATGATAACCAAATATTACGCACATCTATGCTTGCAATTCAAATCGGAGGCTAAGATTAACGTTTCGTTTGAAGCTATTTCGGGTATTCTGCAATACTATGAACATTTTATAAATGATGAATTGGTGGATAATATTGTAATCGAAACTAATCGCTATGATGAGAAATAAGGAAATGTTTTGGGTAGAAAGGCAGATTGGAATGGCAACCTATTTCTTAAAATAAAATGCTGTTGTTTTTTGCTCTTACTGCTGTCGAAAAAATTGTAAAAAAAAAATAGTTAAAAGTAAAATTTTAAGAAAATATATTTTGGACTACATTTTATTTGTTAGAACTCCATTTTTTCGCGATATTATAACGTACAATAGGTACAGCGAATTTAAAAAAAAAAATTACATTTTTGGGATAATGAAGCTCACGATCCACAAAATCCACCTAATCCAAAACTGTACAAAACTTCGACTGTTTGTGCGTATCTGAATGATTTGTAAAGAATGAGTATCAACATCAATTCATTTATGTGAACAGCATTTTCTGGATGCTATGACCCCTACGAACAAAACCTTACACACAATGAAAATTTGTTCTTCCCATGAGAATAAATATGGAAACAAAATTATAAAATAAACCAAATATGAAGGAAAGACTGTAATTTAGGACTACACACGCCATGTTTCAAAGTTTTCCTTACATTGAAAATTTACTAAATTTTGAAAAATATATTGAATGCAAACTTTCAAATTAAATTTGAATGAAATTATCGTCCTTGTAGTAATATAAAATATTATTTGATTTATATATGTCTTTACCTTTACATAAAATGAAACCACAGGTTGCAGAATTGCATCGAAGCTTCTCTGCACATCATGTGTGTACAATACAATCAAATAAAAGATAAATAAAATTGTAACTTTTAAAAATTTTATCCATCCTGAACACCTTCACGAACAAAGCCCCTTCATCGCGTAAATGTCGAAATAAAGGATTGACATCGGAATTTCTGAACAGATTTATTTGGAAATAAGAAAGAGCCAAATTTCACAAATTTACTAACCAAAAATTTTTGTATAAAATTTCTGGGATTATTGGACTTTTGAGTATTCAAATTAAGGGATTTCATACACTTCAAACCACCCTTAAAAGGCTAAATATTTAGAAAATACCCTGTTTCTTTTACTAATGAACTCAGAATTTTATGAATAAAAAAATTCGGCAATAAAAAAAAATATCGACGATTTTTGATTGGATTTTCCCAAAATTACGCGACGATTAAGGGGTTAATTAAAATTTATTTAATGAATTAAAATTTGAAAAAACTGTATTAACATCAATAGTCATCCAGTACAAGTTTTAAAACATTTATTTCGACTTGATAGGATGAATAATAAGTATTTTATTAACGATTGAAAATTTGAACAAGATATCCTTCTATCCTTCTATATATAAAACAAGTAATATAAAAATTTTGTTTTTAAAGTCAATTCCTACTTAGGCTATCAAAGAAAAATTTAATATAATCAAGCTAATATTAGTTTTTGTTGCATTAATATATCTCAATTTGTTGATTTTCTATACGCAAGTAGGTTTACAATGGAACTCTATGGGAATTTGGCGAAATATTACAGATATCGCCAAGTTGGCGTCACTTTTGGCGACTCATTTTGGCCGCCAAATTTGGCGACATTTTTGGCGGTATTTGGCGACAGAACAGGGTCCCCAATGGTAACCCCTTATTGAAAATACTTTCATTGAACTTCAATAACCAATGGCCGCCATTTTGTTTCCCATGCAAAACTAAAATTAATTAATTAAAATTTAATTAATTAATTAATATTTGAAAAAACTGTATTAACATCAATTGTCATCCAGTACAAGTTTAAAAAAAATATTTCAACTTGATAGCATGAATAATGAGTATTTTATTAACGATTGAAAATTTGAACAAGATAAATATATAAATATATAAATAAATATAGGGAGAGTGTGAGCTAATAGTAGAAATTGAAAAAAAGTTTTGATTTGTAAATGGACCAATGAAAATCTCCGTAGATATTCCGGGTAGATCCACATCCAATTTGAATGCTTAAGCATGGCCTTTCATCGTTAATATTAAAAAAAACTGTTGCATACAAAAATATGAAAATCGGTGGTATTATAGAGAAATGTTTGAAAAACACGCTGATGCAGACAGTTTTCAAATCGAAGAATTATTTTAAGACATATTTAATGCTAAAGTTGGACAAAATCGTTCCATTAAAAAAATTTTATTGGAGCAAAAACTATACATGAGAATTTAATCATTTTTAGATCATTTTATACGTTATAAGTTCCCGGTGTGTAAATTGCATTTAGCTTTCTTATTTGACTCATTTTTTGAGGTTTTATTTCAATTTTAAATTCAAATTTTCAGCATTTCGAGAGATATTTTTTACAAATTTTAGAAAATGTTATTAATTTAAACTGTTGCCAGTTGTATAAAAAGCGCAAACAATAAAGTTTACTTCAAATTAAAAATTTATTTTACACATGACTATTATAAACAGAAAATATAAAAAGCAGGAACTCATTGAAAATTACGTCATAAAAACTATAATTACACGTGAATTTTAAAAGAGACAGAATATTGTAAACTAATAAATTCATAAACATGCGTTAGAAGCCTTAAATAGGAGAATTTACGTCACATTTACGTCACATTATACTTATTATATAAAATGAACAAAAAATAATATTGCAAAATAGTTTAAATTTAAAAATTGCTCGAGACATTTATTTGATATTTTAAGATGATCATAATATTGCATTTCTAACAAAAGTATTTTTACGTGAATATTAAAAAGAAAAAGAAAAGTTTGGTGAAAATTACGTCAGATTATAATTCTCAGATTCAAATTATAATTCAATCTTCCGAAATCTTTTTAAAGCCGATCAAATTATCGTGCTGTTAGAGTTTGCGGTGTCTGAACGGGGGTTGACGAGCGTAGCTCGTAGGGGGCAGAGCCCCCTAGTATATAAAAAAAAAGTTTTGATTTGGAAATGGACCAATGAAAATCTGCGTAGATATTCCGGGTAGATTGCATCCAATTTGAATGCTTAAGCATGGTCTTTCACCGTTAATATTAAAAAAACTGTTGCATACAAAAATATGAAAATCAGTGATATTATAGAGAAATGTTTGATAAACACGCTGACGCAAACAGTTTTCAAATCGAAGAATTATTTTAAGATATATTTAATGCTGAAGTTGGACAAAATCGTTCCATTAAAAAAGTTTTATTGGAGCAAAAACTATACATGAGAATTTAATCATTTTTAGATCATTTTATACGTTATAAGTTCCCGGTGTGCAGATTGCATTTATTTTTCTTAATTGATTCATTTTTTGAGGTTTTATTTCAATTTTAAATTCAAATTTTCAGCATTTCGAGAGATATTTTTTACAAATTTTAGAAAATGTTATTAATTTAAACTGTTGCCAGTTGTATAAACAGCGCAATCAATAATGTTTACTTCAAATTAAAAATTTATTTACACGTGACTATTACAAACAGAAAAAAAACTTTACAATTAGAATTAAATGATTTCATGTTAAAAGCAGGAAAATTACGTCATAAGAATCATAGGCACAGATGTCATATATATTGGCGCAATTTTTTCCGACGCCAATTTGGCGAAAACATTAATAGCATAAACAACTACATCTGGGTTACCATATCAAGCAAAATAACGACACTTTAGCACCAGTTAAGTACCCGTTGGGTATATGAAATTGGCGTCAGAAAAAAAATTGCGCCAATATGAGGCGTATATGACATCTGTGTCGAACCATATTTGCACTTGAATTTTAAAAGCGAAACAAAATCTTAAAATTAAAAAAATCAGTATTATGCGTTAAAACTTGTAATTTGAGGAAATTACGTCATATTTAAAATGGCAAAAAATATAGCAAAACAATTTAAATTGAAAGATATATTTGCGCGAGATATTTTGAGATAATCTTTTCAACTATTATCGTGAATTCGAAGACAGCGCAAATAATATTTCCTTCTAACAACAAAAGTATTTTCACGTGAATATTAATAAGAGAAATAAAACTTTGATGTAAATTACGTCAGATTTGAAACTATACATTTAAAATGATTTATTTAAAAGAACTATCTTATAGCGCTGTTAAAAAATACCGGGAGACAATCACACTGGTTACTTAATTCATTTTACATTAGCTTATTTTCAAATGTTTAACTAATTTTTTTAATTAAATACGAAAACAGCCATTTTATCTCTTAACAGCAGCAGATTTGGCCTTAAAAATCTGCAATCCAAGGAAAACGAATGGAAATCCGTTTACAGAGAGATCGCTACTGTTTTTTTAAATTTTAATTCAATATTTTTAAAGCCGATCAAATTAGCGTGCTTTTTGGATTTTGGTGTGCCTGAACGGGGTTTGGCGAGCGTAGCTCGTAGGGGGCAGAGCCCCCTAGTATAAATAAATAAATAAATAAATAAATATAGGGAGAGTGTGAACAAATAGTAGGAATTGAAAAATGGTAACCTATTTAATTTCTGTCGAAAACTGAATTCAGTTTATTCAATGCAAGGGATTATTTTACATCTTTCAAATGTTTACATAGTTTAACGTGGACTTCGGATAGTGCGGACGAAAAGTGACCTTTTGGAAGTCTGCAATCATGGGAATTCACTGCCTTGTAAAGATGGACATAGTAAATACAGTGGGAATTAATCATTGAAAAAATAAAACGTTAAAATAAAAATACTGAGTATAGCTCATTCTATAGTCAACAATGGAAAATTAAAAAATAGAGATGGAAAATTAAAAAATAATAAAGGAATTGTGGGTGAGATGTTTAATCTTCACGGGACACCAATCAGAGTGAAATTGTATCTTATTTCATCGAATAATGCCGGCTAGACCTAATGTGACACTATTTTAAGCTCCCTGTAACATCAGAAATGATAAAGTAATATGCCAGCATATATAGCTAGACAAGCAATATGTGTTAGCGTTTCAACTCAGACACTAAATATCAAAATGATGTTTCCGACTGACGACTATTAGTTCGACACTCTAACTATTCGTCTGTTGCAGGCATTATCATATTACACATCAGGAAACACCCCGGATTTTTTTCCAAATCCAGGATAATACTTTGAAGTATACCTGAGAATACCTTAACGTTTCGCAGGATTACTGTAAATACATCTCACTACGGTGGTGGGTTTTTCTAAACGAATGTCTTTCCACGCGAGGAATAAATAATAATAATAATAATAATAATAATAATAATAATAATAATAATAAATTCCTGAACACGAGGTCACATGCGTCGTCATAGAAACGGTTATTTTTTGATAAAGTAACGCTGGAACCTTTTTTTCATTTTCATTTCTAGAACTTTGCCGCATTTCAGATTTAAAATCGATGGTCTTATTCTTCTTCTTCTTCTTCTTCTTCTTCTTATTATTATTATTATTATTCTATTTTTTTTTTAACTATTTGATATTTTTTTTTATCTTTTAACGAAAGTTTTCTCCGTACGGGGGTATAAAATATAAGATTGGGTGGATAAAGTCTAAAAAAGGTATCGGTTTATAAAAAAACAAACTTCTCTTTTTAGGCAAAATAGAGACTTAAAAAAATACATAAAATTTAAAAATCGCTGTATGAATTCCGAATAAACAAAAAGAGGACAAACTCACTATTTTTATTTTTATATTGAGCTAAAATATTGAATTTAGATTTCGGATTGATTTTATAAATGGACAAAAATCGCCGGCGAACTTCTAAAATCGGATAAGGACGCGAATTGTTCCGTTTAAAATAGAATAACTAATATATATATATATATGTATAACATATGGGGCATTCTCACAATTTTTGACTTTCAGGAATAAAAATCTGGTGAAATTAAACTTGCAAAAATAACATTTTAATCTGATAGACGAATGCCTTAATGATTCAAAATAAAGAAAAAAATGATCATCAGTGATTTTTTTTTTATTTAACTGAGGTTTAAATTAAACTTGTTTAATTTTCTTTACCATTTTATCACTGTAACTTTGTATTTTCTTCTAAATACTTACTTATAATGAATTTGCATAGTACCCACAGGACATTCAAATAAGAAATAATAAGAATGTAGTATTTTTAGTACAAAATTTTGGTATAACGTTGTCTTAAAGGGTGTTAAAGAAGGGACGGTAAGGTAAAAGAAAGGGAATGGTAAGGTTGGGATGGGGCGGTATTGAAAATTACCACCTATTTTTAGGCAAATCATGCTAAGACTAAGTGATAGCCACAATGTTCATTGATTTTTAGAAACAGTTATTTACATTGGATTAAATTTAAAAAAAAATTAATTTACCTCGAAAAGTGCAGGAATAAACCATGGGGACGGGTAAGACTACCAATAAAGCCACAATGCTTGAAATTGATATTTAAATGTTGATTTAAATTCTAAAGGAAATTCGAAGAATTTTAGACATTCTTTCTCTAGCATACTTCTGTATGAGAAAAAACCTGAAAAAAATTCTGTAACTGCATCTCAAGTGATTTTCTGTATAATTTTAGAAGAGGGACGGTAAGGAACCTAAAACACAGGGACAGAGTTAAAAATAATAATAACAACCATAAAAATGTGTGCAGGTTAATTTTTTGCAACATATTTATATAAAACAATAGTCCCAGTTTTGGAAAAAAATTATATTGAATTACTTTTATTGAAACAATTTTATACAGTCAGCTCCAAACTTAGAAATCAGCATCAGGGACACGGGACAGTATAGCAGTTTCCTGGATATTTGGACCCCCAACATCGACCAAAACTTATTTATCTCGTTAATATTGTTATGCAGTCATGCAATGGGGTGTCTCCCAGTATATGAAATTAAAAAAAAAACAAAAACTCAAGAACGTGTACTAAAATAAAAATTATTATTCAGAGACTTAATAGTCAAAAGATTGTGAGAATGCTCCATGTATACAAAATACAAAATTTGAACTTTACGTACATTCGGATCTCTCTTCGTCTATCCCAAACCAAATTTGCAGATTTCTTCGTACGATGGACTTCCTAGACATCGCGAACAAACAAGCAGACCAGACATACACACACTAAAATAAGAAAATATTTTATTAATGATTTATTTCACATTTAAATTCAGATAAAAGTAGTTTAATTACACGCAGGCCCCGATCATGGCTGATTGGGGCCCTGGGCAAAGATAAATTAGGGGGCCCCGTTCGAATCGCTGTAACATTATTCAAATAGAACTGATGGTCAGTCATATGTGTAATGCATAAACAATATTTTCGCACCTTGGATTTTAAATAGAAGAAAATTCTTAGTTCTGTCAATTCTAAATTAAGTACCTTAATTAATATTTCTTTTTGTTAGTACAGAACAAAGCTCTTTCATATAACTTTAGCAACATGTTATATTACTTTAAGATGAATTTAATAACTTCAACTTATGGAAGAGTATCAAATACTCTAACATTATTACTCAATCATGAGTTAATCAAGTTACTTTCTTTTACATTTTTTTAAGTTATACTACACACAACATATAAAATAAAATATATTCTACTTCACAAGTAGAAAGTGTTTTTTCAATGCATCTAAAAATATGGCAATTTTAGGTTTGTTTTTCATATTTAAGTCAAAGTTAGAAGAAAAAACTTTGAATACGGAAAAAAGTTTATCCCATGACAATTAGAACTGATTATTTTCAATCACTAAAGTTCATTGCTAATACAAATTTATTAAAATCAAAATATTATTTCTTATTTAATAAAGGTTGATAGCTTTGCGAAAGCATTGAGCTCTGCTCTGTGAGTTCAAAATGAAATTTATTTCCCAGAAAGCTTGGTAGAATCTTTTAAAAAGGAAATTTGTATTTTGTATTTGAAAAATTTCAAAGTTGGAATTGGAAAAAAAAGTAAATATTTTATAAATTAATACATGGATTTGGGGGGCAAAGTCCCGATTTGCCCATGCGATAATAAGGGCCTGATTACACGGTGTCATACTGAATTCCTTGCTTTTATTTGTTATTTGATGAAGGCATGGGTTTCGTGGGGGCGAAACAATTGTAGAGCATTTCATAAATAATCCTCATGATGTTTAACAAATTTCTTCTTATTTGTTGTTTGAGCTGTATTTCCAATCAGATATCATAATCAAGAAAATATAAGTAAAGAAAAAGAAAACGATGTTCTAAACATACAAGAGATACCCTTGCTCGTTAATATTTTTTTCTAAAGGATATTTCTTTCAATATACTAGTAAAATTGCTTTTATTACATTTATTTTTTAGCTCATATGCTATCAATGCCTGAGAGCTAATGTGCCTGCCCGTTCTGTATGTATATATGTATGTGGGACATTCTCAAAATCTTTTGACTTTCGGGAATAAAAATCTGGTGAAATTAAACTTGCTAAAAGAACATTTTAATCAGATAGACGAATGCCTTAATGATTCAAAATAAAGAAAAAATGGTCAGCAGCGAAAAATGTTTTATTTAACTAAGGTTTAAGTTAAACTTGCGAGTTTAGTTTTCCTTACCATTTTACCACTATAACTTTCTATTTTCTTTGAAATTTTTACTTATAATGAATTTGCATAGTACCCACAGGGCATTCAAATAAGAAATAATAACAATGTAGTATTTTTAGTAGAAAATTTTGGTATAACATTGTTTTAAAGGGGTGTTAAAGAAGGGAGGTAAGGGGAAAAAAGGGGACGGTATAGGAAAAAAGGGACGAAATGGAGAAAAAAAAGGGACGATAATGATGGAACGGTAAGGAAAATTACCACCTATTTTAGGCAAATCATGTTAAGACTAAGTGGTAGCCACAATGTTCCTTGATTTTTAAAAACAGTTATTTACATTGGATTAAATTTAAAAAAAAGTTAATTTATCTCGAAAAGTGTAGGAATAAACCTTGGGAACGGAAAGACTACCAATAAAGCCACGATGCTTGAAATTGATATTTAAATGCTGATATAAATTCTGCAGTAAATTTCCTGTCAAAGAATTTTAGACATTCTTTCTCTAGCATATTTTTGCATGAGAAAAAACTTTTAAAAAGTTCTGTGGCTGCATGTGAAGTGATTTTCTGTATAATTTTAGAAGAGGAACGGTAAGGAATCTAAAACCCAGGGACAGACTTAAAAAATTAATAACAACCCTAAAAATGTGCGCAGGTTAATTTTTTGCTACATATTTATATAAAACAATAGTTCCAGTTTCGGAAAAACATTACATCGAGTTATTTTTATTGAAACAATTTTACACAGACAGCTCCAAACTTAAAAATCAGCATCAGGGACACGGGACGGTATAGGAGTTTCCTGGACATTTGGACCCCCAACATCGTCCAAAACTTATTTATCTCGTTAATATTGTTATGCAGTCATGCGATGGGGTGTTCCCCAGTATAGGAGAAAAAAAAAGAATATATACTAAAATAAAAATTATTATTCAGGGACATAAAAGTCAAAAGATTGTGAGAATGCCCCATGTATGCATGTACGTAACGCGATAACTCTTGATGGAAATATCCGATTTGCTTCAAAAAAATTTTCTAGGTTCATTCTGATAAGTCACTTCCCTGATTAGTTTTGGGTGTTCATTGGTTAAGTATAAAGGGGGAGGGAACAAGGGGTAATACCCCCCCCCCCCTTAACTTAGATAAATAGGTTTTTCATACAGAATTATCAGATTTTCTTCAAATTTGGTATACGGGTTAATACTGTTAAGGCGCTTCCCTGATTAGATTTGAAGGTTCATTATTTAAGTCTGAAAGGGGGGAATGGGGGGCTAATATACCCCTTAATTTAGATAAATGTGTTTTTCTATTCGATTTGCTTCAAATTTGGTATACTTGTTTATTCTGATAAGGCGCTTGTCTGTTTAGATTTGGAAGTTCATTAGTTAAATATAAAGTGGGGAAAGGGGGCTAATAGCCTTTTTAATTTAGATAAATGGGTTTTTCTATCCGATTTGCTTCAAATTTGGTATAGCCGTTTATTTTGATAAGGAGCTTCCCATATGACATTTGGAGATTCATTGGAAAGAGGGGAAATGAGGAGAGTGGTAATCCCCCCTTAATTTACTTTTCGAGGGGCGTTATTCTTTGGAATAAAAGTATAATATACAATTAGTGTGAATAGCCTGTGAGCTCAATGCCATCAGTTTAATTGGACACTTTTCTTTTTTTTTTTTAGCTTATTTATTGGTTTCCAGACACTGCTGATATTTCATATAAAAGAGAGAAAAGATATAAAATTGCCTTCTTTCACTTCGATAAATAGAATTATTTTTCCTTTTCAATAGTGAAATTAAAAGGGGCATACTGGAGAAAAATAAGTCGTAAATGATCAATAAAACTGATTTTGTTGGTGTCAAGATTAAATATAATTCTTCTCAATAATAAAAGTTTTGGTACTGGATATTGTTTAGTATGAACAATGGCACTGTTGAATGGAACTTTAATTGCTGTTTGATGCGATAAGATTAATTCATATTAAAAAAGAAAAGAAAGTTTCCATATATATATATATATATTAGACACAGATTAATCTGTTTTTGTGGTAGAGTGGTGGTGAAGAAGGGTAGGAAGTACTCTACACAAATCGGAAGAATAGGCTCGCAGATTTGTAACGAAAGATGTTTCATTCAATCTCAGCCAATAAAATACTGCCACGTTTAAATTGTAGATGGGTACATTAAACCCTTGCAATGGGTGTATTATTCCTAAATACGAAAGAAGTATGGAGAGTATATATGAAACAATCCTTCTGATTATGATCAAGGTTTCAACTTTAAGAAAAGTATTTATAGTTGGCCCACGAATATAGCGACTTCTATTTAAAACGGCTTATATTTGTGAGGCCAATTCTGAGAAAATGTACGTAATGCATTCTCTGACAAACAAAGAAAAAAAACTTAAAAAAAAAAACAAACAAGCAAATGATATCTGAATAGATTTTCGGGACCCCAGTAAATATATTCTTTTTTCTAAAATATTTTTTAATGAAATTTTAAGTGCGTTTCCTCTTTGCATATTTTTTGCTTAAAAATGAATTAAACATGTTATACAAGATCAAAAACACAGGTTTATTTAGCAACTTTTAATGTATTTCAATTATATCAGTAGGGTTTTTTTCGAGATGAAGCGCTAATAACATCATCGTAGTTTTTATTTTATTTTTCACATTTTAACATTTGGGAAAAGTACGACAACGAAATCACTAAAGGAGACTAAAGGAACATGAAGCGGACCTCAGTTCGAATCGAGCAGGTACAGCGTTAGTGAGATTAGCTCAAACTCAGCGTATAAAAGTAGAATTAAATAAGTCCAAAATTGCTTTCCGTACAAATAATTTCCAAGAAGCCAATATAAACGAATCTATTGAGATAATTTCTAGAAATGAAACTGTACGAGGGCAAATCAAAAAATAAGTTACACTAACCCGCCGCGATAGCGCGCTGTGTATCGTGATCTTGGACTATGCGGAGAAAGGGACAGTAACTGCTGAGACGTCCAATAGGAAGGTTGATTTGATTTCCCGTTGTGTTGTGTGTGCAAAACGGGCTAGGATCAATGGCACGTCAACTGGATGTTCACTTCAAATTGGAGGTGCGTGCAACTATCAGATTTCTACGGGCTAAACGGTTTAATTGCAGGGAAATTCATCGTCAAATCACTACTGTATATGGTGAGCTTGCAATTTCTCGGTCAGGTATTGTAAAGTGGTTTCAGCAATTTGACGTCGGACGCACGGATATCTCGGACGAATATCGCAAAGGCATGCCCGCAACGTCCAGTACCGTTGCAAATGTTGACCGTGTGGATGCGATCAGGAGAGAATTAGCGCATAACACTCCAGGAAATTGCCACTATTCTGAACTTTTTGTACGGCAGTGTGTTCTCTATTGTTCACGAGCAGCTTAGATTTCGTTGTCTCCGGGTGGTTACATAGCACTGAAGGAGATTTCTACGCATCCGGAATCGAAAAGTTGGTTCACCTTTCCGCGAAATGTTTACAGTCTCTTGGGGACTATGTGGAAAAGTGAATTTACATTGTACATAAAAGGAATTATGTCATAGCCGTGTTGCCCATGCATATGTGGTTTAATAAATAGCCATAACTTGGAAGTGTAACTTATTTTTTGATTTGCTCTCGTAATAATGTTTTGTTGTATGACATGAATAGAATTTGAGGAGAATTGATAGAAAATAGATAAAAGGATGTTTTGTTGGAGTAAAATACTCTTTTCCGTCGCTCTTTTTCTCACTCATTGCTCTTGACGATATTCTTTTTCTGGGATTTTTACCAATACTGATGAGACAAACACAGGGTCGTACTGGCATAACTGAGAGGGCGGTGGCAAAATGGATAAGAAGGGCGCCGATTGCCTTACAAAAGGGCGCAAATGCTTATATCTATATATATATATATATATACAGTGAAACCTCCTTGTGCGACCACCTCCCAGAACGACCATTTTTGCATGGGACGAAATTTATTCCCGTAGGCTCAATACGAATTTTACCCCCACTCAGAAACCATCCCAGTTGAGCTACCTCCATGAGTGACCCATTTCTTTGAAGAAAATGAAACAAATTCAGTTTTTTCCTGGTCGCTTGAAGAATGTTTTATTAGAAAAATAATTCCGGAGAGCGCATTATTCATCAAACTTCTAAACTAAGTTTAGATTTTTTTAATTCCGGTAACTTTTAAGTGTTTAAACCCCTTTGTGCTTTTTTAGACAATGAATTTAACTCTGATGACAAATTAAGAATGACGGTCAATAAACTTTCCTGCCCTATTCTGTCAGGAAACTCTCAAAGAAATAGATAAATGAATGAAATCGTCATTATTTGTTCCCGTCCAAAAAAAAAAATACTGCCGAATATTCGTTATTACTATAACTGCCCCTTCCTAGCCTCCCCCAAACGACACTCCCATCCAAAGAGCCGCACATACTATGTATTAACATACTAGGCGACAATGGCGGATCTAAGGCGGGGGGTGGGGGGGGATCGCCCCCCCCCCCCCTTGGTCTAATAAAGGGTTTGCAAAATGACTTTATGCATCCTCACGGGAAATCACTTGGGGCGAAGCTCGAGCCAAGGGTCGCGCCAGTTTAAATCCATGAGACACGGGCTGGGTCAGGTCTTCTCTCTTTTAGAGCTGGGCCGTGCCCTAATCTTATATTTTCTGCAGATTTGGGTTGGGGCAGATTTCTTTTTCATCCAGGTCGAGCCTGGTGTGGACTTCATTCTTCTTAGAGGTCAGCACTGGCCAAAATTTCCAGGTCGGGGCTCGGCCCAGAATAAAATCTAAACGTTCGCTCCGTGTCAGCCCGTATGATAAGCATTATTGTCCAGTCCGCGACCCGTGCACTAGAGATCTGTACGGGTCGAAATTTCCAGGCCCGGGTCCGGCCCGACTCATAGAAAAAAAATTCGGCTCGGCTCGGCCCGATACAAAAATTTAAAGTTCGACCCGAGCCCGGCCCCGCCCTGTAGGAAAAAAATATTGGTCCGGCCCGACTCGGTAAAAAACTCAAACGTTCGGTCCGAGCCCGGAAAAAAGTTTAAATCTTGGCCCGGCCCGAGTGATTTTCTACAAAACATTGATTTTTTACGTCGATTTGGTTAAAAACTTGTCTTGTACGAGGAGATCTGACCAAAAATATTTATCTTAACATTATTTTTTTCATGTTTATAATCTTCATTTTTATAGAAGTGCCACAGGCTGCGATATTAATTTTTTTAATGAATCTCTATTTCATATATGTAAATGTTTCAGATATCATTAATATTGTTAATCCATATTCCATATTTTGAAGTGTTAAAATCTGAAAAATGCTATGCAGTAAAATCTTCTAAAATGGAATTGCATCGAAAAGGGGAAAAAATGCGTTATAGACATTCACTTCATAGCAAGTGTAAATGTATTATATATTCTTTTCTTACGTATTAGTATATTAATTTTGTATGGATCAACACGTTTTTCAATTTAAAACAGGGTTCCGTCATAGGCAGGTTCTTTTTCACACGTTTTACTAGATTTTAATTTAGCTATATTTTACTAAGCGTAGAAATCTATAATTCTTTAAAAAGAATAAATTTTAATGTTTAAGTGTAGAATAATGGCAGTTTAAAAATGTATGCATTTTTTTGCAAAAATTTTTGGGGTACGCCTAATTTTACTGACCTTTAAATGGACCAGGCCACCCTGAGACAATGATTTTCATACGGGCTGGGTCAAAACTAGGACTGAAAATTTTGGGCCGTGAAGGCTAGGAATGGAGCCAGGCCCGGATCTGTACGGAAAAATAAGTTAGGCCCGTCCCGGTCCCAGCCTTCAGAAAAAAGTATGGCCCGGGCCGAAGAGAGTCGAGACCAGGCCCGAATGCCGTGAATGAAAATCGACCCGAGCCCGGCCCGTGCAGATCTCTACCGTACACTCCTCTAAATCCCCCCCCCCCCACGAGGCCAAGTTGGTCTGGCATATTACTTATTTGTTATTCGTAAAAATTATATTTATGCTGTACATTTGTTTAGCGTAATCGTTAGAAATTTAATTTGATTTGGTAAGTTACAGAGATACATTTTTAAAAATCTACTTTTTTTTCTTTGTAGAGCTTTAAAATTATAACGTTCTTTTATCACTCGTTTATTTCATTCTAAACTGATTTTCTTACTGGATTTTCATTTGAATGTCATTGTCTAAGACATATTTTTACGTAGTGTTTATATACATAATTGCCTAAATAGTCATTAATATCATTGTTTTTCTGTTGTCATGAATTTCGAACATAATCTGGAAATAAAATATGAGCATAAGTAAGTGCGCTTTATGAGTAATTTTAATTGCAAAATGCAGGCTGGTCTGCTGTCTATTTTTTAGTTTCTTTACCGGGTCGGGCAAATAATTTTTTTGTGTGGGTTAGACCTGGGCTTGGGCCTGGAAATTTCAGCCCGGGTAAAACCCTAACTGACATATCGAAGACAGCTTTAATTTTTTTAAATGCTTCTTTCAGCCATCATCCCATAGCTACTGAATATACCTGATGTCCTAAAATGTTCTGACTGATTTTAAAATTCAGTAATTTGCAAATGTTATTAACTTGCAAATGCAGCTATTAACTTACTATTAACTTGCAAATGCAGCTATTAAAAAAATTTTTATATATTTGCAGAGGGTTAGGTAAGACGTCAAGAGCAGGGTTGATTCTATTCCGAATTTTCCAAAAGCTTTGAAAATTTAATTCTCTTGTTGCGCATTCTGCGATTTCCACGGCCAACGTAAAAGTACACTGTAAAAAAAATCCATGGACTTTCCGTTTTGGAAAAGGCAACTAGTTGCCTTTTCTGAAACGAATAGATTCTTTTGAGAATGAAAAGTTTTAATTTACAACACGATTAGTTTCACATCTGCAATGAAAGTAATCTTTTTGGTAATGAAAGATGTCACTTTCATTGCAGATGTGAAACTAATCGTGTTGTAAATTAAAACTTCTCTTTCTCAAAAGGAATCTATTCCTTTTCGGAAAAGGCAACTAGTTGCCTTTTCCAGAACGGAAAGTCCATGGATTTTTTTTACAGTGTAGCAAAATTTGCGCAACCCGCAATTTCTGCAGCAAATTTTTTTTAAAGATCAATTTTTTTAAAAAAACTCTTTCACAAAGATTTTGGATATATTTTACCTGTAAATTATATGCACATTTGAAACATGTAATAAATTAAATGCGCAATTTTTGAACCTATTTTGATTTAAGAAAAAAAAAAAGAATTACGCAGCGAGAGGGTTAAGGCATTCGATTCCGAAAATTGAAAAAAATCATCGATCCGAAAATTCGGACATAAAAATAATTGCGAATTTTGACAAATGGTCGCCATAAAAAATCTATTTCGTCAATCGTTCGCAGGAAATAACTTTAATTTCGACAAAGGATCGAGGAAAAAACGCGGAATTTATCAAAGTGCTAGAAAATTACATTAATTTCGTCAAAGGGTTGCGGAAGAAACTCATATTTCAACAAAGGATCGTAGAAGAAATGCGAATTTCCTCAAACGGCTGCGGAAAAACGCGAGTTTTATCAAAGGGCTGCGAAAACATGCTAATTTCGTCAAAGAGTTGCGGAGAAAACGCGAATTTCGTCAAAGAGTCGTGGAAGAAATGCGAATTTCATCAAGGAGTCGTGGAGAAAATGCAGTGATCTCTTTAAAAAACAGCACACATATATACATCTATATTTATTATTATAGGTATAGTTTTTAATCTGAAACAAAATACTGAACTAACTTTTGAAGAAAACGTGTTAACCCAAACCCGGCTTGTAGGAATCTACACTCAGCCTGAAACCGAACCGGATCGAAAACAGCTAACCCGACCGGCAACAAAAATAATTAGTGGCAGGAGGGAATCCCACTCCCTCTACTGTAATCTTTCAGGAAATTTGCTTTGAATTTCAGATTTTTTTTTTCTTTCTCAGAATCACTCTTGATCAGGAGTTTTTTTTTTAACTGCGATTCTTGATTTTAGTTTAAAATAGCGGCGATAGATGGTGCTGCAAGCAATAGGCGCTAAATCGATTTCCGGAGGAGGAAGGACAGAAATCGGGCCCCAATTTAACGAGTACTGTTTGGAGCGCCACTATCGTTGCTATTGTAAAGTACAATCAAGAATCGCAGTAAAAAATATTTTGACAACTTACATAACGCTCCTGAAAGACTTTTTTAAATTCCTGTCACCATTTGTAAATTAAAGAATTTTAAACTCGGTGAGTCCATTTTAGCACATCCGGTGTGCTTTTTTAATAAGTTCCGAAGCATTCTTTACTGAATTGCAACTGATCTTAGATATAAAGAGACAAGCAGTCTTATAAGCAAATTAGTATTTTTTACATAATCCAGAAGATAAAAAAGTATTCCTAAAAAATTATTTGGGCGTGTCCGTTATGGAGCTTTTACTGCATATAGTTTTTATCTTAAAAAATATTTTGACTTTCTATTCAAAATTAGGGTCCCTTCTCGCAAGAGTGAAAACCTTCGCCCCAAATTGACCCAAACTCGAAATAATGTATATCAATTTGCCCCAAACCCAAAGCGCTAGGTGCAGCTATAAAGTAGAAGTCAACCCGACCCGCAGCAGAAAATTAGAAGTCAGCCGGACCCAAACTCGACCCGCAGCGAAAAGTAGAAGTCAACCATACCCAAACGCGATACACAGCAAAAATTATAAGTTAACCAGGCCAGCAGCAAAAATTACAAGTCAGCCGGACCCAAACCCGACCCCCAGCAAAAAGTAGAAGTAACAAGACCCACAGTGCAAAAAATTAGCCCCGACCCTCGCATCAGATAGGAATCTCCAAATTTCTAAAATCGCCCCCCCCCCTTGAGAACCCTCCAGATCCGCCCTTGCAAGGTGATAAATCTAGAAGGTATTGCTAATATTGATTAAATTCGTTATTTTTAAATTAAATTATTTTTTAATATTTTTTTATGTTTATAGCACTTTATATTTAATTAATTTTTGTTTCAATCAAATTATTTTTTAATTAATAATTATTTACTGCCGTTTCTACGCAAAACATTATTCAGATAGCGTGCATATATGTATGTTTATGTTAATTACTTTGAATTTATTTTTAAAACAGTTTCTCTTTCGTTTTCGCTCAAAACTAGGAATATAACCGAAATTCGATTTCTGTCGAACACTATTTTTATATTTGTAAATGAGCAGAAATTTTCGCATTATTGAACGTTAAAAAATACTTTTTTGAGATCGCTTTAAGTATTTACACGTAATCATAACTTATAAATTTCGGAAAATCGAGTTTTTATTTTAGCGGCTTAATCAACGGAATTAAGATTTCTTTATGTTGCCAAAATCTGGTATAGACGCTTCTATGTAAGTAAAAAAAAAAAAAAAAAAAAAAAAAAAAATACAATAAGCATTCTATTATAATTATAACATAAAATTAAAACTAGTTTTTCTCAAAATTGCATTTTTAAATAGATGACCACGACACGATTACTTTAATAATACTGAATTGTTTCACTTCTAATTTTGTCAGCTTTTTTTCTTACATAATTATGCAGTGCATTAAGGTTTTTTTTTTTTTTTTCCAGACATCAAAAGTCAGTATTTTTCTACGATAAAAGTTGAATATTTCCATCCTTTGTCCCGTCTAGTCACTAAAATAAGTCATATTTAATTAAAAATTAATTTCAGATAAGCCAAATTTAAACTACAATGGCCGCCCAACTCACGCGCACACACACAAAAAAAAAAAAAACATACACCAGAAGAGCGACAATAGCTTCAAATATATTTGCATTTTTTTAAAGTAATATTTATCAAAATTATATTAAAGCCTTGTATTACAAAATAAAAAACAAAGTCAAAGAAAATAGAAACACTTAACCCCCTGAGGGGCAAGCAAAAATGTTTCTAAATATTGAATTCTCACCAGAATAATCGAAAAATTTTATTTTTAAATAAGGAAAATCAACATTTCATGGATTTCCCCCCAAAGTTAAAATTAAATATAAAATTTAGTTAAAATTTTCTGGACAGAATCTTGTTTAAATTAGGTAGGATATATTTTATCCCACCGCCCCTCAAGGGATAAGAGAGCTAGTCACTCAGCTTCGAAATTCTTCTCCGTAATGTTAAGTCTATGGATTTTTGATGCATTCGTATATTTAAAATATCTTCTCGAGAAATTCACATTTTTAACATCTTTTTTCTGTGTACCATAGCTGCCAACATCTTACGCTTTTTCAGACCACAAAAATTTCATAGTAAATTTTACCTTTTTAAATCGCCGTAGTCTGCGATTAAATAAGGCAAAAATTTCTATTCAATTTTTGTGGTCTGAAAAAGCGGAAGAGTTGGCAGCTATGTGTGTACTCAAGATTTTAACACTTCAGCCACTCGTAAGATTTTAACATTTCATATAAAATTAAGTTTATACTTTAGAAATATTTTGAGAACTAAGAAAAAAAAAAAAAAAGGACATTTTTGACATTTTTTAGGAAGTGTACACAAAAAATAGAAGTTAAAAATATTCATTTCCCGTGGAGATATCGCATCCAATGCTCATAGATTTTATATGAGTGAGGGGAAATCGGAAGCTGAGTGACCAGTCCCCTTAATTGCGTAATGTGGAAAAAAAATTGAAAAGAAGAATAATACGTTTTTTCCTACCGCAATTAAGCTTATATGTGTTCATTATTTTTCAGTTATTTTTTACTCGATATCTTGAAAAAAAGAAACGTATCTAAAATGGCAAGGCCCCACCAGTGGCCGAGAGGTTCTGCTCTCGAAGCTGGTAGACGGAAAGTGCTGGGTTCGATCCCAATCGCGCCCGTCGGCCTAATTGTTCGGAGTTTTCGTGGTTTTCTTCGAACCTTGGTTCTCCAAGCGTTAATACGGATTAGGTTCCCTTAGAAAGACCTCCACGGAAGGCACTCCCCCCCCCCCTAGGGCCCATATCCCACGTGCAGATAATTGGCCGACATAAATACAACCAACCAACCAACCTACCTTAATGGCAAATTTTAAAAATTTGATGTATGTATCAATGACAATTATTTAATAATGTCGTCAAAAGTTTTGGGCAGGCTAAAAAAAATGTAAAACAATTAAGAATTCTCGACTGAAGAGGAATTTTGTGTAATACACCACTTGTGTTATTACACAAAACATTATAAAACTGCTATAACAGTTGCTTAATTCAATATTTTATTTTTTCGTTTTTTAACGATTTATTCTTCACAGATACCTGTACGCCGAGCGTGTGTCTTGTATTAATTAGTATTTCATGGGAAAATACCTCCGCAGTCCACATACAATTTCTATTTTCTCCAGAAATCTCAGAATACAGTATAATCAATAAAAAGTGTCACATCTGGTATTACTACAGAAACCACTGGGTATAGAACCGGGGCCGTCGCGAAACAACTAGAGAAGAAAGTTGTTTCGCGACGGCCCCGTTAGAACCCATATCTAATAGTTGAAACTCCGCCGAAATGGTAATTTGTCACCTTAGGAACTCCCACGTTATTGACTAACAGCATTGAAAACTAAACACAAACACATTTGCACTTATCTTTACTTATATTCATCAATTCTTTTGTAAAACGACTTTTACAATTTTAGTGGTTTATCTATTTATTTTAATTACATGTGTATTTTTCAATTTATAAATCGGGATGGTGTTTGAAGTTTAAAGCGGTTAAGCAGATCGGATTTTAGAAAACGGCAGAAAACGTTTTTAGCTATCGAAAAAATCTCACCAAGAGCGCCATGATTACAAAAACACGATATTAGTTTTTTGAAAGTTATTTTTACAGAGGCGCTGAAAAAATGTGACCAAGGGCGCCATGATTAGAAAAATAAGATATTAGTTTTTTTTTTAAACTATTTTTACAGAGGCGCTGAAAAATATCTGTCCAAGGGTGCCATGATTAGAAAAACATAATAGTTTTTTGAAAAACATTTTTACAGAGGCGCTGAAAAATATCTGACCAAGGGCACCATTATTACAAAAACACGATATTAGTCTTTTTAAAGTTATTTTTACAGAGGCGCTGAAAAAAAATCTGACCAAGGGCGCCATGATTACAAAAACACGATATAGTTTTTTTAAATTTATTTTTAGAGGCGCTGAAAAAAATCTGTCCAAAGGCGCCCTGATTAGAAAAACACGATAACAGTTTTTTGAAAAGCATTTTTAGAGAGGCGCTGAAAAAAATAAATGACCAAGGGCGCCATGATTAGAAAAATACGATATTAGTTTTTGAAAATTTATTTTTACACAGGCGCTGAAAAAAATCTGACCAAAAGCGCCATGATTAGAAAGACACGATAATAACTTTTTGAAAGACATTTTTACAGAGGCGCTGAAAAATATCTGACCAAGGGCGCCATGATTACAAAACAAACGATATTAGTTTTTTTAAACTTATATTTACAGAGGCGCTGAAAAAATCTGACCAAAGGCGCCATGGTTACAAAAACACAATATAGTTTTTTGAAATTTATTTTTACAGAGGCGCTGAAAAAAATCTGTCCAAGGGCGCCATTATTAGAAAAACACGATAATAGTTTTTTGAAAGGCATTTTTACAGAGGCGCTGAAAAAAATTTGACCAAGGGTGCCATGATTACAAAAACACAATATTGATTTTTTAAAAGTTATTTTTACAGAGGCGCTGAAAAAATCTGACTAAAGGCGCTATAATTACAAAAACACGATATTAGTTTAGTTTTTTAAATTTATTTTTAGAGAGGTGCTAAAAAAAATCTGTCCAAGGGCGCCATGATTAGAGAAAATAGTTTTCTGAAAGGCATTTTTACAGAGGCGCTGAAAAAATATCTGACTAAGGGCGCCGTGATTAAAAAACACGATATTAATTTTTAGAAAGTTATTTTTACAGAGGCGCTGAAAAAAATCTGACCAAGGACGCCATGCTTACAAAAACACGATATTAGTTTTTTGAAAGTTATTTTTTACAGAAACGCTTAAAAAAAATCTGACCAAGGGCGCCATGATTACCGAAGCCGCCGCTCTGACATTGGGACCAAATGAAATTAAAATCAAAATCTCCTGTCTTAAATTGGAATTCCTTTTTTTTTTTTTTTTTTTTTTTAATTCCTATCTTTTGTCTTTTGTACTTTCACAAAAAGCAGAAATATCAAACTACCGGGCAGCCACACAGGGCGCTAAACATTTGACAGAAAATATGCTAAATACGCCATTAATTCTAATATTAATTTATGTGGAAGTTACTATTCTTCGGGGTACTGAATAAAATCTGGACCTGGGCGCCATGACTATCGAAGTTTCTGTCAATGAATCCACTTAAAATGAGAATCTGTTTCTTATACAGTGTTTCGTCGTTTATACTTGCGCAAAAGGCAGAAATACAAAAATACCTGGCAACACCAGGGGCGCTAAATACTTAGACGCAGAAAATATGCAAAGTTATTAGACGCAGACTTATTAGACACTTATTAGAAGCATTCTTAAAGCAGAACTTATTTAGGCGTATATCTAAATAAATGAATACTTAATATTTTTCTTAGAATTTATCATTAGAACAGGCTTTGAAACAAGGTCTGGTCAGGATACCATGTTTAACAATGGCACATCTGATTGTCGATAACTTATGTTATCTCGAAATTGGGTTATCTAATTGTCTTAGATCACACATAGTTTGCTTATGTATACTTAAAAAAAAAAAAAAAAAGAGCATTACTTTTTAATTTTCCAAATGAAAATCTTTGAAAATTTTATGCCTTTCAGAATACAGAACTTTAAGCGTGCTTAGAAAAAAAAAAAAAAAAAAAAGTGACGATGGGCGCACCGGGCATTTGCCTCGTTGCCCGGTGGGCCAGTACGACCCTGGACAAACAAATAAAGGCATATAAAACATTAGTAGTTCTATTGTTATAGTGAATATCTTGAATTCAGATACAGCTTCGTGCTGAATTTGTGCACATATTCCAGTCTCAGATGTCATTTGCATGCTACCTATAGTTTTTATTTCAAGATTGTTCTCTAGAATCCTAAAAGTGGAGTGATACTGGATGAAAATGACATCATATTTAATATGAAGCATATATTTTCCCTCTTAAAATTGACATATTTTTGTATGCATAAAAATGGTGTTTTTTCATGCCATTAGTTTCAAAAATTTTGAAACGATCAAATGTTTTGGCAAATGTTGTCTTTTTCGAAAATAATATCATCGAAATCGCACATTGGACAACATTTTACTATCATTTAGAAAGACATTATATAATAGAGGTGATATACGAACATAATGCATACTCAGATTAGAAGATAATCGCTAGCTCTCAAAGTTTTTATCCAAAATCCTCTCGACTGACCAATTTTTTTTTTTAATCTGTATGTCGCCCTTCTTTCATAAAGGCACTCTACTATAATTGCATTAGAATCACGTAATTTACAGAATCAAATTTTTGTAATTTTCAGTTAAACTACATTTTAAATATAATTTCTTAGTTGCAATTAGAAATTTAATAAAACTATTATTATTAATATTATATTGTTATTTTTATTTTATTAGTAGTAGTAGTAGTAAAAGTAATAGTAGCATTTTATTATTATTATTATTATTATTATTATTATTATTTTAATGTAGAATAAAATTACGTTTTTTTTTCCCACACACACAAAAATCGTAAGATAGCATCCAATGCAAATGCTACACATATACAGCATTGCTATACAGCTAATCTATATAATAAAAACCTAAGTCATATGACTGTCATCAACAGTTCCGGATTAACCGCTTCATTTTTTGTATGCCTAGCGGCCAATTTGTTAATTTAATGTTAGCCGGGAGCAGGTGATAAATCGCCAAATATTGTAAATATCATGTCATCATTATTATAATAGTCCATTTTATGCGACTGTCATAAACAATTTTTCACGTGGTAAATTAAAACAAAGATTTGATGTTGAAATTAAATGTCATGGTTTATGGTATTATTTATTACTTTTCTTTTTTTTAAAGCAATAACTGAGAGTCATAAATTTTAAATATTTCAGTTTTAAATTAAAGTTATGCATTTTAAATAAAATGAGTGAAAGTATTATATTTTATATGAAATACGAAAAAATACGACGGGAACAATGTTTGGCGATTTATCACCTGCGCTCGGCTAACATAAAAATGCAGAGTTCAGGATTTCTGTAACAGAATTTTCGGATTTGCCGAAGAATTGAGCAAGTAAATTAAATTATGTATAAAAGTAACGTGATACAGTGCTTAGCATATGTTTAAGGGAGGCCAAACTGGTCGCCAAGGGCGGCTAGTATTGTAGAAAAGGATAATAGTATTTACAAAATTTAAATAAAATTAATCGTTTTGTTTCATAAAATTCTTAGAACATGTTTTGATTTATAAAAGGTCTTCATTAAAATATCCTGTTCTATTTTTTGTACAAAGTCAATGATTGAAACTGCATTTATATTTTAGAGCCGTAAATGTTAGAATAGACAAAATTTAATAAAATTTGTGGAAATACGTTTATGTTCAAAATTACTTTATAAGTCTTAACAAACAAGAGTCTCACAGGAAATTTCTTAAAATGTGTTTTTTTTATTTTTCACACTCACATTTTGCCTTTGGCAAGAAAATCCATTTTTCAGTTCAGCGAAACACAGAGTTACTCGACCGAGTTCTTTAAACTTTTAATGGCTATTGGATGACATTTGTTTGACACTGTTCCTTGTAAACTGTCATCTCTATAAATATCATTTCAACTGACCGGTACTCCAAGTATTAAACTTAACGGATGAAAGAAAGTTAGAAGGGAAAATTACACTGTATTTATTAGGTAAAAGAGTAAGAATGTTATAATTTTACCTTTACCAGTGTAAAGGGAATTATTAAAGAATAGTATTTCACGATTGTAAATTTAAAATATTTTAAGTCTGTTAAGCCGTGGAATTCATAATGTGTCGCGAATTTCGTAGTTGTGGTAAGACAGGAGTGTCAGACAAACTTTAAATGATATATTGTATTTGGTTAAGACAGTTTAATGAAATATAATAACACAGGCGTGTGCCATTTGAACTTTGCACAAATTTAACTTCAACAAAGGAAGTTTCTTTTTTAGCTGTAGAAAATTATTTCTGTATAAAAAATGTTAACGAAAAAAAAAAAAAGCGAAAAAACGTGTGTATTTGGGTGTGTGTGTGTGTGGTGGGGGGGTATATAAATTTACATTTAAAGACCAACTATTACTGTACATAATGAAAAAAGTTTTACAAAAATGCTTCTTACCACATGCAATAATATTGAGACAATCATGAACAGCAAAAATGTACAGTTACAAATATTGAATTTTGCATAAATTTGTCTAAAACCAAGGAAGTTTTTTTTTTCGGACTGTAGATAAATATTCCTGTATAAAAACTGTTGAGCATAACAGAAATGGAATGTGCGTATGTGTGTGTGTGTGTGGGGGGGGGGGGGTGCATATAAATGGACGTTTAAAGACCATCTATTACTGTACATAACGAAAGAAGTTTTTAGAAAAAGGCTACTTATCACATACAATATTGACACTATCATGAACAGCAAAAATGTACAGTTACAAACATTGAATTTTGCACAAATTTAACTAAAACAAAAGTTTTTTTTTTTTTTTTTGGCTGTAGAGAAATATTTCTATATAACAAATGTTGAGCAAGGCAAAAATAGAACGCGTGTATTTGTGTGTGGGGGGGGAAGGAGGGCATTTAAATTTATATTTAAAGGCCATTTATTACTGTACATAACGAAAAAAGCTTTTACAAAAAGGCTTCTTACCACATACAATATTGATACTATCATGAACAGTAAAAATGTACAGTTACAAACATTGAATTTTGCACAAATTTTCTAAAACAAATGAATGTTTTTTCTGTATAAAAAGTGTTGAGCAAAGCAAAAATGGAATGTGTGTATGTGGGAAAGGGATATATAAATAGACATTTAAACCCTTAACTGTTTCTTTTTTTGACACAATAAATTAAAAATAAGGACGCGGCACACTAAAATATTTGGCTTTGTACAATCGAAAAAGGTATGCATTTAACAAACCGAAGATTACAGTCAAAATTAAGTGGAATCCAAAAGCTTTTAGTATCGAAGATAACGAACTCTTTTTGAACCGAGCGGCAATCGGTCAAAACAGTTAAGGGTTAACAGTTTAGACCATCTATTGCTGTACATAACGAAAAAAGTTTTTACAAAAAGGCTGCTTACCATATACAATATTGACACTATCATGAACAGCAAGAATGTACTATGTACAGTCATAATCCTTAAACTTTGCACAAATTTAACTAAAATAAATGATGTTTTTTCTCTGCTGTATAGAAATATTTCTGTATAAAAAGTGTTGAGAAAGACAGAAATGGAGTCTGTGTATGTGGGGGAGGGGTATATACACTGCTCAAAACAATTAAAGGATATTGCAGTTTTAGGTGGATTTTGTATCTGGTAAACTGTTTAGCTGATTGATACATGGTCGACAGACATAGTAGGTTATATGAGAATAAATTACACATGTTTGGCAGAAAAAATGCATTTTATTGCGCATTTGTGTACTAAAGGAAAAAAACACAATTTGTGCATATGAGAAAAAAAGAATAAGAAAAGGTGTTTTCTTCAAGGAAAATCATTTTCAGTAGGGGTTATGGTTTCCACGGGCGGCCAGCAACGTTGAACACCTTTGAGGCATGGACTCAATGAGGCTATTAATGACGAGTTGGGGTATTCTGCCCCACTCTTCCAGAAGAGCTCTTTCCAGTTCTTGGAGAGTTTGTGGGGGTTGTTGGCGGCCAGAAACTCGTCTTCCTAGAGCGTCCCAAACGTGCTCGATTGGATTCATGTCTGGAGAACACGCTGGCCATTCAATTCGAACGATTCCTTCCTCGGAAAGGAAATCCTCCACCAGGTTTGCACGATGTGGCCTGCAGTTATCGTCAATTAAAATGAAGTTATCTCCGATTGCTGTAGCGTAAGGGCCTACAATAGGTCTGAGGATCTCATCCCAATATCGGCGATCAGTCAGAGCTCCATCTCGAATATGTAGAGGTCAGTGCGCCCGTCAATGGAGATGCCACCATACACCAACACTCCTCCACCGCCAAATCGGACACTTTCGTGCACGAACGCAGGATTATTCTTACTGTCACGGTCCCTCCAGATGAAAATACGCCTATTATCCAGATGCACAGAAAAACGGGACTCGTCCGAAAACAGAATATTGCTCCATTCATTTCTCCTCCAGTTGACATGCTCGGTTGCCCACTCCCTGCGGTCGCGACGATGCCTTGATGTTAATCTAACACATACCATCGGTCGGCGAGCATACAGACCTACAGCATGGAGCCGGTTTCGGACAGTCTGAGTTGAAATCGTGGTGCCTGTAGCCGAGCAAAGGTGTTGTTGGAGAAGAGTAGCGTTCATGGTTCGGTGTCTCCGAGCTGTTAACGCTAAATACCGATCTTCATTGGGCGTTGTTGCCCGTCTATGACCTTGCCCTGGTCTTTGGCCCGCACATTCACTCTCCAAAAAACGGTTCCAGATCCTGGAAATGACACTTTGTGACACTCCAATGGTTTGCGCTACTTCGGCTTGAGTTTGGCCCCCTTCTAACCTACCAACAATTCTCAAAGCTTCTGAATCTGTCAAATGACTTCGCTGAGACATCGTACTCATCGAAACAAAGCAATCACTGAATGCCGATCATCCTTGTCTCCATTCTCTTTTATCCAGTTGAAAGTCAAATTTCATTCGCTGCCGCTGAAGCGACGTTTTTGACGTCGAATTCAAAATTTGCATACTCCACAGTTTGAAAACCAGAAAAATTTGTATTTGTGATTCTCTTCTTCTATTTTCGGCAAAAAAAAAATTCGTTTATATCTTTATTTTATATAAAACTTCAAATATCCTTTAATTGTTTTGAGCAGTGTAAATAGACGTTTAAAGACCATCTATTACTGTACATAACGAAAAAAGTTTTTAGAAAAATGCTGCTGACCTACACTGCTGTACACTAGTGACACTATCATGAACAGCACAAATGTACGGTTACAAACATTGAACTTTGCACAAATTTAACTAAAACAAAAGAAGTTTTTTTTTTTCGCTCTAGAGAATTATTTCTGTATTAAAAATGTTGAGCAAGATAGCAATAGAATGATTCATACCATGGACGACGTAGTATAGAAAATTGGCTAAAATAGTATTTAATTTTTGATATTCAGCATTGCAACCCTTATGAATTATCAAGTGGACTAGCACATTTACCACTTAAATAGCAGCTTCAACTATTCATATCACGCGTCATAAGAGACATCTGAATCCTTCTTAACCAGTACATATTATTACGATCAAAGGTAGTTGAAAATATAATTATAATTATGATTTCGGTTTATCACTCCATTTGCCTGCTCATCCGTTTTATTCATGTTATTAAAAGAAATTTACTTCAGTATGTAAGCTTGTTTACCAGCTTGTTTGTTTCTCTGTTTGCGCATCAATTTGAATAAGTACGTGTAATGTCATGAAACTTAATGGGTCATAGTTTCTCTTTCATTACAAATTATCATTATAACACGTTTCCATTTTCTAAGCCAGTGTAAAACATTCGCTAACATTGCATGTACAATAGTATCTTGATTTTATCTTATGTAAATCGTTTATTTTTAGACAGAAATGAATGAAAAAGGAATGCAACTTCACAAATTCGCCTAATAGGTACAAAGGTTAGATATAAAGGATAAGGATATATATAAAGGAAAAGGTTTTTAAATGATTTCGGTTAATAACTCAATTTGCCTGCTCATGCGTTCTATTCATGTTATTAAAAGAAATTTACTTCAGTATGTAAGCTTGTTTACCAACTTGTTTGTTTCTCTGTTTGCGCATTAATTTGAATAAGTACGTGTAATGTCATGAAACTTAATGGGTCATAGTTTCTCCTTCATTACAAATTATCATTATAACACGTTTCCATTTTTTAAGCCAGTGTAAAACATTCGCTAACATTGCATGTACAATAGTATCTTGATTTTATCTTACGTAAATCGTTTATTTTTAGACAGAAATGAATGAAAAAGGAATGCAATTTCACAAATTCGCCTAATAGGTACAAAGGTTAGATATAAAGGAAAAGGTTTTTAAATGATTTCGGTTAATCACTCAATTTGCCTGCTCATGCGTTCTATTCATGTTATTAAAAGACATTTACTTCAGTATGTAAACTTATCTACCAGCTTGTTTATTTCTTTGTTTGCGCATTAATTTGAATAAGTACGTGTAATGTCATGAAACTGAATGAGTCATAGTTTCTCTTTCATTACAAATTATCATTATAACACGTTTCCATTTTGTAAGTCAATGTAAAACATTCCCTTACATTGCATGTACAATAGTATCTTGATTTTATCTTATTTAAATCGTTTATTTTTAGACAAAAAGGAATGAAAAAGGAATGCAATTTCACAAATTCACCAAATAGACATATGTAATATTTATCTGAAATTTTCAAAATAATATCACTATTTTTAAAATGTTAAATGTCAAAAATAACGTTAAATTACGCTTTTTTTTTTAAGTATCAAACAATAAGATCCACAGCTTCATTGTTTTGTAGACATTTTAACCTTCAAACTCAATGCAATAAAAAGTTAAGGCTTTAAAACTCCTTTTATTTTTTTATACAAACTCACTCTCAAAACCTATAGGTTACTTCTCGTTTACCTAGAATCTTGAAAATTAGCACGAAGTAAGTCTTACAGCACAAGTAAATGGAAAAAATATGAAAATCATTAATTTATAATTCTTTATCGATTTATACGTCGAAAACTGGTTCGGCTGTCTGGCTGTTGAGAATGTTTTTCTTTTTCAAGAACAGCTGAAGGTGTCAAGTGGAATTTAATATCAAATATATATCTAATAATATATCTAATAATAGATGTGTTTATCAGTTTATATGATAACACTTCTATTATTAGCTGATAAACACATGTATTAATAGATGTGTTTATCTATTAATAGATCTACTGATTGTACTAAACATAATGATTGCATTAAACATAACAAGTAGAAGAAAATTCAGCATCGGGGACCGGGGAATTCAGACATCTGGAACCGGTGAGGGTGCGTCGTCAGTGTAGTCCGCTCGGAAGTCAATCGTCATCCAGGCTTCTAATTCATAGTCCAGGCAATAGAGACCAGGGGCTCTGCCTAGTAAAATTCATGGTAGTTCTGGAAAAAGGCTTAATATATGTTTTTTGGGTCGCTGAATCCGAATTTTTAACTTCCCACCAAAATTTCCCCCGGCAACCCCCCCAAATTTTGGTAAAATGCCCCCAAAAAAGGTTTTTATTAAAAAAATCAATTTCTTTATTGTTTTAGGGAAAAAGTATCTAGAAATTCAGAAAGTAGACAAAATTTTCAGCAAATTAGGTATATGACATTATGACTTAGGATGAAGGGGAAGGGGGGATCTGCCTCGGAACATGCGCGCGGTGCTGCGTGAACTAAGTTGCGCAATTCCACTTAGCCACTCACACGTTTACATTCGCCCTCTCATCTCCCCTCCGAACTTTCCCTATAAGGTTTACTTTAAGTTTTTTGGGTCGCTGAATCCGAATTTTTAGCTTCCCCCCAAAATTCCCCCCCCCTCCCTCCAAATATTTGTTTTTAACTTAAATTTCTTATTTTTTTAGGGGAAAAGCATTACGAAATTCAGAAACTAGACAAAATTTGCAACAAATATGATATATGACATTATGACGTAGGAGGAACGGGGAGGGGGAGGGCTGCCTCTGAACATTCACTGCGACGCTACGTGCACTAAGTTATGAAGTCCAGGCAATACGGGATTTTACCTGGCAAAATTAATACTAGTTCTGGATTTTGACTCACTTTCTGTTTTTTGGGTCGCTGAATCCGAATTTGTAACTTCCCACCAAAATTTCACCCGGCAACCTCCCAAAAAATTGATTTTATGAAAAAATTTGGTTTTTGAGAAAAGCGCGCGGGGAGGCCCCCTCTCTCCCCGTTTAGCCTACCTCATAATGTCATGTATCCTATTTGTTGAAAATTTTGTTTAGTTTCTGAATTTCGTAATGCTTTTCCCCTAAAACAATAAGAAATTTAAGTTAATAACAACTATTTTGGGGGGAGGGTTTCGGGGGGGGGACATTTTGGGGGTAAGTTAAAAATTCAGATTCAGCGACCCAAAAAACTTAAAGTAAACCTTATAAGGTAAGTTTGGAGGGGAGATGGAAGGGCGAATGTAAACGTGTGAGTGGTTAAGTGGAATTGCGCAACTTAGTCTACGCAGCACCGCACGCTTGTTCCGAGGCAGATCCCCCTTCCCCTTCATCCTAAGTCATATTGTCATATATCTAATTTGTTGCAAATTTTGTCCATTTTCTGAATTTCTAGATACTTTTCCCCTAAAACAATAAAAAAATGGAATTTTTTAATAAAAACCTTTTTGGGGGGTTTTTTTACGAAAATTTGGGGGGGGGGGGGGTTGCCGGAGGAAATTTTAGTGGGAAGTTACAAATTCGGATTCAGCGACCCCAAAAAACATAAAGTAAGCCGATTTCCAGAACTACCATTAATTTTGCTAGGTAAAATTCCCTATTGCCTGGACTATCAGGCAATCATCTGCTAGGCTGGATAAACGTAAGAAATCAGGCATCATCGGTCGGAGCTGGCATTGGACTGGCATCGGCTTATTCTCATCTAGGGGCTTAGGTCTAGGCATTCGGTCGCACGAGGCCCCATGTCAAGGATTCAGGAACGTATCATGTACACTTATTTAATGAAGTTAAATATGTACAAGTATATTTACAAGGCTGATTGGGAGTTTCACAGAGGCTGTCTGCAAAATGCGCGACCGTAACCATGGGTAAGTTAAAGTCGTCTGTCCTCACAAAGGATTTGGGACAGTATTCAAACAGAAATAACCTGCAGATCAAGCTACTTTCTCACAAGGTAATTGTGCAACGTGGCTAATCATGTGATATACCGAAAACTGCTAACAGAATGATTTCCCTTGTGAGACAACTTCTGCAGTCTCAGCGACATTAACTTATGAGCTTGTTTGTTGTTAGGCGTGTGTTGCCTCTGGATGACTCTCGATGCATCACCACTCTCGGTCAGCGACCTAACCCGTCTCTGACTCGACATACACATAAAACATATTACAGAAATTACGCATGCTTTATATCGTAAAATAATACATTTTTGTAACATTTTTCAGTAATCTTAATGTACCGCATTTTGTTTGTAAAAGAAAGAAGTAAAAAATCTGTACAAGACTAACAAATTTTGTATCATTGAGATCAGAAGTGGTTACAGTAAATTTCAGTGACTTTTGCAGTTACTGATCGCCTGTTTACAATTACAAGTGTCACGCAAATATATTAGCCCCCCCCCCCCCCCCCAGAGCGAAATCCTGGGTGCGCCACTGATTATGTGCATAGTATTTTTAAAAATACGAATGAAACGCACATGCTTTTTAAAAATTAAATGTCACTTACATGTAAACAAACAAACAACAACAAAAAAAAAACAGTAAAACCCACTTATTAGAACAGCCATTTCGAAAACATCAGTTAACTGAATAAGTCGGTTATAGTTTATTCTCAAATTCCACTATAAAACTTCGATGCGTTCTGGAATTTTTTACTTTCTTTAGTCCAAATAAAAAAAAATCCCTGCCGGCTCAGACTACAGGCAAAGGTAGATTTCGAAGTTAAGGGCTAATTCCACCAACAAAAACTAAATCAAGATTAGAGATAAATCCAGTTTAGCAATTTTATCTAGTCGCTTTTGAAGAATTTTTAGTTTCATTTTTCTGTAAGAGCTTGTTTTATCAGAAGGCGGTATCATGTTATGGCGGTATTTAAAAAAAAAAAAAAAAAAAAAAAAAAAAAAACATATTTTTCCACGCTCAATAACTCGAAATTTTCTGACACACTTTCAGACTCATTTTGAAAAGTAAAAGCATGAAACTTGCTGACGTGGATTTTTGAAGAGATTTGTAAGCGACCTGTGTTTTTATTTTTTGTTCGTATTAATTAGAACTTGATTTACAAACAATTATTTTCTTAGTACGACCATTTTTTCATTTCCAGCACATTCCCTTCGGAAAATTCGATTCAAAATGTCTACTTTGACAACATTTTTGGAAAGATATTCTGCCTTTGTCAAAAATCGGCCAATATGGCAAATTTTATAGTTTCTGAATACTAGAACCTGCCAATTGGATGGGTTTGAGAACAAAAATGAATTTAAAACTGAGTCAGAAATTTAGCAGTTTGGATTTGAGTACGCCCTTAATGCGATAATTTTTTTCGTCAACCCCTATTTTTGTTTAATTTGTTTTTGCTGCAAGAGTTGGTCCTATCAAAAACTTGTCAGTGTCAAAGTTGTAGATAATATTAAGAAGATTTATAATAAATTTAAGCGGTTCGGGTATGTTGTGAATTAACGAAGTTATGACATTTTTTCTTCTTCACCACCCCCCCCCCCCATTTTTTTTTTCGTTTTTAACTTTCTTTTGCAGTAAGAATTGGTCATATCAATAACTTGTCCATATAAAAGTTGTAAGTATTTAGAAGATTTATAATAAGTTCAAGTAAATTTGATATCTTAAAAACTGACGAAATTATGAATTTTTTTTCTCCCTAAAACCGTATTTTTTCCGCCCCTTGAGCCCATTTTTAATTTATCAAAAATCTGTGATTACATAAATTTTTGGCCTTTTCCTAGAAGTATAGGTGCAGATTCCCAAAATTTTTAAGGAGCCAGTGGCGCCTATCCCCAAAAATCCAGTCGCCGCTTTGGCTCCTAAACCAAAATCTAGTGGCCACATTGTGAAACAAACTCATAAAACAGTAGTGTTTATATGGAAAAAACTTAACAAAAAAACTTGAAATTCAGAATGAAAAATAATTTAATTAACAAATAGCCATGTACAACAAGACACAGACTAAGATACTACAAATATGTATATTTAATTTCACCCTAAAATTCTTGAAACTTTGATATTAAAAAAAGTATAATATAAAACGAAAAAATACAGCGCGAACCCGACTCGATGCAGGACTCTGCACTCTAGATCTAGTTGGAATAAGATAATGATAAGGGAAATTACAGAGGGGCCAAATTCACAAAACTCGTGATAAAAATTCCTTCCATGAAAGCCCCACCAGTGGCTGAGAGGTTCTGCTCTCGAAGCTGGTAGACGGGAGGTGCTGGGATCGATCCCAATCGCGCCCGTCGGCCTAATCGTTCGGAGTTTTCGTGGTTTTCTTCGAACCTTGGATTTCCAAGCGTTAATACGGGTTAGGTTCCCTTAGAAAGACCCCCACGAAGGGCACTCCCCCCCTGGGCCTATATCCCTCGTGCAGATAATTGGCCGTCATAAATACAACCAACCTTCTATGAAAATCTCGCACTTGCAGAAAACATTTACACAGCAAGAATATACCTCGCGTTAAGTATTTTTTTGTGCGATTTTCTTTTTCTTTTTCTTCTTTTTTCTTTAGAGTTCGGAAACCTCTATCCTCGCGACTCCATGATCCAAAGCCCTTAAATAATTTCCATCGCATCCGAAACTTTGGACTGGCTCGTGAGCCGATCTGCAGTAAAGAAATACTTGTTTCAACTCTGGATTTCGGACGAAACCTTCGCAGAAATGCTTGTTTTCGCTGGTGTCCAAAGGAGAAGCTTTACCATTGGTGCACTCATGTGCCGAGCTTCGCAGCTGCTAAGCTTTGAAGTGGAGCGGACATGCGCAGAATTATATTCAAACATAATGTTCGGTAAGAAAGCAGTACATCACAGGGACAGCGTTCACAACGGTAACTCGGTAACTGAGATCACAAAAATTCCCTAACTTTTTATCAAGGTCATACTTGATCTCGGCCAGTGAAAAGAGCGGATGCTTTTCTATTTGCAAAAGGGAAAAAAATATATCAAAATTCCGCGACGGGGATTGGGAACACTGGAAATTGATCTCTGGCGACTAAGACACTGAAAGTTAGTCGCCACAGTAAAAAATTTTGTCGCCACGTGGTGACTGGTGACCGTAAATCTGCACATATACCAGAAGTAATAACTTTGAACTGATTTGATATGTATTATAATTAAGAAGTTATGGAGTTTTTTCTGTTTTCACAAAACTCCTCCCCATTTTCACCCCCTTCGTCCGATTTTGCCCATTAACGAACTTGACCGAAATTTTATGTATTAGTTTGGAAGAGATTTGCGCAGAATTGTGGATGTTATCGTTTCCATAAAAAAGTGATATGTGTACATAAATTTTTGAATTGGGGGTGGTTTTGGGGTTCTAGGGTTCATGATTGGCGTAGATCTGCAAAATGTTTTCAGAAATTCCAACATAGGGGAGAATGTAATCGGTAGTATTTCTTACGGGATCTACTTAAAAATAAAATAATTCCTGCTGGCTCGGCTAACAGGCGCAGGTAGATTTCGAAATTAAATACTAATTTCACCAACAAAAACTAAATTATTATTAGAGATAAACCCACTTTAACAGTTTTATCTGGCCGCTTTTGATTTTTATTTCATTTTTGTATAAGAGCTGTTTTTATCAGAATCATGTTAAGGCAGTATTCAAAAAATATGTTTCTATGTTCAACAACTCGAAGTTTTCTGACACATTTTCAGATTAATTTTTAAAAGGAAAAAACATGAAACTTGCTGACGTGATTTTTAAAGAGATTTATAAGCGACATATGTTTTTATTTTTCGGTCAATTAATTAGAACTTGATTTATAAACAATTGTTTTCTCAGTAGGACCATATTTCTCGTTTCCAACACTATCGCTTCGAGCAATTCGGTTCAAAATGCCCACCTTGACATCATTTTTTAACGTATATTCTGCCTTATAAGAGAACCTTCCAATTGGATGCGTTTGAAAGCAAAAATGAATTTAAAAATGAGTCAGAAAATAAGCAGTTTGGATTTGGGTACATTCTTAATACGATACGTTTTTCTTCAATCTCTATGTATTTTTAATTTATTTTTGCTGTAAGAATTGGTCCAATCAAAAACTAGTAAATATAAAGTTTGTAGATAATATTAAAAAAGTGTATAATAAATTGATGCTTATTTGATATCTTATGAATTGAAGAAGTTATGGATTTTTTCCTTCTTCAAACCCCTCCCTTTTTGTTTTCGTTTTTAATTTTAGGTAGCTTTCATTACAAAAAGCTACCTATTGCAGCCGTTCGGAGGAAAGCGATTTCAAAAAATTTTGGTATATTTTCATCGATCATGACCCCCAGACCCCGAAACCTCCCTCCGTTCAAAATTGACATATATATATATATATATATATATATATATATATATATATATATAAAACGACCTGATTTTTGTCACGCGATAACAGGCGTATTTATGAACTGATTTGGATGTAACTTGGTCTGTACATAGTACATACCAATGTCTCGACCGAGTTCGTTGGCCAGCTTCATTCGCCATCTTGTTTCAAAATGGCGGCCATTTAAAAAATTTAAGAAAACTTAAAATTTAAAATGCGATACCAAAAAAGAGGAAAATCAAAAAGATTTTTTCTCGTATGTGTTTGGCCTTAATACAAAGATTCCGGAACAGTTTTTGTTTCGTCTGTATCTAAAAAAATGGCTGAGTTATAGCATTTTAAATTTCTATTGTGGCTGACATTTTAAAACGACCTGATTTTTGTCACGCGATAACAGGCGTATTTATGAACCGATTTGGATGTAACTTGGTCTGTACATAGTACATACCGACGACCGAGTTCGTTGGCCAGCTTCATTCGCCATCTTGTTTCAAAATGGCGGCCATTTAAAAAATTTAAGAAAACTTAAAATTTAAAAGGCGATACCAAAAAAGAGGAAAATGAAAAAGATTTTTTCTCGTATGTGTTTGACCTTAATACAAAGATTGCGGAACAGTTTTTGTTTCGTCTGTATCTAAAAAAATGGCTGAGTTATAGCATTTTAAATTTCTATTGTGGCTGACATTTTACGACCTGATTTTTGTCACGCGATAACAGGCGTATTTATGAACCGATTTGGATGTAACTTGGTCTGTACATAGTACATACCGACGACCGAGTTCGTTGGCCAGCTTCATTCGCCATCTTGTTTCAAAAGGGTTGCCCTTTAAAAAAAGAAAAAAGAAAAAAAAATTTAATTTAAAATGGGGTATTAAAAAATTGGAAAATGAAAAGATTTTTTATATGTGTTTGGCCTTGATACTAAGATTCCGGAGTAGTTTTTGTTTCTCAAAATTTGTTCTTTTGTTTATATCGTAAAAAATGGTTGAATTATAGCCCTTTGAATTTCTAGCATGGATAACATTTTGAAACGATCTTGTATTTGTCACGCGATAACACACGTATTCGCCTATTTCGATGTAAGAAGGCATGTGGATAGTATACATCAACATCAATATCTCGACCAAGTTCGCTGGCCAGCATCATCAGCCATCTTGTTTCAAAATGGCGGCCATTAAATTAAATAAAATTATATTTAAAGTGAGGTGCAAAAAAAATTAGAAATTGGAAAAGGTTTCTTTCTTAAGTATTTGACCTTGACATAAAGATTCAGGAGCATTTTTTGTTTGTCTTTGTCTTAAAAAATGGCTCAGATACAGCAATTTCAATATGTAATGTGGGTGACATTTTGAAAAATCTGATTTTTTGCCTGCGACAGCACTCGTATATATCAATCGATTCCCATGTGAGTGAGCATGTGCACAGCAATTACTAAGGTCTCGACCAAGTTCACTGGATAGCCTCATCCACCATGTTGTCTTAAAATGGCAGGCACTTTAAGAAATCGTCGAATTTGGCAGCCAAATATAAGTTACTTTAAATAAAAGCAGCTTGGATAAAGCTGACTAATTTCGCGAAATTCTCATTCATAATGATTTAGTATTGATAAAAATTAGTATTGAATCTTCTATATTCGGTTTCCACTAAATTGAGCTTCGTGTGTTTGAATAATATAAGTTGGCTTTTTTAAAATAAGGAATATGAAAGCTACCTCTTCCTCCCGGCACTGGCCGGAAGGACTTTTTTTTTCTTTGCGGTAAGAATTGGTCCAATTAAACATTTGTCAGTATAAAAGTTGTAGGTAATATTAGGATAATTTATAATAAACTAGGGAGCCCTGCCCCATGCAAGCTACGCTCGCCAACACCCGTTCAGACACCGCAGAATTTAATAACACGCTAATCTGGTGGGTTTTAAAAATATTAGAAAAGGTTGAATTATACTGAATAAAGATGTGCAAATCTCCCTGTAAACGAGTTTCTATTCAATCCTCTTTGATTGCAAAAATTTAAGGCCGAATCAGTTGCTGTTAAGACATCCAATGGTTGATTTCGTTTTTGATTAAAGAGGATGAGTTAAACATTTGAAAAGAAGCTAAAATAAAATGAATTTAGTATACAGAGTCTTTGTCTCCCGGTATTTTAAAACAATCTCTATAACAACAGCCTAAGTCATGTGACTATCATCAACAGTTCCGGGCGGACCACTTCGCTTTTTATACTCTAGGTGTCATTTTGGTACTTTAATATTAGCCAGGCACAGGTGATAAGTCGTCAAATATTACTCTATCGCCATCATTTCATCTATATTATAATAGTTCAAGTCATCAACTGCCATAAACAAATGCGATCTGAATCCTTCGCCTTTCATTTGAAAGTTTGGCACAGATGTCATAATCATTGGCGCGATTTTTTTCCGACGCCAATTTGGGGAAAGCATCAACAGCATAAACAACAACATCCGGCTTATCATATCAAGCAAAATAACCATACTTTGACACCAGTTAAGGAACCACTACGTATATGACATTGGCGTTAGAAAAAAATCGCGACAATATGGGGCCGTATATGACATCTGTCCCGAAAGTTTTCCATTTTGATTTTTTTTTAAAAATCGAATAAAAATAAAATCAAATAAAACTACATAAAATTTGTCATGGTCGCAAAGAATTCTTGGTACTGTTACGCTAGCCAGGTGCAAATCTCGCCAATAGCTTTTTTTCAACTCGACAGTTAGCATTTTTTTTTCGAGTGGTAAATTAAAACATTGATTTGAAGTTGAAATTAAATGTCATGGCTTGTTGCATTATTTAATATTTGACCAGATGTCATATACGCACCGCAGGTTTGGAGTGATTTTTTTTTTTTTTTTTTTTTTTTTTTTTTTTTTTTTTTTTTTTTTTTTTTTTTACGAAAATTTGGCGAAAACCTCGTTTTCGAATACCAGTTACAAATATGTATTTTTGGTACTACTTAGTTATCCCGTCGACCAAAAATCTATCGCCAAACTATAAGATTAAATGCCAATAATGGTTGATCGTAAATGTGTCATTCATTTGACTTTAAGCAAGTTACACGTGTTTACGTTATCAAGTAATTTTTATTTCGACGTTTTATTTGTATATTTATTAATGTTATACTAATTTATTTGTTCTTTCGTAATTTAAAATAATAATTATGTAAATTTGTATAATTTGGCGAGTTGTTTGGCGATTTATATAATTTGGCGAAATTGGTCGACGGAATAACTAAGTAGTACCGTATTTTTTAATTTTTTTCTATTATTTTCAAAAGTAAATAACAAAAAAAATAATTGATAACTGTAGAACAAAATAATTTATATAATTTAAAAAAATAAATAAAAGTAAATAAACGTTTATTGTTAAATAAACAACAATAGCCGGGTTACCATGTCAATCAAAATAATTGGCGCCTAATGGGTACCTAATTAGCGCCACTTTGGCGCTAATTAGGTACCCCGGTGCGTATATGACATCTGTGCCTAATATTTTTCTTTTCGTTTTGTTTTTAAAAAATGAAAGAAGTGAAAGCCATCAATTTTAAACGTTTCAGTTTTAAATGAAAGTTTTGTATTTTAAATAAAATGAATGAAAAAATTATATTTTAAATGAAATTAATAAAATATAAAAAAAAAAATGCGACGGGAAAAATACTTGGCGGTTTATCACCTGCGTCTCGCTAACATAAAAATACCCGGGACTACAGTATACAAGACTGCTGCTCTAACCTAGCCTTGTATACTGTGGTCCCGGGTTCGATTCCTGGCTCTGGTTAATTTTTCACTCCAGTTGGGTTTATTGTATTTATTGTTTGTATGTCTGTATAATATTTATATGTACCTTTAACTGTTGAATGCAGGCGTTAGTTATGTGTGTATGTGTGTTTTAATATATTGTAGTATGAGTGTTTTATTATAATTATCGTAGATCGATGTAAGCGTAAAATCTATTCATCGTTGTCCGGTCATCCAAGGCTGTCGTATAGATGGCTGGTGACTTCCCCAACATGGTTTATTAGTGAGAAATTGCAGACTCAGGCATCGGCCGGAGTAGCTCAGTGGTTAGAGCAGCAGTCTTGTATACTGTGGTCCCGGGTTCGATTCCTGGCTCTGGCTAATTTTTCACTCCAGTTGGGTTTATTGTATTTATTGTTTGTATGTCTGTATAATATTTATATATACCTTTAACTGTTGAATGCAGGCGTTATTTATGTGTGTATGTGTGTTTTAATATATTGTAGTATGAGTGTTTTATTATAAAGTTTCAAATACTTTGTTTGAAAATATGCATGGTGATTTTCTGAACTTCAATACGCAGGGTGCAAGGGGCCGTTCAAATATTACGTAAGCACCAAAGGGGGGGAGTTAGCGATTTGCTTATTTTTGCTGACAAGGGCAACAGAGAAAAAAAGCTGCATTTAAATACACAGGATGCATGAACAGATAAAGCTAGAATAGTTGAACAAGTGTCTACATGTAGTAAAACGACTATGCACTATCATATGAGCGTGATTTCAGTGACCCTGAAACATATAAGTTAGTGAAACTAAGTTAGTGAAAGATATAAGTTAGTGAAGATAAGTTATGGACCCTATCTCACAAATTATGAGAAAAAGAATAAAAGTTAATTCCAAATAGATACAGTGTCCTCGATTTAATATGAAATGACGTTTCACATGCAAAAATAACTTTCTTATAAATTTTTGATAACCAATCACCTGATAAAATAACTAATCAATAATAATAATTGTTTGTAGTCAGAAGTAACAGAAGTATCACAGAAGTACTGCATTATAAGACAGAATAATATTTACTAATAAAACTAACAAGTGTAAGTAAGATACGTTTTATTAAAAGAAAGGAAATTAGCTTAATTATGCTTAATGAGTTACCATCTGCAGCAAATATTGTAAGTGTAAGTATGCGAGTACATGTATACTGCTGTTGATAGAATACTCTCTACACCTTTCCAATTAACTTATTTTTTCGCTATCCCCCATGGTTTTTTATATGGGGGAGGGAGTCGGTAATTTCCAAATTTCGCCTCTTTATTGTTGCAGACACTTTCATACAATGACGTATTGTCGTTTTACTATAGCTAGACACATATTCCACTACACTAGTTTTATTCTTTCAAGAATTATTTCAAGGTAAACGGACTTTTCCATGCATACTGAATGTGAAGGAAAGTAGTAAAGTGGCAAAAAAAATTGGCACAATTGAAATGCGGAAAAAAATATTTTTAAGCATAAAATTAATGTAAAAACGCAGAACTTAAATGAAACTGGTGAAAAGTATTTATTATAGGGAAAAAATGCTTGAAGGAAAAAAGATTTTTATTAAAAACTGATTTATCAGAAAAGTGTCTTTCTAGCACGTCTATTTATAAGAAGAAGATAACTAAAGAAAATTTCCTTTCTTAAAATAAAATGTACGAGAAAACATAAAATGCATTTCTACCAAAAAAAAAAAATAAATAAAAAAATTAAAGGGAAAAAAAATCCCTAAAAATTTCATATTTCTTGTTAGCTTGAATAGTTGCTTGTCATTAGTAACGGTATATTAATTTCCTCTCAAATTCACACAGCTGAAATTCATACCGAAATACACAGTGACTAAACTAACACACTATTATTCGAGCAAAATATTCCTTTCATCCTTTCTATAAGAAGAAGATAACTAAAGAAAACTTTCTTTCTTATAATAAAATGTTCGAGAAAACATAAAATTCATTTCTACCAAAGAAAAAAAAATAAGTAAATAAATGAATTTAAAAAGAAAACTAAAAATTTTATATTTATTTGATATTTCTTGTTAGCCTGAACAGTTTTTTTTTTCATGAATATTGGTATACTGATTTCCTTTCATATTCACAAAGTTAAAATTCAGACCGAAACACATAACAGTGACTAAAATAACACACAATTATTTGAGCAAAATATTCCTTCCATCCTCTAAGAAGAAGATAACTAAAGAAAACTTTCTTTCTTAAAATAAAATGTACGAAAAAACATAAAATTCATTTCTACCAAAGAAAAAAAATAAGTAAATAAATGAATTTAAAAAGAAAACTAAAAATTTTATATTTATTTGATATTTCTTGTTAGCCTGAACAGTTTTTTTTTTCATGAATATTGGTATACTGATTTCCTTTCATATTCACAAAGTTAAAATTCAGACCGAAACACATAACAGTGACTAAAATAACACACGATTATTTGAGCAAAATATTCCTTCCATCCTCTAAGAAGAAGATAACTAAAGAAAACTTTCTTTCTTAAAATAAAATGTACGAGAAAACATAAAATTCATTTCTACCAAAGAAAAAAAAATAAGTAAATAAATGAATTAAAAAACCCTAAAAAATTGATATTTATTTGATATTTCTTGTTAGCTTGAACAATTGCTTATCATTAGTACTGGTATATTGATTTCCTCTCATATTTACACAGTTAAAATTCAGACCAAAATACATAACAGTGGACTAAACTAACACACTATTATTCGAGCAAAATATTCCTTTCATCCTTTCTATAAGAAGAAGATAACTAAAGAAAACTTTCTTTCTTAAAATAAAATGTACGAGAAAACATAAAATTCATATCTACCAAAGAAAAAAAAGTAAGTAAATAAATAAATAAAAAAAAAAACTAAAAATTTTATATTTATTTGATATTTCTTTTTAGCCTGAACAGTTTCTTTTCATGAATATTGGTATACTGATTTCCTTTCATATTCACAAAGTTAAAATTCAGACCGAAACACATAACAGTGACTAAAATAACACACTATTTTTCGAGCAAAATATTCCTTCCATTCTCTAAGAAGAAGATAACTAAAGAAAACTTTCTTTCTTGAAATAAAATGTACGAGAAAACATAAAATTCATTTCTACCAAAGAAAAAAAAAAAATAAGTAAATAAATGAATTAAAAAAAAACCTAAAAAAATGATATTTATTTGATATTTCTTGTTAGCTTGAACAAAAGCTTGTCATTAGTATTGGTATATTGATTTCCTCTCATATTCACACAGTTAAAATTCAGACCAAAATACATAGCAGTGGACAAAACTAACACACTATTATTCGAGCAAAATATTCCTTCCATCCTTTCTATACACTACCATTCTTATTACAATTTCCAAACTTCAGATACCAAAATTATTACGATAAATAAGTGGAAAACACTTTGAATATTTAAAATTACTATATTCAAGATTCTGACACGCTCCTTCACATTCTAATTAAAAATTATTTAACATTGTTTTCGATAACACCTGTTTGAATAATTTATTTTAAAAGCTCTTCTCATTAATGTCACTTGTCGCAAAAGCAATCGATTTTAATCTGGCAGCAAAGTATCAATATCATAATTGTTTGAGGACGTTTATGTTCACTTGCATAAAGAGATAATCATATCAGATGTCATTATTAAATTATTCGTTAAAATATTTATTATGTTATGGGGGAAAAACATATATTCTTCATTGAGGCAGCAAATTCAATGAAAATTCAACGAAAGCAGCAAATTTAGTGACTCTAATTTCGCGGGAATTTAATAATAAATTGAAAGAAAGTATCTTTCTCTCTTTATATATAGTATCTGGTAGACCGAGTCGCGCTCGGTAGTTCCTCAACATTTTTTTTTTTTTTAATTAACCTGTTTTTGTATGTATGATATTTTGTAATCGATTTTTAAACCACTAACTGATAAGCTAGAATTATATAAATTATGTACAAAGATGTGTTTCCAATGACAATACAACATTTTAATATTTTTACAATTTAATGAGAAATAAATTAATACATTAATTTTAAGGCATTGAAAGCAGACTTTGTAAAATAACTGGTATATTTACGTGCAAGCACTGGGCGAACATCTCCAAGCTATTTGGTTCGCTTCGGGCTAGGCAAAAAGTCGTCCTCGCTGTCATTATTCTCACATGGACCGTCAGATACGGGCCAATGGGAACAGCCAGGAACAGGAGATCTCGAGCGGACGACTGCAGTACGAGACTCACACGCAACAGTACACTTAAAATTACTCGCTTGGTGTACCGCCACCGCTTCCCACCTCACCTTTTATGAAACAGTGATGTATAATGCAGGCATTTTGAAATAGTGTAACATCACTGATTTTTTGATTGCGAGATCAGTTGGTTCTGCATGTTAGAACACCAGTGGGGGTTATGTATGCAAGATCACTAGTTGATTATGCTGAAATACCAGTTATGACTATGCGAGGTCCAGTTTTTTGGTGTTTTCAGATTTGTCATCAGCAGGCTGAGTATTGGTTCTGTGTACAATGCAGGCATTTATAATGAATTTTTAATGAATTTTAACAATTTTTAATTAGTCAGAACCAATATTTAAATTTAATTCTAAATTTAAAATGTGATTTATTAAGAAATCACAATTTTTTTTAATTTATTGCGTAATTAAAAAAAAATAATAATCTTTTGTTTCAGACAAAGACATTCTACTAAAGTAATCGGACAGGTAGTCTTCTGTAGTTTCACATATTGATCCAAACTCGACAAATACATGATCGTGTTTGATCAACATTGAATAGAATTCGCTTGAATAGCAAGCCTTATCAAAAACTGCATCAGGATACCATGCATGGCAATCGTAAATATCAAGCATTTCTTTGAATATTACGAAGCCACTAATATAACAGGTGCCGTTTTCTGTATAATCGAAATTGTACAGCAAGTACGCGTGCTTTGCACGATCAAAAACAGGCTCTGAGGGGTCGGTATTTGAGTTGAAAACCCAGCGTGAACACAACATCATGCTACTTCCAAATCACAAAACTCGATTGAATTTAGCTGCTTTGGATGTAGCATTATATACAGGGTGTTATCAACACACTCAGTCTAACATTACACAGGCGCTTAGCAGTTTTTATGCAAGCGAATCAAACATACTATCAGCACAGGTTATTTTAGCACAGGTTACATTAATTTTAAGGCATTTTCCAATTCGGTACTCACGGCTGATAAATCATCCAATATTCTCCTTAACTCGTGGAATTGTATGGGAGTTGAAAGAACAATAGATTTAATTATACGACAATAAATGCTCTCCGAAATAGGCAAAAGCGCTGTGATACGGCAACAGTGAAATATTTTAAAGAGTAAAAGGTACAGAATTTATTAAAAATATGCCCCGTAGGATTAACTTAAGAGAGCGGATTCTTTCGCGTGTATGAAGTAGTCCCTAAAATAACGAAATAACAAATAAACCAGTAAAACATCATTAAAGGTAAGATACGCGTCGAATTGAAAATCAATGACATAACAAACACGTGTAACGCATCTGACGTCAAATGAATGTGACGCCACGGTTATGTAATTGGGGTGTAAAATCGACGATAATATTGTAAATTTGGCGACAGTTTTTTTTTTCTTTTTTTGATGGAAAGTAGCCGACGGGATAATGAAAAATTATCTTATTTTTACTGAGATTCCACAATAATAATAAAATAGTGAAAGTTTACTGTACGCGAAGGATATATTTATATCTACGGCTCGAAGCACGGTCGAAAATGAAAAGTCAGTGAAAATGGTGTCATAGTGGTGCAAAAGTGATGACATATTTAAGTTTTAAATATAAAAATGCTTGTTTTCTTTTAAATATATAATGTCATTTAAACACAAAAATACACTTTAAATAATGTCCTTATTCCAGGAGGGAAAGCGGTTGGGGATAGAACTTAGTTTTTGAATTCAGAAGCGTTCATTGGAGTACGTGAAAAACAGATTTAAGTGAAAATAAAAACCTTTCTATATAGCAAGATATTTGGATTGTTATTTATAAAAATAAACGTTTTTACAAGAGTGCGGTAATCTCGGACATATCCTGAGTAATATTCTCAATGTTTTATAAAGATTTGAATGAATCTTCTTCAACAATTGTTGTCCAAGTCAATTATTGGCGTAAAAAATTAGCTTTTTCAAGAACTGAAAATATTGATTCCGATGCCTTAAAATTAATGTATTAATTTATTTGTCATTAAATTGTAAAAATGTTAACCCATTTGTGCCTGAATTTTTGTTTTCTCAAATTGTTTGGTAAAATCCCTTTAAAATGTTGCAAAATGAACTGGAAAAATGCTAAAAAAAATTAAGCTTAACTTTTTTTGTATTTATTTGATAAAATGTAAAAGAACTAAATATGAGTATTTCTAGTAGAATAATATGCATAATTATATGTTTTGCCTATATTTATATTTAAAATGTTTTTAAATTGTATATTATGTACTATAATTAGTATTTTAATGAACTACAAAAAAAATATATTTATTTCTTTGCAGAGACTTAATAACGTTATAACTATTATTAATAATAAAATAAGAATAATTGTATTGCAGACTTAATAACAATTTATTTCATAAACATCTTCGAAAGGAGATTGCATAAATAACCGTCTCCTAAATTTCTAACAAAAATATGTGCCCATTTGTGCCTAGAACCCTATATTTTGTACATTACAAAAATGCATAAAAAATAGGCTTGAACATTTAATTTCGCAATTTAAAAAATACCTATTTCAAAAAAGTCCACAAGTTAAGATTATAACTTGCGATTTTGGGTCCATGATAGAAAAAATACAAATAAACTTACTTTTTACATTTCGCCCTCTTGAAAAATTAAAAATCTATAAACACTGAAAAAAGCCTTAATTTAAGCAAATAAATATCCACCTTGTGCTGTCATCTCTCGGTTATAGATAAAGACATTTATAAATAATGATTTCATGAAATTTTCATGTTATACAGAAGAAGAAAATTATACAAATGCATTAAAATTTGAGACGTCCCAAAAATGGGACGCTAGGCATAAATGGGTTAAAATGTTGTATTGTCATTGGAAACACACCTTTGTACATAATTTATATAATTCTAGCTTATCAGTTAGTGGTTTAAAAATCGATTACAAAATTCAATACATAAAAAACAGGTTAATTTTAAGAAAATGTTCTGAAAATATTAGGTAAATTTGGCTTGAAAATTGTTGTTAATTTTGCAGCAAAGTGTATCACCATTGCATAAATCTACGAATATCGCAATGTTTGTAACAATATAGTAGTGGTTTTAAAAATTACAAAAGTATAAGCACAATTCATATCAATTCTATCATAAAATATTAGCATATTTACAGAATGTTACTGAAAATACTTAAGTTTACAAAATCAACACTTGGTAAAATCAATTAATTTTATTTTTTCTTGCCAGTTAAACCAGATTTTACCATACTTTTGACTTTCATATAGGCCGTTATCTAGTGCTCCATTTAGTACAGAAGAAGAATCCAAGTCGTTAGTTACGCCTTCTAGATAATTTTGATTGTGTTTATGATGAATGAATTAATATTGGAAAGAATTCCGATTACGAAAGATTAAAAATGTAAAAAAAAAAAAAAAAAAAAAAAAAAAAAAAAAAAAAAATTGCTTAAAACTACCAATTTTTTTCTCATGTCGAGACTTCGGTAGATAGTTTTCTCATAATCAAATTAATCATAATTCATAAAAATCGCCGTAATTTTTTTCGATTGATACCCCTCTTTCTGAGTAATGAGCTTGTTTTAACTACAGAAAACCAGTTTAGTGACCTAGCTAGATTGTTTTCTTGATCTCGAATCAGTATAGGCGTCAAATTTTGTGAAAATTGTTAGAGCCGTTTTTGATATATAGCAGAATTTTCAGTGCTGAGTTTGTTTTAATAGGTCAAAACAAACCTTCGCGAAATTTAAACCTAGCTAGATTGGTTTTTCGTGCTCGAATTAGTATAGACAATAAGTTTCGTGAAAATCGTTTGACCATTTTATTATTTATAGCAAGCAGCATTTTCAGCACTGAGTTTGTTTTACCCTGTAAAAGCGAATTTTCTTGTATTCGGGACCTAACTAGATCTTTTTCTCGTGCGCAATTTAGTATAGGAGGCAAGTCTCCTGAAAATCTTCCCAGTCGTTTACGATATCATTCATAATCAGGAAAATTGCTTGCTCGTTTAATATATATGATGTGTGTGTAGTGTTGTTAGTGGGGTACTATTTTTAAGTTCAGATTTCTTGATTGCCACCACTTTTTGGAAATGTTAAAATTCTCAAGAAATCTGAATTTTTAAAAAAAAGTAGCTTGCTGGCAACATTATATGTGTGTGTGTGCTGCATGTGCGTGTATGTGTGTGTGTGTGCTTTTTATGTTGAGATCAATTCGATTGTCGAAATTATTATTATTATCATTTTATTATACGGAAAGTGGAATAATTAAACTTCGCCAAAGATAATTATTCTAAGTTAAAGAACAGTTTGAAAAAATATATAAATATACCTAATAAAATGACATTGATGAGAAGAACTTTAAACATAAAATAATCACATACATGTTACCGAAAATGATATGAAATTAATTTTAGTTAGAAGGAAGGAATATGTCGCAATCTTGAATAAAACCATATTTAATTGTTTCAACTTTAATTTAATGCAATTGGAAAGAAACATGAGTAAACAACATCTTCAAAGTACATACGAAAATGCATGAAGGTATAAGCTTTTATTTTACTTACACCTGGCACAAAATGATAGGAACAATCATTTAATGGATTAATAATAAATATAATTATATTAATCCAGATATAAACCATATAAATTTACTTTATCAAACTAAATAATCAATTCTTAAGATACACGTACATACATTTTAACGTCTGAATAAAAATATTACTTAAACTAAATATGAAACATTATACAGACTTGAATACCTTTAAAAAGCAATTAAATTTAAAATATATACATAAAAATATTTAATTTAACTCAAAATCCTACAAAGTATACGTTTCGCTATGTCATCGCATGGCCTCATCAATACCACACCAACCTCATCGGTACCTCATCAACCACAATAACAAAACAAAACATATAACATGTACTGGACTAAGTTAAGGTTAAAGTTAAAGTTAAAGTGTTTGTTTTAGAAGCAAGACATATTCATTTAGGAATCGAACCTGATTCGTTCAAGCTATATGGATATAGCTTAGTGAGTCATCCCTCCATAAAAAGTCTGTAATATTAATATATGCAGTTATTTTTCAAAATTAACGAATCTGCGTTATTTTGTGCATGAAGATTTCAAAAAGTATGTTCCATCGCTCAATTTGAAAAATGCGAGAACAAAACACTGAATTGTAGATGTAAGGAAAAAGCTTGGCCTCTGTTTCATCATAATTTACATAATTTGAGTTGAAATTTTAATATTAACAAGTTAATCTGATTTGCATCCCCATATTGAAGAAGGATTCGCGATTGAGGATATTCAAATGGTAACAGATTGTCTGTAATGAAGATAATCAGGCAGGGTTCTCGCTGGCTTTTGGCCAACATTAGCGATTTGGCGAATAATAAATAAAAAAACAGTAGCCAAATGAAAAGAAATTTTAGCAAAATAGATTCTGCGTGAAACACTGAAAAATACATCTTTAACCCCTTATTGTATCCATTTTTGTCCAAATCTTCTAAAATTATCTAATTTTTTGTAATTGTTTATAAAATAGAAATTCGACTATCCACTACAGAACCTATTAAAAATCAGTACATTTTAAATGTCTCCTAAATATTTAAATGTCTTTTAACAGTCAAAATAAAAATTAAAAACAGCTATCTTTGATTTACCGTTGTGAAAATATACACTAAAAATTGCTATGAGATTTTGACTGTTAATCAATCGAAAAGAATTTGACCGGCCAACGATACTTTGCATACAACTAATAAATAGTATGGTAAATGATTAATTTCAATACCGCATTCCAGCAAATCTTTTCTCTATTTGGCGCTTGATGCGAGTAATTTTGTTTTTGCTTTTACTGGCGCGATGCCGCACAGTGTAAGATTTTGAAAATCTAGCGGGAAAAATGTCCAAAAATCAACTTGCAGTAATTTCACTTTTAGATATTTTAAATAACATCTAACACATTGGAGAAAAAAAAAGTATAAATTGGTAGCAGCCTAACTCCACAACAACACCATCGAAAATCGGCTCAAAAACCAAATTTTCTTTTAACCTTTTTAGAATGGCGATTCTGCAGTTGCAATTGCCATTGATATTTTTTAGTTAAAAACATACTTATTTTGTAAATATTTTTTAATGATAGTATGGAATTTTTAGAACAATGTAGATACTTTGTATTTTGCAGTTACAATAGTTATTTAGAAGTGTTATATTTAAAAAATATTTTTTTAAGTCAATATAAAAATTATTTGAAAATTTAATAGCATATGATAAAATTTAAAAAGCTGCCAAAAATGTTTTACACACCGGTACATTGTAATATCTATATTGTTGTAATTATCTATGCATATAGATATAGAATAAATCAATTTCAGCTGCCACTATTTGCAACTCTTGAATATAAGTAATTTTTTAACTGGTTTGGAAGTGTAAATTTCGAAAAGAGAATTATATGAGATTTAAAAAAATATGTTACTAGGCACGAATCAGTCCCTGTTAATTCTAAAAATATCCTGATAGACTATTTATTACACAAATATAATCTTCAGCATTGCCCATCTGTTATGCTAGACCAGATTAACTGGCTGATCCATTCATTTATAATTGGCAGTAATCAAAGATGGAGAAACTGACATCGCTTAATGAACGTTTTTTGAAGTAAAATAAGAGGTGGTCAGATTCGAATATTAACAATAAATACATTTACAGGGCAGGAGTAATAATTACTACCAGAAAAAGGTTGGACAACCAAAGAAATTTTTTTAAGTGGACCGAAATCAAAAAACAAAAGGTGATTCGTTATTCCCGGAATACAAATGAATAACCACGCGCCACGTGTTTAAAACTGAGACAATCTGGAAAAAAAGGATGCTATGGATGTGTTAAAAATATATCCGAAAGCCCTTAAAGAACAACGACATTATAAAAAAAATCGTTCAAAAAGCCGGATACTCGTCATATATAAAATGGCTGTAATGAAGAAAATCAAAATTTTATAATGAGCATATCCACAGCCGTCACCTACTTCTTACTCTAGATCCATAAAGTTTAAGTTCATCATGGAAACTGATCAGTCAATAACAGAAGAATTTGAAATTGTCAGAAATTGAATCTTTAACTGCTCTTGCACTAACTGTAGTAGAATTCAATGTTCAGACGTACGACATAGAGTACAAATTTTAAGACACATTGGTAGATAGCACAATGCGCAACATTCTATCTTCAAATAAAACAACTTAAAAATGTAATGTCTGTAACGGAAATTCAAGGTGGTCAATAACTTCAAAATGATTCGTTAATAGACGAATAATACTCACAAGTTTTCTTTGTGCTTATCAACACAACATGCACAATTAAGATTTATGAAATGCCTCTTACATATTGGTTATAGATTAGATGTAAAGAAATAGCAGTTCCGAAAACCTGAAGAAAAATGAAGTATCGCCGAAAGAAAAAAAATATATAATTGAAATATATAGACTTAAAAGAGAATTATTATTAAAAACTCCAAAACAAGGGCAAGATAATATTAATGTAGGAAATAGAAAAGGGAGATTTTTTAAGGATGCTGCAGTGGCCGCTAGCATCACAGATGTTGATAAGCTCTTCTTGAGCGATTTGATATAATTTTACATGACATGTGGATACAAGATAAATATATCTGCCTTTAAGCATTACAAATCATGACAATTAATGTTACTAAAATTATTTTTCACATTAAGAAAAAAAATATGAAAATTTAAGTATCAAAACAAAAGTTAATTACATAAGTTATTCACTGCAGACTTATAAAAATTAATACATTGACGTTTGCTTTGATTTTTAGGATTTTATCTTTTATAACTTTTATTTCCAAGTCCTTTCAAAGTTCAATAAATAAAAGCAATTTTTTTTTTTTTTTTTTTTTTTGGACGCGAACAAATAATGACGAATTCATTGATTTATCTATTTCTTTGAGAGTTTCCTGACAGAATAAGAGAGAGGAATTTATTGACCGTCATTATTAATTTGTCATCAGAGTTAAATTCACTGGCTAAAAAGGGGAAAAGCGTTTTAAACACATAAAAGTTACTGGAATAAAAAAAAATTCTAAACTTAGTTTAGAAGATTGATGAATAATGCGGTTTCCGGAATTACTTTGATAATAAACCTTCTTCAAGCGACCAGGAAAAAATGGAATTTGTTTCGTTTTCTTCAAAGAAATCGGTCGCTCATAGAGGGAGTTCAATTGAGATGGTCTTTGAATGGAGGTAAAATTAGTATTGAGCGTATGGGAATAAATTTCGTTCCATGAAAAAATGGTCGTTCAGGGAGGTGGTCGCTTAATAGAGGTGGTCGCTTAATAGAAGTGGTCGCATAGGGTGGTTTCACTGTATTTTTTCATAACACATAACCGTTTTATCTCTAGTAAGATCAATTTTATTACTTTAATATCGATAATTTTCACAAATTCAATTTTGACCAGCTAGATTCGCAAAATCTTACACTGTGCGTCGTTGCATAGATTGTGATTAACTGACAATAGAGAAATAGCTATATGTTGTTCAGTATCTCTATAAATAGAGCAATGTAAATGGCACAGTACGGTTGAATATGATAAGCGAAATCAATCGTTCAGCAACGCGGTTTAGAGTCTCGATTGTATTGGCACATACACACACAAAAAGAGCAGAAATAGAGCACTCGCAATTTGGCGAGTTTGATTGTTCTTTTACTCGCCAAATGGACAATTTTATCGCTATTTAGCGCAATGGCGAGCGGCAGCGAGAACACTGTAATCAATTAGTCCACGAATTTTCACGTTATATCGCAATTGATTAAAAAAAATAGTAGGAGAGCAAATTTTAAAGAATTCTTGTTTCTTTTTAAATCACATTAAAAGGGGTTACTTTCACGCATTATATTCTGAAGTTTTGTGTTCATCATTTGAAAATAATCATCATCACGAGACCTTTTTGTAGATTATTATTGATACTCAGACTATATACATAATTTACATTTATACATCATATTTACAAAGAAATATTTGCTTAATACTTGAAATTCACTTACTCCTCTCTGGGAACCCAAGCTAATATTTTTATAATCAGGCACATATTTTCTTCCACTTTTGGAAGATCAAGAAAAACTATACAGCGTGCAAGCTGTTCGCCTTCTACTACAAAACATCATACTTTTATACTTGAAAATCACTTGTACCTCTCTGGGAACCCACGTATACAATTAAAATTTCAACAACTATTTTCTTCGATTAAGAAACTATAATAAAAAAAATAGCATGTTTTCATGCTCGAGAACAATAATTTCCTTTTTTTTAAAAAAAAACAACATTTCTTCTATTTTTCGAAGACCAAGAGAAAAAATGCAGTCTACTTACTGCGTTCAAATTTTACATCTACTCTCTATATATAAAATCCTAATGAAACGAATTTATGAAACGGCTGAAATGAAACAAATTTATGAAACGATTCTATGAAACGACTGTTTAAACAACTGATTATGTTTCATTGCGAGTTCTCCTAAAATATGGAATACTTTGCGATGAAAATAACACCAAAAATCCGTATTGATCCGCAAATCTCAAAACTGGCATTAGAATTTTTATATTCGAATTAGTTTTCGAAATATTAATTTTTTTTCTAATTTTAAATAATTTTCTCTAAGGATGGCAACTCAAATTTTAATCAGAACAGATATTTTTTTCATGTTTTAGAAAAGGTTATTATTTTAAACTGATTTGGCGACCAGTTTGGCCTCCATTAAATGTATACTAAGAAATGTATCATATTAATTTTATTATTAATTCAATTTGTATTTCATTATCATTTTATTTAATACAAAACATTCATTTAAAACTGAAACATTTAAAATAAATGGCTCTCACTTCTTTTTTTTTAAACGAAACGAAAAGAAAAATATCAGGCACAGATGTTATATACGCAACGGGGTAACTAATTGACGCCAAAATGGCGTTATTTTGCCTGACATGGTAGCCTGGCTATTGTTGCTTATATTTATTAATAAATGTTTATTTGAATTTATTTTCTTTTTTTTTTTTTTTACAAAAAATATTCTAAATTGTTTATTTCTATAGTTATTAATTAAACTTTTTTTTATTCGTTGTTATTTCATTTTAAAAATAATAGAAAATAATTTAAAAATACGTATGTAACTGGTATTCGAAAACGAGGTTTTCGCCAAATTGTCGTAAAAAAAATTACACCAAACCCGGTGCGTATATGATAATGCAACAAATCATAACATTTAATTTCAACTTCAAAGCAATATGTTTTAATTGTGCTACTTCTCCCGTCGACCAATTTCGCCAAATTATATAAATTGCCAAACCATTCGTCAAATTATACAAACTGACATAATTTTTTTATTTTAAATAATAAAAGAACAAATAAATTAGTATAATATTAATAAAAATACAAATAAAACGTCAAAATAAAAATCACTTGATGGCGTAAACACGTGTAACTTCCTTAAAGTCAAGTGAATGTGACATTTACGATCAACCATTATTGGCATTTAATCTTATAGTTTGGCGACAGATTTTTGGTCGATGGTATAACAAAGTAGCACCGTTTTAATTTACCACTCGAAAAGTAAAAAAATGCTATTGGCGAGATTTGCACACGGCTAACATAAAAATACCAGAAATTCTTTGTAATCATGGCAACGTTTATGTAGTTTTATTCGAAAAAATAATTTCGATTCTTTAATCAAAATGGAAACCTTTCTTATGAAAAGCGAAGTGATCAGTCCATAATTATTTATGGCAGTTACATGACTTGGGCTATTATAATATAAGTGAAATAAAGGCGATAGAATAATATTTGGTGACTGATCACACCTATGACTGGCTAACATTAAAGTACCAAAATGGCCGCCTGAAATATAAAAGCGAAGGGATTCGCCCGGAACTGTTGATGATAGTCACATGACTTAGGCTATTATTATACAGATTGTTTTCAATTCTAAAAACAGCGCAAAGAATAATATTTCCTAAAGATTAAAAATTTATTTACAGGTGACTATTATAAACAGAAAAAAAAAACTTTAAAATTACTATTAAATGAGTGCGTGTTAAAAGCAGGAAAATATTGAAAATGACGTCTTGAAAATTGTATGTACACGTGAATATTAAAAGAGAAAGGAAACTTTAAAATAATGAATACATTAATATACGTTTAATCCTTTTAGGGACAAGGTACTTCTATTCATAAAATCTTGAAATCAGTGAATGGCCCAGAATTTACAAACAGTTACAAACAGTAAGTTAAAAATTCAGATTCAGCGACCCAAAAAACTTAACGTAAACCTTATAAGGTAAGTTTGGAGGGGAGATGGAAGGGCGAATGTAAACGTGTGAGTGGTTAAGTGGAATTGCGCAACTTAGTCTACGCAGCACCGCACGCTTGTTCCGAGGCATATCCCCCTTCCCCTTAACCCTAAGTCATATTGTCATATATCTAATTTGTTGCAAATTTTGTCTACTTTCTGAATTTCTAGATACTTTTCCCCTAAAACAATAAAAAAATGGAATTTTTTAATAAAAACCTTTTTGGGGGTTTTTTTTACGAAAATTTGGGGGGGAGGGTTGCCGGAGGAAATTTTGGTGGGAAGTTACAAATTCGGATTCAGCGACCCAAAAAACATAAAGTAAGCCGATTTCCAGAACTACCATTAATTTTGCTAGGTAAAATTTCCTATTGCCTGGACTATCAGGCAATCATCTGCTAGGCTGGATAACCGTAAGAAATCAGGCATCATCGGTCGGAGCTGGCATTGGACTGGCATCGGCTTATTCTCATCTAGGAGCTTAGGTTTAGGCATTCGGTCGCACGAGGCCCCATGTCAAGGATTCAGAACGTATCATGTACACTTATTTAATGAAGTTAATTATATACAAGTATATTTACAAGGCTGATTGGGAGTTTCACAGAGGCTGTCTGCAAAATGCGCGACCGTAACCATGGGTAAGTTAAAGTCGTCTGTCCTCACAAAGGATTTGGGACAGTATTCAAACAGAAATAACCTGCAGATCAAGCTACTTTCTCACAAGGTAATTGTGCAACGTGGCTAATCATGTGATATACCGAAAACTGCTAACAGAATGATTTCCCTTGTGAGACAACTTCTGCAGTCTCAGCGACATTAACTTATGAGCTTGTTTGTTGTTAGGCGTGTGTTGCCTCTGGATGACTCTCGATGCATCACCACTCTCGGTCAGCGACCTAACCCGTCTCTGACTCGACATACACATAAAACATATTACAGAAATTACGTATGCTTTATATCGTAAAATAATACATTTTTGTAACATTTTTCAGTAATCTTAATGTACCGCATTTTGTTTGTAAAAGAAAGAAGTAAAAAATCTGTACAAGACTAACAAATTTTGTATCATTGAGATCAGAAGTGGTTACAGTAAATTTCAGTGACTTTTGCAGTTACTGATCGCCTGTTTACAATTACAAGTGTCACGCAAATATATTAGCCCCCCCCCCCCCCCACCCCAAAGCGAAATCCTGGGTGCGCCACTGATTATGTGCATAGTATTTTTAAAAATACGAATGAAACGCACATGCTTTTTAAAAATTAAATGTCACTTACATGTAAACAAACAAACAAACAAAAAAAAAAAAAAAACAGTAAAACCCACTTATTAGAATAGCCATTTCGAAAACATCAGTTAACTGAATAAGTCGGTTATAGTTTATTCTCAAATTCCACTATAAAACTTCGATGCGTTCTGGAATTTTTTACTTTCTTTAGTCCAAATAAAAAAAAATCCCTGCCGGCTCAGACTACAGGCAAAGGTAGATTTCGAAGTTAAGGGCTAATTCCACCAACAAAAACTAAATCAAGATTAGAGATAAATCCAGTTTAGCAATTTTATCTAGTCGCTTTTGAAGAATTTTTAGTTTCATTTTTCTGTAAGAGCTTGTTTTATCAGAAGGCGGTATCATGTTATGGCGGTATTAAAATAAACATATTTTTCCACGCTCAATAACTCGAAATTTTCTGACACACTTTCAGACTCATTTTGAAAAGTAAAAGCATGAAACTTGCCGACGTGGATTTTTGAAGAGATTTGTAAGCGACCTGTGTTTTTATTTTTTGTTCGTATTAATTAGAACTTGATTTACAAACAATTATTTTCTTAGTACGACCATTTTTTCATTTCCAGCACATTCCCTTCAGAAAATTCGATTCAAAATGTCTACTTTGACAACATTTTTGGAAAGATATTCTGCCTTTGTCAAAAATCGGCCAATATGGCAAATTTTATAGTTTCTGAATACTAGAACCTGTCAATTGGATGCGTTTGAGAACAAAAATGAATTTAAAACTGAGTCAGAAATTTAGCAGTTTGGATTTGAGTACGCCCTTAATGCGATAATTTTTTTCGTCAACCCCTATTTTTGTTTAATTTGTTTTTGCTGTAAGAGTTGGTCCTATCAAAAACTTGTCAGTGTCAAAGTTGTAGATAATATTAAGAAGATTTATAATAAATTTAAGCGGTTCGGATATGTTGTGAATTAACGAAGTTATGACATTTTTTCTTCTTCACCCCCCCCCCCCCCCATTTTTTTTTCGTTTTTAACTTTCTTTTGCAGTAAGAATTGGTCATATCAATAACTTGTCCATATAAAAGTTGTAAGTATTTAGAAGATTTATAATAAGTTCAAGTAAATTTGATATCTTAAAAACTGACAAAATTATGAATTTTTTTTCTCCCTAAAACCGTATTTTTTCCGCCCCTTGAGCCCATTTTTAATTTATCAAAAATCTGTGATTACATAAATTTTTGGCCTTTTCCTAGAAGTATAGGTGCAGATTCCCAAAATTTTTAAGGAGCCAGTGCGCCTATCCCCAAAAATCCAGTCGCCGCTTTGGCTCCTAAACCAAAATCTAGTGGCCACATTGTGAAACAAACTCATAAAACAATAGTGTTTATATGGAAAAAACTTAACAAAAAAACTTGAAATTCAGAATGAAAAATAATTTAATTAACAAATACGCATGTACAACAAGACACAGACTAAGATACTACAAATATGTATATTTAATTTCACCCTAAAATTCTTGAAACTTTGATATTAAAAAAGTATAATATAAAACGAAAAAATACAGCGCGAACCCGACTCGATGCAGGACTCTGCACTCTAGATCTAGATGGAATAAGATAATGATAAAGGAAATTACAGAGGGGCCAAATTCACAAATCTCGTGATAAAAATTCCTTTCATGAAAGCCCCACCAGTGACTGAGAGGTTCTGCTCTCGAAGCTGGTAGACGGGAGGTGCTGGGATCGATCCCAATCGCGCCCGTCGGCCTAATCGTTCGGAGTTTTCGTGGTTTTCTTCGAACCTTGGATTTCCAAGCGTTAATACGGGTTAGGTTCCCTTAGAAAGACCCCCACGAAGGGCACTCCCTCCCTGGGCCTATATCCCTCGTGCAGATAATTGGCCGTCATAAATACAACCAACCTTCTATGAAAATCTCGCACTTGCAGAAAACATTTACACAGCAAGAATATACCTCGCGTTAAGTATTTTTTTTGTGCGATTTTCTTTTTCTTTTTCTTCTTTTTTTCTTTAGAGTTCGGAAACCTCTATCCTCGCGACTCCATGATCCAAAGCCCTTAAATAATTTCCATCGCATCGGAAACTTTGGACTGGCTCGTGAGCCGATCTGCAGTAAAGGAGTACTTGTTTCAACTCTGGATTTCGGACGAAACCTTCGTAGAAATGCTTGTTTTCGCTGGTGTCCAAAGGAGAAGCTTTACAATTAGTGCACTCATGTGCCGAGCTTCGCAGCTGCTAAGCTTTGAAGTGGAGCGGACATGCGCAGAATTATATTCAAACATAATGTTCGGTAAGAAAGCAGTACATCACAGGGACAGCGTTCACAACGGTAACTCGGTAACTGAGATCACAAAAATTCCCTAACTTTTTATCAAGGTCATACTTGATCTCGGCCAGTGAAAAGAGCGGACGCTTTTCTATTTGCAAAAGGAAACTAGTCGGATGTACCAATCCCAAAACTTTCTTCTATCTCATACATGTTAATACTTCAAAATCCGCTAGCACTCTGCCAAAATTAAATGGCAATCTATGCATCTCATGAGGATTCAAACGATATGAAATTCCGTGCGTTAGTTCTTGAGATATGACTATCGCTGAAATCGTCTAAATTCAGAAAAATGCTGCCTAGCAGCGCCACCTATTGGGTGATTTATACCAAATCCTAATCAGCAACAATTTATGTCAACGTCTGACTGAATCTGAAGTTTGGAGAAAATCCGTACATTAGTTTTTGAGATAGAGCAATAACGAAAATCGTGAAAATTCCTGCATAGCAGCGCCACCTATTGGGTGATTAACACCAAAACCTAATTAACAACAACTTGGGTCAACATACAACTAAATCTGAAGTTAGATGAAAATTCGTCCATTAGTTCTATTGATAGAGCTATTGAGGCAATCGTGAAAAAGGCATCAGAGAAGCGCCACCTGTTGGGCGATTTACACCAACACATAATCAGTAGCAAGTCATATCAAGGACTAACTGAATCTGAAGTTTGATGAAAATCCGTGCGTTAGTTCTTAAGATAGAGCTATTGGGGAAATCGTGTAAATCCTGCATAATTCATCATAACAGCGCCACCTGTTGGGCGATTTACACCAAAACGTAATCATCATCAATTCATATCAAGGACTAACTAAATCTGAAGTTTGATCGAAATCCGTGCATTAGTTCTTGAGATAGAGCTATTGCGAAAATCGTGAAAAATGCAGCATAGCAGCGCCACCTGTTGAGCGATTTACACCAAAAACAAATCAGCATCAATTTGTATTAGGGACTAACTGAATATCAATTTTTATTAAATTCCGTGCATTAGTTCATGAGATAGAGCGCCCACAAAATTTGTGTCACATACACACAGACAGACAGACAGACACTCACAGAGTCACAGACAGACATTTTGTAAAAACATGTTTTTTGGAATCTCTGACCCCTAAAACGTGTAAATCCGTCGAAAACCGGAATTCGAAAATTTTCATGAATCCAATACTTTCTTCTTGTAAAGATAGAAGAAAGTAAAAAATATCAAAATTCCGCGACGGGTATTGGGAACACTGGAAATAGATCTCTGGCGACTAAGACACTGAAAGTTAGTCGCCACAGTAAAAAATGTTGTCGCCACGTGGTGACTGGTGACCGTAAATCTGCACCTATACCTAGAAGTAATAACTTTGAACTGATTTGATATGTATTATAATTAAGAAGTTATGGAGTTTTTTCTGTTTTCACAAAACTCCTCCCTATTTTCACCCCCTTCGTCCGATTTTGCCCATTAACGAACTTGACCGAAATTTTATGTATTAGTTTGGAAGAGATTTGCGCAGAAATGTGGATGTTATCGTTTCCATAAAAAAGTGATATGTGTACATAAATTTTTGAATTGGGGGTGGTTTTGGGGTTCTAGAGTTCATGATTGACGTAGATCTGCAAAATGTTTTAAGAAATTCCAACATAGGGGAGAATGTAATAGGTAGTATTTCTTACGGGATCTACTTAAAAATAAAATAATTCCTGCTAGCTCGGCCTACAGGCGCAGGTAGATTTCGAAATTAAATACTAATTTCACCAACAAAAACTAAATTATGATTAGAGATAAACCCACTTTAACAGTTTTATCTGTCCGCTTTTGATTTTTATTTCATTTTTATATAAGAGCTGTTTTTATCAGAATCATGTTAAGGCAGTATTCAAAAAATATTTTTCTATGCTCAACAACTCGAAGTTTTCTGACAAATTTTCAGATTAATTTTTAAAAGGAAAAAACATGAAACTTGCTGACGTGATTTTTAAAGAGATTTATAAGCGACATATGTTTTTATTTTTCGTTCAATTAATTAGAACTTGATTTATAAACAATTGTTTTCTCAGTAGGACCATATTTCTCGTTTCCAACACTATCGCTTTGAGCAATTCGGTTCAAAATGCCCACTTTGACATCATTTTTAACATATATTCTGCCTTATAAGAGAACCTTCCAATTGGATGCGTTTGAAAGCAAAAATGAATTTAAAAATGAGTCAGAAAAGAAGCAGTTTGGATTTGGGTACATTCTTAATACGATACTTTTTTCTTCAATCTCTATGTATCTTTAATTTATTTTTGCTGTAAGAATTGGTCCAATCAAAAACTAGTCAATATAAAGGTTGTAGATAATATTAAAAAGGTGTATAATAAATTGATGCGGATTTGATATCTTGTGAATTGAAGAAGTTATGGATTTTTTCCTTCTTCAAATCCCTCCCTTTTTGTTTTCGTTTTTAATTTTAGGTAGCTTTCATTACAAAAAGCTACCTATTGCAGCCGTTCGGAGGAAAGCGATTTCAAAAAATTTTGGTATATTTTCATCGATCATGACCCCCAGATCCCGAAACCTCCCTCTGTTCAAAATTGACATATATATATATATATATATATATCTGACATTTGTCACACTGTAACTCTCGTATTTATGAACCGATTTGGATGTAATTCGGTGTGTACATAGTACATACCAATGTATCGAGCGAGTTCGTTGGCCAGCTTCATCCGCCATTTTGTTTCAAACCGGCGGCCATTTAAAGTTTTTAAAAAAATTTAAAATTTGAAATGTGGCACCAAAAAATTGAAAATGGAAAAATATTTTTTTCTTATGTATTTGACCTTTATACAAAAATTACGGAACAGTTTTTGTTTCGTCTATATCTTAAAAAATGGCTGAGTTATAGCTTTTTGAATTTCTAGCGTGGCTGACATTTTGAAACGTCCTGAATTTTGTCACGCGATAAAAGCCGTATTTATGAACGGATTTGGATGTAACTTCGTTTATACATAGTACATACCAATGTCTCGACCGAGTTCGTTGGCCAGCTTCATCCGCTGTCTTGTTTAAAAATGACGGCCATTTAAATTTTTAAGAAAAATTTGAATTTGAAATTTGGTACCAAAAAATTTAAAATTGAAAAAATATTTTTTCCTTATGTGTTTGACCTTGATAAAAAGATTCGGGAGCAGTTTTTGTTTCGTCTATATCTTAAAAAATGGCTGAGTTATAGCATTTTGAATTTCTATTGTGGCTGACATTTTAAAACGACCTGATTTTTGTCACGCGATAACAGGCGTATTTATGAACCGATTTGGATGTAACTTGGTCTGTACATAGTACATACCAATATCTCGACCGAGTTCGTTGGCCAGCTTCATTCGCCATCTTGTTTCAAAATGGCGTCTATTTAAAAAATTTAAAAAAAACTTAAAATTTAAAATGCGATACCAGGAAAATGAAAAAGATTTTTTTTTTTCGTATGTGTTTGACCTTAATACAAAGATTTCGGAACAGTTTTTGTTTCATCTGTGTCTAAAAAATGGCTGAGTTATAGCATTTTAAATTTCTATTTTGGGTGACATTTTAAAACGACCTGATTTTTGTCACGCGATAACAGGCGTATTTATGAACCGATTTGGATGTAACTTGGTCTGTAAATAGTACATACCAATGTCTCGACCGAGTTCGTTGGCCAGCTTCATTGGCCCTCTTGTTTCAAAAGGGTTGCTCTTTAAAAAAAGAAAAAAGAAAAAAGAAAAAAGAAAAAAAAAATTATTTAAAATGAGGTATTAAAAAAGTCCTTCCGGCCATTGCCGGGAAGAAGAGGTAGCTTTCATATTCCTTATTTTTAAAAAGCCAACTTATATTATTCAAACACACGAAGCTCAATTAAGTGGAAACCGAATGTAGGAGATTCAATACTAATTTTTATCAATACTAAATCATTATGAATGAGAATTTCGCGAAATTAGTGAGCTTTATCCAAGCTGCTTTTATTTAAAGTCACTTATATTTGGCTGCCAAATTCGGCGATTTCTTAAAGTGCCTGCCATTTTAAGACAACATGGTAGATGAGACTAACCAGTGAACTTTGTCGAGGCCTTAGTAATTGCTATGCACATGCTCACTCATATCGGAATCGGTTGATATATAGGAGTGCTGTCGCAGGCAAAAAATCAGATTTTTCAAAATGTCACCCACTTTAGAAATTGAAACTGCTATATCTGAGCCATTTTTTAAGACAAAGACAAACAAAAAATGCTCCTGAATCCTTATATCAAGGTCAAATACTTAAGAAAGAAACCTTTTTCAATTTCTAATTTTTTTGCACCTCACTTTAAATATAATTTTTTTTTTAATTTAATGGCCGCCATTTTGAAACAAGATGGTTGATGAAGCTGGCCAGCGAACTTGGTCGAGATATTGATGTATACTATCCACATGCCTTCTTCCATCGAAATAGGTGAATAAGTGTGGTATCGCGTGACAAATACAAGATCGTTTCAAAGTGTTAGCCATGATAGAAATTCAAAGTGCTATAATTCAACCATTTTTTACGATATAAACAAAAGAACAAATTTTCAGAAACAAAAACTGCTCCAGAATCTTTGTATCAAGTACAAACACATAAAAAAAATCTTTTTCATTTTCCAATTTTTTAATACCTCCTTTTAAATTTTAAATTACATTTTTTTTTAAAAATGGCAACCCTTTTGAAACAAGATGGCGAATGAAGCTGGCCAACGAACTCGGTCGAGACATTGGTATGTACTATGTATAGACCAAGTTACATTCAAATCGGTTCATAAATACGCCTGTTATCGCGTGACAAAAATCAGGTCGTTTTAAAATGACAGCCACAATAGAAATTCAAAATGTTATAACTCAGTCATTTTTTTAGATGTAAACGAAACAAAACCTGTTCCGGAATCTTTGTATTAAGGTCAAACACATACAAAAAAAATCTTTTTCATTTTCAAATTTTTTGGTATCTCATTTTAAATTTATTTTTTTTTAATTTTTTTAAATGACCACCATTTTGAAACAAGATGGCGAATGAAGCTGGTCAACGAACTCGGTTGAGTTATTTGTATGTACTATGCACACACCAAGGTACATCCAAATCGGTTCATAAATACGTCTGTTATCACGTGACAAAAATCAGGACGTTTCAAAATGTCAGCCACGCTAGAAATTCAAAATGCTATAACTCAGCCATTTTTTAAGATATCGACGAAACAAAAACTGCTCCCGAATCTTTTTATCAAGGTCAAACACATAAGAAAAAAATATTTTTTCAATTTTCTATTTTTTGCTACCACATTTCAAATTAAAATTTTTCTTAAAATTTTAAATGGCCGCCATTTTTAAACAAGATGGCGGATGAAGCTGGCCAACGAACTCGTTCGAGACATTGGTCTGTACTATGTATAAACGAAGTTACATCGAAATCGGTTCATAAATACGCCTTTTATCGCGTGACAAAATTCAGGACGTTTCAAAATGTCAGCTTCGCTAGAAATTCAAAATGCTATAACTCAGCCATTTTTTAAGATATAGACGAAACAAAAACTGCTACGGAGTCTTTGTATAAAGGTCAAATACATAAGAAAAAAATATTTTTCCATTTTCAATTTTTTGGTACCATATTTCAAATTTTAAATTTTTTTAAAAATTTTAAATCGCCGCCATTTTGAAACAAAATGGCGGATGAAGCTGGCCAACGAACTCGGTCGAGACATTGGTATGTACTATGTACGCACCGAATTATATCTAAATCGGTTCATAAATACGAGAGTTACAGTGTGACATAGGTCAGATATATATATATATATATATATATATATATATATATTTAAAAGATTGCTAAATCATTTAGCGACCTGGGAATATATATGAATATATATAAGATACCAAAAGGAAAAAATACTTCAAAATGAATTATTGACATTCAAAATGAAAAGATATTTAAAAACATCGTAAAAAAGCATACATTCATAATTACTTGCGCAAATGCATCATAGTAATTTGAATGCTAATATATAACCAATAATTAAACATAACCTACCACCATCAAAAACCGTAATTATGAATTAAAGCTGTAAGAATATAGAAAAAAAAAAAAAAAAAAAAAAAAAAAAAAAAAAAAAAAAAGGTTAAATTAATTATAAGAATTATTATGGAAGAAAAATAAGAAAGTGGACGCCGACAAATAATGGAAATGCTTATATATTGAATTACGTTTTCAAGGGCACAGAATTCAATGATATAAGCAAAATGGTTGTTTTCTGTGAGAAAAATAAGCTAAAGCTAAAAGTTATTTTCCCCTGTGCCCAAACAACCATTAAAATCAAGTGAATTGATTAAAAATGAAAACAGAATAGAAACAAATAATATGAAATGGAAAAATCAATAAAACCTATTTAAATATTTATAGGATATAAAATGAAATAATAAACACCATACCGATTAATATTTTAGAATAACTCCACGCAGCTTTAATTCATAATTACGGTTTTTGATGGTGGTAGGTTATGTTTAATTATTGGTTATATATATATATATATATATATATCAATTTTGAACGGAGGGTGGTTTCGGGGTCTGGGGGTCATGATCGATGAAAATATACCAAAATTTTTTGAAATCGCTTTCCTCCGAACGGCTGCAATAGGTAGCTTTTTGTAAAGAAAGCTACCTAAAATTGGAAAATGAAAAAGATTTTTTATATGTGTTTGGCCTTGATACTAAGATTCCGGAGCAGTTTTTGTTTCTGAAAATTTGTTCTTTTGTTTATATCGTAAAAAATGGTTGAATTATAGCCCTTTGAATTTCTAGCATGGATAACATTTTGAAACGATCTTGTATTTGTCATGCGATAACACACATATTCGCCTATTTCGATGTAAGAAGGCATGTGGATAGTATACATCAATATCTCGACCAAGTTCGCTGGCCAGCATCATCAACCATCTTGTTTCAAAATGGCGGCCATTAAATTAAAAAAATTATATTTAAAGTGAGGTGCAAAAAAAATTAGAAATTGGAAAAGGTTTCTTTCTTAAGTATTTGACCTTGACATAAAGATTCAGGAGCATTTTTTGTTTGTCTTTATATTAAAAAATGGCTCAGATACAGCAATTTCAATATGTAATGTGGATGACATTTTGAAAAATCTGATTTTTTGCCTGCGAGAGCACTCGTATATATCAACCGATTCCGATGTGAGTGAGCATGTGCACAGCAATTACTAAGGTCTCGACCAAGTTCACTGGATAGCCTCATCCACCATGTTGTCTTAAAATGGCAGGCACTTTAAGAAATCGTCGAATTTGGCAGCCAAATATAAGTTACTTTAAATAAATACAGCTTGGATAAAGCTGACTAATTTCGCGAAATTCTCATTCATAATGATTTAGTATTGATAAAAATTAGTATTGAATCTTCTATATTCGGTTTCCACTAAATTGAGCTTCGTGTGTTTGAATAATATAAGTTGGCTTTTTTAAAATAAGGAATATGAAAGCTACCTCTTCCTCCCGGCACTGGCCGGAAGGACTTTTTTTTTCTTTGCGGTAAGAATTGGTCCGATTAAACATTTGTCAGTATAAAAGTTGTAGGTAGTATTAGGATAATTTATAATAAACTAGGGGGCCTTGCCCCATGCAAGCTACGCTCGCCAACCCCCGTTCAGACACCGCAGAATTTAATAACATGCTAATCTGATGGGTTTTAAAAATATTAGAAAAGATTGAATTATACTGAATAAAGATGTGCAGATCTCCCTGTAAACGGGTTTCTATTCAATCCCCTTTGATTGCAAAAATTTAAGGCCGAATCAGTTGCTGTTAAGACATCCAATGGTTGATTTCGTTTTTGATTAAAGAGGATCAGTTAAACATTTGAAAAGAAGCTAAAATAAAATGAATTTAGTATACAGAGTCTTTGTCTCCCGGTATTTTAAAACAATCTCTATAACAATAGCCTAAGTCATGTGACTATCATCAACAGTTCCGGGCGGACCACTTCGCTATTTATACTCTAGGTGTCATTTTGGTACTTTAATATTAGCCAGGCACAGGTGATAAGTCGTCAAATATTACTCTATCGCCATCATTTCATCTATATTATAATAGTTCAAGTCATCAACTGCCATAAACAAATGCGATCTCAATCCGTCGCCTTTCATATGAAAGTTTGGCACAGATGTCATAATCATTGGCGCGATTTTTTTCGGACGCCAATTTGGGGAAAGCATCAACAGCATAAGCAACAACATCCGGCTTATCATATCAAGCAAAATAACCATACTTTGACACCAGTTAAGAAACCACTACGTATATGACATTGGCGTTAGAAAAAAATCGCGGCAATGTGGGGCCGTATATGACATCTGTCCCAAAAGTTTTCCATTTTGATTTAAAAAAAAAATCGAATAAAACTACATAAAATTTGCCATGGTCGCAAAGAATTCTTGGTACTGTTACGCTAGCCGGGTGCAAATCTCGCCAATAGCTTTTTTTCAACTCGCCAGTTAGCATTTTTTTATTTTTCGGGTGGTAAATTAAAACATTGATTTGAAGTTGAAATTAAATGTCATGGCTTGTTGCATTATTGAATATTTGACCAGATGTCATATACTTGGGGCATAGCATATAATAGTATATTTATATAGCATATAAATATACAGTAATATACTAGTATATTACTGTATAACTATTATAACTAATATACATAAATAGCAAGTTTGAAGTGATTTTTTTTTTTTTTTTTTTTTTTTTTTTTTTTTTTTTTTACGAAAATTTGGCGAAAACCTCGTTTTCGAATACCAGTTACAAATATGTATTTTTGGTACTACTTAGTTATCCCGTCAACCAAAAATCTATCGCCAAACTATAAGATTGAATGCCAATAATGGTTGATCGTAAATGTGACTATCATTTGACTTTAAGCAAGTTACACGTGTTTACGTTATCAAGTAATTTTTATTTCGACGTTTTATTTGTATATTTATTAATGTTATACTAATTTATTTGTTCTTTCGTAATTTAAAATAAAAATTATGTAAATTTGTATAATTTGGCGAGTTGTTTGGCGATTTATATAATTTGGCGAAATTGGTCGACGGAATAACTAAGTAGTACCGTATTTTTTTAATTTTTTTTCTATTATTTTCAAAAGGAAATAACAAAAAAAATAATTGATGACTGTAGAACAAAATAATTTATATAATTTTAAAAAATAAATAAAAGTAAATAAACGTTTATTATTAAATAAACAACAATAGCCGGGTTACCATGTCAATCAAAATAATTGGCGCCTAATGGGTACCTAATTAGCGCCACTTTAGCGCTAATTAGGTACCCCGGTGCGTATATGACATCTGTGCCTAATATTTTTTCTTTTCGTTTTGTTTTTAAAAAATGAAAGAAGTGAAAGCCATCAATTTTAAACGTTTCAGTTTTAAATGAAAGTTTTGTATTTAAAATAAAATGAATGAAAAAATTATATTTTAAATGAAATTAATGAAATATAAAAAAAAATGCGACGGGAAAAATACTTGGCGGTTTATCACCTGCGTCTCGCTAACATAAAAATACCCGGGACTACAGTATACAAGACTGCTGCTCTAACCTAGCCTTGTATACTGTGGTCCCGGGTTCTATTCCTGGCTCTGGCTAATTTTTCACACCAGTTGGGTTTATTGTATTTATTGTTTGTATGTCTGTATAATATTTATATATACCTTTAACTGTTGAATACAGGCGTTATTTATGTGTGTATGTGTGTTTTAATATATTGTACTATGAGTGTTTTATTATAAAGTTTCAAATACTTTGTTTGAAATTATGCATGGTGATTTTCTGAACTTCAATACGCAGGGTGCAAGGGGCCGTTCAAATATTACGTAAGCACCAAAGGAGGGGAGTTAGCGATTTGCTTATTTTTGCTGACAAGGGCAACAGAGAAAAAAAGCTGCATTTAAATATACAGGATGCATGAACAGATAGAGCTAGAATAGTTGAACAAGTGTCTACCTGTAGTAAAACGACTATGCACTATCATATGAGCGCGATTTCAGTGACCCTGAAATATATAAGTTAGTGAAACTTATATGTTATAGACCCTATCTCACAAATTATGAGAAAAAGAATAAAAGTTAATTCCAAATAGATACAGTGCCCTCGATTTAATATGAAATGACGTTTCACATGCAAAAATAACTTTATTATAAATTTTTGATAACCAATCACCTGATAAAATAACTAATCAATAATAATAATTGTTTGTAGTCAGAAGTAACAGAAGTATCACAGAAGTACTGCATTATAAGACAGAATCATATTTACTAATAAAACTAACAAGTGTAAGTAAGATACGATTTATTAAAAGAAAGGAAATTAGCTTAATTATGCTTAATGAGTTACCATCTGCAGCAAATATTGTAAGTGTAAGTATGCGAGTACATGTATACTGCTGTTGATAGAATACTCTCTACACCTTTCCAATTAACTTATTTTTTCGCTATCCCCCATAGTTTTTTATATGGGGAGGGGGTCGGTAATTCCCAAATTTCGCCTCTTTATTGTTGCAGACACTTTCATACAATGACGTATTGTCGTTTTACTATAGCTAGACACATATTCCACTGCACTAGTTTTATTCTTTCAAGAATTACTTCAAGGTAAACGGACTTTTCCATGCATACTGAATGTGAAGGAAAGTAGTAAAGTGGCAAAAAAAAATTGGCACAATTGAAATGCGGAAAAAAATATTTTTAAGCATAAAATTAATGTAAAAACGCAGAACTTAAATGAAACTGGTGAAAAGTATTTATTATAGTGAAAAAATTCTTGAAGGAAAAAAGATTTTTATTAAAAACTGATTTATCAAATAAGTGTCTTTCTAGCACGTCTATTTATAAGAAGAAGATAACTAAAGAAAATTTCCTTTCTTAAAATAAAATGTACGAGAAAACATAAAATGCATTTCTACCAAAAAAAAAAAAAAAAATTAAAAAAATTAAAGGGAAAAAAAATCCCTAAAAATTTCATATTTCTTGTTAGCTTGAATAGTTGCTTGTCATTAGTAACGGTATATTAATTTCCTCTCAAATTCACACAGCTGAAATTCATACCGAAATACACAGTGACTAAACTAACACACTATTATTCGAGCAAAATATTCCTTTCATCCTTTCTATAAGAAGAAGATAACTAAAGAAAACTTTCTTTCTTAAAATAAAATGTACGAGAAAACATAAAATTCATTTCTACCAAAGAAAAAAAAATAAGTAAATAAATGAATTTAAAAAGAAAACTAAAAATTTTATATTTATTTGATATTTCTTTTTAGCCTGAACAGTTTTTTTTCATGAATATTGGTATACTGATTTCCTTTCATACTCACAAAGTTAAAATTCAGACCGAAACACATAACAGTGACTAAAATAACACACGATTATTTGAGCAAAATATTCCTTCCATCCTCTAAGAAGAAGATAACTAAAAAAACTTTCTTTCTTAAAATAAAATGTACGAGAAAACATAAAATTCATTTCTACCAAAGAAAAAAAAATAAGTAAATAAATGAATTAAAAAACCCTAAAAAATTGATATTTATTTGATATTTCTTGTTAGCTTGAACAATTGCTTATCATTAGTACTGGTATATTGATTTCCTCTCATATTTACACAGTTAAAATTCAGACCAAAATACATAACAGTGGACTAAACTAACACACTATTATTCGAGCAAAATATTCCTTTCATCCTTTCTATAAGAAGAAGATAACTAAAGAAAACTTTCTTTCTTAAAATAAAATGTACGAGAAAACATAAAATTCATATCTACCAAAGAAAAAAAAGTAAGTAAATAAATAAATAAAAAAAAGAAAAAAAAAAAAAACTAAAAATTTTATATTTATTTGATATTTCTTTTTAGCCTGAACAGTTTCTTTTCATGAATATTGGTATACTGATTTCCTTTCATATTCACAAAGTTAAAATTCAGACCGAAACACATAACAGTGACTAAAATAACACACTATTTTTCGAGCAAAATATTCCTTCCATTCTCTAAGAAGAAGATAACTAAAGAAAACTTTCTTTCTTGAAATAAAATGTACGAGAAAACATAAAATTCATTTCTACCAAAGAAAAAAAAAATAAGTAAATAAATGAATTAAAAAAAAACCTAAAAAAAATGATATTTATTTGATATTTCTTGTTAGCTTGAACAAAAGCTTGTCATTAGTATTGGTATATTGATTTCCTCTCATATTCACACAGTTAAAATTCAGACCAAAATACATAGCAGTGGACAAAACTAACACACTATTATTCGAGCAAAATATTCCTTCCATCCTTTCTATACACTACCATTCTTATTACAATTTCCAAACTTCAGATACCAAAATTATTACAATAAATAACTGGAAAACACTTTGAATATTTAAAATTACTATATTCAAGATTCTGACACGCTCCTTCACATTCTAATTAAAAATTATTTAACATTGTTTTCGATAACACCTGTTTGAATAATTTATTTTAAAAGCTCTTCTCATTAATGTCACTTGTCGCAAAAGCAATCGATTTTAATCTGGCAGCAAAGTATCAATATCATAATTGTTTGAGGACGTTTATGTTCACTTGCATAAAGAGATAATCATATCAGATTTCATTATTAAATTATTCGTTAAAATATTTATTATGTTATGGGGAAAAAACATATATTCTTCATTGAGGCAGCAAATTCAATGAAAATTCAACGAAAACAGCAAATTTAGTGACTTTAATTTCGCGGGAATTTAATAATAAATTGAAAGAAAGTATCTTTCTCTCTTTATATATAGTATCTGGTAGACCGAGCCGCGCTCGGTAGTTCCTCAACATTTTTTTTTTTTTTAAATTAACCTGTTTTTTTATGTATGATATTTTGTAATCGATTTTTAAACCATTAACTGATAAGCTAAAAGTATATAAATTATGTACAAAGATGTGTTTCCAATAACAATACAACATTTTAATATTTTTACAATTTAATGAGAAATAAATTAATACATTAATTTTAAGGCATTGAAAGCAGACTTTGTAAAATAACTGGTATATTTACGTGCAAGCACTGGGCGAACATCTCCAAACTATTTGGTTCGCTTCGGGCTAGGCAAAAAGTCGTCCTCGCTGTCATTATTCTTGCATGGACCCTCAGATACGGGCCAATGGGAACAGACAGGAACAGGAGATCTCGAGCGGACGATTGCAGTACGAGACTCACACGCAACAGTACACTTAGAATTACTCGCTTGGTGTACCGCCACCGCTTCCCACCTCCACCTTTTATGAAACAGTGATGTATAATGCAGGCATTTTGAAATAGTGTAACATCACTGATTTTTTGATTGCGAGATCAGTTAGTTCTGCATGTTAGAACATCAGTGGGGGTTATGTATGCAAGATCACTAGTTGATTATGCTAAATTCCAGTTATGACTATGCGAGGTCCAATTTTTTGGTGTTTTCAGATTTGTCATCAGCAGGCTGAGTATTGGTTCTGTGTACAATGCAGGCATTTATAATGAATTTTTAATGAATTTTAACAATTTTTAATTAGTCAGAACCAATATTTAAATTTAATTCTAAATTTAAAATGTGATTTATTAAGAAATCACAATTTTTTTTAATTTATTGCGTAATTTAAAAAAAATAATCTTTTGTTTCAGACAAAGACATTCTACTAAAGTAATCGGACAGGTAGTCTTCTGTAGTTTCACATATTGATCCAAACTCGACAAATACATGATCGTGTTTGATCAACATTGAATAGAATTCGCTTGAATAGCAAGCCTTATCAAAACTGCATCAGGATACCATGCATGGCAATCGTAAATATCAAGCATTTCTTTGAATATTACGAAGCCACTAATATAACAGGTGCCGTTTTCTGTATAATCGAAATTGTACAGCAAGTACGCGTGCTTTGCACGATCAAAAACAGGCTCTGAGGGGTCGGTATTTGAGTTGAAAACCCAGCGTGAACACAACATCATGCTACTTCCAAATCACAAAACTCGATTGAATTTAGCTGCTTTGGATGTAGCATTATATACAGGGTGTTATCAACACACTCAGTCTAACATTACACAGGCGCTTAGCAGTTTTTATGCAAGCGAATCAAACATACTATCAGCACAGGTTACATTAATTTTAAGGCATTTTCCAATTCGGTAGTCACGGCTGATAAATCATCCAATATTCTCCTTAACTCGTGGAATTGTATGGGAGTTGAAACAACAATAGATTTAATTATATGACAATAAATGCTCTCCGAAATAGGCAAAAGCGCTGTGATACGGCAACAGTGAAATATTTTAAAGAGTAAAAGGTACAGAATTTATTAAAAATATGCCCCGTAGGATTAACTTAAGAGAGCGGATTTTTTCGCGTGCATGAAGTAGTCCCTAAAATAACGAAATAAGAAATAAACCAGTAAAACATCAATAAAGGTAAGATACGCGTCGAATTGAAAATCAATGACATAACAAACACGTGTAACACATCTGACGTCAAATGAATGTGACGCCACGGTTATGTAATTGGCGTGTAAAATCGACGATAATATTGTAAATTTGGCGACAGTTTTTTTTTTTCTTTTTTTTCTTTTTTTCTTTTTTTTTTTTTTTTATGGAAAGTAGTCGACGGGATAATGAAAAAGTATCCTATTTTTACTGAGATTCCACAATAATCATAAAATAGTGAAAGTTTACTCTACGCGAAGGATATATTTATATCTACGGCTTGAAGCAAGGTCGAAAATGAAAAGTCAGTGAAAATGGTGTCATAGTGGTGCAAAAGTGATGACATATTTAAGTTTTAAATATAAAATGCTTGTTTTCTTTTAAATATATAATGTCATTTAAACACAAAAATACACTTTAAATAATGTCCTTATTACAGGAGGTAAGGCGGTTGGGGATAGAACTTAGTTTTTGAATTCAGAAGCGTTCATTGGAGTACGTGAAAAACAGATTTAAGTGAAAATAAAAACCTTTCTATATAGCAAGATATTTGGATTATTATTTATAAAAATAAACGTTTTTACAAGAGTGCGGTAATCTCGGACATATCCTGAGTAATATTCTCAATGTTTTATAAAGATTTGAATGAATCTTCTTCAACAATTGTTGTCCAAGTCAATTATTGGCGTCAAAAATTAGCTTTTTCAAGAACTGAAAATATTGATTCCGATGCCTTAAAATTAATGTATTAATTTATTTGTCATTAAATTGTAAAAATGTTAACCAATTTGTGCCTGAATTTTTGTTTTCTCAAATTTTTTGGTAAAATCACTTTAAAATGTTGCAAAATGAACTGGAAAAATACTAAAAAAAATTAAGCTTAACTTTTTTTGTATTTATTTGATAAAATGTAAAAGAACTAAATATGAGTATTTCTAGTAGAATAATATGCATAATTATATGTTTTGCCTATATTTATATTTAAAATGTTTTTAAATTGTATATTATGTACTATAATTAGTATTTTAATGAACTACAAAAAAAAAATATTTATTTCTTTGCAGAGACTTAATAACGTTATAACTATTATTAATAATAAAATAAGAATAATTGTATTGCAGACTTAATAACAATTTATTTCATAAATATCTTCGAAAGGAGATTGCATAAATAACCGTCTCCTAAATTTCTAACAAAAATATGTGCCCATTTGTGCCTAGAACCCTATATTTTGTACATTACAAAAATGCATAAAAAATAGGCTTGAACATTTAATTTCGCAATTTAAAAAATACCTATTTCAAAAAAGTCCACAAGTTAAGATTATAACTTGCGATTTTGGGTCCATGATAGAAAAAATACAAATAAACTTACTTTTTACATTTCGCCCTCTTGAAAAATTAAAAATCTATAAACACTGAAAAAAGCCTTAATTTAAGCAAATAAATATCCACCTTGTGCTGTCATCTCTCGGTTATAGATAAAGACATTTATAAATAATGATTTCATGAAATTTTCATGTTATACAGAAGAAGAAAATTATACAAATGCATTAAAATTTGAGACGTCCCAAAAATGGGACGCTAGGCATAAATGGGTTAAAATGTTGTATTGTCATTGGAAACACACCTTTGTACATAATTTATATAATTCTAGCTTATCAGTTAGTGGTTTAAAAATCGATTACAAAATTCAATACATAAAAAACAGGTTAATTTTAAAAAAATGTTCTGAAAATATTAGGTAAATTTGGCTTGAAAATTGTTGTTAATTTTGCAGCAAAGTGTATCACCATTGCATAAATCTACGAATATCGCAATGTTTGTAACAATATAGTAGTGGTTTTAAAAATTACAAAAGTATAAGCACAATTATACCTATCATAAAATATTAGCATATTTACAGAATGTTACTGAAAATACTTAAGTTTACAAACTCAACACTTGGTAAAATCAATTAATTTTATTTTTTCTTGCCAGTTAAACCAGATTTTACCATACTTTTGACTTTCATATAGGCCGTTATCTAGTGCTCCATTTAGTACAGAAGAAGAATCCAAGTCGTTAGTTACGCCTTCTAGATAATTTTGATTGTGTTTATGATGAATGAATTAATATTGGAAAGAATTCCGATTACGAAAGATTGAAAATGTAAAAAAAAAAAAAAAAAAAAAAAAAAAAAAAATTGCTTAAAACTACCAATTTTTTTCTCATGTCGAGACTTCGGTAGATAGTTTTCTCATAATCAAATTAATCATAATTCATAAAAATCGCCGTAATTTTTTTCGATTGATACCCCTCTTTCTGAGTAATGAGCTTGTTTTAACTACAGAAAACCAGTTTAGTGACCTAGCTAGATTGTTTTCTTGATCTCGAATCAGTATAGGCGTCAAATTTTGTGAAAATTGTTAGAGCCGTTTTTGATATATAGCAGAATTTTCGGTGCTGAGTTTGTTTTAATAGGTTAAAACAAACCTTCGCGAAATTTAAACCTAGCTAGATTGGTTTTTCGTGCTCGAATTAGTATAGACAATAAGTTTCGTGAAAATCGTTTGACCATTTTATTATTTATAGCAAGCAGCATTTTCAGCACTGAGTTTGTTTTACCCTGTAAAAGCGAATTTTCTTGTATTCGGGACCTAACTAGATCTTTTTCTCGTGCGCAATTTAGTATAGGAGACAAGTCTCCTGAAAATCTTCCTAGTCGTTTACGATATCATTCATAAACAGGAAAATTGCTTGCTCGTTTAATATATATGATGTGTGTGTAGTGTTGTTAGTGGGGTACTATTTTTAAGTTCAGATTTCTCGATTGCCACCACTTTTTGGAAATGTTAAAATTCTCAAGAAATCTGAATTTAAAAAAAAAGTAGCTTGCTGGCAACATTATATGTGTGTGTGTGCTGCATGTGCGTGTATGTGTGTGTGTGTGCTTTTTATGTTGAGATCAATTCGATTGTCGAAATTATTATTATTATCATTTTATTATACGGAAAGTGGAATAATTAAACTTCGCCAAAGATAATTATTCTAAGTTAAAGAACAGTTTGAAAAAATATATAAATATACCTAATAAAATGACATTGATGAGAAGAACTTTAAACATAAAATAATCACATACATGTTACCGAAAATGATATGAAATTAATTTTAGTTAGAAGGAAGGAATATGTCGCAATCTTGAATAAAACCATATTTAATTGTTTCAACTTTAATTTAATGCAATTGGAAAGAAACATGAGTAAACAACATCTTCAAAGTACATACGAAAATGCATGAAGGTATAAGCTTTTATTTTACTTACACCTGGGACAAAATGATAGGAACAATCATTTAATGGATTAATAATAAATATAATTATATTAATCCAGATATAAACCATATAAATTTACTTTATCAAACTAAATAGGCAATTCTTAAGATACACGTACATACATTTTAACGTCTGAATAAAAATATTACTTAAACTAAATATGAAACATTATACAGACTTGAATACCTTTAAAAAGCAATTAAATTTAAAATATATACATAAAAATATTTAATTTAACTCAAAATCCTACAAAGTATACGTTTCGCTATGTCATCGCATGGCCTCATCAATACCACACCAACCTCATCGGTACCTCATCAACCACAACAACAAAACAAAACATAGAACATGCACTGGACTAAGTTAAGGTTAAAGTTAAAGTTAAAGTGTTTGTTTTAGAAGCAAGACATATTCATTTAGGAATCGAACCTGATTCGTTCAAGCTATATGGATATAGCTTAGTGAGTCATCCCTCCATAAAAAGTCTGTAATATTAATATATGCAGTTATTTTTCAAAATTAACGAATCTGCGTTAATTTGTGCATGAAGATTTCAAAAAGTATGTTCCATCGCTCAATTTGAAAAATGCGAGAACAAAACACTGAATTGTAGATGTAAGGAAAAAGCTTGGCCTCTGTTTCATCATAATTTACATAATTTGAGTTGAAATTTTAATATTAACAAGTTAATCTGATTTGCATCCCCATATTGAAGAAGGATTCGCGATTGAGGATATTCAAATGGTAACAGATTGTCTGTAATGAAGATAATCAGGCAGGGTTCTCGCTGGCTTTTGGCCAACATTAGCGATTTGGCGAATAATAAATAAAAAAACAGTAGCCAAATGAAAAGAAATTTTAGCAAAATAGATTCTGCGTGAAACACTGAAAAATACATCTTTAACCCCTTATTGTATCCATTTTTGTCCAAATCTTCTAAAATAATCTAATTTTTTGTAATTGTTTATAAAATAGAAATTCGACTATCCACTACAGAACCTATTAAAAATCAGTACATTTTAAATGTCTCCTAAATATATGTCTTTTAACAGTCAAAATAAAAATTAAAAACAGCTATCTTTGATTTACCGTTGTGAAAATATACAATAAAAATTGCTATGAGATTTTGACTGTTAATCAATCGAAAAGAATTTGACCGGCCAACGATACTTTGCATACAACTAATAAATAGTATGGTAAATGACTAATTTCAATACCGCATTCCAGCAAATCTTTTCTCTATTTGGCGCTTGATGCGAGTAATTTTGTTTTTGCTTTTACTGTCGCGACGCCGCACAGTGTAAGATTTTGAAAATCTAGCGGGAAAAATGTCCAAAAATCAACTTGCAGTAATTTCACTTTTAGATATTTTAAATAACACCTAACACATTGGAGAAAAAAAAAGTATAAATTGGTAGCAGCCTAACTCCACAACAACACCATCGAAAATCGGCTCAAAAACCAAATTTTCTTTTAACCTTTTTAGAATGGCGATTCTGCAGTTGCAATTGCCATTGATATTTTTTAATTAAAAACATACTTATTTTGTAAATATTTTTTAATGATAGTATGGAATTTTTAGAACAATGTAGATACTTTGTATTTTACAGTTACAATAGTTATTTAGAAGTGTTATATTTAAAAAATATTTTTTTAAGTCAATATAAAAATTATTTGAAAATTTAATAGCATATGATAAAATTTAAAAAGTCCTTCCGGCCAGTGCCGGGAGGAAGAGGTAGCTTTCATAATCCTTATTTAAAAAAAGCCAACTTATATCATGCAAACACACGAAGCTCAATTTAGTGGAAACCGAATATAGGAGATTCAATACTAATTTTTATCAATATAATGAATGAGAATTTCTCGAAATTAGTCAGCTTTATCCAAGCTGCTTTTCTTTAAAGTAACTTATATTTGGCTGCCAAATTCGGCAATTTCTTAAAGTGCCTGTCATTTTAAGACAACATAGTGGATGAGGCTAAGCAGTGAACTTGGTCGAGACCTTAGTAATTGCTGTGCACATGCTCACTCACATCGGAATCGGTTAATATATAGGAGTGCTGTTGCATGCAAAAAATCAGATTTTTCAAAATGTCACCCACAATAGAAATTGAAACTGCTATATCTGAGCCATTTTTTAAGGTAAAGACAAACAAAAAATGCTCCTGAATCCTTATATCAAGATCAAATACTTAAGAAAGAAACCTTTTTCAATTTCTAATTTTTTTGCACCTCACTTTAAATATATATATATTTTTTAATTTAATGGCCGCCATTTTGAAACAAGATGGCTGATGAATCTGGCCAGCGAACTTGGTCGAGGTGTTGATGTATACTATCCACATGCCTTCTTACATCGAAATAGGCGAATACGTGTGTAATCGCGTGACAAATACAAGATCGTTTCAAAATGTTAGCCATGCTAGAAATTCAAAGTGCTATAAATCAACCATTTTTTAAGATATCAACAAAAGAACAAATTTTCAGAAACAAAAACTGCTCCAGAATCTTTGTATCAAGGCCAAACACATAAAAAAAATCTTTTTCATTTTCCAATTTTTTAATACCTCATTTTGAATTTTAAATTTAATTTTTTTAAATGGCAACCCTTTTGAAACAAGATGGCGAATGAAGCTGGCCAACGAACTCGGTCGAGACATTGGTATGTACTATGTACAGACCAAGTTACATCCAAATAGGTTCATAAATACGCCTGTTATCGCGTGACAAAAATCAGGTCGTTTTAAAATGTCAGCCACAAGAGAAATTCAAAATGCTATTACTCAGCCATTTTTTTTTAGATATAGACGAAAGAAAAACTGTTCCGGAATCTTTGTATTAAGGTCAAACACATACAAAAAAACTCTTTTTCATTTTCCAATTTTTTGGTATCTCATTTAAATTTTTTTATTTTTTAATTTTTTTAAATGGCCGCCATTTTGAAACAAGATGGCGGATGAAGCTGGCCAACGAACTCGGTCGAGATATTTGTATGTACTATGTACACACCAAGGTACATCCAAGTCGGTTCATAAATACGCCTGTTATTACGTGAGAAAAATCAGGACGTTTCAAAATGTCAGCCACGCTAGAAATTCAAAATGCTATAACTCAGTAACTTCTTAAGATATAGACGAAACAAAAACTGCTCCCGAATCTTTTTATCAAGGTCAAACACATAAGAAGAAAATATTTTTTCAATTTTCAATTTTTGTACCACATTTCAAATTTAAATTTTTCTTAAAAATTTAAATGGCCGCCATTTTTAAACAATATGGCGGGTGAAGCTGGCCAACGAATCCGGTCGAGACACTGGTATGTACTATGTATAAACGAAGTTACATCCAAATCGGTTCATAAATACATCTTTTATCACGTGACAAAATTCAGGACGTTTCAAAATGTCAGCCACGCTAGAAATTCAAAATGCTATAACTCAGCCATTTTGTAAGATATAGACGAAACAAAAACTGCTCCGAAATCTTTGTATAAAGGTCAAATACATAAGAAAAAATATTTTTCCATTTTCAATTTTTTGGTACAACATTTCAAATTTAAAATTTTTTAAAACATTTTAAATGGCCGCCATTTTGAAACAAAATGGCGGATGAAGCTGGCCAACGAACTCGGTCGAGAGATTGGTATGTACTATGTACACACCGAATTACATCCAAATCGGTTCATAAATACGCCTTTTATCGCGTGACAAAATTCAGGACGTTTCAAAATGTCAGCCACGCTAGAAATTCAAAATGCTATAACTCAGCCATTTTTTAAGATATAGACGAAACAAAAACTGCTCCGGAATCTTTGTATAAAGGTCAAATACATAAGAAAAAAATATTTTTCCATTTTTAATTTTTTGGTACCACATTTCAAGTTTAAAATTTTTTAAAAATTTTTAAATTGCCGCCATTTTGAAACAAAACGGCGGATGAAGCTGGCCAACGAACTCGGTTGAGACATTGGTATGTACTATGTACACACCGAATTACATCCAAATCGGTTCATAATTACGGGAGTTACAGTGTGACATAGGTCAGATATATATATATATATATATATATATATCAATTTTGAACGGAGGGTGGTTTCGGGGTCTGGGGGTCATGATCGATGAAAATATACCAAAATTTTTTGAAATCGCTTTCCTCCGAACGGCTGCAATAGGTAGCTTTTTTGTAAAGAAAGCTACCTAAAAGCTGCCAAAAATGTTGTACACACCGGTACATTGTAATATCTATATTGTTGTAATTATGTATGCATATAGATATAGAATAAATCAATTTCAGCTGCCACTATTTGCAACTCTTGAATATAAGTAATTTTTTAACTGGTTTGGAAGTGTAAATTTCGAAAAGAGAATTATATGAGATTTAAAAAAATATGTTACTAGGCACGAATCAGTCCCTGTTAATTCTAAAAATATCCTGATAGACTATTTATTACACAAATATAATCTTCAGCATTGCCCATCTGTTATGCTAGACCAGATTAACTGGCTGATCCATTCATTTATAATTGGCAGTAATCAAAGATGGAGAAACTGACATCGCTTAATGAACGTTTTTTGAAGTAAAATAAGAGGTGGTCAGATTCGAATATTAACAATAAATACATTTACAGGGCAGGAGTAATAATTACTACCAGAAAAAGGTTGGACAACCAAAGAAATTTTTTTAAGTGGACCGAAATCAAAAAACAAAAGGTGATTCGTTATTCCCGGAATACAAATGAATAACCACGCGCCACGTGTTTAAAACTGAGACAATCTGGAAAAAAAGGATGCTATGGATGTGTTAAAAATATATCCGAAAGCCCTTAAAGAGCAACGACATTATAAAAAAAATCGTTCAAAAAGCCGGATACTCGTCATATATAAAATGGCTGTAATGAAGAAAATCAAAATTTTATAATGAGCATATCCACAGCCGTCACCTACTTCTTACTCTAGATCCATAAAGTTTAAGTTCATCATGGAAACTGATCAGTCAATAACAGAAGAATTTGAAATTGTCAGAAACTGAATCTTTAACTGCTCTTGCACTAACTGTAGTAGAATTCAATGTTCAGACGTACGACATAGAGTACAAATTTTAAGACACATTGGTAGATAGCACAATGCGCAACATTCTATCTTCAAATAAAACAACTTAAAAATGTAATGTCTGTAACGGAAATTCAAGGTGGTCAATAACTTCAAAATGATTCGTTAATAGACGAATAATACTCACAAGTTTTCTTGGTGCTTATCAACACAACATGCACAATTAAGATTTATGAAATGCCTCTTACATATTGGTTATAGATTAGATGTAAAGAAATAGCAGTTCCGAAAACCTGAAGAAAAATGAAGTATCGCCAAAAGAAAAAAAATATATAATTGAAATATATAGACTTAAAAGAGAATTATTATTAAAAACTCCAAAACAAGGGCAAGATAATATTAATGTAGGAAATAGAAAAGGGAGATTTTTTAAGGATGCTGCAGTGGCCGCTAGCATCACAGATGTTGATAAGCTCTTCTTGAGCGATTTGATATAATTTTACATGACATGTGGATACAAGATAAATATATCTGCCTTTAAGCATTACAAATCATGACAATTAATGTTACTAAAATTATTTTTCACATTAAGAAAAAAAATATGAAAATTTAAGTATCAAAACAAAAGTTAATTACATAAGTTATTCACTGCAGACTTTTAAAAATGAATACATTGACGTTTGCTTTGATTTTTACGATTTTATCTTTTATAACTTTTATTTCCAAGTCCTTTCAAAATTCAATAAATAAAAGCAATTTTTTTTTTTTTTTTTTTTTTTTTTTGGACGCGAACAAATAATGACGAATTCATTGATTTATCTATTTCTTTGAGAGTTTCCTGACAGAATAAGAGAGAGGAATTTATTGACCGTCATTATTAATTTGTCATCAGAGTTAAATTCACTGGCTAAAAAGGGGAAAAGCGTTTTAAACACATAAAAGTTACCGGAATAAAAAAAAAATTCTAAACTTAGTTTAGAAGATTGATGAATAATGCGGTTTCCGGAATTACTTTGATAATAAACCTTCTTCAAGCGACCAGGAAAAAATGGAATTTGTTTCGTTTTCTTCAAAGAAATCGGTCGCTCATAGAGGGAGTTCAACTGAGATGGTCTCTGAATGGAGGTAAAATTAGTATTGAGCGTATGGGAATAAATTTCGTTCCACGAAAAAATGGTCGTTCAGGGAGGTGGTCGCTTAATAGAGGTGGTCGCACAGGGAGGTTTCACTGTATTTTTTCATAACACGTAACCGTTTTATCTCTAGTAAGATCAATTTTATTACTTTAATATCGATAATTTTCACAAATTGAATTTTGACCAGCTAGATTCGCAAAATCTTACACTGTGCGTCGTTGCATAGATAGTGATTAACTGACAATAGAGAAATAGCTATATGTTGAGTCAGTATCTCTATAAATAGAGCAATGTAAATGGCACAGTACGATTGAATATGATAAGCTAAATCAATCGTTCAGCAACGCGGTTTAGAGTCTCGATTGTATTGGCACATACACACACAAAAAGAGCAGAAATAGAGCACTCGCAATTTGGCGAGTTTGATTGTTCTTTTACTCGCCAAATGGATAATTTTATCGCTATTTAGCGCAATGGCGAGCGGCAGCGAGAACACTGTAATCAATTAGTCCACGAATTTTCACGTTATATCGCAATTGATTAAAAAAAATAGTGGGAGAGCAAATTTTAAAGAATTCTTGTTTCTTTTTAAATCACATTAAAAGGGGTTACTTTCACGCATTATATTCTGAAGTTTTGTGTTCATCATTTGAAAATAATCATCATCACGAGAACTTTTTGTAGATTATTATTGATACTCAGACTATATACATAATTTACATTTATACATCATATTTACAAAGAAATATTTGCTTAATACTTGAAATTCACTTACTCCTCTCTGGGAACCCAAGCTAATATTTTTATAATCAGGCACATATTTTCTTCCACTTTTGGAAGATCAAGAAAAACTATACAGCGTGCAAGCTGTTCGCCTTTACTACAAAACATCATACTTTTATACTTGAAAATCACTTGTACCTCTCTGGGAACCCACGTATACAATTAAAATTTCAACAACTATTTTCTTCGATTAAGAAACTATAATAAAAAAATAGCATGTTTTCATGCTCGAGAACAATAATTTCCTTTTTAAAATTAAAACAACATTTCTTCTATTTTTCGAAGACCAAGAGAAAATGCAGTCTACTTACTGCGTTCAAATTTTACACCTACCCTATATATATAAAATCCTAATGAAACGAATTTATGAAACGGCTGAAATGAAACGAATTTATGAAACGGCTGAAATGAAACGAATTTATGAAACGGCTGAAATGAAACAAATTTATGAAACGACTGTTTAAACAACTGATTATGTTTCACTGCGAGTTCTCCTAAAATATGGAATACTTTGCGATGAAAATAACACCAAAAATCCGTATTGATCCGCAGATCTCAAAACTGGTATTAGAATTTTTATATTCGAATTAGTTTTCGAAATATTAATTTTTTTCTAATTTTAAATAATTTTCTCTAAGGATGGCAACTGAAATTTTAATCAGAACAGATATTTTTTTCATGTTTTAGAAAAGGTTATTATTTTAAACTGATTTGGCGACCAGTTTGGCTTCCATTAAATGTATACTGAGAAATGTATCATATTAATTTTATTCATAATTCAATTTGTATTTCATTATCATTTTATTTAATACAAAACTTTCATTTAAAACTGAAATATTTAAAATAAATGTCTTTCACTTATTTTTTTTTTTAAACGAAACGAAAAGAAAAATATCAGGCACAGATGTCATATTCGCAACGGGGTACCTAATTGGCGCCAAAATGGCGTTATTTTGCCTGACATGATAAACCGGCTATTGTTGCTTATATTTATTAATAAATGTTTATTTGAATTTATTTTCTTTTTATTTACAAAAAATGTTCTAAATTGTTTTGTTCTATAGTTATTAGTTAAACTTTTTTTTATTCAATGTTATTTCATTTTAAAAATAATAGAAAATAATTTAAAAATACGTATGTAACTGGTATTCGAAAACGAGGTTTTCTCCAAATTGTCGTAAAAAAAATTACGCCAAACCAGGTGCGTATATGATAATGCAACAAATCATGACATTTAATTTCAATTTCAAAGCAATATGTTTTAATTGTGCTACTTCTCCCGTCGACCAATTTCGCCAAATTATATAAATTGCCAAACCATTCGTCAAATTACACAAACAGACATAATTTTTTATTTTAAATAATGAAAGAACAAATAAATTAGTATAATATTAATAAAAATACAAATAAAACGTCAAAATAAAAATCACTTGATGGCGTAAACACGTGTAACTTCTTTAAAGTCAAGTGAATGTGACATTTACGATCAACCATTTTTAATCTTATTTAATCTTATAGTTTGGCGACAGATTTTTGGTCGATGGTATAACCAAGTAGCACCGTTTTAATTTACCACTCGAAAAATAAAAAAATGCTATTGGTGAGATTTGCACCCGGCTAACATAAAAATACCAGAAATTCTTTGTGATCATGGCAACGTTTATGTAGTTTTATTCGAAAAAATAATTTCGATTCTTTAATCAAAATAGAAACCTTTCTTATGAAAAGCGAAGTGATCAGTCCATAATTATTTATGGCAGTTACATGACTTGGACTATTATAATATAAGTGAAATAAAGGCTATAGAATAATATTTGACGACTGATCACACCTGTGGCTGGCTTACATTAAAGTACCAAAATGGCCGCCTGAAATATAAAACGCGAAGGGATTCGCCCGGAACTGTTGATGATAGTCACATGACTTAGGCTATTATTATACAGATTGTTTTCAATTCTAAAAACAGCGCAAAGAATAATATTTCCTAAAGATTAAAAATTTATTTACATGTGACTATTATAAACAGAAAAAAAAACTTTAAAATTACTATTAAATGAGTGCGTGTTAAAAGCAGGAAAATATTGAAAATAACGTCTTGAAAATTGCATGTACACGTGAATATTAAAAGAGAAAGGAAACTTTAAAATAATGAATACATTAATATACGTTTAATCCTTTCAGGGACAAGGTACTTCTGTTCATAAAATCTTGAAATCAGTGAATGGCACCAGAATTTACAAACAAATTTCGAAATACAAAAATGCTTTTGTTCCCTTACTTAATAAAAGGAAAATTTTCATCCTAATATTCTGGTGCCAGTGTGGCACTTAAGAATTAAAATTAAGTGGTCCAAAAATGAACCACCGTCCTTGAAGAAGTTAAAGCAGTAACTTTTAGTAATTGTAGTATATTGTATTATGTCAATCGTTTTATAACGCTGTTAAAAAAATACCAGTAGGCAAAGACTCTGTTTACTTAATTCATTTTATTTCAGGTTCTTTTCAAATGTTTAACTGATCTTCTTTAACCAAACACGAAAACAACTATTGGATGTCTTAACAGCAACTGATTCTGCCTTAAATTTTTGCAATCAAAAGGAATTAAATGAAAACCCGTTTACAGGGAGATCGCTACAGGTTTTTTTCAGTATAATTTAATCTTCTCCTATCTTTTTAAAACCGATCAGATTAGCGTGCTTTTAGATTCTGCAGTGTCTGAACGGGGGGTGGCGAGCGTAGCTTGCAGGGGGATGAGCCCCCTAGTTACTACTATAAAAACTAAAGAACAAGAAAAATGTTTTTAATATCGATTCTCTGGAAGATCACGTGACCACTGGCGCCTTTTCAGTCTGGCTGAGAGAGGCCCGCTCAAGGGGTTTGTGAAATATTCCACAATCGGAAACTATTGTCAACCTGAAAATTTTGGCCATCAGGAAAAGCTCTCAAGTGAAAAAAGGGTCTTTTCCACCGCACAGATCGAATTTCGTCAGAGATGGAGCTATTGTCGCCACTGCGTTCCAGATCAAACAGACTGTTCCAGCTTTCGATAAACTGTCAAATCCATCTTCGTACCTTTCAGACACTCATCATTTGTTCACTATATACGTACTCAAATTGACGCTGAAGTTCAGGTATTCAAAAATCGTATGACTAAAAGTGCTTTTTGCTCGTGGCGAGCGTTTCAATTTTCGTAAACATTACCGCAACTTATTTCCAAGCACCTGCACTGTTGCCTTCTGTAACAATGGATTTTCTCTTTTCCTAATAGATCTAAGTGCTCGGCACGCATGCGTATTCTCGCGATAATTACGATTCGAGAATAGACGCACGATGAATTACAAACGGAACTTACTTTCTGGATTCGCCATATATTGACTTAACCATACCGTATTTTGGTTACTTCATGCGAATAGGTAAAAAGTGATCATCCCTACTAACTCTGCAAATCATCCTATAGAAACATGGTTGGTAGCAATTGATTAGTAACAATGCCTACTAATCAATGTTATTATTAAAGTTTGTTTATTCGGTCCTCCTCATGCAGAAATCATATTGAAAATTTTAAATACTAACGCCTAATTTTGTCATCTTCTTTGAGTTTATCACTAATTTTCTCCTTACGATGTCAAATGCCAAATAATTTGTCAAATAGTTTAGGAATTAAGTGTGTTTAAAGATTGGTACTCCGAATGATAAATTCATTTTTAATCGTTGTAAAACTGACTGCAGTACGGAGAGTGTGTTAAACATAAAAACCACTTAACGAACTGGAGCTGTAATTTTCGATTCGGATATTAGAGGCTTCTAGAAATCAATTTCTAATTTTAAAAAATTATAGATTATAATTCATATGTGTTTGCAAATTAATTTTGATATTACATGTACTTTGAAATCATTTTTCCGAAAAAATATCAATTATAAACTGCGGATTTTTTTAAATAGACATCTATCTTCAGAAGCTTCAAATATGCGAATTCTAAATTACAGCTCATTCCGTCAATTAGTTTTTGAGTTATGCTCAAAAAACTATCATCATTACAATCTGTTTTGAACTGAGTAAACAGGAAACTTAATATTAGTAGTTCCAATCTTCAAACTTGCATAATTCCTAAACTTGACCAAATGATTTTCAATTTGGTATCTGAAGTTAATATAATATAATTTACAATATAATTTACCAAGAAATGTAAATATGGTGCCAAAATTAGCATTGAAAGTTTTAAGGTTTGGTACAATTTATATGCATTTAGATGACCCTCTAAGCAAAAATTAAGTATAGCATTAATTAGCAGACATTATTACTAATTGATTGTTACCAGTCATATTTTTATACAACAATGTGTGGCAGTGTTAGTTGGGGGGTAATCTCTGTTTGTTTGTTTGTTTGTTTGTTAGGGTTTCGTTCATCTCACGAAACCCTATTCGTCTCGCTCCTCTGTCTGTCTGTCTGTCCGTCTGTCTGTCTGTTTGTCCGTCCGTCACAGAGCCCGTTCTCAGAAACTATACATGTTGGAGACATGAAATTTTGGGTACTTATAGCTGAACACCTCACAACATACGACAAATCATAAAATTTTGAAAAAGTCGTACATTTAACCCTTTGGGCTCCCGCAAATGTATTTTAAACAATTCTTTCTAAGTGAACCCTAATTAGGTTGGAGGAGTGAAATTTTGCATACTTATAGCTGAATACCACACATCAAACGACAAACCATAAAATTTTGAAAAAGTCGTACATTTAACCCTTTGGGCTCCCACATGTGTAATTTAAACAATTCTTTCTAAGTGAACCCTAATTAGGTTGGAGGAGTGAAATTTTGCATACTTATAGCTGAATACCACACATCAAACGACAAACCATAAAATTTTGAAAATGTCGTACATTTAACCCTTCGGGCTCCCACATGCGTATTTTAAACAATTATTTCTAAATGAGCTCCTAATTAGTTTGGAGACGTGAAATTTTGCATACTTATAGCTGAACATCTCACATAAAACGACAAATCATAAAATTTTGAAAATGTCGAACGTTTAACCCTTTGGGGTCCCACATGTGTATTTTAAACAATTCTTTCTAAGTGAGCCCCTAATTAGGTTGGAGGCGTGAAATTTTGCATACTTATAGCTGAACATCTCACATCCAACGACAAATCATAAAATTTTGAAAATGTCGTGCATTTAACCCTTTGGGGTCCCACACGTGTATTTTAAACAATTCTTTCTAAGTGAGCCCCTAATTATGTTGGAGACATGAAATTTTGGGTACTTATAGCGGAACACCTCACATCATATGACAAATGATAAAATTTTGAAAAAGTCGTACATTTAACCCTTTGGGCTCCCGCATGTGTATTTTAAATAATTCTTTCTAAGTGAGCCCCTAATTAGGTTGGAGGCGTGAAATTTTGCATACTTATAGCTCAACACCTCAGATCTCACGTCAAATAATAAATTTTGAAAAAGTTTTATGTTTAACCCTTTCAACTCCAGCTTGTGTATTTTAAGCCATTCTTTCTAACTGAGCCCCTAATTAAATTGGAGATTTGAAATTTTGCATACTTATTGCAGAACACCTGAGGCCAGGCGACAAATCATAAAATTTTGAAAAAGTCTTATGTTTAACCCTTTGAGCTACCGCATATGTATTTGAAGCAATTCTTTCTAAGAGAGCCCCTAATTAAGTTGGTGACATGAAATTTTGCAAACGTATAGCTTAATGCCTCTGACCATACGACAAATCATAAAATTTTCAAAAAGTCTTTTATTATTTACCCCTCTGGGCTCTAACTTGTGTATTTTAAGCAATTTTTCCAACCCCCGCCCTTTTAACCCGGGGAGAAATTTTCCAACTTTTGCCGACACCCCTTTGACCATTCTTTCATATTATGCACCATAGCCTTACATATTTTAGTTCCATTTTTTTCCGCCAGGTGCGCCTACTTATCTCGGGTGCTATGGGCCCAATCCCCTCGACTAATATATCAACGGATAGTATGTAAAACGGATTTTCGTTCGGGTACAGGTTTGTTTAGAATCAAGTGCGCCCCCTGGTTGTGAAATGTGGAACTAACAGATTTTTCAAAAGGATAAAGTGTTTTGAAAGGAATGTTAAACGAAACCCTCTGTGCGATCTGTGATCACACTTACCCACTTGTTTTTTTTTTTCAGGATTGTACATTTATTTGCTACGCAAAATGTTAAAACTTCCTAAAAATCTAAAAAAAACATTTTTGCAAAATCGTGCGCACAAGCTAAAAAATAAATGTTTTGAACCAAATAACTTTTTTTAATGATTATTTGTCATTCCGTAATTTTTTATAGCTGAATTTCTTTTTTTACCGTGACTTTTGATCTAAAAGCAAAATTTTGAAAGCGGTTTTGTTTAAAATATAACAAGTTAACTAATATTTCATATGAGTGAATTAAATATTTTTAGATCGATTGGTTGATTTAAAGTTGCTTCACATCTTAAACAACAATAAATCATTACCATAATGATATCATTTTCATTTTTACAGATTAAATGAGATAGAAATTTATAATTTTCAGTGCTATACATTTAGTAAATCAAAATGTTTGCGATGTTTTCTGCAAATTTGTCATAATAATAATAATCCATTTTGTAAATATGTCAGAGCTTTATAATCCGAAGTTATTATAATAAAGCACAGTAGAAATATGCTGTATGGTTAAAATTTCTACTTTGAAGATATTTGACACGTGGTTTAATTCTAATTAAAATTAACGTGTTAAAAAAATATTTTAAATTATCTTGTCATTAACGTCATCTGTAAGAAAAACAATCGATTTTAATCTGGCAGTGAACTACCACTTTCATAGGGATGCTTGTATTGTTTTACATAAAGGGATAATAAGATCCGATGTCATTATTTAAGTATCTGTTAATGCCTTTATAATGTGCTATGTTAGGAAAGGCTCAGAGAACAAATTCTTTCAAAATTCAAGGACAAAAATTTAGTGCAAAAATATAGAATAAAACAGATGAAATGAGAGTATAGTTTTTTTTTAATATATCAGACAGTTTTATTTAAAATGACAAAATTTGAGAACATATACCACGTTTTATTCTAAAATTTGTCATTCAAGGGGGGGGGGGGGAGGGGAGTCCCTTTAGATGCCTCAAAATCAGTCGAATCATTTTGAAACTCTAACAAAACTTTATTACATCTTTGTAAAGTACAAAAAAAAAAAATCCTTTTTACAAAATGGCGGTTTAGCAAAATTTTTCTTCGGGCATCTCAGGCGCGAGGCCCAAAAGTGCTACACTCGTCACTCTTTTTCTATTGATCTGAAAAAAAAAATATATATATATATATATACATTCTTTTTCTAACATATGCACGGGCAGGATAAACGTATAAAACGATAAAAAAGTATAAAGTAAAAAATTAAGTCTGTTTTTCATATAATGTTCGGATTTTGTACTATTTTTTCGACATTTTTCATCCCTAAAACATTGCTTATTTATACGAAATCGTTTAAACTTTAGGTACATCCTTCCGGTAATGATATAAAGAAAAGCCTCACCAAAAATCAGCCAAATCGACCGATAATTCTGTGAGTTACAGCACGAGCAGTTTTGAAAACATAGTTTCGGAATAATCGCATTTGAAGTTTCAGTACGATAAAATTACTGGTTTTAGTGACTTACCGATCAATCAGCGATCCCAGGTGCATAGACCTTCGGATTTCTCAAACAGCTGGTCCCCTTCGAGTTGCTGCTGTTTTCGGGCTGTACGAGCTGCTTTTGTCTGAAAAAGGCTCCTCCTGTTCTGTCTCGTTACTCGCTGAAACGCGCCACATTGGCGTTTGGCATAGGTGCCAACAACAATATTTAAATTATCCATAATTCTAAGAACGGAAGTGTAGCCTTCATTAAATATCCTAGCAGCGATGTATGCTGAAATTTGAACAATTTTTAGTCCAGAATGCACGTGTTTTGGAGATAACCGCCAAACTGTTGGGTTAAAACTTTCGTTAGCGTTCTGGGTATGGCCACCCAAGCATCTTTCGAGTAAGTCATCTCTAGATAAATCTTGGTAGATTGGTAGGACATGCTCTTGAAGTTCTTGAGGCTTAGCACAACATGCGGTCTCTGGCGCGCTCGACTAAAAGTGGGATAACTCTGTTAATAATGAATATTTTGATTTTTTCCTCTTGCCAATATATTCTCGAGATATTATATTTTCGAAATATGAAAAAAAAAACGATTTTTTGAAATTTCTAATGGGACTTTACTCCTTAAACATTGTATTATTCTTTTCTTTATTTTTTTTAATCTAAAAAAAATAAATAAAATACACGTTCCCTCCCAATATACTGAAGTACAACGATCCTTGTCTGTTATACAAAAGTTGTTCATTGTACTCTCGCATTGTCAACAATAAACTATGTTGTGGACCAGTAGCTGCTCGGAAAAGCCAGAGATTCAACAAAAGATTCAACGAAATCATCCTTATATTATTGTGAGCTGAAATTATACACATACACTTCCCACAGCCTATTAGCAGAACAACAGCAAATCGAAACTAAAAATATACTGGTGCTGTCTGCTTTAAACATTTGCTTTCAACTAAATAACACTACCAGTTTTTAAGGGAAAATGGGACAACTCTCTATCTTTATACTGAAACTTTCACTTTAAATAATTCATCAACACTTCTTACCTGATCATAACGAAAGTTCAACAGAGACGAGAAAATTGTACTTACGTGAGTTGGCGGCATTGTTCTTCAATAAGAAATAATTAACACTCACAAATAATCACGCAAATTTCACACACACTACTATTTGTATTAACTACGAAAAAAAACGATTATAGTGTAAAGGGGACTTACACACAAAACTTCGCCCCATATACATTTTTACCTTCATATTTTCAACTTTCTACAATTTTACAGAACAGAATCTTACTGCAAAAACCATCTGAGCCGGCAATATACCGGTACATTCATATATATGCTTCATGGGCTTGTTATGCCATCTACCGGCTAGAATCAAAATATATATATACATTAGATAATCACATAATTAATTAATATCAAGAAATAATCGAACAGAATATTAATCATTATTAAATTTACACTGAAAACAAAAATAGGAAACCTTAATAATACAAATTACATACGTATTCAAAAGATATTTAAAAGATATAAGAAATATATAAGAAAAAAGAAATAGAAATCAAAATTGAAAGAACTACAAGGGCAGTTTTGGTGCTGCCCTCTTCAGGCAATATTTACAAATAAGAAAGAAAACACAGTCACACATTTCACAACACACCCAAACACATTAATCTTGGATACTATAAAATAAAAGTCCAGTTGTACCTAGAGTTGCAAAAAAACCGCAGATTTTAAGAGACGGGAACAAACCAGGGAATTTTGGGGAATAAACCCGGAATTATGAGGAATACAATAGAACCTCGATCCATCATTTTTCAAGGGCTGCATGAAGATAAACGATGGATCTAGGAAAACGACGAATGCAGGTTAACGTCAAAACACGAAAAAACAATATTTAAATATTACTAATACATGCAATGTTTACAGTATACTAATAAATACTAATCTGTTATTTACCAAACTGTCAAAGAAATAAGTTGTAGAAAAATTATTCTTATTTTAAAAAATCAGTAATTTTACGTTGGGTTTTTCATTCATTTTTTGAATTAAACAACAAATTTTCAATATGTACAACATTTTTCAATATGTACAACATTTTTCAGGTCATTTTCTGTAATGTCCTGCTCATATATAAAAGTTAAAGTTTTAAACGCCGTAATTGAGTCAGACAGACTTGGCAACGGTGTTTGGCTCAGCTTCATTGGCATGAACATTATCCTCACCTTCTTCGGCATTATTTTCATTTTTTGCATAATCACACATTTCTTCTATGCTTAAGGCTGTTCTTATCTGCTGTGCTCAACAGGCGCAAAACGTTTTGACACATTTACAAATTCACTTTTTAACAGAAAGATATAAAATTGAAAAGCCTGGCCATGAAAGCGATTTGGAATTGAACTGTTTTTTCCATTTTTTGATCCATCAATTACTTATTGAGTTATAATCGTTTTTGATAACGTGACAACACCCTTTTCGCTCGCTCTCGAGGGCTTATTCTCCGTTCGCGCGGAAACTCGGTTCAAAATGTCCACTTTGACACTATTTTCTGAAATATCTATTGCGTTTTCAAAAAAATGGAAAAAACAGCTCGGTGACATAGTTTCTGAATAACAACACCCGCTAGTTTCATGGATTTCCGAACAAAAATAAATTAAAACTTATGTCAGAAAGTTGCCCTTTTGGAATTGAGAACAAACACCCTTAATACACCACATGTCGCAACATCTTGATCAACGGAAATATAATCGCTACATTTCACACCAGATAGATCCTCTACTACACGCAACCACTCTTCATCTGCATTGTTGTCACCGTCATCATTATTTTCTTTCCCTTCTGTTGAGCATTCTTCATTAATTTTTCGCTCAAAACCGTATTTCACGAAACAATTCTGAATGGATGAAGAGGTTTCTTCATGCCATGGTGGAAGTACAAAATGAATAGCCTGCAGAAGGTCTATTTTTGGAGCAAGTTCTTTCGCTTGCTCCATGAAACATAAATATCTTTTCGCTAGCATTTCCTTTTAAAATTGCTTAAAACTGTTGATTATCCCGCCATCAAAGAAGTTGTACGACATATGTACAACTCTAGCTGGGAAAAATTGATTTTTATATTTTTCAAAGACGACGTATCTGGTGAATGAGCTGAATAATTGTCAATAAATAGAATGCTTTTCTTTTTTCTGAGCACCGATTCATCTATCAAAGTCATGAAGAAAATTTGTAAAAATATCATTTTTCATCCATGTTTTGACATTCGAATGGTAGACTGCTGGTAGTTTCTTTACATTCTTGAAGCATCGAGGTCTAGCAGATTTAACAGTTTCGAGGGGCACTTGTTTATCAGAACCGTGCTTATTTATGCATAGTAGCACTGTAAGTCTTTCTTTGGAATGTTTACCACTAGGACTGGGCGATGTAGAAATTTCTTAAATAGATTTATCATCCATCTAACATCGCGATTTAGTGCTAAATCGCGATTTTACACCAATTTTACATTTTGGAATCTGGAAGCCTATTTTTTAATTTTTAGTAACAAAATACGGTCTTTATGTGACCCCCCCCCCTCCTGTATTATTTAGTATACTTAGCTTTTAATTTTTCAAATAATTTTGAAAAGAGGTATATTTTACACATAAAAAAACTTTGAATGTCCCAAAACACTAGTTTTTTTCCCCCATTTTAAAAATTAGTGACCTATTTTAATACATTTTATAAACTCATTCTTTAAGAAGTAATATAAAAGAAAATGATTTTTTTTTTGTCTGACTTGCTATGCCTGCTACAATCTAAATTCCTTAAGGGGGGGGGGGGGGACTTCCCCTAGCCCACCCAAATAGCACTTCATTGCTAACAACCTACACACACTTTTTTTTAGAGAAACAGATTTAAAAAGTTATTGAGGTGAAACAGAAGCATATTAAAATAATTCAATGATGAATTTAACTATTCATTTATCATAATGAGAAAAGTAAAATAAATAAATAAATAAATAAAGCCGGGGGGAAGATATGAGAAATAAGGTGCAATTTTACATCTTTTTAACTTTTAGATTATAATAAGATTTGTTTAACATAAATGCTGACATTTATATAGCAGATGGAGAAGGATTGAAAGTGTGAGCCTTGGAGCACATTACTGAGATTGCTGATTTTTTTCGCGGCCGTTGCCATCCTTTAAGATTAGTAATAAAATATAATCTTAAAATAATCTCTTTTTAATGATAACAAAATGTCAAAAAAGTAGAAAATCGCAGATCTGCAGAAAAATCTAATGAATGCCTCCTCCACCCCTCCCTCATTCTGCTGTAAAAATAAAGTTACTTGACTCATTACAGAACTTTATTAAAGTATTTTTAATTAATTACAAAATAATAATAAATTAAAACTAAAATATATCCATAATACCCAAACATATGAAAATTAATTTTTCATAAAAATAATGCATAAAAATATAAACTAAAAATGGATGAATTTGGATTTAAATAATGAATCAATTTCAGCAAGATACTCAATCCGCATGGCTAGCGTTGAAATCGGATGTCAAACCAGATGCATGGCTATTTTAAAATATTTTAACTAATTACAGAATAATAGAAAATAAAGAATATGTATTAAAATATTACCCAAACATGTGACAAATGAATGTTTTATTAACAGAATGCATAAAAATAAAAACTGAAATTCGATGAATTTGAATTTTAAATATGAAGGTTTATTCTTTTTTTTCCAGCCATAAATACTCAATCAATTTCAGGAAAAAATATTAGTAGTAAAAGAAAAATATTTCATGTGGATCACAGCCAAATAGGGATACCCAAAACAATACATGACTATACTTTCCAAATGTTACTTAGAAAATTTTACATAACCCAGAGAAAGCCCCATTCAGTTTTGATTAGCAGGCGAAACTGTAAGTTCTGTGTCAACCATCTTAAATTAAGTGCTTCCTCAATTACGTTATTGATCTGGCTACGCGGAGCCTTGAAGCATTTTCCATTTGTACTGAAAAAAGTTGCAAGTAATGAAACCTTTCAAACCTTAATAACATGGTGTTTTTCGAGAACAGTTAAAGATCGAGTGTCGACTTGAACTTAGTGATTCACTCACAACAGGCGTGATTTCGCATAGAGATATATTCTCTTGAAAGATGAGTCGCAATCCACTACACAAACTTGTTCTGGACAAATGTTTGTCTGAAGAAACACACACTTCAAATACGAGATATGCATATGGAAAAGTGACCTTTTTTTGGCGGTCAAGGAATCCCTATTTGAGGCAGCGTATGTAGGAAAGTCGAACACTACTGCATGTCTACAATTATGTTTCTGTGATAGCAAAGCGATTTACAGATATGGTCCTTGGATCGCATCTCTGGCCAGCTGCTCCAAACTTAATTTTTGTGGCTGATAATGCAGGACCATATACAGCACAATTTGTTAATATTTTCTTTTGGTAAAGAATATTCGGCGTATAGATCAGGCCGCAACACTCGTCGGATCTAAGTATTGTTTGGGATTCTCTAGCAAGTGTCACGCCATCAATTCCCTTACCCTTGCAGTACTTAAAACCCGTTATTTTAGTCTAAAAGAATTTGTTGTCACAAACTGCGATTAAGAACCTATTTTATAGCATGAGGGCTTGTTCTACGACCTGTATAGTTGTGAGGGGTGGCCCCGCTCCATATTAGTTGACCTGTTATTACGATATAATGCGTCTTGTTTTGCCTATTTTTGATCTACTGTGTATATTATAAAGGTTTTGTTTTCTTTTCCTGTTGTTATGCTCTTATATAATGCCTCACAGTATGAGGCATTTATGCAGTAAATTTCATACTCTTATAGTAATTTGTCTATACGTTTAAAAAATGTGCATTAACTTTTCGGGGGCACAGTACTTCTCTTTGTAAAATACTGAAATTATTCAATGACACCAGAATTTACAAACAAATTTATTCTAAAATAAGTAAAATCTTTTCTTTGAGTTCAAAGAGTCTTGAAAAAGACTCTTTGAAACACCATAACTGATCCATAACGACAGATAAACAAGTATTTCGGCTTCTGCGGAATCTAAAATGTGGGAGAAGTTAAATTAAAAAGCTAAAAAAAAAAACTTAGGTCCGGGGAGAAAAACAGGTCATATATATCCAGGGTATAGTGAGCAAATACCCCACAGCCAATGGGAAATGAGGTAGGCGGGTCCTAACCCCAAACATGATGTAAGTATCTTACAAAGTGAAAAATATTAAAATTTTAAAAAAGGATAGGGCACCCATTTACAATTAAATAATTACTGCAACAGGAAGGAAAAGGAAGTCTATGTAGCATTTAGGGATTATAATTCGTTGGTCTAAAAATGAACCACCGCCCTTCAAGGGGTTAAAGGCTAGTGTATTTATTTCTTTTTATTACTGTAATAACTCATGTTTTGTCTAGATAAAAGATCATTTTAATTGGGTATTTGTTTTCTAAAAAATAAAATAAAAATACTTCATCTTCTTCAGATATGTAAGTGCTATCGTAAGTGCGGTATAGAAAACATGCATATTTAACAGCTTTAAATCTTTCGATGTGATATTTTAAAGGTACAGTCGTGAAGAAAAAAAAAGTAAACACCCCTTACTAACTCTGCAAACAATTATCGTAGAAGAAAGTTACTGATACCACACGATTGGTAATAAAGTCTACTTTTAAATGGTGTATATAAAATTTGCTTAGGGGGCCATCTACACATTAAAACGAACCATAATTTTGTTTTTGTTTTTTCAATAGCAGTACACAATCCTGACAGCATAAATGAACTCTACACATTTCAATTAGCCTAAAAACAAATCTTTTCGTAGTTCGTACGATAAGTTTCCGAGAAATTAATTATTTTAAAACAAGCGTATTTTAGGGGCTGTATCCAAATATTAGTTCGGTATTTGATTGTTCACCGAGAGAGCCCCCTTCTTCATCAAGGCATCTTAAGCGCCACTCAAACAGTCATTCAAGACTGCTAGATTACAGGACAGCGTAAGAATTTTCAAAATATCTAGTCACTTCTATCATAGACGGCCCCTTAAACCATCATTTTGCCTTTTTTAAGCATAATTTGAAAACTATTTGGAAGAGAAATGTGAAATTTTAGATTTCCATAAAGCAGGATTTAATAAATCTAAATCCATCAAAAAAATTGCACGTTGCAATTCATAAGTTTTTCGAATATTAATTTCATAATTCATAATTCATATCATAAAATTATAAAAATTGCAAATTCAACGTATTTATGTTTGGGTATTTTATTATTATTGCTACACAAAAAATTAGCACATTAGGAGTATAATTTCAAGAGATATTAATGAAAATATGAAAATATATTTTAACATTAGAAGCACTAAATTTTGAATGTTTATAATTAAAAAAAAAATATCATTAAAATGACTTGAAATTTGGTGTCTAGGCATAGTTTGAAATGAAGAACTGAAATATCTTGCTAAAATTTGGTATTGCCATTGAAAAAAAAATGAAGTTTGGTTTCGTTTTAACATGTAGATGGCCCCCTAAGTAAATTTTATATACATCATTTAAAAATAGACTTTATTTACAATCGTTCGGTACCCGTAACTCTCTTCTACGATAATTTGTTGAGAAGTTAGTAGGGGTGTTTACTTTTTTTTCCACGACTGTACATATAACTCTTTAAAACAGAATACCACTCATTCAAAACATTAGAAGTTATCTACATTAGAAGTTATCTATATACACTTAACAATATGGATTTCAGTAGTTTCTTTTTCATAAAGATCTTATGCCAGTAAAATCATTAATCTAAATATCAAAAAGATCATTCACTTCCTTCGAAGCATACATGTTTATACAGAAATGTTGTCTCTTTTTCTTATTGCTGAAAAAGGGGATAAATTTGCTTAGCGATTATACATCTGTCGAGAACACATTCTTTATTCCAATGTTTCTTATGTCAATAACAGTGGAATAAAATCCTTTAATTTCCCTATAGACGTCTAGATCCAATCATATTTTGGTTTAGTATAAACAATGAATGCAAAAACGAAAGCGAAATCTCAAGTTCAATTTTCTAGAAACGCTATATGAATAAATTATTATATTCAGTCTATATCAATTATGAAACAGTTACATTAGATAGCTCTTCGGTTAACAATTTTTACAAAATATTGTAATAACATTGAAGAGATGTAATTTATTCTCTGTTGGGAATTTCAAAACAAACGATTTGATTTTATACGAACTGATTGTAGATCTTTGTAATTATGAAGGAGAACAACTAGAGAAACCACTTTTTTCACGTTTATAAAAAATGGATTTTTATACTTGAACTATTCTTTTTTTTTTTTTTTTACTTATGGAACTCATGGTTCAAGATTACGTATGGTTCAAGATTAAAAATGTTCATACTATTTTTGGTAAATTCTGGTTTTCTTTAAAAATATGTATTGCGTAATTATATAAACGTATAATTCAATAGGGAAACAACTGAAAGTAGATTAAAATATTGAGACATCACATTAATCATAATATTGCTTTAATTTGTTGTATATTTAGCGAATTTGACCGTAAGTTGTTACATGGATTTATTGTAGAGCTTTTTAATTATGAAAGAGAAAAAGTAAACTTAACATTTTTTACACCTATAAAAAAGGGCTTTTATGCTTTAATGGTTTGTTTCTATTACACATGAAACTAGTTCAAAATTAATAATTTTTCTGAATTCTGTTTTAAAAAGAATTGTATTGCATAACCAGATAAATCTGGAATTCAATAGGGAAATAAATAAAAGTAGTTGTAACATTGAGATATCGCAGTAATGTTTCTTTAACCCCTATTATATTAAGCAAATTTGTCGGTAACTTTTTATACAGACTGACTGTAGATTTTGTATACGGTAAGAGAGAGAGTAGAGAAACTGAAATTTTATTTTACCTTCAAAAAGAGCTTTTTATGCTTTAAGGGTACTTTTCTATTACTTTTAAAACTGGCTCCATGTTAGAAATTTTAATTCTGTGTAAATTTCAGTAGGCCATTTTCAGGTTCAGTACTAAAAAGTGCATAAAAAGCAATTATCAAAAGTTAAAAAATACAGTCATCACCTTTATTTTATAGTATCCGATTTTTTTTATTTTTTTTTTATTTGACAATTTATGATTCGCGAAAAATCCTGACATGATAGTTAAAAATTAAGGTAATTTTCGGATTCAGTGCTAAAAAATACATAAGAGTTAAAAAAACCATCGCAGTCTTGTGTTATCTAATCTAAAACTTGTTTTTAAACTTCTTGGCAGTAATCTATCCGAAATTTTCCATGTTATCCTGTAAAATAAGTATAAATGGTAACCACCGAAAATCATAATATTAGATTGTCATCGGATTTACGTCAGTACGTAAAATTTAATCTCGATCCGATATTTGAAAGTGAGTTAAAGTTCAAGTACAAATTTCTGACAGGTAAAACATACATACTATCGGTTATAAAAACTTATAAAAATAATATACTTTTTGTTAAAAGAAATCATGAAAAGAAACAGTCTCATATCCTTACAAAATAAAACATGTGTTAAACTACAATTATTTTAGTCAATCTGAAACTTAACAAAAGTTAACTGAATCGTAATAACAGTACATTTTTTTTCAAAGCGCAGATACACATGAAATGAGTTCTTCGAATACTTTAAACACTTAGTATATGACCCTCCAAAGCATGGCGGAACTCATCTGTGTTCAGATACAGAAAAGTGGTATAAGTCATGCATTTTCAAAGTTTCATAACTCGGTCAATTTTAGGGTTATATGAACGGGACTTTTTTTGTCTTACTTGTCAGTGTAATAAGAATATTTTACTAATTATAACTTATAGGACCGGGGGACCGTATAAAAATTTTAATTTCGTAATTTTTTAAGAATTGTTTTTATTGGCCAAAATCACTTTTAAAATATTTATTTACCTCATTTAAAACATTTTTGTAATTGGAACTATATGTCTATGACTAACGGTTTAGGAGTTAGCCATTGGACGCCATTGAGAGTGGACACCCTGTATAAAAAGCAATGTCCCGCTCTCTGACTCATCATCGCCCAGCCCAAACTACTGAACCTAGAATCATGAAAATTGGAGAAAACATACTTCTTATGACATAAATGAACACTAAGGAAGGATTTTTGAAAATTCCCCTCCTAAGGAGGTTAAAAGGGAGGGGGGGGGTCGAAAATTTTAGAGAATGTGGCTGTATCTTGGCAGCCGTTTTAGGTAGGAGTGTGAAATTCCTGAAAATAAATCTACTGAAAAAATAATTAAACACGTGTTTCAGCGATTTTAGAAATTCCGTCCCTAAGAGGGTTAAAGGGGTTCGAAACTTTTAGAACATTTGGCCATATCGTAGCAGCCGTTTTAGGTAGAATCGTGATTTTCCCGAAAATAAATCTACTAAAAAAATAATTGAACACATGTTTCAGCGATTTTAGAAATTCCCCCACCTAAGAGGGTTAAATGGGGGGGGGGTCGAAAATTTTAGAATATTTCGCTATATCTCGGCAATTTTCAAACTTTTTTAGAAACCCTCATGTGATATATCATCAGAAAATCCTCGGAACACTCTTTCATATTATGAAACCCCCAGGGATTCAATATGCTAACTCAGCTCCTATAATTAAACTACAGCGAGATTCGGCCTCACTTGAAGGCTTGACCGAAGGAGAAATTTCTTACAGACTTTACTAAGCAGCCACCCACACCCTCTTAACTCATTTTTTCATCACTAGAGGGCCTTTTAAAATTTTAATTTGTTCATTACTACTCCATACAATTTTCCGAAAATTGTGAAAAAAATTACATAACAAATCTCAACAATTAGCAGCTTCTCCTCCATTTTCACACAGTGAGTGGGTACGTATTTCCGACAACATCGAGTTAAAGATATAAAATGTTACAAATTTAAGGTTCATTTCAGAATATTATTAGGGGCCTAACAACGCCGCCGGGCGGGTCAGCTAGTATTTAATAAACACGATAATTAATTAATAATTGTGTATATTTATGTATCAATTAATTACTAACAAAATTTTTTTGGCCATTTTCGTTTCCGTTTTTGTTTTCTGTCGAAAATAAGAAGATTACCGAAATTCTGTTTCGACCATAAAAACCTGTTTTGGCCTATCCTTAATTATAATGAAATGATTATCCTGTGAATGAACACTTTTGTCGTCGTGTATCCCTGTTTCGTATTCATGTGTTCATTTGTAACTGCTGTGTGTGCGATTAAACGTTTTAATGCCAAGAATGAATAAACACATACTTTTATCCTTGCAACAGAAGCGTCGCCATGTGGGGTTATGGGGGTGAACACCCTCCTCCTCCCCCCCCCCCCTCCTCCAATATTTGTGAACTTGGGAAATTTGGGCTTAGAGTTGGAAAATTGTAGATTTTTGGAAAGACTTTTTCTTTAAAAAAAATTACATTAAAACAAATATGAATTTATTATTTTTTTGTGGCTTCTTTTCTGAATGTTGTAACAGTTAACACAGTTAACAGTTAACACTTGTGAATTAAAAGAAATACAAAAAGAAAGCAGCAAGACTCAACCTGTCACTGTGTTTCTCTATTCTATGAAAATATCATTTATTCACCAGACTTTAATTTATCTACTCCTGTCCATCAACAGCTGACACAAATCCATATTGTACCATCATAGGAAGTTCAGGAGAGCCTTGTGAGCGAACACAAGCTTTTTTTGTAGTAACACAGCGTCAGATAAAACATTAAATTTACAATTGTAATTTACGCGGGTTTTTGAAGAACTTAAATTTAAAAGTCCTTGCCTGTAGAACTCTGTTCTAAGCGTGGGCTTCTTTGGTTAAGTACAAACCATACTTTAAATTGATTATTTTAAAGTGAGATGTCCACCAGAGTTTTCCTACTCGGTGCAACCTGCCGTATAGATTGGTACTTATGCTTTTGAAAAGTTACAAAAATGAACCCTCTCAAACGTGTTCGAATTAAAAATCCCTGAGAGGCCCCATGAGCAATCCATGTATTTGGAAACGGATTTCTTTATTGTTTACTGTTACGTAGGGGAATATGGAGTGCTTCGAGATTTTTAATATTCAGGTTGTCTGAAATACTGTCAGAATTTATCTCTTGGTTTAAGTTATATCTTTTATATTGTCAAATGGAGAGTTTGGAGGAGAATTTATTTAAAGTCAAAGTAGTGTGTTAAAGATTTTATGAGATGCAGATTGCATCGGCTTTCTGAGTTCGGGGAATATTTAGGTTAACTCTTAAATTTATTGACAATGTGTTTTAGAGTAAAGGCAGGCAAGACTTTACAATATCTTTTATTTCCTTCAAAACTTTGTTCCTTTCTCAAAAATTTCAAAATAACGTCAGTGATTCTCATTAAGAATCACTGACATTATTTTCATATGAAGAGCGATTATGATTCGTACACAATAGAACAGGGTTCGTACTCCTCAAGGACTTTCAAGCACCTTTTACCAGAATCTTTGTAAAGTAATAGTTACCTTATTTAACCTTTAACTGATGTTACCGGTCTCTCAGACAGCGACTTTTTTTCAATTTTTATAGTTTAACTTGCAATTTTCAGTTTAACTACAAACACTACCGAAATTTTGTTCCGTTTGGGACTTTAGTACTATCACCAGAGACTTTTGAATTGGTGGATTTTAATTATAACAGTCTTGTGCAAAAGGTTTAGTACAAAAACACCATCCTATGAGTTAATCGTGCCTTTTATTCATCGTTCGTTATAGCGGTCTCACAGACCGCTTCACACTAGTTATGTGACAATTTCTATGACATCAGTTAAAGGTTAATGAAAAAAAAAATATATCTTCAGTTTTAGCTACCAGTACTTTATGAATTTTCTGGCACTAAAATACCTAAAATCTCCTGAATCCCTTCAAGCGTACGAACCCTGTAGAATACAAAAAATTAGCAAAACTTTTACCAATACTGCTTGATTAAAAAGAAAACAAAATGGTCATTTCACGACAAATATAGAAAAATAAAATAAACATTCCAATTTAAAAATATACTATTGATACAAACGAAAAACAAATTATTCACGTCTCTTCCGATTGGCACTATAGCAATAGGTCTTCGCCAGAACAGTTATACAAAGTCCTTAGTCGTCACTGTCAATGACAAAATAAATCTCCACGTATCACAAATTTTCTTTTAAAATAACTTTCTATTATATTGCTGGAAAAGTAAAACACAATGTCTATATCCCCTTCATTCTGATCTGAAATAGCAATAAAATAAGTTGAAAAGAAATAACTTAATTTTTAAGAAAAAAGAAACAAAAATGTTTTTTATTTGCTATGCATAAATAAATAAAACTTTCAGTTTCAGAAGGAATGAGCCCGAGCTTGCTTAATTATTCATTTTGCAAATGGGTATCTTATATTTTTATCTTTATTTTTATACCGAATGATTCCAAGATTGGAAAATAGAAAATGACATCGTTTTGATTTTAATTATTTAAGTGAATGCATTTAAACTTTTATCAAGGGAACCAATATTGGAGTTTCTATGTTTTTAGTCTCAATAATTTTCTTTGGAAAGGTTTTTTTTTTTTTACTTGTAAGTAACTTATCTTTATACGTACACTGCACATATCATTTGAATTGGAAATTAGAGCAGTTTGAAGTTTGGAAACTTTTGAATTTCCACTACCCCCCCCCCCCCTCTCTCTCCAAATAAACATTTGTAGCACTGCAAACATCCCTGCCTCGCAACCATCATTATAATATGTTATTTTCATTACTTAACTTTAAGAAGCTGAAAAGCACACTTTTTGCAAAGTATATGACAATGATTTAACAAGTTAATGACACAAAAGCACAAATTCGGTTTTTTGATCAATTTTTGCTCATTTCAAAGTCTACCGTGCTCTTAATTTGAAATACTGAAGCTTTTACGAACCAATGGATATAAATCAGCATAATGCGTGTGATTAAGACTTTGTCATTACGCCTAAAGTATTAAAAATTAAAGTATAACGACCATGCTTTCCAGCTGAAAAATAACCATGACTTTCATCGATATCGTTTTAATATTTAATTTTTACGATTTTCCGAAAAGTTATTAAATTAACGCCAGATTCCTCAGTGCTTTTTGAGATTGTAAATCGTCACGTTTATATGAAACATTATCCTAATAAAAACTATTTTTATTATTTATTCATAGCTGCGTCCCCTTTTGAGGTTTTTCATGAGAAATCCGAGGGAAATAAGCTTTTCAAAATTAATTTCGCTCACTGATGTAATAATTGTCATTTTATTTTTTATTTTTTTTTTAGTATAATTATATATTTAATCCGTCAATAAAGTTACATCTGAAGGAATTATAAGTGCATAATTTAATTCGTAATCGAATATAAACAGTAAAATCGAATATAAATGGTGACGTGAGGTTTTTAAGATAAACATAACACTGTAAAAAAAAAGATTAATATACTGAAATACTACTGGCAATCGAGACGCCAGTACTATTTCCGTATTTTAACGAAAATTTTCCGGAAATTTTTCTGGAATTTACCGGGGAAAAGTTCCGTTAAAATACGGAAATAGTACCAACGTCTCAATTGCTAGTAGTATTTCCGTATTTAGTCCGTTTTTTTTTTTGTTGTTGTTGTTGGTGTTTGTTTTTTACAGTGTATAGACCGGGAGGTGACTGCACAAACCATCATCTCATCGAGTTGAAGGCTGGAATTCCAGGATTAATTAAAACTCGATTCGCATATTAAATGCAACTGGTCTGCCAAGTCGTATCTTGGTGCAAAACACCTGCAAACCCGATGTTAGGGACTGAGCGGTAAGTTTATCATTGTGTTTTCCCAAAGGTATGAAAACATGGAGGACTGGGAGCAGGAAAACACAATGATAAACCTACCGATCAAGCAGTAAAATCGTGTTTGTAGATAGTTTCCACCAAGATATAGCTTGACAGATCAGTTTCATTTTAATATGCTAATCGTGTTCTGTCTAATCCTGGAATTTCAGCAGTCAACTCGATGAGGTGATGTCTGTACAGCCGCTTCCCGGCTTATTACGGATAAAAATTAACGAACACTTTCGATTTTAGAAGTTTTGTCGAATATCTAGAAAAATACTTGACGAATTCTTCTTAAGAATATGTTTGACATCTTGTTTTTTTTTTTTAGGATAGGTTTCGTCACGAGGGCTAACACGGGAGAACAATAAGCTGAACAAAAAATAATATTTGTGATCCCTTTGTAAAATAAAATTCTCGAAATGATCTGTAGAGGTAGCACATGGGTATGTGAGTTCTCTAGAACATTTGTGTAAAATTATCATGGATATCCATGGATATACAATGTGTCCACGTATAACCTGGCCGACCTTTATTTTCGCAACCGTTGGTCCTAGATGCATGCTTCCAATTACAAAAATGGTTTAAATAAGGTAAAGAATTACTTTTAAAGCGATTTGGGTCAAGAAAAACATTTATTAAAAAATTACGAAATTTAAATTTTTATACGATCCTCCGGTCCTATAAGCGAGATTTACTAAAAATTTACTGTGACACTAACAAGTAAGTCAGAAAAAGTCCCATTCAGCTAACATTGACCTAGTTATGAAACTTTGAAATGCATGACTTAAACCACTTTTTTGCATATCAAAACAGATGATTTCGACCATGCTTTCAGGGGTCGTGTATAAAGTACTTAAACTTATTTCAAGGTATCTGCGTTTTGAAATAAATCGTACAAATATTACGATTAACTTTTATTAGTTAAGTTTTAGATTAGTTTAATTGTATTTTAACACATGTTTTATTTTGTAAGGATTTGAGGCTATGATTTCTTTTAACTAAAATTGTGTTATTTTCATAAGGTTTTATTTAACTTGTAATGATCGTCTTTCCAGTTTGAAATTTGTAATCGAGCTGTAACTTACTTTCAAATGTCCGATCGAAGTTAAATTTTACATACTGACTTAAATCCGATGACAATGCAATATTATTATGCTTTTCGACTCTTACCATCTTATACATACTTATATTAGAGGATAACACAAAAAATTCGGATAGATTACCGTCAAGAAGTTTAAAAAAGAGTTTTAGATTAGATAACATAAACCTGCGATGGTTGTGTTTTTTAACTTTCATAATTACATTTTATGTATTTTTTAACGCTGAATCAAAAAATTACCTTCACTTTTAACCATCATGTCAAGATTTTTCACAAATCGTAAATTTTAAGGTTAAAAAATAGCGAAAAATCTGATACTATAAAATAGATGTAAGACTTTTTTATTCAGTGCAATTTTATTTAATTCAATAATTTATTAGATTTTTTGGCTTATACTGGGTTTCTTACAGCTAAACAGCTCGGGGGTCTGATGTGGTTGAGAGGGGAGGGAGGATCAATTTTAACTTTAAGCTTTTTAACTTTGAAATTTGCGATTTGAGAAAATTCCTGACGTGATGGTTTAAAATGACGGTCATTTTCGGATTCAGTGCTAAAAAATACATAAGAATCAATTTTCAAAAGCTAAAAAACATGCCACAACCCAAAATGTGAAAGACAGTGTAATCTAACAGCATTTTAAAATATGTATCATTTTGTAAAGAATTGAGGCTGTTGTTTTTCATTCTTTTATTTAACAAAAATTTAAAAATTTCAAATTTATATTGCAATGCTAATTTTACTCTCAACCATTTCTTTAATATATCTGACGAAATTATATTTCTACTAAATTTGTGAATGTCCCCTAATATGCAGCAAAAAATATACTCCAACTTTAAACAGCTATTACTCGGTCAATTTTAATCGTAGAATAACGGGACTTTTTTTGTCTTACTTGCCAGTGTAACAGAGAAATTTTACTAAATATAACCTATAGGATCGGGGGACCGTATAAAAATTTAGATTCTGTAATTCTTCACTAAATTGTTTTTTCGCTTCAAACTTTTTTTATCTTAACCCTGCGCCTAATTTTGACCATTTTTGTAATTAAAAGTATGCATCTAAAACCAGCGGTTGCGAAAATAAAGGTCGGTCAGGTTATACGTGGACACACTGTAATAAAGGTTTCTTTGAAAATCTTAAGAAATTTTCTCACTTTTTTAACACTTTCCAACATAGTTGAATGTTGTTTATAATTTCGGTTTGTCTGTCTGCAGTCTATCTGCCGAATATTTGTACTCTAACTCGCGCAAATATAATCCGATTGCCATGAAATTTATAGATGTTATTGGTCATCACAGTGCCATGTTCGGTATTGAAAATGAAGTGTGTAACATTTACGGTTCATTTAGAGGGACACTCAAAAGAATTCCGTTACATTACGGTCCATGGAGAAAAATCGTCTGCTGTGTATTTTTATAATATTACACTATTTTAAACATACTGAATTTTTTATATATCACTGAGGTGTACTACACGCTGCTTGCTTACTGTGGAATAAAGTGTGCAAAGAATTTATAGTTCATTTACAGGGACACAAAAAAGAATTTGGCTACAGATGAAATCGAAAAATGATTGATCTATCGAAGCCTATGGACGATAATTGCTGAAAGTGCATTTTCAGTTGTGGTACGCATTTTTAAATTAAACTATTTTTTAAATATTACTTGGTGCGTATAAATTCGATAGACCATATACAGGGCTGCACGGAAGTTGTCAAGTATATTTCCGTTTATTCATGGAAATTTTGTGCTATTCATTTATTTAAGCTAACTTTTAGTATATTATGTAGTATATAAACAAAGATATAGATCATATACAGGGTCGCACAAAACAAATCGGATATTTTCCGATTTTTGGTGGTAATAACAGAAATTGTGTTTTCAAATGCGTTACGCGTTTTCCAAATTGTTTATTTAGACATCATATTTCACCTTAATAAACTGTGCAGTTTTGTTACATTATTCTGAATGTCATGGAAAGTGTTTCATAATCTATGCTGTACGCATGATTTTTCGTTTTTGTTGTTCATAACATTAAGAATTTTCAACCAAATTTAAAGCCACTTTCAAGAAACTTGACAATATAAAATAGAAATTATATACAGTACAAAGTCTAAAGTTCGGACACCCAAAGTTCGGAATTCTCCAAAGTTCGGACTTTCAAGCGGCAGTATTCAAGAAAGAAATGAAAAAACAAAATTGTTGAGACAAAAAAAGGTCTAGAGCAAAGAAGCTTTATTACTGAATCTTAACTCATGTCTATGCACAGAATAAAAGAAAAACTTCTTAATGATATACCTAAGTTAATAAAGCAGCCCACATTAACTAAAATGTTCAATAGTTCAGATTGTTACAATTTCTTCTTAAATTGTTTGTTCCCTTAAGGCTGTTCTCAATTACTCTGCTCCACAAGCGCAAAACGTTTTTACACATTTACAAATTCACTTTTTTAACGGAAAGTCAAAATATTGGAAGGCATGACTATGGAAGCGATTTGGAATCGAACTGTGTTTTCCATTTTTTTGATCAAGAAATTACCTATTGAGTCGTAAGCGATTTTGATCACGTGACAAAGACGTTTTTCACCCTTCCTTGTGTGGTTATTCTTCTTTCCCGTGGGAATTCGATTCAAAACGCCCACTTTGACACTATTTTCTGAAAGATCTCTTGCGTTTGCAAAAAAACGGAAAACACAGTTCGATTACATAGTATCTGAACAACAACACCTGCTAGTTTCGTGCATCTCCGAACAAAAATAAATTAAAACTTATGTCAGAAAGTTGTCTTTTTGGATATGAGAGACTTAAATAAATGTTTTTGTTTTACTTTTTATTTTGTTATGATTTATTTAATGAAAATAATTGTTTAATTTAGTATTAATAGTTGTTATATGCAATAATATATGAACGTTATATTTTGCCTTTTTTATGTAGTGAATTTTCTTTTCCTTTTTATTAGATAAGCAATATTTTTTATGATCCAAAGTTCAGAAAAATCTGAAGTTCGGACTTGGTAAAGTCCCGAGGATTCCGAACGTTAGACTTTGTATTGTACTGTAATTAAAATTATAATAACTTATAAAATATTAGCTTTTGTATGAAATAAGTTTTAACTTTACGTGCTTGTAGAATAAAAAAAATCTTTTTTGTATAACTCAGTAGTCTACTACACTATATGGCCAAAATTCACTGATTTTAGACGTTTTATCGAATGTCTATAGCAGTGTTTCTTAAACTTTTTTGGTCGACGGCACGCTAAAAATATCTGGAATTATTTGCAGCATACATGAATATAAAAAATGTAAAAGTTTTATGATTAAAACAAATATATATTTATTTACAAAAATTATTCAATGGAAGGACTGAGCCTGTTTCCTTGAACAAATTAAATCAAAACGAGGTTCCAAAGTCGCTAGACATAGTTCGCATTTAATCGTCAACTTTTAAAAGTCTTTCTCGCTTTTTGGACTTGTTTTTTGTCAATGCTGAAAATCCAAATTCACAGAACCATAAAGATGATGCAAAAGGCAGAAAAATTTTAATAGCTCTCAAACTGATTGCAGGGTGCAAACGTTTAACAGGAAATCATCCAATTTTTTCTCCAAGAGATTGAACGGTAGAATTTATCGTTCCTCAAATCAATGTGCTATTCTTTTTCTGTTGTCAGATTTGGTGGTCTTGCAAATTACAAATGGCTCATTAACTATTCATATTCGTCAACTGAAAGCGAAAAAAAGTAGCTTTTAAGTGTCAAGCACATGTTAAATAGAAAATGTCATATCGTTGATACGACACCATACAATTTTAATTATTTTTCAAAAACACTCACGGCATATTTGACAATCTCTCGTGGCACACTGATGTGCCGCGGCACACAGGTTGAGAAACACTGGTCTAGAGAAATACTTGACGAATTCTTTTGGAACTCTGGGATGCTTGATTCCGTATTTTTTTAACTAGAGCAATTAGAGGACAAAGAGCAAGTTGAAGAAAAAACTACTTTTTGGGATCACCTGTAAAATAAAATGCACGAATTGATCTGCCGATTAACTGAATATAATTTATTTCTCTGAAATTCCAAAGGCTATCAATATATTTTATATATTAGATTTCAATTTGTTTTATCTGGTAGTGGAGAGCATGTGAAACACTTACTGTTATAATAAATCTCAATAAATGTATTTCTAGTCACTTTTAGAGTATGGCTATATTTATTCTGCTTCTTCTTTTATGAAAACAGCTTAGCTAACAGAAAAGAACTGTCATAACGCTCGTGCTGCAACTGGTTCTACCCACCAAACTGATCATTAATCGAATAAAGGATCCACAATATAGTCAATTCTTTTATAATCACCTCCTTTGTATCAGGTCGTCAAGGATGAAATTTGTAGAAAGGCAAAGTTAGTTGATAACTTACGAAAATAACGAATTATTTTATTCAAACATAAAGAATTATTTTATTCAAACATAAAGAATTATTTTATTCAAACATAAAGAATTATTTTATTCAAACATAAAGAATTATTTTATTCAAACTTCAACGATAATTCATAGGCACTCAGATCCAAAGGTGACCTTCAAGGGCGCCCAGGTGATTAGATTTAGGGGGAAGGGGGCTGAGAAAAATCTAAACTTCCTCCAAAGCTATCAAACATCTTAGTAAATATTTAAGGTACTTTGCGTTTTTTCGCGATCTTTTGACAAAATTTGCGTATTTTCGTGATCTCTTGACGAAATTTCAGTGTTTTCCTGCGACCTTTTGACGAAATTTGAGTTTTTTATCGCGATTCTTTGAAGAAATTTGTGTTTTTTGCGATTTTTTGACGAAATTTGCGTTTATTTCATCATTCTGTGACGAAATTTGCGTTTTTTCCGCTATTCTTTAACGAAATTCGCATTTTTCCCGTGATTGTTGAACGAAATTTGCGTTTTTACTTTCTTCTATCTTTACAAGAAGAAAGTATTGGATTCGTGAAAAATTTCGACTTCCAGTTTTCGACGGATTTATACGATTTAGAATGCCCAGAACACGATTTGATGGTTTTTAGAAAATGTCTGTCTGTGAGTCTGTCTGTCACTCTGTCACTCTGTGAGTCTGTATGTAACAAACATTTTGTGGGCGCTCTATCTCAAGAACTAATGCACGGAATTTCACAAAACTTTATATTTAGTTAGACCTTGATATAAACTAGACCTGATTAGTTTTTGGTGAAAATCCCACAACATGTGGCGCTGCTATGCGGCATTTTTCACGATTTCTGAAATAGCTATATCTCAAGAACTACTGCACGGATTTTCATAAAACTTCAGATTCAGTTATTTCAGGATATAGTTTGGTGATGATTACTTTTTTGTGAAAATCGCCCAACAGGTGGCGCTGCTATGGTGCATTATTCATGATTATCGCAATAGCTCTAACTCAAGACAAAATGCACGAATTTTCATCAAACTTCAGATTTAGTTAGTCCCTGATATAAATTAGTGCTGTTTAATTTTTGGTGTAAATCGCCCAACAGGTGGCGCTACTGTGCTGCATTTTCACGATTTTCGCAAGAGCTGTATCTCAATAACTATTGCACGGATTTTCATCAAACTTCAGATTTAGTTAGTCCTTGGCATGAATTGACGTATAAATTAGTGCTGTTTAATTTTTGGTGTAAATCTCTCAACAGGTGGCGCTGCTATGCTGTATTTCTTGCGATTTCCAGCTTTATCTCAAGAACTAACGCTTAGCTTTTCAACAAACTTCAGATTCAGGTATACCTTGATATCATTTAGTGCTATTTATTTTTGGTGTAAATCGCTCAACAGGTGGCGCTGCTATGCTACATTTTTCAGAATTTCCGCTATAACTCTATCTCAAGGACTAATGCACGAATTTTCATCAAACTTCAAATTCAGATATACTTTGATATGAATTGGTGCTAAATTCATGTAATTTCTTGCACTATTTAAATGATTTAATTGACGTGATTTATATAGAAGAAAGTTTTGTGATGGCTACAACATACTAGTTTCGTGATCTTTTGACGAAATTTGAGTTTTTTTTTCCTGCGATATTTTGGTAAAATTTGAGTTTTTTCCATGATTCTTTGATGAAATTTGCGTTTTTTCCGCTATGCTTTAACTAAATTCTCGTTTTTCCCATGATTATTGAACGAAATTCGCATATTTTGCGATCCTTTGACGAAAGTTGCGATTCTTTGACTAAATTTATATTTTTCCAGTGATTATTAAACGAAATTCTCTTTTTTTTTTGCAATCCTTTGACGAAATTTGCTTTTCTGGCGGTTTTTTCACAAAATTCCTCCCATTTCCGCGTGGTGATTTTTTCTGCAAATTATTGTCGAAGTAAATTTTTTTTGGCGACCATTTGTCAAAGTTCGCAATATTCTTCCGTGATATTTTTTATGTTTGAATTTTCGGATTGATGACCGATTATTGTTAAATCTGTCTCTAATTTCTCAGCATTTTGTTTACGCAGAATCAGTTTTACTTGTGAAAATGGATCCTGTCTACAACGAAATCCTTCCTTATGCAGAAAAACTGTTATCGTCTAGTAAGAAAAAAACCCACACAGAGCTACTAAGATAAAAATTGTCAAAAATAGAATTTGTTTCCTATCTTGTGTTTTTTCTTTTTGTAAAAAGAATTTGCTATTTAAAAGCACTGATTAAAAACTCATGAAAACAGAACCTGTCTAGAACAGGATCAATTCAGCTTTAAAAGAAAAAAAAATCATGGTATGACAAAATAAATTCCCAACAATTATACCTGCTAAGACGAAAACCCGTCTAAAACAAAAAATTGTTCCGGCACCTTCTGATCTTGCCGATGCAGGTTTTATTATACTTTACAAGATAAAGTTAAAATTTTCATATCTTGCAACTGATTTATAAAAAAAAAAGTTTGACAAAACCAAAATCTAAGGACGGGCTGAAGCCCCTCCATGCCCCCCCCCCCATATGGGTGATCTTGGTGGCCTTTCGTTCGTCATTATTGACCCTTGATTCTGCGCGACCGCGTGTCTCATTTGTGAGGTCAGTACCTGTACAAAATCTGACGAACCAATTTCATACTATCTATTGCGTAGTAACACTACAGCAGTTGTTCCCAACGTGTGGTGTGCGCCCCACCGTAGGGGGGGGGGGCAATTTGACTTTGTCAAATGTTTTGAGGGGGTCAATTCTAAATTTGTTATTCACTCATTCGATATTTGTTGCTTCTGTCATTTTATTTTTTGGAAAAGTAATGTTGTTCTTCTATATATAAAAAAAGTTTTTATTTGGAAATGGACCAATGAAAATCTGAGTAGATATTCCCGTCAGATCGGCATCCAATTTGAATGCTTAAGCATGGCCTTTCTTCGTTAATATTAAAAAAACCGTTGCATACAAAAATATGAAAATCGGTAGTATTATAAAGAAATGTTTGATAGGCACGCTGATGCAGACAGTTTTCAAATCGAAGAATTATTTTAAGAGATATTTAATGCCAAAGTTAGACAAAATCGTTCCATTAAAAAAGTTTTATAGGAGCAAAAACTGTACATAGGAATTTAATCATTTTTAGATCATTTTATGCGTCAGAATTTCCCGGTGTGCAGACTGAATTTAGGTTTTCAATTTGACTAATTTTTGAGGTTTTATTTCTATTTTAAATTCAAATTTTCAGCATTTCGAGAGATATTTTTTACAGATTTTAGAAAATTGTATTAATTTAAACTGTTGCCAACTGTATAAAAAGCGCAAACAATAATGTTTGCTTCAAATTAAAAATTTATTTTACACGTGACTATTATAAACAGAAAATATAAAAAGCAGGAACTCATTGAAAATTACGTCATAAAAACTATATTTACACGTGAATTTTAAGAGAGAAAGAATATTGTAAAATAATAAATTCATTAACATACATTAGAAGTCTTAAATAGGAGAATTTACTTTACATTTACGTCACATTACACTTATTACGTAAAATGAACAAAAAATAATATTGCAAAACAGTTTAAATTTAAAAATTGCGCGAGACATTTATTTGATATTTCATTTCTAACAAAAGTACTTTTGCATGAATATTAAAAAGAGAAAGAAAAGTTTGGTGAAAATTACGTCAGATTATAATTGTCAGATTCAAATTATAATTCAATCTTCCGAAATATTTTTAAAGCCGATCAAATTAGCGTGCTGTTAGAGTCTGCGGTGTCTGAACGGGGGGTTGACGAGCGTAGCTCGTAAAGGGCAGAGCCCCCTAGTAGACTAAAAAAAATGGAATTAAAAATCATTTTTTTTATTGAAATTTAAATTTCTTTCCAATCAAAAGTTTTAAACACTAGGATAAGTTGGAAAAGTGCAACAAAACTCTCTTTGGCACAAAGGTGAAAATGAATAAATCCTCTACAATTGTAAATTTATGTTAACTTTTAACTGATGTTACCGGTCTCTCAGACCGCGTCTTTTTTCAATTTTTATAGTTTAACTTGCAATTTTCAGTTTAACTACAAACACTACCGAAATTTTGATCCTTTTGGATTTTTAGCACTATCACCAGATACTTTTGAATAGGTGAATTTTAATTATAACAGTCTTGTGCAAAAAGTTCAATACAAAAACACCATCATATGAGTTAATCGTGCCATTTATTCATCTTTCTTTGCAGCGGTCTCACAGACCGTTTCACACTAGTTATGTGACAATTTCTGTGACATCAGTTAAAGGTTAAAAACACATTTGTGACAGAAGAGTGACTAAAAAAAATGGAGTTAAAAATCATTTTTTTTATTGAAATTTAAATTTCTTTCCAATCAAAAGTTTTAAACACTAGGATAAGTTGGAAAAGTGCAACAAAACTCTCTTTGGCACAAAGATGAAAATGAATAAATTCTCTGCAATTGTAAATTTATGTTAACCTTTAACTGATTTTACCGATGATATGTTAAAAAATGTGAAATGAATAGTTTTTGTTAAGGTTTTATTACGTTTCCACTGTGTGAATAGAGTTCACTTTTAATCTCTTCAGTTCCGAAGCTAAAATAATAACACAAATGCTTATTCATTGGTTTTTTCCAAACAAAATGACATCTTAAATGACAGGAAAAATATCTTTTCTGAAATTGATCCTTTAGGCGCTTAGTAATTTAGGTTCAAAAATATGGATCTAAAACTGCAAACCCCCTTAAAACATCCATTTAATAACGATTAACCTAAATTAATGCAATCACAAATTTAAGAGCTTTACACAAGTAAATAATCTATAGATCCTCAAAAATATTTGTTGAAAAAGATTTAAGTTAAATACTTCTGAAAATTTTCGCACTTTCTTTGTGATGCTGTCTTTCAGGCATTTTTAGGCATTTTGCAAACTAAGATGAAAATAACATTTATTTTGTGTGGGAATAAGCTTAGATACTGCCATTTATTCGTTTGCTTTGCACGCAAAAAACATTCAGCTTTTAATGAGTGATGTAAAAATGTGAAAAAATTGTATATTTTAATTTTTATAAGGAAATGAACAGCGGTCCCCGTTTGGGGACCCAGGGACCGAAGAGGTTAAAGTAATAAGAGATATAATTTATAGATTAAGAAGGGAAGCATAGTGGCTTTACAGACGTTTTGGTGGGGCGTGGCCAATAAAAGATTGGGAACCACTGCACTAGAGCCAAATACACTATTAATGTTTTGCGCGGTCTGCGATGGCGTAGTTCCACGCAAGAACTCACACTTCATAATAGTGTGAATTTCAGACCGTTCCATATTCTACAAAGTTTTTTTTTTTTTAAGTTTTTTATAATTTATAATGATTTCTTTAAACAGGCAAAATGTCTAACTTTCAAAAAAAAAAAAAAAAAAAAAAAAAAACAGAGCGGTAAAATATTAAGCCGATGTCAAATAATAAGCTGTTAAATTTGGCAACATTATTAACTACAAATTTCATCCTTGACGACCTAATATATTTCTAGAACATACACACGTGCTAAAGCCTCGTATCGATGACTTTTTGAATTGCAATTATGTCTGTTTAAAACCAACCCCGCATCCTGACAAGGATTTTAGTCCAAAACGCACTTCCGTATCTTTATATATTTTTTAAAGAATTTTTAAAGTTTACATGGGTTTTCTGTCCACCCATTACTGATAAATTTTTGCATTGATTTTACTCGTGTATCTTTTTTTGTCTGTTGGAAAAAAGGTTTTCATTGGAAATATTTTATGAATTTGTTTAAAATGTATCAAAGTTCTCGAAAACATATTCATGCATATCTACTTTCTTGCATCGAAGATTAACCACTTCAAAGAATTTTATTATTTATCGAAATTTAGAAATATCGAGAAGCGTGTGTTGATACATATACAACAGCTAAGCTTATTTTTGAGATATGTAATTTTAATAAATGATGAAACTGGTTGAAATGTTCATATCACGGATATTGAATTTCTTTTTCTTTTCTTAAGCCTTTAGTTTTTTGTTGTTTTTTTTCCAGCTGAATATATTTTATTTCTGTGAAATTCCGAAAGCTATCAATATATTTTATATATTTTCGAAATGCATTTGTGGTATTTACATCAGACCAAGAAAAATGCTAGTTTTTATTTCTGAAAACATTCTTGATAAATAGAGTTATTTTACGTCAGAAGAAATTCCCGAAATTTTTAGAAGAGGAAAACTATTAAAACTATTTCTAAGTGACTTTTATTTTTGATTTTAAAAAATACAAAAGTCTACTAAATTATAAGCGAAAAGTGGCTTAAATATTATTTACAAATATAATATATATATATCTATATATATAATGTAGAGAGCGAGTAATGGGGGACCTATTTTTTTCTAATAAGTGAAATTAGTACCTTTATAATACTTTATTAAATTTTGGCTATAAATGAGAGCTAAAAAATTACAAAGTCAGATTTATTTATTCTGTTTTAGAATAAAACTTTAAAAAGTGGTGAAATTTATCAAATACAATTTTAACACCCAATAAAACAAATCACAAAGAAAATAAGATAACCAAGATATGTTGCTTCTATTTATAATGACAACATAAAAGTTTTATTAGTAAAGAAAGTGTATTTTAAGAAAAAAGTGGTTTAAAAATATGTAAACAAAAATGAATTCTCAGGCCAATGGATCGGCAACAGTAAACATACATTGGTCAGTTGGATATCACACTGTGTGTGTGTGTTTTCTTTGGAAAATATTATATTAAATATAGTGTGTGGTATACTTTCTTGCCTGATATAAATTATTTGAAGCCAAGAACAGCAGTTGAAATTACAAGCCTTCACGTGGATATATTTGAGTATACTTGGAATTAATTGAACTATCGCTTGGTTACACACACACACACACACCCAAACAAACAAAACAGATTTTTACGTGACATTTTATGTGTTATTGTTATATGCACTTGTAATATAACTTGACTACCTTTTTTATATTTCATTGAGTATCAAACGTGCAAAAAAAATTCTCGTTCACTCCGTATAATTATGACAAGAATTTTATGGCACTTCCTCTAAAATAGATTAATGATAGTAAAAAATAACTTATAAGCAATAAAGTTGCATTGCATTAAAAGAACATTTTATTTTCTCTACAATATTCTTTGAACAATTATAAAAAAACTAACCGTCTAGTTTCCAATGCACCTTCCAAAATGCGCCCCTTTCTAACCCTGTAATTCTTGAAAAAATTGCCACAAACAAACTCAGGCCCATCTGCTGACTTTTTGAGGAATTAATGTAGGCGTTTATATCTAATCAACACCTACTGTTTTAACCAGGTGTTTATTTTAAATTTCTAAACTTCTTCATGTCTTTTCGACTCGCAATGTTGCCAATGTCAAAGTTTTTTCTTTACCATCACTTGTAAAAGATGAATACTGACATTTTTTCACTATATATGGTTAGCATATAGCTTTATAAAACTTCGTTATCAAAACTGACAAGGAATTATTTATCCATTTCCCAATTCACATTGATGTGCGCGACATGATGACAACCAACTGAAAAAAAAAAACCATTACAATTGCATTATATTTGTCTAGTTTAAAGGTTAAATAACTGAAAACAATTGAAATATGAAAAACGCTGTGGTAGATTCTATGTGGAAACTGGATGGTTCAGGGGAAAAAATTAAAGTATTATTTACTCTAAAAATTGCATTATTTAATTTTAATGTCTAAATACAGGGAGATTATAATTAAAGTTTAACTTTCAAAATGCTGTAAAAAAAAAATAACCACTGGTCAGAATGACTTCAAATTTGAAATGAATATACTAGAAGAAGGGGGAAACGGTATGGCATAAGAAAAAAAAGAGTTCCAAAGTGTCTCAATAGATGGCGCTGTAAGAGGCATAACGAAAGTGGATTCGGCGTCAGGTGACATTTTTAATCGAAATACGATGGTTTTGTCATGAGTTGCACAGTAAACTAACTGTATTGTTCAATGTGTATGAGTGTTTCGGTTGTTTTACGGAAAAAATTACTTCTAAATCAGTCAACAGTTGTGGTACTGTTAGTGGAAAGTCCATACACCACGGCAAGGTCGTACCACATTGGATGGGAAAATTTAGTTTTTAACTGTCCTTGGGCCAAAAACCGCATAAAAAGCGAATAATGATTCTGTTTTTAATTATTGCTAGACATGCGGCAAACAGGTTCCATATGCTGTCCACCATTGTCCGCCACAAGTTGAAACCGATATTCGTTATCGGTTGTCTGATCACATGTCTAGCAATAATTAAAAACAGAATCATTATTCGCTTTTTTTTGGCCCAAGGACAATTAAAAAGCGAATCATTGTGTGCTTTTTATGCGGTTTTTGGCCAAAAGACAATTAAAAAAGGAATGATTATGTACCTTTTATGCGGTTTTTGGCCCAAGGACAATTAAAAACCGATCTTTCCCATCCAATGTGGTACGACCTTACCGTGGTGGATGGACATTCCACTAACAGTACCACAACTGTTGACTGATTTGGAAGTCATTTTTTCCGTAAAACAATTGAAACACTCATGCACATTGAACAGTACAGTTAGTTTACTGTGCAACTCATGACAAAACCGTCGTATTTCGATTAAAAATGTCACTTGACGCCCAATCCACTTTCGTTATGCCGCTTACAGCGCCACCTATTGAGACACTTTGGAACTTTTTTCTTATGCCATACCGTTTCCTCCTTCTTCCAGTATATTCATTTCAAATTTGAAGTCATTCTGACCAGTGGTTCTTTTTTTACAGCATTTTGAAAGTTAAACTTTAATTATAATCACCCTGTACTTGTCATTTTTTTTTCCAAAGATATCGTTTCGAAGTATTGATAGTTTCCTTAAATATATCATTTATTTTGTCTCTTTGATGCAATTATTCTGCCTGGTTCCTTTATAATAAGAAAATTTTCAGCTGATTATTTAACAATTTTCATTCAGTCAATTTAATTAAAATTCTGCATACTTCTTTAAACAAGGTGATAATGCAACTTTTTTTTCGTCTTTATGTCGAATTGATTATGGATTCATTTCGTCGCTTTGTCTTTTGTTCTTTTTCTGAATCTTTAATTTTTCAAAAATGTGAATTGAGACGTAATTTAATGTGACATTCTGAAACGGACTAACTTTTTTTTTTTCAGAATTCCACAAATACTGAAACGCCTTACTGTCTCAAATTAAATTTTAATGATGTATGATTTCTTTCATATTTTGCGCCTTACCTGCATCTGATGTAAGCATGTTCTATTGTTTCTCCCTTTTGTTATCTCATTTTGCACTGCAAAAAAAAAACTCCTTCTCAAAACCTTGTAAAACATATATGCTAAATTTTCTATTTATTTGTGCTTTTATACGCTTTTTTTAATGGGTCATGTATTCATCTTAACACAATACTTTTGAGTTTATTTGATTTAACCCATTTCCCCTGATATTTTTCAAATTCCAAAAACTGTACTTATTCATTCATTGTAGCTCATTCTTTACCTCATTCATTCTTATCCTTTTCTCTCGCCAGATGTTTGAATTCTTTTGTTTGCAGTTCTTAAAGTTGGCTTTAAGTAAAATTTCAATTAATCGTTCTTATTTATTAACTTACGGGAGGTTCCATCCTTCTTATTTATTAAACTAGCCACCCTTGGCGACCAGTTTGGTCTCCTTTAAATCTATGCTAAGCATTGTATCATATTACTTTTATTCATAATTTAATTTACTTGCTCAATCCTTCGCCAAATCGGAAGATTCTGATACAGAAATCATGAACTCGGTATTTTTATGTTAGCCGAGTGCAGGGGATATATCGCCAAACATTGTACCCGTCGTACTTTTTCTTATTTCATTACTTTCACTCATTTTATTTAAAATACATAACTTTAATTTAAAACTGAAATGATTAAAATTTATGACTCTCAATTTTCAATTTTTTCTTAAAATAAGAAAAAAAAAAGAATGAAAAGAAAAGAAAAGAAAAGTAATAAATAATACTGTAAACTATGACATTTAATTTCAAAATCAAAGCTTTGTTTTAATTTGCCTCGCGAAAAATTGTTTATGGCAGTCGCATGCGATGGACTATTATAATACTGATGATATGATGGCGATGGAACAATATTTGGCGATTTATCACCTGCACCCGGCTAACATTTAATTATCAAATTGGCTGTTTGGCATATAAAAAGTGAAGCGGTCAACCCGAAACTATTGATGACAGTCACATGACTTAGGCTATTATTATAGAGATGTTATTATAGTTGATGTAAAACCCAGTGGCGTTTCGACTGACTGTTAAATGATATGAAACATCTGCAAATTGCATCGGCATTGACATAATGAATGTTTCTGTTGAAGCAATTTACATATTGGATTCTTTGTGATTGGAGTTGCACATATTTGATTTTATTTCTAGCATCGTCTTCTTGTTACATTAAATCAATATTTACGGCTTTCCATTTTATACGTTATTTTTTCCTCTTGTGTAATTAGTTAGTACAACATTCAAATCGTTTGTTTTTTCAACAATCTCAAACTACATTTTTGGTTTGGTTCAAAATAATCAACGAGTCAATAAACCTTATAAACACTGGCAAACAATTTTGAAAAATGTCAAAATAATTATTTTTCCATTTTTTTAGTAATTGGCTAATAAAAGAAATAATATGCATAGGAATGTGAGAAATTTGGATTTTGCATGATAGACCTTTAGTAATTTTTATCTCCATACAGTTTGAATACTTCCAGTATACCACACTTTAGGATATTGGAGTAGAGATAAATAAAACGTGTATTGGGCTTCATATTTTCCAGACTTTCAACAACCGGGCTTTTTATTTTCGAGAAGGATGTGAAAATTTTGATATATGAGACATTTGTTGACTCCATAGATGTTCTTACCTAGAAAAACCGCTCTCAGACAAGATCATCATCATATTACGGATGTGAAATAACCACCACATTCTATCAAAAGATCCGAAAGTTCTTTCGCCGGTTTCAACTTAGCAATTTCGTTCATAGTAATCAGTTTGAGCGACTTTTTTTCAAGCTTTTTTTTATGCAAGTAAAATTATGAGAACAATAAATTTGACTAATATTTTGTTTTCTGTAGCTGAAAGACCAACACATACGTGCAATTTTACGCGATCTTCTTAATATCAAGGAACTGCCACCACTACTAGAGCTGTTCGTCTTGAAATCCGATGTTCACGTTTGCAGCGAATTTTATTTTATACTAGCTGAACAGAGACCACGTAGTCACATACGATTCTGAAAACTTTTCCCTTACATTCAGTAATCTTTAGAAAAGAACCATTAAGAAAATTTAAAATGTAATAAGTTTCCGAAAAATTTTCAAATGTCTTTTCTAAAATTTTTTAAGATAAAATAGACCGTTTTACTTCGAAACTTTTCCGTAAATCTCAGGAATTTATTTTTTTCGAACTTTTCTCATTGATTATCCTCTAAATGTTTAATAAAGATAACACGAACATGCCTTGCAGCAAGTCATCTCGCCAGTCTAAGCCTACGAACTTCTCCAAAACAAAAAAATCGACAATCTCCTGAGGTGGAGACCCAGAGGTTCGACAGTGTAAATAACATAAAAACTACTAAAACAGCAACAAAAAATAACAACGCAACAAACAAACTTAACAAATACAATCCATATACCTTATACCATACCTTACCGATTATCTTATAAGCTCATGAGACAAATCTCGTGCCTACCAAGTAAGTCTGGAATTCATTTTGCAAACTCAGGTGAAAATAACACTTATTTTACGAGGAAATAAGCAATAGTGCTGAGACTTATTGTTTTTTATCCAAAGTCGAAAACATTCAGCTATATAGAAGTAAAGTAAAAATGTAAAAAAAAAAAAAAAAATTGTTTAGTTTATATCCTCCTCGGTTCGGAAGTATCACATGCGATTCCTAATATAATATGTGATACTTCCAAGCGTATAAATGAGCAGTTTTATTAATCGTGAGTAACTCGGAAATGTTAAATTATATTTTCTTAAATACTAGGGGGCTCGGCCCCCTACGAGCTACGCTCGCCAACCCCCGTCCAGACACCGCAGGCTCTAAATGCATGCTAATTTGATCGGCTTTAAAAAGATTTCGAAAGATTGAATTATAATTTAAAAAACAGTGGCGATCTCCCTATAAACGAATTTCTATTCATTTCTCTTTGATTGGGGAATTTTAACGCCAAATTCGCTGCGGTACTACTTGATTATCCCGTCGACCAATTTCGCCAAATTATATAAATCGCCAAACCACTCGTCAAATTATACAAATTGACATAATTTTTATTTTAAATAACGAAAGAACAAATAAATTCGTACAACACTAATAAAAATACAAATAAAACGTCGAAATAAAAATAACTTGATGACGTAGACACGTGTAACAACATTTCAAAATAAGCTAATATAAAAGGAATTAAGTAAACAGACTCTTTGTCTCCTGGTATTTTTTAACAAAGCGAAAAGAAAGTTCTTTTAAATGAGACATTTTAAATTAATCGTTTTTAATCTGACGTAATTTTTACCAAGCTATTCTTTCTCTTTTAAATAATCGCGTGAAAGTACTTTTGTTAGCAATGAAATATTATTTGCGCTTTCCTAACAAAAATAGTTGAAAATATCCTCTCTAAATATTAAATAAATGTCTAGCGCAATTTCTAAATTTAAACTTTTTTGCAATATTATTTTGTGTTCATTTTATGTAATAACTATAATGTGACGTAAATATGACGTAATAATTTCTCCTAAGACTTCTAACGCATGTTAATGAATTTATTATTTTACAATATCCTTTATCTTTTAAAATTCACGTGTATACTTTTTATGACGTAATTTTTAATAAGTTCCTGCTTTTTATACATAATTATTTAATTCTAATTTGAAAGCTTTTTTCCTGTTTATAATAGTCACGTGTAAATAAATTTTTAATTTGAAGCAAACATTATTGCTTGCGCTTTTTATGCAGTTGGCAACAGTTTAAATTAGTACAATTTTCTGAAATCTGTAAAAAATATCTCTAGAAATGCTGAAAATTTGAATTTAAAATAGAAATAAAACCTGAAAAAATGAGTCAAAATAAAAAAAATTAATGCAATCTGCACTCCGGCAAATTCTAACGCATAAAATGATCTAAAAATGGTTAAATTCCTATGTATAGTTTTTGCTGCTATAAAACTTTTTTAGTGGAACGATTTTGTCCAACTTTAGCATTAAATATCTCTTAAAATAATTCTTCGATTTGAAAACTGTCTGCATCAGCGTGTTTATCAAACATTTCTGTATAAAACCACTGATTTTCATATTTTTGTATGCATTATTTTTCTCAATATTAACGAAGAAAGACCTCCGGTCACAAAAAATTCAAAACCGGCGGCGGCGGCGGCGGTGACAGCGGTAGTTACTTTTTTTTAGAATAGAGAGATTCTTGCTAGATCAAGAAACATTTCTCTATTTTTACAGTATATATACATATGTATTAGGAGATATTTTAAGTCAAAAACAATGTGTTCTTTTAGAATCACTGGGACAAAAGATAATTTCATAAAATAATTTCATGTTATAGAAAACAATATATATTTTTAATTTAATTTATTAAAATAAAAAAGTCCATGGAATAATTTCGTTTTCTTAATATGTTCCATTTTTATGTAGAGTTAAGCTATTATATATATATAATATACAGGGTGGTTTAGAACTATATGTCAAAAATGTAAAGGCAGGTAGTAAAGCAGATTTCGTATAGGAATGTGGGTGCGGAAATGTAGCGTTGATGCTGTAGAGGGCGCTGTTGACTTTGAAAGCGTTACGCTGACTTTAATCGTCCTTCCCCGCGCAGATTTCGAGCAACATGCATCGTTACATCAACACGGAGCTTGCTGACATGCATTTCATATGCATTTCATGTATGGGGCTGTGCAAGGAAATGGCTCACACCCAACGCACGTTCAACAGCTCTCGAGCTTGTCGAAGGACTATCCTCTACTGTGCGTAATACTGCTTCTTCCACTGCATGAATTCTGCGATATCTTTCAGTGTCCGTATCACGCCTCGAAGCATAAAATCATCCGCTCGCGCTCAACTCCCGATGAAGACCCTCAAATGTTTGGAGATCCAGCATATTCCTACCCGGAAATCGTTCCATGTACATCCTTTGAGCAGCCTCTCCGTTTCTTTCTTTGTGCAGCCCCATACATGAAATGCATGTCGGCAAGCTCCGCACTGGTGTAACGATGCATGTTGCCCGAAATCCGTGCGAGAATGACGATTCAAATCAGCGAAGCGCTTTGATCCGTCGAAGTCAACAGTGCCCTCTACTGCCTCAACCTTGCATTTCCGAACCCACATTCCTATACGAAATCTGCTCATTTAGGCCCCTCTGTCTACCTTTACATTTTTTACATATACGTAGTTCTGAACCACCCTGTATGTATATACATTAGCCTCTTGTTAAATCGCGGAAAACAGGACAAAAGCACCCTATATCTCAATGCGAGATATAATAAAAGTATCTTAAATATAAGAAAGATGACAACTAAACAAAACGAAATATTAATCTACAAGTAAATGTCTTGACATCTGACTCCAAAACGTTATTTTATGTGCATATAACAATTTTCTTTAAAAAATCGAAGATAGACAATTATACTTACTTTAACTGATACATGGGTCATCTTCCCTAAACAGCGATATGTTTGTCTCTACTTCAACAATGTGGAATAAATTTGTATAAAAATGAAGCAGAGTGTTAGAAAAATTTAATCATATTTTTATGTTTATATAATGGGATAAAATATATTTATTTATAAATAAATATAAACCAATTAAATAAATTCCATTATGTGATAAATGCTATTCTTCTGTGTGTCCTTGCCTCCAGTTTAACTCAACACTGTAAAAAAAAAAAAGGACTTAAAAATGGAGATTCTATACTGGCAATCGAGACGCCAGTACTATTTCCGTATTTTAACTGGAAATTTCCCCCATAAATTCCAGAAATCCGTATTTTTACGAAAATTTTCCCCCGTAAACTACAGAAAATTTTCCGTTTTTCGAGAATTTATGGGGGGAAATTTCCGTTAAAATACGGAAATAGTACTGGAGTCTCGATTTCGAGTAGAATCTCCGTTTTTCAGTCCTTTTTTTTTTTTTTTTTTTTTTTTTTTTTTTTTTTTTTTTTTTTTTGACAGTAAAAAGTTGTACCTAAAAGATAATCATCCAAATATATTGTGATATTTTTGTCGTTTAAACTATGAAAAACTATCGTATACAGTCCTGATTAAGACGCTCACAGTTAACACGCGATCTCGCCTAATATGAAGATTTTTTCCGGTCCCTTGAACATTGCCTATAAGGCTACTGCAAAAGTATTACTTTTAATAAGCGAACGTTTATTGCGCGATTCCACTTAGTATGCGACTGGTTTTCGGTCCTTTGAGACAAAAAATCATGCTTAACCCCTTGGGGACGAGCGACACGTATACGTGCCGCATGAAGCGCTCAGAATCCTTGTTTTTTCTCACCAGTAAAATATTACTGTACAATTTGTCTTATTTAATCAGCGCATTTTCTCGATTCAAGAAGACACAAATTTCTGCTTTTAAAAAACGGTGACAAAAGATTAAAAATTTCGTAAAAGGTTCCCGTCCCGAAGGGGTTAAGAAGGGAACTCATAGATGAAAATGCGAATTCTTTCTCTTTTCTCCAATGATATCAATTTAGCGATTTTTTTTAAATCGCTGTTTCTGAATAGTAATATTTTTTTCATTAAATAACAAATTAATTAAGATGAGCATTTACTAACCTGAAATAGTGGTAGGTATTTAAATCTCGCCCCCCCCCCCTTCCCGCTAAATTAGCAATACTGCAATTCTTCTTTGATCCCGCATCATAACTTTCTTTGTCTCTCGCTTCGTGTATGTTTTTACTGTAGTAGAGACAGATAGACAAATTAAGGGTGCTCGAATACGTCATATAAATTGTTATGATTAGAGACGTTGTGTTAGTGACGTTTTAAATGTGTACAGTCGTGGGAAATCAAAGTAAACACCCCCTACTAACTCCTCAACAAAGTAACGTAGACAAAAGTTACTGGTACCGAACGATTGGAAATAAAGTCTACTTTTAAATGACGTATATAAAATTTGCTTAGGGGGCCATCTACATATTAAAACGAATCCAAACTTCATTTTTTTTTTGTCAATGGCAATACCCAGTTTTAAAGAGATATTTCAAATCTTTGGTTCAGACTATGCCTAGACACCAATTTTCAAGTCATTTGAATGATAAGTTTTTGAATTATAAGCATTCAAAATTTAGTGCTTAATGTTAAATTACATTTTCATATTTTTATTTATAACTTCTGAAATTATGATCCTATTGTTTTAATTTTTTGTGTAGCAGTAATACTAATATACCCAAACATAAATACGTTGGATTTGCAATTTTTATAATTTTCTGATATGAATTATGAAATTAATATTGAAAAAAATTGTGAATTCTAACCTACAATTTTTTTGATGGATTTAAATTTATTAAGTCCTGCTTTAAGGAAATCCAAAATTTCACATTTTTACTTCCAAGTAGTTTTCAAATTATGCTTAAAAACGGCAAAATGATGGTTTAAGGGGACGTCTAGGATAGAAGTGACTAAATATTTTGAAATTTCTTATGCTATCCTGTAATCTAACAGGCTTAATTGACTACTTAAGGTGCCTTGATCAAGAAGGGAGCTCTCTCGGTTAACAATCGAATACCGAACTTCAATTGGGATACAGCCCTTAAAATACGCCCGTTTTAAAATAATTAATTTCTCGGAAACTTATGGTACGAAATGCATAAAAATTTGTTTTTATACTAATCGAAGGGTGTAGAGTTCATTTATGCTGTCAGAATTGTGTACTGCTATTGAAAAAAAACAAAGTTATGGTTCGTATGTAGATGACACCCCCCCCCCCCCCCACCCCTAAGCAAATTTTGTATACATCATTTAAAAGTAGACTTTATTTCCAATCGTTCGGTACCAGCAACTTTCTTCTATGATAATTTGTTAAGGAATTAGTAGGGGGTGTTCCACGACTGTACGTTTATATCACTACTATGTTTTATAACGCGTGTTATAGGCAAAAAAAAAAAAAAAAAAATGAAACTCGTGAAGATTAAACAAATGCGACTGCAGTAGCATATAATTTTTTTTTCTATGTTTTGTTTATTTTTTGCTATGCTATCAATAATTTTTACACGGAGATTAATAAGGATAGCTTTTCCTTATTATAAATATTAAAATTGAACGACAGATTATAATGGTACTCATTATCAGAAGTAGTAAATTAATAACTGAATTGTGCTTCCTAGATTTTTTTTTCCGTGTGTAAAAAAATTAGTCTAGAAGGAAAATAATTTTGTTGCTTTATTTTTGGTTGTAACGTATTAATTGACATTAAAGTCATGTTTCAATCCATATTTATTTTCAGTTATTATTTCAGTCGTCGTATTAAAAAGAGACAATGTGTGAAAGTTGAATACAGTTAAATTTTTATCTAAATATACGTAAAAGACACAACTTCAGAGTTTTTATGCAGCCCTGTAGAAGAGCTATATAATTTATATACGCTGAATAATATGAAAAAATAATTAACTTAAAAACGCGTACCACAACGTAAAACACACTTTCAAGAATTATTGTTCATAGAGAGTAATGTAGCTGAAATATTTTGTGTGTCCTGTATATGAACAATGAATGTTATGCACACATTATTGTACACAGAGTATCTTGGTGAACACCTCACAGATATACATCCATTTTAATATGTTTGAAATAGTGTAACATAGTTCAAATACATCGCAAACGATTTTTCACCGTAGACCACCCTATTTTGACCGTAAAGTAACGAAATTCCTTTGAGTATCCCTGTAAATAAACGATGAATGCTAGTCATACCATATTCTATAAGAAGCATCTCGTAGTGTGCTTTAGCGATATATATACATTTCAATGTGTTTGATATTGTGAAACATTGGAAATTATGGCATGTGATTTTTCCCCATAAGTCGTAATGTAACGGAATTCAGTTGAACGTCTCTGTAAAGGAACTATAACTGTTTCACATTTCATTTTCAATAATATACATGCCATAATGAATATCAATAATATATATAAATTTCATGGCTATCCGACTGTATTTACGCGAGTTAGAGCACGGACAGACAGACGGCCACACAAACTGAATTCATAAATACTTTTCAACAATGTTAGAAAGTGTTGAAAATGACATTTTTAACGTAAAAGGCATAAAAATTTACATCAAACATACTTTTATACGATGAATAGTAAGAAAATTGCAAGAATGCCAGAAAATGACATCATTTTGAATTACACTCGCCATTTTGAATTCCTGCGACTTTACAGGAGGCTTCCCCCTCTGAAATGCATTGTATTAATATGAAGTAGATCCTGACCAATCCGTATCATGATTTACAGTTTTCACCCTATTTTGGTCGTGTAGCACTCGGACTATAGCGCTTTTATTTGCTTTAATTTTGTAATAAAAGCTCAATCAAGGATTAGGTTTTTAAATCTATCTTTAAGTGCAACTTGTTTTTTGTGTATATAGTTATGATAGCAGACAAGCTAACCCTACCTTTTGTCATTCCCCTGTCTCATTCCTTTGTTATTTCTTTGTCTCTATCTCTATATATTCCCTTGTCTCTCTTTATCATTCCTCTGCCTACTTGAAATTTAAAATTTTATTTTTATGTGTTTAACATTGCAAAAGATTTTGCTGGCAGTATTTTATTACTTAGAGATAGTACTTAAATGCAATAGAACCCAATTTTAAAGGAAAAAACAAAAAATTAAGTTTTAAAAATATATAACTTTCAAATTGTCCTGTTAAGAGAAATGACTGACATATGAAAGGTTACCTTTAAAATGCATATTTTTTTCATGAGATAACAAAATAGAACAACAAATAAAAATGCGTTACTTATTGAAGGGCGATAAAGCGAGTGATTACTGTATATACATAAAATAACAACAAATAAAAATGCGTTACTTATTGAAGCGCAATAAAGCGAGTGATTACTGTATATACATATACAGGGTGTCCATAAAAAAATGTCCCAGTTATAAATTTTAATAGCATCAACTATAAACGTTGTATAGAGTTTTGGTTCAAGGTCACAAATAAAAATGCGTTACTTATTGAAGGGCGATATACATATACAGGGTGTCCATAAAAGAATTCCCCAGTTATAAATTTTGTAATAGCATCAACTATAAACGTTGTATAGAGTTTTGGTTCAAGGTCACAAATAAAAATGCGTTACTTATTGAAGGGCGATAAAGCGAGTGATTACTGTATATACATATACAGGGTGTCAATAAAAGAATGTCCCAGTTATAAATTTTAATAGCATCAACTATAAACGTTGTATAGAGTTTTGGTTCAAGGTCACAAATAATGAGTAACTCAAACAGTTTTAAATAAGCGCATGCGCGAGCACTGCTTTGTTATTTACGCTCTTGCAATGCCATGTACGCAAACAGGCGATTCCTGAGTGTAAAGGCGTTATTGTTGGGCTGAAGATTTAAAAGCCTTTAGATCCTTGCGATTTTTTTCTTTTGAGTCTTTATAAAAGATCGTGTCTACCTTCCGCCAATTACCTAATGATTTGCCAGAGTTAAAACACAGAATTGGAGAGGCTACTCCTTCTAGACCGGGAGCCGGCAGCACAGACAATCACCTCATCGAGTTCACGGATGAAATTCTAGGATTAGTTAAATCTTGATTCGCATATTAAAATGCAATCGGTCTGCCAAATCATAGCTTGGTGGAAAGCACGTGAAAACCCGATTTTAGCGGTTGACTCGTAGGTTTACCATTGTGTTTTTCTGCTCCTCGTCTTCCATGTTTTCATAGCTTTTGGTGCAAGAAAACACAATAGTAAACCTACGAGTCAGCCACTAAAATCGGGTTTTCAGGAGTTTTCCACCAAGATATGACTTGGCAGACCGATTGCATTTTAATATGCGAATCAAGATTTAACTAATTCTAGAATTTCATCCATGAACTCGATGAGGTGATTGTCTGTACTGCCGACTCCCGATCTATTCCATGACTCCGGACTTGTTAACCGAAGTGTGGGAAGAATTGAACTTTAGGTTGAACATGTATCGTATAACTAAAGGTTCACATACCAGTATTAAGCATTTGTAAAAAAAAAGCTAAGTTCGTTTACATACAATTTGATGTATGATTTGTTGTAAATAGCCTAAATTAAGCTGTTATATCATACCCTTAAAACTGAAATATTTTTTATGGACACGCTATATATTACGTAAATGAACATAACCAATACATTTTAAAATCTCTCCATTAATCGACAATTATGTTAGTGAAATTTAAGCAAACGTATAAACTAAAACAAAAAAAAAGTTATGATTGCAGTTTTTAAATAATACATTCCAGAATAAATATTGAAATACTTCATTATTAATATAGAGTGATGGTGTCTGACAAGCTGAATCTCCAAAGACCTACGTGATGATTTTTTGTTAAGCATTAAATAATTTGTATCTATCTCTATACCCTTAGGTGTCACTTTGGGGGAAATTGGATTTTTCCATTTGCAACCGCCTTTTTTAGCAATGAGTAAATATTGACACAAATCTTTTGACAGTGTACGCATTTTTACAAAATTAATTATACTATTTAATATTTTAGGATCGTCTCAGATTATTCATTCCTTATTAAATTATCATTTAAGTAGTATATGAATAACTTGTTTGTTTTTTTAAACAAACAAGTTATTCATATACTATTATGTACTTTTGAATGTACTTTTGTTTTACTTAGTTGAAAAAAAAAAATCAAAACTTTAAATTAACTATGAATTTTGTAAGAAGATACTCCAAGTAAGTTGGCGCAATTCGTATTTTCCAGTAGAATGCAAGCTATTGTGTATTGTAATGGAATTTTTTTCCCGTAAATTAAAAAAAAAATTCCGTTAAAATACGGAAATAGTGCTGGCGTCTCGATTACAGAACAATTTCCGAATTTTAACGGATTTTTTTTTACAGTGTATCGCTTTCATCTAGAACGAATAGGTAGTCATATTCTATATCCCTAAACTAGAATATAGATTTCAGACTTATGCGAATAAAGTAAACAAATAACCTGAACAGACGAAATGATCGAGAATTTCGAGTCTATAGTTTTCTAGGTGATGAAACGATACATTATATTATCAATCCTTTGTATTGCGGGAAATTATCACTTGATTTCTAGAATTAATTCATAATGTAGAATTATAGTTGGGAGATTCTCAAAAGGTGGGATCATTAAACGTTAACTATATGTAATTTTTCAAATTTTCAAATTTAAGGCCAATTTTTTTAATAGTATAGTATTTTGTCTATAAATATAATATATAAATATTTTTAATAGTATGTCTACAAAATTATACACAAACATTAAAAGACAGCAACTATTCTGGAAAATTAATTTCTAAAGCATTTAATTAGCAGTTGTGTACGTTTCAAATTTTGGACATTTTTTTCGCACGTACGTTACAGATTTTGGACGTTGCTCTTAGTATTTAAAAAATTCTTAAGACTAAGAATGTAGTAAATGTGTCCTATAATTGTATGTGTATACAAATATATATGTATAATTAACTTTTTGTTATCCAGTAATAATAATAATAAAATCAAATGCTTTGTTACGTACGTTAGTTTCGGACATAACAAAATACAGAAAAATTCTTTATAGAAAAGTCCTTCTATCTTCAAAAAAGCAATAAATCAGCCTGCCATCTCTTAACGAAATTATCAAAAAATCATCCGTTTCCTTTATGCATTCGTTCTTTATCATTAGAACCACCTGGAAAAAAGTTAAAACTCTTTTTCTTGGTGGTATACATTGGAGCAGTTAACGTTATGAATGTCCGAAATTGGCCTCTTTAGCATAAAATAATAAAATTTTAAGATATTTATACAAAGCTTTTACAATAAATTATGTCATTTTCTGTCTCTGAATAGAATTAAAAACTCAGTGTAAAAAAAAAAAAAATAAAGTCAATGATAATTAAAGTTATGTTTGAAAGGCTTAAAGTTATGACGTGTGTCCAGTGCCCACCTTTTGAGAATCGCCCAGTTACTAAAACACTTCCAGTGTTCGCATTTATTTGCAGAGATTTTTAAATAAGTCTGGCCACGATAATACAGGAAAACGACCTTGAATTTATATAGGGATAACTAGAACTCTCTAGCAATGGGAGTTAGAATTTATAAGGATGACATGGAACTATTTTTTCTTGAGCCATAATTTATTTTCTAGATACCAATGGCATAATTTTTTTCGGTGATGTTGTCACGTCCATATGATATCAGAAATACTCACTGACACGTTTTTGCTTTATAATATAGATATATTACTTTTAATATTTAAAAAGTAAATGTTGATAAGTTTTTCAAGAGAGTTTAGTACCACCTGTTAACGTTTCAATGGTATGCTACCAAGAAGGAAATAAATCAGTAAAACTTATCAAAATTCTCTGTAACTTTAATTTTCTATATATTTCAGTTTTATAACATAACATCTTATTCCATTAAGTCCTTAAATTCAGACCTTAATAACAAAATTCTTAAGTAAATAAAATTGATCCAGGATATTAAAAAAAAAACTTTTCGATCATGGGATGTCATCTTAAGTATTATATTGAATTAAATATTTTAAACCAGGAATGTACGATAGATTGCCTCACATAGATAGCTCATATGGGGCTGTACATATATAACGTTATCACTTTAGGGGGGGGGGGGAGAATGGGGTCAGGCACTTGATATCATAAGATATCTCTAGGGGGGGGGGTGGATTGTCTTTTGATATCGATATCATTTTTTATCCAAGAAAAATTTTCTTTTTTTTTTCATTACATCAATGTAGTCTATTCTCTTTGTGTGTGTGTGTGTGTGTTATCTATTTTTATGAAAATACAAAGTTATTACAAAAACCCTTAAATGATTATAAAACCATTTCATTCCAAAATATGGGATAACCCAACGTTCGTCATTCCCATCCTTCTGCCATATGTGTGTATAATTCGTTTTTAGAGAAACCAGGTTCGAAATGATAGTTGTCATATTTACCAGTCAAAAAATGGGGAAGAATGTTGTCCACCTGTTTCGGTTATAACTTTTGCTTACCTCCGTTCAGGGAGCAAATGCAAGAAGACAATATTACTGTTGAATACATTTACACCAAAAAGCTACTGTAAAATGTTTTTAAATAGCAAGTATTTCTTTAAAATGTTATTTGATATAATTTATTTCATATTATATATAATAGTGATATCTGTATATCATTGAAGCGTGTGAAAATAAAACAGAAGAAAAAAATTGTAAAAATGAAAAGAATTTTTAGACACTGATAACGATAACATTAGGGAGAGGGGGCGGTTCGAGGAATGATAACGTATGATATCGTAAGGTGGGAGGGTGTCCGAAACTCCTAAAAAGTTGATAACGTTATATATGCATACCCTTTTCTATGTTCTTGTAAATAAATCATGTTTGATTGGCAAAAATGCTTTTAATAGAAGTAAAACATTTATGTTATCTCGAAAAACTTTTGGATAAAACCTGAACTTGTCGTAAACTTTCGAATATTTTTCATTCATCGTAATTTTACTCCATTCGTTGGATTCCTCCTACTCTTCTTGAGTGCTCTTTATAATTACTCATTTCGGATTAACTGTTGTCAGAGTACTGTAAGTTTCAATTATTCATCTTGCACTAAAAGTAACACTCTACAGTAAAAATAATTAAGATAAAAGATGAATAGTACAAACGAATTCTCATTTGTTGAAAAATGATGCAAAGCGTATATTTATCAAATAAAATGGTGAAGCATCGCTGAAAATGCTGTCATTATAAAACGCTAAATATAATGCATTTGTTCACAAGTTGTGCAATTTGTAAAATGCATATAATATTTGCGTAAGTTCAAATGCAAATTAGCAATATAGAGGTTAACCTTTTAAATCTTTAAAAATTAAGTGTTAATTCCTAACTGCTGTTAGCGGTCTCACCGACCGCTGCATTTTTCAATTTTCTCAGTTTAACTCGTACTTTCCAGTTTAACACGGATACTAGTGAATTTTTTCTTCATTTGGAGTTCTTGCACTATTGTTAGAATTTTCTGAATAGGTGAATTTTTATTATAATAATTCTGTACATAAAGTATAGTACAAAAACAATATCCTATGCGTTAATCGAGCCTTTTATTCCTCTTTCAATGAAGCCGGTCTCACAGACCGCTCACAGTAAGTATGTGACAATTCCTGTCACAGCAGTTAAGAGTTAATAAGTAACTTCAGGAAAGTTTAGTACAACCTGATAAACATTTTAACGCAGGCTACAGAGAAGGAAATAAAGTAATAAAATTTACAACAAAAGACTTTCACTTCAATTTTCTCGATATTTAATAGGTCGGGAGCCGGCAGCACAGACAATCACTTCATCGAGTTCACGGATGAAATCCTAGGATTAGTTGTCTGAGCGAAGCGAAGGCTAATACTTAGCGAAATATTACTGTCCGGACACTTTACTACTACGATGGATATTAACGCCATGTCCTACTAAAAAAAAAAGCCTAATAAAAACCTTTCGTCAAGCATAACTCAAAAAATATTTGTCGGATTTCGTTTCTGATTGCACCAGAAGGTACCTATGAGGGTCGCCTACTGAATGCACCTACTATGAAAAATAAGTTCCAAACAGTTTAAAAATTATATAGAAAAAACTCTTAAAAAAGCACAGTTTATCTGCATACGTCACAGAAATTTGGTGTGCGTCACTTTCACCGGTGGATGTTTTCGTAGACAACTGGTTTGAACACATGGAGCAAATAAAAAAAAAATACGCACGCAGTAATATTGAATAGATCAGTTTCAACCACGTGATCACAAACCTTGCAACAACCCGCGGCAACCAGTTTTGGTGGGAAAACAAATAATAATACAGTATTCCGTACCACGGTGACCGTTTTTAGCCTGTTGTATAAAATCTGGCATGTTGTATGACATACAGTTGTGGATGATTAAAACAAAAGACATGAGTGTTTATTGATCCGGGAGGTTATTTTTCTCTGGATGTCTGTCTGTCTATCATACAGCATGCAATTTTCTTGTAAAGGATGATATTATTATGCAGTAAAACCTCCATAACGGACACACCCGATTAGTGGACACCTCTATTTAGCGGGCATTTTTTCGATTACCAACCTTTAAATAACTGTAAATTTTTTACTCTCAGTAGCGGACACCTCCAAATAGAGGACAAATTCTGCCCTCCCGAGGTGTTCGCTATTCAGAAGTTTTACTGGTAAACCTCCATAGCGGACACACCCGATTAGCGGATACCTCTATTTAGCGGACATTTTTTCGATTACCAACTCTTAAATAACTGTACATGTTTTACTCTCAGTAGCGGTCACCTCTAAATAGAGGACAAATTCTGCATTCTCGGGGTGTCCGCTATTCAGAGGTTTTACTGTATATAATATTGATAATTATTTTACAGGGCCGCACAAAAGAATAAGAATATATGAAACGAATATAAACTAAATTCGGGATTGGTAGATCGCTGATGGTAATGTAATTTTAGGATGTTGTTACAGTCATCCGCAGGATGTTTTTAGAGTTTCGTTCATCTAACGAAACCCTACCTGTCTCACTCCTTTGTCTGTCTGTTTGTCCGTCTGTCACAGAGCCCGTTCTCAGAAACTATATATGTCGGAGACTTGAAAATTTGCATTTAATTAAGTTGGAGACATGAAATTTTGCATACTTATAGCTGAACATCTCACATCAAACGACAAATAATAAAATTTTGAAAAGGCTTAATATTTAACCCTTTGGGCTCTAACTTGTGTATTTAAAGCAATTTTTCTAACTCAACCCCTAATTAAGTTGGAGACATGAAAGTTTGCATACTTATAGCTGAACACTTGCGATAATACGATAAATCATAAAATTTTGAAAAAGTCATATTTAACCCTCCGGTCTCTAACTTCTGTATTTTAAGCAATTTTTCAAACTCAGCCCCTAATGAAGTTGGAGACATGACATTTTGCCATTTTGAATACTTATAGCTGAACACCTCACATCAAACGACAAATAATAAAATTTTGAAAAAGTCTAATATTTAACCCTCTGGGCTCTAACTTATGTATTTTAAACAATTTTTCTAACTCAGCCCCTAATTAAGTTGGAGACATGAAATTTCGCACACTTATAGCTGAAATCCTCACATCAAACGACAAATAATAAAATTTTGAAAAATGTCTGATACTTAACCCTCTGGGCTCTAACTTATGTATTTTAAGCAATTTTTCTAACTCATCCCCTAACTAAGTTGGAGACTTGAAAGTTTGCATACTTATAGCTGAACACTTGCGATAACACGATAAATCATAAAATTTTGAAAAAGTCATATTTAACCCTCCAGTCTCTAACTTCTGTATTTCAAGCAATTTTTCTAACTCAGCCCCTAATTAAGTTGGAGACATGAAATTGTGCATACTTATAGCTGAACACCTCACATCAAACGACAAATAATAAAATTTTGAAAAAGGTCTAATATTTAACCCTCTAGGCTCTAACTTGTGTATTTTAAGCAATTTTTCTAACTCGGCCCCTAATTAAGTTGGAGACATGACATTTTGCCATTTTGCATACTTATAGCTGAACACCTCACATCAAACGACAAATAATAAAATTTTGAAAAAGTCTATTATTTAACCCTCTGGGCTCTAACTTGTGTATTTTAAGCAATTTTTCTAACTCAGCCCCTAATTAAGTTGGAGACGTGAAATTTTGCATACTTATAGCTGAACACCTCACATCAAACAGCAAATAATAAAATTTTGAAAAAGTCTAATATTTAACCCTCTGAGCTCTAACTCGTGTATTTAAAGCAATTTTTCTAACTCAGCCCCTAATTATGTTGGAAACAAAAATTTGCATACTTATAGCTGAACACCTCACATCAAACGACAAATAATAAAATTTTGAAAAAATCTAATATTTAACTTCTAATATTTTGTCTCGCGCAATTTTTAAATTTAAGCTGTTTTGCAATACTATTTTTTGTTCATTTTGCATAATAAGTGTAATGTGACGTAATTTGTTCTATTTCAGATTTCTAACGCATGTTAATGAATTTATTTTACAATATCCTTTCTCTTTTAAAATTCACATGTAAATATAGTTTTTATGGCGTAATTTCCAATAAGTGCCTGCTTTTTATACCTAATTATTTAATTCCAATTTGAAGGATTTTTTCTGTTTATAATAGTAACGTGTAAATAATATTTTTTATTTGAAGCAAACATTATTGTTTGCGCTGTTTCTACAGTTGGCAACAGTTTAAATTAATACCATTTTCTAAAATATGTAAAAAATATCTGTCAAAATGCTGAATATTTGAATTTAAAATAGAAATAAAACCTCAAAAAATGAGTCAAATTAAAAAAATTAATGAAATCTGCAGACCGGGATCTTTTATTGAATAAAATGATCTAAAAATGATTAAATTCCCATGTATAGCTTGTGCTCTTATAATTTTTTTTTAATGGAACGATTTTGTCCAAATTTAGCATTAAATATCTCTTAAAATAATTCTTCGATTTGAAAACTGTATGCATTAGTGTGTTGATCAAACATTTCACTGTAATACCACCGATTTTCATATATTTGTATGCAATAGTTTTCTTAATATTAACGAAGAAAGACCTCCGGTCACAAAAAATTCAAAACCGGCGGCGGCAGTGACAGCGTTAGTTACTTTTTATAGAATAGAGAGATATATAAAAATGAAAACTTGTCTATCTGTCTGTTTGTAATTCTATAAAAAATCCACAATTTGGAAGCCAAAATTGTGAAGAGATACGTACATGTGTATTAAAACATGGCCGAGACAACTAAAGTAATCCGGAATCGAAATAACTTATAGTTAATTTTTAATTAATAAAAAACCACCAATTTAACAGCAATTTCTTATCAAATTTAAACATTTTTCGTTATAGCAGTTGCCATCAATTAAAAAACACAATAAAATTATTACTACAACAATTAATTTTCTACTGCAAGATTTCCACGTGAAAAATAAAAATGAAATAAATAGTTTACCGAATTTTAAAAAAAGGGTGAATATTACGTCATAACTTTTCTATTGCAAGATATTCACACGAAATATGAAAATGAAATAAATGGTTTGACGAATTTAAATGAAAGTGAATATAACTTCATAACTTTTCTATTTCAAGGTTTCCACGTGAAAGAGGAAAATATTACGTCATATTGGAAACATAAAGAGCATGGTGGATATAGTATAGAGTCATATGAGTGTGAAAAATGTATTGAAGCATGATAAAAACCCGATTAGGGCAATATTGGCGTATTTTAACATTATTGCTCTAATTATAAATTGAAATAAGTTCATTTATAGCTGTATTCTTTTGCATCTGTTATATACATTTATATATTTTTATATAGAGTTTTCATATGATTCATTCAACAACATTTCGACTGCTTTTTTTAATGTTTGTTTTGTGTTGTATGTTAAATTTTGAAATTGATTTTTCAGAACAAACATCTTTCAAATTCTGGGCAACGCCGGCACTTTAGTCTGTAACAGATAAATGGCTTTTGTATCTGTACATCTAATGCTAATATTATAAAGCGTTATAATATTATAAAGTATATAATATTATTAATGCTTGTACGTTTGTGAGGTTTTATCTCTGAAACTACATAGCCAACTTAAAAAAATGTTGGTGGCCATCTCTGCTCTGAAACAAAGACTATTTTATGTCAGTGCAAGAACCTACATCGCTGCAGGAACAAAAAAGTTCTAAAATTGTGATTTCTGCGATATTGATTGGGTTAGAAACTTTAAATTTGGTGCGGTAGTTACTTTTAAGATGTGAATATTCGTAATGAACGCTCTCTAAAAGGTTCAATTTGACGGATAAACGTAAAAAATTCTAGAAAGGTTCTAAACTATGATTTATTTGGAATACTGAAATTTTTGGGATACTGTTGGGGTTAAAAACTAGAACTTTGGCATGGTAGTAATTAATAAGATGTAAATGCTCGTTGTAGAACGAATTCTAAAAAATAGAAAGACTAAACAAAGCGGAAAAAGATCTAAAGATGATCTAAGTAACGAAGAACATGGAACTGTTAGGAATATAAACATGAAAATTGATATGGCTGTATTTATCATGACGTAAATTCTCGCAATAGAACAATTTCTAAAAATGTCGCTACATAAAACAGTGCAGAAACAAAAAACTTTCAAAAATTTTCTATTTCTCTGTTACTGCTGAGCCCAAAATCTTGAAATTTTGCTTCGGGTTAGTTTTAAAATATACAATTGTCTCTATGAATGGTTTCTAAAAAATTTAAAATTTAAAAAGATGAAATTAGCGGAAAGCGATCTCAATTACCATTAATTTGGAATTATTAGGTACAGCAACTTTAAATATTTCATAATGCTGCATTTCCTCCGCAAAACATGCGATTTAAATGCAACAAAACTGATAGATACCCACCTAGCATTAAATAAATTGTGTAAATATTGAATAAAGACCTGTATGAAACAGTGAGTAGGTTGCCCGAAAGTACTTATTAAAGTGTTCCTTCTCTAGGCTTTTCTCTCTCTCGCCAAGGCCACTAACAGAGGGAAGTGCCGTTTTAAATGTGATATGAATTTTTTATCCGATTCATTTTTCTAGACATTTTATCATAAGGTCATATTCTCAATTATCATTAGTAGATTTTTTATATATTAACTTATTCTGGTGAAATTTAGTAATCGGGTTCATATTGGCGTATGTTAGCTTGCATGATTTGCTGAATAAATATGTATGGATTTATAAATTACTTCAAATGACACTTTGACAGCTCAAAAGTTATGCAGACGATATATTCAGATCTTGTGTCATACTTTATGTTGTAATCATTGCCGATTTCTTTTATTTAATACATGTTAAATACAGCTCAACTTGTGCAGAATATGTTTGAAAACAAAACAATACAGCGTATGTAGTGGCCAGCATACACTCATCCTTTAAATCCGATCGAGCATATCTAAAACACACTCTAACGAAGCATTGCATGCCACTTTTGATGTATTCGGTACTTTGATACTATATTAGATTTTGAGAAGAGAATTCCTTAAATGTTATCGACAACCTCATTGCATCCGTGGAAAACAGATATTGTAAAATATTAACTATTGCGGTGGAGCACACACCATATAAAGTATAGTCCATTCTTTTTAAACATCATATATTTGTCATTTAAAGTTACTCAAATTGGTGCGGAGCGTCTGATTATGCTCTTGACATCATTTTATACAGTTAAAATTCCGATATAAGTAAATTGGTGTTTCATTTTCTATTTTACTTTTAATATATTGCGTACTTTCAATTTTATATCCATGCATGGCTGTCTTGGATGGTTTGATTTCCCATTTTTTTAAACAGTGTATACGAATTTGTATATAAGATTTTGTAATTCTACAATTCGTTTATTTTCATCATTTCAATTTTTCGCAGTATATGGACAATTAAAGATAACATCTCATTTTCTTTGCTTCCACATGTTATTATTAAATCTATGTTCTCAGTAATATCGCTCAGACTAATCCCTCTGAGGAAAGTCCTAGTTAAATCTTGATTCGCATATTAAAACCGGTCTGCCAAGTTATATATTGAGGGAAAACATATGAAAATCCGATATTAGCGGCTGACTCGTAGGTTTACCATTGCGTTTTTCTGCTCCCAGTCCTCCATGTTTTCATACCTTATCGTGCAGCAAAACACAATGGTAAACCTACGAGTCAGCCGCTAAAATCGGGTTTTCATGTGTTTTCCACCAAGATATGAGTTGCAGACCGATTGCATTTTAATATGCGAATCAAGATTTAACTAATCCTAGAACTTCATCCGTGAACTCGATGTGGTGATTGTCTGTGCTGCCGGCCCCCGGTCTATAAGTTTTGTAACATATATCTTCTTATTCCACTAAGCTCTTCAATTCAGGCCTTAATAACAAAATTCTTAGCTAAATAAATTTGACGTTGGACATTCAAAAATCGACTTTTTAAAATGTTATATTAAATTGAATATTTTAAACCAAGAATGTACGATACATTGCCTATTCACTAAAATAGCACATATATAAATAAATCATGTTTGATTGGCAAAAATGCCTTTAATAGAAGTAAAACATTTATGTTATCTCGAAAAACTTTTGGATAAAAACTGAAATTGTCGTAAACTTTCGGATATTTTTCATTCATCGTAATTTTACTCCATTCATTGAATTCCTCCTACTCTTCTTGAGTGCTCTTTATAATTACTCATTTCGGGTTAACTGTTGTCAGAGTACTGTAAAACTTCAATTAATCATCTTGCATAAGACTACAGTAAAAATAATTAAGATAAAAGATGAATAGTAGAAACGGATTAACATTTGTTGAAAAATGATCCAGAGCGTATATTTATCAAATGAAATGATCATGCGTCATTGAAAATGCTGTCAGTATAACCCGAATATAAGGGCTCGAAAACGCAAACACTTATAACTCGAATCCAAATTATTACAGCCCACACAAATTTCGTATGGTAATCGTAATCGTTTTAAAAAAGCAGGGGGGCAGAGGCTCAGTTGACTTTTTCTGTATTTTAGTGTATCATAACTATAAGGTCCAGATAAATTAAAAGATTTATAACTCGAGCTTTAATTATCGTGCAATGAGAAAGAAGACAAGTTTGAAAAAAAAAAGCATAAATCCATTTAACTGTAATATTTTCCTTTATGATGAAAAAATGGAAAATAAACATAATGAATAATTGTCAAAATGGTTATAGTATATAGAAGCTAATAATAAACCGCACAACATGAAGCCAATTATATCGGTCCGGCTAACTCTCCACGAAAAGTTGACGTATTTCTCACCCGCCTGTGCAATGATCATGGTGGTATAATAATAGATAGACAATTGCTCCTGAGGGAGCAGGTGCATGCACCTATTTGTCCTCATTGGTACTTCTTTTTTTTCTTAACGATTTATCAAATTTTAACTCTCTGCTGTACACATGCCAGCTATATAAACCTTATATTAACACTTTATCACCACATTTGATAAGCCTTGTAGGAGAAATACCTCACAATGCGCTCTTTAAACTTTTAAAGTATATTGGTTTTCATCATCATATCTAATTTTCTTACCTTACACATCTTTATGTCAGATACTTGATTTTTTTTATCACATTTTATTTTTACCTTTGTCATCATCAACATTTGTGAAATTGCTAACATTTTTCTAGGAATCTGGGATTCCTAGAACTATTTATGTAACGGCAACAACAAAAATTCATGTTCAGATTTTTTCAGATCAAATTCAGATTTTTTTTTTTACAATGTAGTGGAACGCCATTACGATAAATACTGTATCAGGGCTCCCATTGGTACGTTTTTTTTTAAACCAGTAATATTTTAGAAAGTAATTCCAGGTACACTGTAAAAAAAAATCTGTAAAGTTACTAAAGTTTTTTTAGGAAACTGGGTTCCGAGAACTTTCTATGTAACGGCAACAACAAAAATTCCTGTAACAGCGTCTGTTACAGTAATTTTTCTTGTTACCGTTACATAAAAAGTTCTAGGAATCCCAGTTTCCTAGAAAAAATGTAGTAACTTTGCAGATTTTTTTTACAGTGTAGGTTTCGGCCACAATTGCATGGAGAACGCTCTTCCCGGTATGTTTCTACAAAATTTATAAAAAATATTTTTCTTTAAATAAAAGTGGTGTTCAAAAACGGACCAAGCGGAAGCCCTGAGTACTTAAAATGAATGTTTTATTTCATATTTATTTGTCTTTTATACTTATTACACTGTAAAAAAAAATCTGTTACAGGAATTTTTGTTGTTGCCGTTACATATAAAGTTCTAGGAATCCCAGTTTCCTAGAAAAACTTTAGTAACTTTACAGATTTTTTTTTACAGTGTAGTCAGCATTTATCAGCTTTGTTAATTTTATTTTATTTGGCGCAGCATGTCCCTTGCAGCATTTGTGAACCTTGTGCCTAAAAACTTAAATCCGAAGAAAAGTTATGAATACAATCTAAGCAAAGATTTAAGCCAGCTTTAGATTTCTAGGAAGGAAATGGGTTATTTCTCTATAATAAGAACAATAATTTATTCTCTCATCTTTGTATTTAAGTTTCAAAGTAAAGAAAGTAAATCAACTGAATCCTCTTTTACAGTGTTATATACATGAATACATATTGCCTACTAAATCTGAATTCTTTTAATGTACAAAAAACTTTAGCATTCTAATACTTGATCATTTTAACAATGTGGTAAAAATATTTTATTTATAAAAAGATGTGCGCATATGACATTCCAAAAGTATTTTGTTGTGATAAAATGTATTACGAGTAACTATCTATCTATATTATAAAGGATAAACATATCTGTGCATAACGCATATGTCATTCTGCGAATGGCAACACTTTCAAATTTGAAATGAATTTTCGTTTTGCAATTTTCAATACTGAAAATTTTTAAACTTCTACACATCGCACATTTTCAGTTTTTATATCGTCGTATAAGCAAAAAAATGTACTTTTAAATACAATTTGTTTGAAAGCTGTATCTCGATTTATTTTTGAGATATTAATTTTTTTATAGTTTTTAGTACCGATTTTGTAATTGTGGCAACAGAAGTAATCTATTTCTATTAAAAGTAGAGGGAAAATAGTAGATTACTTTATTATTTTGTTGCCATTTCCTCATAAAAATTGAAATTAAAATACATGCTATGTCAGAAATACCATCTGTTATAAAATCCGGTGAATTTTGGTTTTATTTCGTTTCTATTCATGAATTAAATGTTTCTTAGTTTATAGCAAAAATATTTTGCAAACGATAAAACACTTACTCTTTACGAAAACGTATTAGGTAGATTTCATTACAAAAAATCCCTGCCGGCCCGGCCTACAGGCAGAGGTAGATTTCGAAGTCAAATATACTAATTTCACAAACAAAAACTAAATCATGATTATAGATAAATCCACTTTAACAATTTTATCTTGACGAGTTTTTATTTCATTTTCATATAATAGCTGGTTTTATCAGAATCATGTTAGGGCGGTATTCAAAAAAATACTTTTCCATGCTCAACAACTCGAAATTTTCTGGCATAATTCCAGATTCATTTTTAATTAAAAAAAAATATGAAACTTGCTGACGTGATTTTTGAAGAGATTTATAAGCGACCTGTGTTTTTATTTTTTGTTCAATTAATTAAAACTTGATATATAAACAATTATTTTCTCAGAAGGACAATATTTTTCGTTTCAAACACAATCGCTTCGGGAAATTCCGTTCAAAAGGCCCACTTTGACATCATTTTTTGAAATATATTCTGCCTCTATCTAAAAATCGATTATTACGGTACATTATATAGTTTCTGAATAAGCGAATCTACCAATTAAATGCGTTTGAGAGCAAAAATGAATTTAAAAACCAGTCAGAAAATAAGCAGTTTGGATTTAAGCGCATCCTTAATACAATGATTTTTCCAACACAATCCGCTACGGTAAATTCGGTTCAAAATGCCCTTTTTAACAGCATTTTAAAAAATATATTCTGCCCCTATCAGAAAATCGACCATTACGGTACATTATATAGTTTCTGAGTAAATAAAAGTACCAATTGGAAGCTTTTGAGAGCAAAAATGAATTGTAAAATGAGTCAGAAAATAAGCAGTTTGGATTTGAATACACCCTTACTAAGATCATTTTTTACTTCAACCGGTATGTATTTTTAATTTGTTTTTGCTCTAAGAATTGGTCCTATCCAAAACTTGTCTATATAGATGTTGTAGACAATATTAAGAAGATATATGATAAATTCATGGGGATTTTATATCTTTTGAATTGACGGAGTTATGGATTTTTTTCTTCTTCAAACCCCCTTTTTGTTTTCGTTTTTAATTTTTTTTGCGGTACGAATTGGTCCTATCAAAAACTTGTGAATATAAAAGTTGTAGATAATGTTAAGGAGATTCATGATAAAATTAATTGGATTTGATATCTTGAGAATTGACGAAGTTATGGATTTTTTTCTTCTTCAAACGCCCTTTTTGTTTTCGTTTTTATTTATTTTTTTTTTTTGCGGTACGAATTGCTCCTATCAAAAACTTGTGAATATAAAAGTTTTAGATAATGTTAAGGAGATTTATAATAAAATTAATTGAATTTGATATCTTGAGAATTGACGAAGTTATGAATTTTTTTTTCCCAAAAACCCTATTTTTTGCTCCCCTTGAGCCCTTTTTAACTTTATCAAAAATCTGTGATACATAAATTTTGGGCCCTATTTTTAGAAGTAATAAAAACTTTAAACTGATTTGATATGTACAAAAATTAAGAAGTTATGGGGGGTTTTCTGTTTTCACAAAACCCATCCCTATTTCCCTCCCCTTGGTCCGATTTTGCCCATTAACGAACTTGACTGAGATTTTATGCCCATTGATTTTATGTATCAGTTTGGAAGAGATTGGTGCAGAATTACGAAAGTTATCGTGTCCAGAAGAAAGTGATATATATATATATATATATAGATAGATAGATAGATAGATGGATACATATATAAAGTTTTTTACTGAGGGTGGTTTTGGGTTCTAGGGGTCATGATCGGTGTAGATCTGCAAAAAATTTTCAGAAATTCCAACATAGGAACGATCCCAATAGGTAGTATTTCATACGAAATCTACCTAAAAGCTACCTATTGCAGCCGTTCGGAGGAAAGCGATTTCAAAAATTTTGGTATATTTTCATCGATCATGACCCCCAGACTCCGAAACCACCCTCCGTTCAAAAGTTGATATATATATATATATATGATCTTTGTCACATTGTAACTCTCGTATTTATGAACCGATTTGGATGAAACTCGGTGTGTACATAGTACCTACCAATGTCTCGACCGAGTTCGTTGGCCAGCTTCATCCGCCATCTTGTTTCAAAATGGCGGCCATTTAAATATTTAAAAAAAAAATTTAATTTGAAATGTGGTACCAAAAAATTGAAAATAGAAACATATTTTTTTCTTATGTGTTTGAACTTGATACAAAGATTCCGAAGCAGTTTTTGTTTCGTCTATATCTTAAAAAATGGCTGAGTTATAGCATTTTGAATTTCTAGCGTGGCTGACATTTTGAAACGTCCTGATTTTTGTCACGCGATAACAGGCGTATTCATGAACTGATTTGGATAAAACTCGGTGTGTACATATTACATACCAATGTCTCGACCGAGTTCGTTGGCCAGCTTCATCCGCCATCTTGTTTCAAAATGGCGGCCATTTAAAAATTTAAAAAAAAAAATTAAATTTGAAATGTGGTACCAAAAAATTGAATATTGAAAAATATTTTATTTTTACGTGTTTGATCTTGATACAAAGATTCCGGAGCAGTTTTTTGTTTCGTCTATATCTTAAAAAATGGCTGAGTTATAGCACTTTGAATTTCTAGCGTGGCTGACATTTTGAAACGTCCTAATTTTTGTCACGCGATAACAGGCGTATTCATGAACCGATATGGATGTACCTTGGTGTGCACAAAGTACATACCAATGTCTCGACCGAGTTCGTTGGCCAGCTTCATTCGCCATCTTGTTTCAAAATAGCGGCCATTTAAAAAAATTTAAAAATTTTAAATTTAAAATGAGGTATCAAAAAATTGGAAAATGAGAAAGATTTTTTCTTATGTGTTTGGCCTTGATACAAAGATTCCGGAACAGTTTTTGTTTTGTCTATATCTAAAAAAATGGTTGAGTTATAGTATTTTGAATTTGTATCATATTGAAACGACCTGATTTTTGTCACGCGATAACAGGCGTATTTATGAACCGATTTGGATGTAACTTGATGTGTTCATAGTACATACTAATGTCTCGACCGTGTTCGTAGGCAAACTTCATTCGCCATCTTGTTTCAAAAGGGAACATTTGAAAACTTTTTTAATTGAAAATTTAAAGTGAGGTATCAAAAAATTGGAAAATGAAAAAGGTTTTTTTTATGTGTTTGACCTTGATACAAAGATTCCGGGGCAGTTTTTGTTTCGTCTATAGCTTAAAAAATGGTTGAGTTATAGCACTTTGAATTTCTAGCATGGCTGACATTTTGAAACGATCTGATATTTGTCACGCGATAACACACGTATTTATTAACCTATTTGGTTGTAAGAAGGCATGTGGATAATATATAGCAATGTCTTGACCAAGTTCACTGGCCAGCTTCATCCGCCATCTTGTTTCAAAATGGCGGCCATTAAATTAAATTAAATTATATTTAAAGTGAGGTGCAAAAAATTAGAAATTGAAAAGGTTTCTTTCTTAAGTATTTAACCTTGATATAAGGATTTCGGAGCATTTTTTGTTTTGTCTTTATCTTAAGAATTCGCTCAGATATAGTAGTTTGAATTTGTTTATGTGGGTGACATTTTGAAAAATCTGATTTTTTGCCTGCGACAGCACTTTTATATATCAACGATTCCTGTGTGAGTGAAAATGTGCACAGGAATTACTAAGGTCTCGACCAAGTTCACTGGTTATTCTCATCCACCACGTTGTCTTAAAAGGGCAGGCACTTCAAGATATCGCCGAATTTGGAAACCAAATATAAGTTACTTTAAATAAAATCAGCTTGGATAAAGCTGACTAATTTCGCGAAATTCTCATTCATAATGATTTAGTCTTGATAAAAATAAGTATTGCATCTTCTATAGTCGGTTTCCACTAAATTGAGCTTCGTGTGTTTGAATAATATAAGCTAGCTTTTTAAAAATAAGGAATATGAAAGATACCTCTTCCTCCCGGCACTGGCCGGAAGGACTTTTTTAAATAATTGTGGGACTTTCCTTCACAACTACTTATTTCGTATCAGAAAGCTGAAAGAATGCAATTTTATTTATCCGTGTGTAATAATATTTTCCGAATTTTGAAAAAATGATTTCTGATAAAACATGGAGCTATTATAAACAAAAACAAGTGAAGGTATATCTAACATTAAATACCCGCTTTCTTTTTTTGCCGAACTTCTTTAATGACGATATTACTTTTTGTTGTGTTTGTGTATAATTCTGTGATAATGACGTCATTTGAATACTTTTCTATAGATGTAGGACTGACTACAAAATTTAAGAATTCGAGAAGCTCTATATAGATGTTGTTTAAGACTGGATCATAAAAGTGGAATGTTTTAGCGGTTGCAAATGACTTTATTTTATAACGAAGCGTAATTTTAATTCTTAAAACTGAAATATGTTTTGTAGAAGTACGTCATTTCACGTCCCCAGCTGGTTTAAAATTCTTCACAGGTGAAAAAACTTCTTTAAAAATAACGTAATCGAAATCACAGACTGATAAAGCGCAATGTTTTACAAAAAATTACAGTGTCTTTATAGAAGAGCAGTGACATATAATGTGCATGCTCAGTTTGGAAGCCTTTATTTTAAAAATATTGACATATATTAAAGAATTTGATGATTATCGCGGATGAATTCACTTCGTCAAGTTATACAAGCAAATAATGAGGATCTTGGCAATAATTTGAGTTTTAAAATAATATCAGGTTCTTTATGTTTTTGTCCAAAATTCTCTTGACTAATAAAATTTTACTGCTATTCTTTAACACGTTCTACTATAATTTTATTAAAATAATAAAATTTGCTTAATTTATTTTTTTATAATTTTATAACGCAAGTTGTTTTTTAATCATCTGCCCTGAGCTTTCTACTGAACCAATTTTACTAATATTTTTCTTATTGGAATCTGTTTATTTGTATATGTGCCCGCACTAGACGTTTTTTTAAATATCTCCACTTTAATATTTTAATTAAAAAAATATTTTATGATTTTTTTTTTCAAAATGATCGTAATGAGCTTTCATTATTGCAGAATTGAGAGAGTAATGAGGTTTATTTATCTTTATTCAAGCCATTTTTTGATAAAAATTTAAAAAATATATATATTTTCTTTTTTTCTATGGTTTAAATTTCGTTGAATAAGGTTAAGTGGCGCAAAATCCCACACTGTAAAAAAATTCCGCAACGTTCCTGGGAAAAAATGGGCAGCTGAGTTGCCCATTATTTCCAAGAAACATTTCTTGAAAATGACTGGAACTTTACTGTATATGTTAAAAACATTCTACAGAAATGCCAGTAAGTTTCCTGATAAATACCAGGAATATTTCTGTTGACAGCAAAACATTACTGACATTTCACAGCATGCGGGATCCGCAGACGATCTTTACATTTCCAGTTGACAATTTTCGCTTTATTATCATTATTTGTTGGAATGAAAAAATATTTTGAAATTGACATCAAAATTATTATTTATAATTTACACGAAAAAATAAATTTTCAGTTAAAATTCAATAAAGTAAATATATATATGATATATTGTTTCTGAACTTTGCTTAAAATATAAAAATATATAAATGTAAATAATAATTAGAAAAAAAATCTAGACATAAAATATTTTGGATTTTCATCAGTAATTATGTTAGTTTATAGTACGAGATCCGGTATAAGAAATATACACCCTCATTTGTTATTTAATAATAACAAAGAATATATGTTAGATAATGTATAGATTGATACATTGCAAATAGGTTGCCTAGCTAAACCACGTGCCGATAATGTTAAACAATAAAGTGTTTAATTAATTTTTTTTGATCAACTTCCTCGATTTGTTATTTATGAAAGTCGAGAATCAGCTGAGAGAACATACCCCGAGGAATTCAAAAAATAAGGGTTGCCTACTCTCGACTCTGCCCAACTATAGGGTTGCCAGGTATAAACAGGTAAGTAATCGTAGTTAATATACCCTCATAAGTTATTTAATCGAATTACACATCAAATGAAAGCTTATTTTATTCCCATTCCAACCGTATTAGGTTGCCTTATGAAAAAGTTGCCTGAATCCATGGTTGCCTAGATTTAAGATGTTCAATTTTCTGCGTGAGCGTTGAGAGTGACAGAGAAGCGTTGCGCGCGCAATTCCATTTGACAGACAAAGACGCAGGGAATTCTTTTTTAAGATTTCTCCGATAGTGTAAATATTAAAGATGATATCAAATATTTTTTTACTCACACATTCATTTATCAATCATTAATCAATACATAATTATGAAATAATAGGTTTTTCCGTTCAAAATGTCCGTTTTTCAAAAGGAGATTTTTTCGATCTTTTAAGCGCGGATTAAATACTGATAAAAGTTAAATAAAATATCACATAATGATATAAATATTTTTATTTTAATACATAAATTTATCAATAGCAAAATACAAAGGTTTTATATAAAACACTTATTCACATTCAGAATCGTCAGAAGTGCCGATGTCACAATCTAATTCTAATTCTTCACCGTTTTCTCTGTTTCTCGATTCTCTTAATACGTCGTTAATTTGTAAGGGTGTTGGATCCCCTTTAAACCACGTAGGCTTCAAATAACCATCCAAAAACCAACCACAATGTTCAGGATTGACTTTAACGCAGCATGCATCGGTTGCATAAAGCCACATAGAATTAACATATATTGTGCGCAAAATTTTCTGTTTCAGTGAGATCCAGCACGGTGGTATCATATTGGAGTCGATGCCTTTAATCTTCTTCATGAACTGTTCTTTGTCTTTGTTCATTGAATATGTTTTTTGGAACAGCTGATATCTAGCGTCATTGATATTACAACATTGCTTGATCCCGTAAAGAAGGGCAGTAAACTCCTGAACAGATTGAATTTTATCTTCTAGGAGTACATCTACTGGATCCGTCAATGATGCGAATATTTCCTGGAAATCCGGTCGTCTTGAAAATATTTTATAAGGCTTGACTTTCCCTTTATTATAAAAAGCCGTTGTGTAATCACAGCCCGTAAATGCGTGGAAAGCTGGCAGGCCCAGGCATAAAGTAGAACCCAATTTCATTGCAAGCTCAGTACAGTTAATGCAATCAAGATCTTTCTTATTGCTTTTCCTTGATGATGAACCCGCCAAATAAATTTGAGTCTGCAGAATTTTGTGAATAATGGCCAGTAAAATTACCAAGACATCGGTATCATTTGATTTGACCAATATTTTCGAATTAGGTGGTGCTTTTGATATATGAAACATTATCCGCGTATCTGCCTCTTCATGTTGGCATAAATAATCTTCTTCTTCAAGTTTCACGACGTGTTTTCCGACAGTATGGTAAGAAAAACAGTGTTCTCCAACTGTTATGAAAATTTTTTTGTTTTGGATTATTGAAAGTAGATTATCATTTTCCCAGTATTTAGCCAAGAATTGTACCAGGGCTTCTTTGAAACGGTAATTTCTGAGATTTCCGAGAAAATCGCTAGGTCTTGGTTGAAGAGGTCCTTGGATGACTTACGGTCTATCGAACTCCAGTCGACTTTGCCGTTCACAGTCTTTGATAGAGGGCGTAATGTGTCTATCAAAAATTATGTGTATTTCAGGGGCATTACTTGAGCACAATTTTATTAAGATCAATTCAGCAATCTTATCAAATGTCTGCGTCATAGATGATCCGATTTTATACAGGTAATAAAAACCGTCTATTATTTCAATATCGATACCAGTAGGCTCAACTGTTTCGACATTAGACTTTAGTATTTGAGCTAGTTTGGATTTGTGAGTTTTTAGCAAGTCACCAGTACACGAGAAAAGAGCAGGCGGCACAGGCGCTAATGGAAACCTTAAGCAGTACTCTATGTTGATGTCTTTCTCAATACTAATAGCAAGTAATCGGCTAAAGATGTCTCGTTCCATTTTAAGAACGGCCTTTTGAGTTTTATCTTTGCTGGTTTGAGTTTTGACGACAGACTGTGAAGCGAAATTCTGGATTTTGTTACGCTTTATCGGTCTTTCGAACCTTCCGGGAGTGGAATTGCATTCTGAAATAAATGTCAATTTTTGTTGATTTCTAACCGACTTAACGTTGATTAGAAAATCGCAAACTTCAGTAGATGCTGCCTTACCAGTTGAAATATTGAACAGAATATTTTTATCTATACTCTCAACGAAAGGATTCAGCGTATCTCTTATAGTCTTAATGACACTCTGAAGACTTTCGTTATCTTTTTTGATTCGATTCTTCTGCAAGGCATGACAGGTATCATCTTTTTGCGATAGACAGACATTTTCTTTAACGGTGGATACAATTTTGGTCCTTATGCTATGATTAAGTGCCCATCTTTGTCGCGCTGATATGGACTCTGCTGCAAGATTATATGTTAATTGATTTGAGGCATCAGCATTAATGGTCTGTTCTAACGTCAAGTCAAAGGGGTGATCGGGAGAATTCAGATTTGGTACGTCGGATACCAAAAGCTCCTCGTCTAAATTCAGATACCACACGCGAATTGCTGTTCTGTGCCTTCATAAGATTGTTGACGTACATAATGGACCACCTGGCATAATTTGGCTGGTTCAATGAAAAGAACAAATCGGACATGTTGTAAATGGAGTCTATATACAGCTCAAAATCACTACATCGGATGCTTCTTGAAAACCGAAGAAACAAATTAATGAACTCACAGTACTGGAGATAGTATTGAGCCGTCTTCCCATGCTCACCGAGCAAAGTTTTTTTTGCAATATTCTTTGTAGCCATCTACGACATCCCTCAGTACTTGAGGTAAGTCAATTTGGTACCCACGATATTTAGAATTTGATCCTTCAAAATCTGTAAAAGTTCGTCAAGCATCTCAGGATTTGATTCATGCTTAGACAAATACTGCTCGAAGTGAAGGATTTGTAGTGCAGCGGAAGCCTATGGATGGAGACGCTTGCAGCGATTAAAATGCTTGCTGTCTAGAAAGCTATTGGTTGAGCCTCCTGCTAAGACCTCTGCTTGAACCAAAACTTCCACTAATCCACTGCAGTCTATATATTTACCAATGGCTTTAAAGAATGCCATCTGAGTGTGAAATGCCCCCAAATTAATAAATATATTGTTGTATTTTGGCTTTTTACTTTGCTGTATTTGCATCGCCATTTTAGCTATGGCTAAGTCGTACGTGACAATTATTAATTCTTCATTACACTCTTCAGCAATTTCATTTGCAATAATGAGCGTTTCATTTACTATAGCATATGACGTTGGCGAAGAATTAATTGGAGGTAAATAATGTATGGTTTGAGTTTGACTACTATCGGTCGTAACCATGCAATTGTAGCCTAACCACATATGTACTGAATCAAGTCGTGCTAAAGACATCATCCACAGTAAATCCCTTTCAATGGCAATATCTGTAGCAGCACATTGGCATGCAAACATTCCCTCTACAATGAAATCAACGGTAAGTAATTCCATGTGTGCAGTAGGTTTTTGATAATATGGCCGTATTTCTCTTGAAACTTGATTGAAGCGTCGTCTTTTTCGTGATGGTGGTCTTAATTCATCATTATGATCTTGAAGGGTTGACGACGTTGAAGCTCCAATATTATCCAAATCTTCATTGTTAACGGTAGAAAATTGATATATTATACCAACAGTGTCGTGCATGGTGTCTTTTCCGGAAGTAGTATCGACAAAGCGATCAAAATTGTCAAAGGCTACGTGAGTGCTTAGACCACGAACTGCCTTGATACCGGATGGTATGACTTTATTTTGTTCTATTGCAGTGTAGGTCATTTCTGTCTCTAACTCTTCAGCCAAATTGTACCCAATTGTGTGCCCATATCTGTTGAGTATCGTCAGAACTTGTCGTGAATTAGTTAGAGATTTTATAGCCAATCCAAGATTTATATTTTTATCGGGCTTAACTCGACCTTTTGTTGTCATGTAAATTATGTCACTACATAGTGACTTAATTTTAATAGAGATCTGATTTGAATCATCAGAAGAAATATCTGGTCCTATGATTAAATTGTGCATAAACTCATAAAGTTGGTCTGGAATATCACATTCTCCTTTTAACACATCATCTACCGTTAAACGACTCGGCAGCTTTCGGCTGGGCATACTTTTAACACTATATCTCAAATCATACGCGACTTCTTGAAACTTACTGTCCTCTTTTTCTTCTAATTCTACAGCTTGACTTGCCAGTGATGATATGTCCATATTATTGAGGTATATAATCTTTTTGTTATGCAGTCCAGTAGATGTTTCAATTTTGAGACGGTCGCCAAAAACTTTGCATATTTTTTGTTCAAGATATTCACTCCGATAAAGTGCAACATCTTCAGGGCGTTTCTTGCCCTCTGCAAACTCCAACAACAAAGCCTTATACCGGGATAATAGTTGCGTGACGTACATTAGTTTATGGTTGTTAATGATCTCTTGCTCTATAAATGTTGCAAGACAGTTAAACGCTACTTGTGTATCTCTCGATCTTTATGCCAATCGGTATCAGCGTGTTCCTCAGCTTGACGTTTCATCTGTACTTGATATGATGAGAAACAAGTTGGATGATACGCGACAATTTCATTCTCAAGTTTATCAAGTACCTCAGAATCATTTAATGTAGACGCAATTTTTTTAAGCTGGGTAACGGTTGCTTCACACTTCGGGAATATTACGTTAGTCTTTCGCTGACCAATTTTCTTTCGTGAAATATTGCAAAATAAGCAAACCGCTTCATTCTTTGTTGTGGTAGACGATCGTCGCGATGAGGAAGCTTCAGCAGATGCAGCATCAACATCGGGCTCTAAGCGTGATGAACTCCCACCTAACATTATTGAATCACTCAGTGCTGTTTGGTCAGGTGGCATTAATAGAGAATCAAGACCTACCTCGCTTGACGATGCATCACACGGTACCTAGAACAAATATTTTAGTAAACAATTAGTTTAACTTTCAAATGGAATTTATAAATATAAAGTAATTAAAAAAAATTAAATCGACTTTAAAACAAATAAATTAACTGAAAACTATCTAATAATATATTTACGAAATCAACTAACAGAAAATTCGAAATCAAAATTAAGTACAAAACAAATTACGAGAATGACAATTCTTTTTGCGGTCGGTGCGTCTATAAGTCTTGTACAGTCGTACTTGGTCAGGACATAGCCACTCTCCGTAATCTTAAAGGGTCTTAGGACTCTAAAAGCTTCAAAATTTTGGAAATTTTATATATTTTTTAGATGTTAAACTCCTATCTTTTCTGAAAATTTTGATATAATTGTTTCCTTGAAATTCCAATTAGAACCGAAGTTATGACTTTTAGAATTATACCCGCTCAATAGGTGAAGCGGTGTTTCTGAAAGTTTGAAGTCATTTTTCTTCAAATGATGCTTTTGGACAGGACGCGCAGGAAATCGCAGAAATTTCTGAATATTTTTTCATGAAATTTTCAAAACGTATATTTCATATTAGTCTGTATAAGCTGAACCTAAAGTTTCCTTTTTATTGTTCAAAATAATATTTTTTAGGTGATTATGCTGTTGAAAATTTCAAAATTCGGTATTAGCTAAATACAACTTTGTATAAAAAGTATAAAAATGATTTAAATACAAATTTATTTAAGTTCAAGTTAATTATTACAAAATCAAGTATAATTAGGCACCAAAATTTTCATTCTAGTTGCAATATTTATTTTGCAATCCTGCGCGTAAGCTGTTATACCAATTTTCTGCTCGTCAAATGCTCACAGTTTCCAACCTCCTATACAAGCTAATTCTGCATCTTGCAATTATTTATGCTTTATTTTTTAAATGCATAAAATAAAAGAACATACTTATATCTTTCATCTCATTAAAAATTAAGTTTTAAAATTATATATATTTTAAGATATTAAATGTTGAAAATGGTCTTTTGTTTTTCAATTTTAAAAGACCTGAGACCCCTTAAGTCGGTTAAATAGATATACAGCCAGCTCCAATTAATTATTATATTATATATTCTGTGATACACGGATAGACGGACATGACAAATTTATAAAAGTTTACATTCTTGCAAAAATGATTACGGAGCTTTAAAAATAGATAACAATTTCAAAAAGAAACTAAATATACTCACATCATGATTCTGAAGAAATTGTATGTATTCATCATTATATTTCTTGCTTAGAACGGTTATTTTTTTATAGCAAGTAGAATGGTAACCAATGTTATTCATAGAATCCAAGTTTAACCTAACTTCACCGTGCACAAATTTTTTTTTTCGCCGAAATAATAACTTTAAAAAACAATTCTTAAAAGATTCATCATTAAAATCAATAGTAGAATCCTCTAAACCACACAAAAAACACTTTTTCATTTTCGAGCACGCAATACTTTTTAATACAGAATACTCGAGAACACGTTTGTTTGCAACAGAATTCGAATTTTACTCCAAACCAGCGCAGCGTTCCAAACACTTTTCGGCCAGTCAAGTCATCCTTGTCTTTTACACCGAATAAGTATCGCGCATCTGCCACGTTGCATAGATTAACATACAAGATGGGACGGGACGTTTAGGAACGAATTAACAAGCCTCCGAAAATTACCTATGTTGATGAAATCTGTTTACGCTCTATGTTTTGCCTATTTATTCTTTCCTAAACGAAGCAGAACGGCAGACGATATTGTATTTATGTTTGATTTTTTCGATTTTTTTAAAAATCGTACTTGTTCGTTCAGCTTTAACTTACAAAATGATAATTATAATAATAATTTAAAAGAAAACCCCCAGAAAATTTTGTTGAAAACGTAAACCTGTAAGTTAATTAGATAAAATTGTAATAAATTAAATTCGGGTATTGCGTTGCGTTAATTTATTCACATCGAATACAATTTTATCAAGCGTAATATCAGTATCTCTATTTTTTTTTTTAACTTTTAGATTTATATAATTCTAAAAATTTGTAAAAAGGAATTTTTCCCCATTTGTAATTTTATTTTTATTTCTTATATGTTAATATCATAAATATTATTGAACTGATTGTACGTTATTTACATTAAAAACAATCTTTTTATTTTATTTGTGAGAAAGTGAAAATGCGTAAATTTTGAAAGATTATTGCGACGATTGTTTAATATATTAAACTTCATAAATTAATAAAACATCACCTGTAAAAATTTTTCTACCAAATGGGAATATTTATAAAATTTTTTGGTACCTGTAAAGAGCAATATTTCGTATATTTTTATATTACACCATCGCTTTATATGGTTTTAAATCCAATTATATCATATTTAATTGATGTATAATATTCAAGACGAAAATTTCAGCTTGTTTTTCGTGGCGCTTAAATCGTTCACCCATCATGTACAATATATATATATATATATCCATGCATGAACATAGAATAAATATTAGATATATAGAATAGAATATCTATTCTATGTTCATGTATCGGTGTAACATTCTGTTGAAAACGTAAACATGCAACATTAAAAAAAGAAATATTACAATAAGATAGACGCTAAATAACAAAGATATTATAAGAAAGGGAAGATTCTTCCCCATAATCACTAAAGGCGCTGCGATCGCAATTGATTACCATTACGCTCTATGGAACTGTCCGATCTTGTATGTCAATCTATGCCTCGCTGCATCTTTGTCTGTCAAATGGAATTGCGCGCGCAACGCTTCTCTGTCACTCTCAACGCTCACGCAGAAAATTGAACATCTTAAATCTAGGCAACCATGGATTCAGGCAACTTTTTCATAAGGCAACCTAATACGGTTGGAATGGGAATAAAATAAGCTTTCATTTGATGTGTAATTCGATTAAATAACTTATGAGGGTATATTAACTACGATTACTTACCTGTTTATACCTGGCAACCCTATAGTTGGGCAGAGTCGAGAGTAGGCAACCCTTATTTTTTTAATTCCTCGGGGTATGTTCTCTCAGCTGATTCTCGACTTTCATAAATAACAAATCGAGGAAGTTGATCAAAAAAATTTAATTAAACACTTTATTGTTTAACAGTATCGGCACGTGATTTAGCTAGGCATCCAATGTATCAATCAATGTATTTGCAATGTATCAATCTATACATTATCTGACATATATTCTTTGTTATCATTAAATAACAAATGAGGGTATATATTCCATAGACCGGATCTTAGACTATTGCAAGTTAGATAAAATACATATAAATTTTCATGAAAAAAAAATCCTAAACATAATTGTATATTTTTTCCGAAAATAAAAAAAAAAATTCAAATTTGCAGCAATTCAAAGTGTCAAATATATATCAAATTTAAATCAAATTGTAAAATGTTAAAATATAAAATTAATTAAAAAAGAAAAAAAAAGTCAAGAGGTAGCATTGAACTCGGGCCGTACGGGTGGCGCGCGAGCCTTCTGCGTCCACACCACCAACGATACATTGAAAGCTGCAAACTAATGTGTATTTGAAACGTATGCTAAACCTCGGCAACTAATTTTTGAAAATCTAAGGCCCATTTGAAGAAATCCTTTCACAAGAATAATTAGAGATAAGAACTCTAAAACATACTTTAAATTAATCAAAATCGGTGAGAATCATGTTTGATGGTCCCCTGGTTAATGGAGATCCAAATAAAATGTGTATTTTTTTTACACGGTCTGCTCGTTAAACATTCCACAGACAAGTACGAGAGATAATCTCTTAGTGATGTCACAGAGGTATTGTATTTTCATCTGAATGGTCTTGACAATAGAGACGTAAAGGATTATGTCGTCTATTGATTTATTTGCATTCCATATTGATTTTTTTACATTCATTTAAGGAATTCGTTTTCGACACTCGCGCGCGAGCAACGGATTATAGCAAAAAAAAAAATAATAAATGGCGGCCGCAGCGTTTTGCTGTTTCCAACTTTTGTTCAGGAACGTTTCAGATAAGAAAACCAGAATTTCACAGGAAAGAGCTAAATTATTCTGAAAACCTGAGAAAAGGCGAAACGTTCCTGGATTTTACATGGAACGTTACCATTTTTTTTTTTTTTTACAGTGCATTAAGGACACATTGCACCAAAATATTTTGAATGGAAAATGACTTACTGCTTTTGAAAACACGCATTTTTCCTTATAAAGTTTCCAATATGCTTTTCTTCTGCATGAGTGCTGATACTAATTTTGAGACACTAGGCATAAGACTTAAGTATGTGAATATAATGTCATATTTAAAAGAAAACGATCAATCTCTTAGATATTACTAAACATTTTAACACAAATGCGTCTAAAAAACATAAATTACGTCAATTTTTACTCTTCGGTATTGAGATTAGTATCTGAAGTTAAGAGTGCGACTGTTCACATATGCAAATATGTTGTTGACAATCGTGACTTCAAGTTTTGAGTTAAAATGAATTTAAAATTATCAAATTAAAATTACCATTTTTTAAAACATGGTGATTACAGATATCAGAAGTGCATATGTAAATTATGAGAATGTGAAAATGATGTCGGACTTAGTTTTTACAGGGAAAAAAATCTGATTATATCAAACTGAGGGTGTCCGTCCGGGCTAAAAGTTTCCAAAAGTTATGGCTTATTTTTATGGAACTACCCGTTAAAATTTTTTAAAAAATTATTTAAATAAAACTATCACCTCACAAAGTTTTAATATCAATAGACTTCGATGTGTGCGCCTTTGGCAGCACGACAAACGTCTAAACGGCAATCCATTTCTCCCCAAATGTTTCGTAGCATATCAGGAGTTATTAGACAAATTGCTTCTATGATACGCTTTTTACACTCATCCACAGCTTCAGTATTTTGTTTTGTTCAATGTTTAAAAATCTCGGAGGAGTTTCCAATACACGGAGATGAAGTCTATGGGGTATCTAATATTCTAATATTATAATATTCTAATGGGTAGTTCTGTAATGATAAGCCATAACTTTTAGATACTTATAGCCCGGGCAGCCTGTAGAATAAATTTTGTCGTTTTGATTCGGGAAAACGAAGCATAAGAGACTTAATTAACAACTTCATCACAATAAATGTTTTTTATTATATATTTTACTGATTACATGTGCGATTAAAGTTTAATTTTAATAATTCAGACAACCAGGGGTCGCATTCCATAAGGGAAATTTTACTGTTCCTACCAGAACTATTAATCGATAATCTTCATATTTTTTAGGGTTCCGTACTTAAAAAGTAAAAACGGAACCATTATAAGATCACTCCTGTGTCTGTCCGTCTGTCTGTCTGTTTGTCACAGCCATTTTACTCGTAAACTATGGAACGTGGAAAGTTCAAATTCGGGGAAGTAATAAAGACCATTGACCCACATATTTTCAGATTAATAAACATTCATAAATATATTTAGTAACTAGTCGGATATACCAATCCCAAAACTTTCTTCTATCTCATGCATGTTAATACTTGAAAAAAAGCTATCACACTACCAAAATTAAACGGCAATCTATGTCCATCATGAGGATTCTATAGATATGAAATTCTGTGCATTAGTTCTTGAGATATGGCTATCTACGAAATCGTGTAAATACAGCAAAATTCAGCCTAGCAGCCCCACCTATTGAGTGCTTTACACTAAAACCTATGTTAAACAAAACTACCAAGCAACCACTTACGTCAAAGTCTAACTGAATCAGAAGTTTGGGGGAATTCCGTGCATTAGTTTTTGAGATAGAGTTATTGCGAAAATCATGAAAATGCCAGCATAGCAGCGCCACCTATTAGACGATTAACACCAAAACCTAATCAGCAAGAACTTGTGTTAACATCTAACTAAATCTGAAGTTAGATGAAAATTCGTGCATTAGTTTTTGAGATAGAGCTATTGCAGGAATCGGGCAAAATGCAGCACAGCAGCGCCACCTGTTGAGCGATTTACACCAACACGTAATCCGCATCAAGTCATATCGAGGACTAACTAAATCTGAAGTTTGATGAAAATCCGTGCATTAGTTCTTGAGATAGAGCCATTGCGGAAATCATAAAAAATGCAGCGTAGCAGCGCCACCTGTTGAGCGATTTGCACCAACACATAATCAGCATCAAGTCATATCAAGGACTAACTGAATCAGAAGTTTCATGAAAATCCGTGCATTAGTTCTTGAGATAGAGCCATTTCGGAAATCATAAAAAAGGCAGCATAGCAGCGCCACCTGTTGAGCGATTTACACCAATACGTAATCAGCATCAAGTCATATCGAGGACTAACTAAATCTGAAGTTTCATGAAAATCCGTGCATTAGTTCATGAGATAGAGCCATTTCGGAAATCATAAAAAATGCAGCATAGCAGCGCCACCTATTGAGCGATTTCCACCAAAACTAATCAGCATCAATTTGTATCAGGGACTAACAAAATATAAATTTTTATTAAATTCCGTGCATTAGTTCTTGAGATAGAGCGCCCACAAAATTTGTGTCACACACAGACACACAGACAGACATTTTGTAAAAACATGTTTTTCGGGTTCTCTGACCTCTAAAACGTGTAAATCCGTCGAAAACCGGAATTCGAAAATTTTCATGAATCCAATACTTTCTTCTTGTAAAGATAGAAGAAAGTAAAAAAGTAGAGGCGCTAAGTATGCTACTTGAAAAAAAAAATATTTTCTTTGTATATCATGTGGGGTATCCTGTGAAAGCTTTTGTAACGCTGAACTCAAAAATACATTCCGTTTAATTTTAGGTATTATATTTTCAAAGATATTGTTGAAAATGTAGCGCAAAAATATGTCCCCCCGCCCCCCATCTAATTCCGAATCTACTGAAACTAAAATTATAAAAAAATTAGGCGTAGTAGACGTTAATTTAAACCTTGCCGGAAAATTATAGCGTTTACCCTAGGTCACATAGTTTTTGAGTAATTAGCATTTTTCTGCTATACACAAATTTCGATTTACGGGCATTCAGAAAAATTGATGAGCATCGCTGAATATACCTATCGTTGCAGAAGAATAGAAGCATTGTTGATAATGATTTTAGAAAAAAAATCATCGGTAATTAGCCGAGATATTAACCCTTAAAGGTACGGTCAGTTTGGACATACACAACGTCAGGGGTGGCGTACTCTATACCTAGTTAACAACTTTTAATGATATATATGTGTAATGTAATGTCCAATAACAGTATAAAAGCAACAAACGTCAAATTGTTAAAAACATACTAATTTAAGGGGTTTCGGGACTCTAAATAGTGGAAAAAATGAAAAAAGACCATTTTCAACATTTAATGGCTTAAAATGTATAGGATTTTAAAACACAATTTTAATTGGAATGAAAGATATAAGTATGTTCTTTCGTTTCGTGTATTTAAAAAATTGCAAGATACAGAATTAGTATTTATAGGGGGCTCGAAACTGTTAGACATTTGTCGAACAAAAAAATGGCATAACAGATTACGCGCAGGATTACAAAATAAATATTGCAACTAGAATGAAAATTTTGGTGCTTCCTTATACTTCAGAGTGTAATAATGTCCCTGAACTTAAATAAATTTGTATTTAAAGCATTTTTATATTTTTAATGCAATGTTGCATTTAGCTAATACAAAATTTTGAAATTTTCAACAGTAAAATCACCCAAAAAAGTATTTCTTTGAACAATAAAAAGGAAATTTTAGGTTCAGTTTATACAGACTAACAAGAAATATATGTTTTGAAAATTTCATGAAAAAATGTTCAGAAGTTTTTGAGGTATCCTGCGCGTTATGCCCAAAAAACGCCATTTGGAAAATAATGACTTTAAAGTTTCGGAAACGCCGCTTCAGCTATTGAGCGGGTATAATTCTAAAAGCCAAAACTTCTGTTCTAATGGGAATTTCAAGGAAACAATTATATCAAAATATTCAGAAAAGATAGGAGTTTAACATCTAAAAAAATTAAAATTTCTTAAATTTTGAAGCTTTAAGAGTCCTGCGACCACTTAATCCTTTCCCGCACAGAGTAATTCTATTTATCAACTTATGAAATAATGAACTGACACCAGAATTTATAAACGAATTTATTAGAAAATGCGAACTTGCTTATTTTCACGTACATGATAAAAGGAAAATTTTAATTAAATATTCTTGGTGCCGTTTGTCTGTTTTGGAATTAAAATTAGGTGTCCTTTTTTTAAGGGCAACGCCCTCGAAAGATTTAATTAGAATGAATCGCATAAATATTGTGGGATTCGCGATAGTTTGCATTGATTGTATCTCTCAATACGCCTCGAGTGACTTTAAAAGTTAATTAAACACCTATCTGGAAAAACAACTTTCAACAAAGGTTTTGTTTTAGCTACACTGTAGAAATAAAGGTTATTTCTACGCTGAATTTAGTTTCATGAAATGCCAAATGAAGTTTAACTATGCGCTGCTTTTATTGTCAGTACCGAATTAAGTTCATCATAAACAGATTAGGATAATATTAAAAAATGAGTTATACAGAATAGCTATATTTGATATTATTTAGGTTCCATATCTCTTTGAAGTTTCATGGTATACCAATTTACACTTTTCTAATATATACAGTTATACCCAACCCTACGTTGCATAGTTTTTTACAAAGTCTTAGTATTTTTTTAGCAACTTTTTTTTTTTTTTTTGTTTTTTTTTTTAATAATACAATTACAAATTCATATATTTATTCTACGGAATCCTCCGCACTTGACCGTTTATTTATTTAAAATATGCTATAGAAAGGTACTATGAAGATATTATTTTCAAAATTGTGGTAGGAACAATAAAATTTTCTCTGTAGAATTCGATCCCTGGACAACTGAGTTTTATTGAATTAGTATTTTGTTAATTTTAGGTTAAATTAATATTTGTTTGAGAGTTAGTCTAACCAATCTACGATGCATTTTCTATTGTAACTAATTTTGTAAGTATATTATAAATCAATGAAATAGTTCCTTCTTAAACATTTTCCTTCATTGAAGTTCGACGGGTTCCACCTCGTTATAGATAACATTGTAAGTAATAATAATAATAATTTCTAATGCAATAATTACTTTTTCGTTATTTACTAAAAAATAATTTAAAACTTGTTATCTATATAAAAATTATGTCATATTTATTAACCAAAGTTAATAATAATATTATTATATTAATTTAAATTCTAATAATGAAAAATTACACTTATCTACTAAATAACTTAATTTTAAATTTTAAATCTTACACTTTCCAATGAGAGTAGAAATCTGTGCAAAACTTAAACCGATGTCCATTTCTTCTAAAAATTTTGAAATAGGAATTTATGTGTCTGAAAATTTCTGTTTATAATATATTAGTTACGAATCGAATGAAACAAAATATAACTATGAGTTTGACATTGTGTTTTAAATCAATATCGATATTTATTTAGAATGTCCTACCGTATTGCTGAAAAGTATACGGAAGCCATTGAACAATTATATTTTCTAATATGCTAGACAAAATTTGCACCATTAAGGACCAACTCTTTTAGTTAATTATTTACTGAAGTATTTGGTAAAAAATGATATGCAATATACCCCTAAAATCATCACCCCTGAAAAATTATCCAACTATCTCTAGTAAAATTCATTCAGCAGATCATTCTTTAAAGGCTAATGTTTTATAAATGAGTTAATTGAACGACTACGGAACTTACCCCCATAATTCTATAACTAAGCAACATCTAATAATATATTACATCCTAAAACCTTCCCTGAAAACTTATAACAACCCAAGTCTCTACAAAATCCGCCCAGTAGGACTTTTAAAAAATGCTAATATTTGATAATCGGTTTAACTTAATTATAAAAATTTCTCTCATAATTCTATAATTAATTGACGGATGCCCTGTACTAAAACCTTTCATCCAAAATCAGCCAACTAACAGTGCAAGTCCCATCAAAATCCGTCTAGTAGAACCTTTAATAAAGACTATTCTTTATAACTGGGCCCATCTGATTATGGCACTTTCCCCCATAATTCTACAACTAAGCAATGTATAAAAATATGTTATATACTAAAACTTTCCTTGAAAAATTATCTAATTAATCCTGCAAGTCCCATCAAAAATCCATTTAGCAGAACTCAAGTAATAAGCAGCCGGAACGAAATTTCCACTTGCATTTGATATATGTAAGTAGATAAATGTTGAAATATTTTTGTAGCTCAGTTAAAATAATAAAATTTTCTTTTTGGTTAATTATAAATATGCTTACTTGAAATAATCTAACCCATAGAAATCTATAAAAAAAAAATTATGGCTATTTACACTACCAATCAGTTTGGACTCAAATTTGGACTGAAATTTTAAATTTGAGCCTGAGCCCGAAGATTTGGGTAAAATTTTAACCCGAGCCCGTTTAAAGCCCGTTAAAAGACCGGCCTTTTTTTGTCCTCTAGTTTACACATATATTTTTCTCTAGTTTACACATATTTAAGTCATAACAAAGCAGTTGGGTATTTAAACATTGATTTTTTTTCACCCCAATAGGATTTTTTTTTAAATTTTTTTTCGAATATAATTTCATTGTTTTTTTATAATTTAGAATTCATATTACTGCTTCTCTGATTGTTTTTTATTTGAAAATTGCAGAAGTGTATTACGCAAGATTAGATACATACACTTATTTAGAAATATTTTTCGCATTTTTCTATTATATCAATTTGATTTTTTTGAGATATGACTAACACCATTCATACGATGGAAAATGAAATTTATATGATGGAAACGTATGAAAATTTGCCTTATTAACCTGTTTCTGTTATCTTGTGTAACACAATTGAACAAACTTCAAATAGAAATCAATTTGAGAACAGTAAATATTATACATTTAAATTTATATTAAGACAATCAAAACATCTTAGAACTAGTCGGATATGCCAATCCCAAAACTTTCTTTTCCTCATACATGTTAATACTTCAAAATTCGATATCACAGTGTCAAAAACAAATGGCAATCTATGCCCATCATGAAGATTCTAATGATACGAAATTCCGTGCATTTGTTCTTGAGATATGACTATAGTTAAAATCATGTAAATCGTTAAAATCGTGCATAGCAGCGGCACTTGTTGGGTCATTTACATAAAGCCTAATCAGCAACAACTTATGTCAGCATCTAACTGAATCTAAAGTTTGATGAAAATCCGCGCATTAGTTCTTTAGAGATCTTGAGTTCTGATAGAGCTATTGCGGAATACGTGAAAAATGCAGCATAGCAGCGCCATCTGTTGGGTTATTTACACCAAAAATTAATCAGAACCAATTCATATCAAGTAATAACTGAATATAAAGTTTGATGAAAATCCGTGCATTAATTCTTGAGATAGTGTATTGCGGAAATCGTAAAAAATGTAGCACAGCAGCGCCACTTGTTGGGCGATTTACATCAAAAATAATCAGTACCAATTTATATCAAGGACTAACTAAATCTAATTTTTTATTCAATTCTGTAGATTAGTTCTTAAGATAGAGCTATTGCGGAAATTGTGAAAAATACAACACAGCAGCGCCACCTGTTGGGTTATTTACACGAAAACTAATCAGCACCAATGTATATCAGGTACTAAGTAAATGTAATTTTTATTCAATTCTGTGCATTAGTTCTTGAGATAGAGAGCCCACAAATTTATTACAGAAGACAGACATTTTGTAAAAACATGTTTTTTGGAATCTCTGGCCCCTAAAACGTGTAAATCCGTCGAAAACCGGAAATCGAAACTTTTCATGAATCCAGTACTTTTTTCGTATAAAGATAGAACAAAGTAAAAAGGAGGCAAATGGACCTATTGGGGGCGTAAAAATCAATGATTATTGGGTACTCACCTATTTTCCTTTTTTTTCTTAAATCAATACTTCCTGAATGCTCTCTTATGCAGTTGAAAGCAGGTTTAAAAATGCATAATCTTCGAAGTTACTGGCGTGTTTTAAGTGTTTTCAGATGTATCACAACAATCTAGAAACACAGCTCATCTGTTACTCACGTAATGCTTCCCTAAAAGCCGCTAAATTTGCCTCCATAGCGTACTGTTTGGCATCCCCATGGGTACGTTTCACAAGTGAGATTTATAAAACGAATCTGACAATGTAATGCATTGGAATGCATAATTTAGTAGAGCATCCATGATGTCGAATGCATTTATCCGCAGGTCGAAAATAATGTCTACTTCAAAGCTTTTAATAGTTCGAATTATTATTTATTTTGTTGTTGTTGTTGTTGTTGTTGTTGCTATAAATAAGCACAGTTATATAAAAAAAAAATTATAACGAACACATTTAAAGAAGAATGATGCATTTGAAGAAATAAACTATTCGATTATTTATTTTAACCCCTTAACTGTTTTGCCGGACAAGAAGTCTTTTCTTGAACCGTTACTAAAAGCTTTTTGATACCATTAATTTGTAATTGTAAATTTCACTTTGCTAATTGTCGGACTTTTCGATTATATAAAACAAAAATTTTAGTACGAAAAAAAGTGGTGTTTTGCTCCTATTTTTAATTTATGGTGTCAAAAAAAAAAAGGAAACAGTTAATGGAAAAGCGGTTATAAGAAACATATATAGATTTGCAAGAATTAATGGTTGACTGATGAATATATATATATATTAAAAAACATATGCATTGATTATCATGTGCTTTTCTGTTATTAATACTAGTCATTCAATTTTAACGTAAATAAAAAATCAGTAGAATTGTCTGCATAGATTTGTCAGGATTTTATGTAATTTTATAACGTGAGACGAATTATTAAATTATTCAAAACGTCTTTAAGGCTGTTCTTAACTGCTCTGCTCAACAAGCGCAAAACGTTTTGACACATCTACAAATTCATTTTTAACGGAAAGATACAAAATTGAAAAGCCTGGCCATGGAAGCGAATTGGAATTGAACTGTTTTTTCCATTTTTTGATCCATCAATTACCAATTGAGTTATAAGCGTTTTTGATCACGTGACAATCTTATTTTCGCCCGCTGTTGAGTGCTTATTATCCGTTCGGTTGGAAATTCGGTTCAAGACGTCCACTTTGACACTCTTTTCTGAAAAATCTATTGCATTTGCAAAAAAAAATTGGAAAAAACAGCTCAATGACATAGTTTCTGAACAACAACACCAGCAAGTTTCATGCATTTTCGAACAAAAATAGATTAAAACTTATGTCAGAAAGTTGCCCTTTTGGATTTGAGAACACCCTTAAATACTTACTAGATATGAGTTCGGTTCTTTTTTCTGAGCTCGAGTCCGACGATTCGAAATCCTGTCCAAAAATTCTGTGTTATCACAGCCCCAGCCCGATGCCAAAAGTATGTATTTTAAAATTGTGAATAACATTTAAAAATTGTTTCAAGATTATTTTTTTCATTTTAAAATCTCTTCTTAATCAGAAATAACTATTATTCTTAAACTTTTTTTTTCCCCCCATGAAGACGTTCCATAACATTCAGGTCCATGAAAATATGTTTACAAAAGCAAATTTTTTATCCATATCCTATTAGACGTATTTCAACTTATCCAACAAGTGTTTGAGCGAAATTCGTTGTTCCTCGCAGTTTATTATTCAATAAAAGCATAGGTAAGAGAAAATTAGCTTACCTTGTATTTATGTTTTATATCCGTCTTTATCTGGAATCCGTCATCAGGGGAATATAATCTGGAAAGTCAAGTCATTTTACATTCTCATTCTCTGCTAATGCTATAATATTCTGCGTTGTTTTTGAGCACGCGTAAATTCTTTTTGTGACTTGTATAAAAACGTAGATTTAAACTTTAAAGAAATAAACACAATTTAATAAGTTACAATTGCAGCCTAATATCGTGGCATTTCTCCTTTTGAGAGTCTAGAATACAAGTAAATGTAAAAAACATATATTATACATTATAGAAATCAAAAACGGGATATTAGTATCATTAATCTTAATATTACATTATTTATATTTATAGTCACTTAAACAGTTTAGTTTATTGATTGTTCAAATATCTTAATTTCTTAGATATGCGATGAAATGTTTATATAAAGTATTTATTTATGATCGTAAACTTCCTTGTTTTGAATAACAAGTTCTTTCATAATTGCTTTTATGAATCATTGATAGATGAAAGTAATTTACTGAGTATAATTTATTTTATAGCCTTCATTTGGAGATTACATTTCGTAACATCTGTCAACATATCCAACTACTGGCAGAAATCTAGAAAAATCGCAAGCCTTTATTCTTTTGAAGTATCACTAGTATATAACACCCGTCAAATATGACGGAATGTTGATCTGAGTTTCATTTTTAGAAGACTTCGTGCAAAGAAAAAGTATGAATACTTTTATTATTGAAAGGTGTGTATTGTAGAAAAGTACATTTTAAAAATGACAAATGATGAGGATATTTTTTTTACTCAATATTCAATTTCTGAAATAGTCAATAATCAATAAAAGCTCCTATTCTAATCTTTAGAATAAAGAAATGAAAAATCAGTGAAAGTTACGCCATGTTCACACAATCATCTCATTTTTTCTCCTTAGTTTTAATAATAGAAAAATACATGTCAAGCTAAGCATAACGTCACTGGTGGAAAGTTTTCGAACATAGTTTATATACTTACTTTTATGCTTAACCACATTATATTAAAATAAAAATATATTTTCTTTTGAATTGTAATGAAAAAACTCAATAAAGTCATAATGCATAAAGATAAAATAAACCCAATAGACAATATACTCGTGATGTCTCAATACATATGAATTTTTATTCGATTACAAAAATAAAGTACAACGTGTATAAACTTTTTTACCGAAAATAACTTGAAACTGAAAAATTACGTCCAAAAAGCCATGTGTCTGAATATTTTTAATTATTTCTCTTTTGTCTGAAACAATGCAAGTCATCCTATTCCCCCTCTCTTTAAGAAATTTCATAAAAAAAACCTTCTAAAATTAGAATTAAAACATAAAAATTGGAATATTTAAAAAAATAGCTAGTGGAGGCACAAATGAACAACTTTCATTTAAAAAAATAATTAGCAAAATTGGTTCAGTTGAAAGTTCAAAGCAGATTATTAAAAAACAGCCTTGTTTTTTAAATATATTAGATTAAAATGACGGCGGACTAAAAAAGTTATTTTTCAATATTTATTTTATTCTGTGTATTTTTTTTGTTGTTGTAGTTATTGTTGTTTAAGCATTGTTCTGTATCCGGAATAAAATAAATATTTAAAAACAAAATCCAATTTACCGATTTCTTTAAATTAAAGCTATTAATTAGATTTTTATTTATTTACTTTTACTTTTATAGGTCATGCGTTCCTATTTTCAAAATATTTTGTCCATGTTTTCATTTTATAACTTAAAAGAACTTTACTAAAAATACTACGCATACAATTTTTAATCAAACTAACAATTATAAATAAAAATAAATAATAAAAAAAAAATAATAAAAACTGGTTTTTATGATTTGGTTACTGGTTTACTGATTTTTTATTAAAATTATATTAGTACAGTCGAACCTCGTTATCCCGACACCCGGTTTTCACGTCACTCCGCTTATCACGTCAGTTTTTCAAAGTCCCAATTTCCTATATATGATTTTAATGTAACTAAACTCCGGGTTTTACGTCATAGAATAGTTTTCAAATCCGGATATCCCGACGGTTAAGGAAAATTGTCCATTTTTCATAATCCATCTTATAAGCACGGAAATTAAGCGGTAAGAAATGTCTTAGCCAAACTTTTCACAAAAGTGTCTAAAATACCCATTGAGATAAATGAGAAATTTTTCCTCAATCTTTTATCTTAATAAATAAACCCACACACTGTGAATAACACACTTAAGCTCCAGATAGACGTATCAGCCTATTCGCAGTCTTATTGTTCTGGTCAGGCGGTGCTTTCTTGTGGTTACAGGACGTTTTTTCATCCGACTAAAACCGAAGCATTTCATTATATTGGAACAATGTGAAATTATCTAACATCCATTTCTGAAACAACGAGCATTGATTACAATTCAATGTATAATATTGAAAAAAGAATTTTAGGAAGCACATCTAGGGATAAGCAAACCTTAATTCATCAATATTTCATGTAACAAGAAAAAACAAGCCGTCTTAAATCTGATTTTTATTATTTGCAATTTTGTTTTTGTGTTTATTTTGTTTAATAATAATACTTTATTGCTTAAAACTGCAAGAATAGTTATGAATTTATAATTGTCTTAAATGTATTAAAAGTACAGCTTTTTATAAACATATTTTTCTCCAACTCCGGTTACCGCGACACTCCGCTTATGACGACACTTTTTTCTGATCGTTAGAGTGTCGGGATAACGAGGCTCGACTGTACTAATTATATTACTAACTTTATTACTAATTTCGAGGCCTTAATAAAGACACATTCCAGAACATATGCACAGATTTGTTTTAGTGATCCAAATTGTTCCTTAGACAAGTTAGAAAATTTGAGCAAAAATTAACGAGCATAGAACATTTTAAAGATGTATAAACGGCGAAAAATGTATTTTAAGGAGGATACATTTATAATACATTATCATATGTTAGTTATGTTTACACTTAAGAACTTACTTAATTATGTACTTACATTTAAGAAGTATCAAAACAAATTTTCTGCCAAGTATATAGCAATGGCAATAAATTGATATTTTTAAAGTTTTAATAAGTTTTAACATACAAGCAATTTCGTATCTTTCATCGATTTTTACTCATTTGAAAGTCTACCACCTCCTTACTGTGGTTTAAATACATGTGTTGGTACGGAAACCTATGATAGAACCTTATTGCATAAAAAAAAAATTTCTGAATTATCATTTTCCCTACAGCAAAAGAAACGTGATACTTCTAAATATTTAGAAAATGTGATTTACAATATACTTATTTAGAAATTGCAGAATACAACTCGAATTTTAAATTGTGTGTTTTTCACTACAGCAAAAGAAACGTGATACTTCTAAATATTAAGAAAATATGATTTACAATATACTTATTTAGAAATTGCAGAATATAACTCGAATTTTAAATTGTGTGTCTTTTTGTTGTTGTTGTTGTTTTTGTGGGTTTTTTTTTTTTAGAATGAATGACATATTTGTTGGTGATTTTTAAAAGTTATTATATCATTTTACTTGTATTTTAGTAAAAGCTATTTCTTTTATATTTCGTTGCTATACTTTAGAACAATGGATTTCAGAATTTTTTTTATGCATTTTTCTTTTTGATCCATTGTCCCCTTGGGAACGTCGTATTTTTAAGTTTCTCAATATTATTGTTGATGAGCTATGGTGTTTATTCATTAATGAAATAATTGCACTTATTAAATAGGTAGTTTCTTCCAAGTATATGTTTTTTTATAAAACAAAAAATAATTAGATAATTACTGAATTAATTAGTATAATAATTTCTAGATGAGGTGGTCAAAGATACAACAAGTTGTTTACTTGAAATTTAATCAACTACTTTGCAGGGAAAATCCTACATTTTGAAATATAAATAAAAAACAGATAAAATGTACTTCATACAATTAAAAAAAAAGTATTTTTAGAATTAACGTGAAAAAATTAAAAAATAATTAATGAAGTGGTTTATAGCGGTTTATAATGGGTGTTATTAGCGGCTATCTGTAACATTGGCAAATTTGCCGGTTTCCATGATTTCTAACTTGATTCTTTCGTGAAAAGATTTCAGACCACACTGAAATTCTTCTGGGATAAATAAAGAAAATATAAAAGTTGAATTTTATAGTCACTTTCCACAACTCACGATATGAAGTCACCGTAAACAGTGGCGGTTTTTGTGCAAATTCAGTAGAAATAAGCTCAAACTTCGTAGGTGAAAAGGATTGCATAAAACTATGTTTGTTTCCCTATTCTTTAATATTTCCATACATTTCCGTTCGTGTATCAAGAGTTTGAGCACAAAGTAGGCTTATCGTTCCCACAGGATTTTTATCTTTTCATCTATCCCTACGTAACTAATTCGATAAAGCTCACGTTCATAATTAACCCTTTCACTCCCAGTGAGTCCAAACAGCATCATGATGTTAGTGTATTTTTTAATTCGGATGTTCCAAGTTCATACCAGAAAATTAAAATAGCAATATTTGGTCTATTTAATAACAGACCATTCCGTATTTAAATAAAGCGAAATTTAACAGAAATTTTTTGGTGTAAATTCGGATTCTCTGAACTACGTAATTTCTAGAACGTATTCTACCATGGGAATGAAAGGGTTAAGGGTGGATGGTGGGCAGGGAATTTTCATATGTTTGACAATAATGTACATTTTACACCAAAAAATTTAATAAGCACCGAATGTCATTTTTCTTGGAGTAATTTTCTGCAGCACTTCTATCGATCAACAACTTAAAACAGATTTAAGGAGCTACAAATAAGTTTGTTTCTGTCATAAGGATATTTCTATTATAATTGTGCATGTGTGTTTATTTACTTTATCAGAGTAGGAAGATTTTTTACGAGCTGCAATTTATCGAACTAGAAATCCGAAGATTTTTTTATATACATATATAACTATCTTTTTAGAAACTAGGGGGCTGTACCCCCTCGCTAACTCTCGAGTAGATACCGCTGTCTCTAAAAACTTGATGATTTGCTCTGCTTTTAAAATACATGTATTAAAGACAATTTAAATAGAATCAAACGACCAGCGGCTATATTCTGTAATCGGGTTTCTATTCATTTCCCTTTTGACTGGGGATTTTAAGGTCGAATCAACTGCTATCTAGATATCTAACGACATTTTCGTAATTAATTAAATAAGATCAATTAAACATTCGAAAATCAGCTTGTACAAAATGGTTAAGTAAACAATATTGTTGCATTCCGGAATTTTATAACGACGTTATAAGATAGTTGTTTTAAATAAGATATTTTAAATATATGGTTTTAAACAATTTTTCACCAAAGTTTTGTTTCTTTTTTAATTATTCAAATGAAAGTGCATTTTTTAATAATTAAAAAGACCAATCCCCCCCCCCCCCCATTTACCGTTTTTAACGCATAATCATTTAATTGTTATTTTTGAGTTTTCTATCTGTTTTGAGTATCCAAGTATAAATACATTTTTTGATTGAAAATAAAGATTATTATTTGCGCTCTTTTACAATTTGACAACGATATAAAATAATCTTTTAAAAAAATCAAATGATCTATTGAAATGATGAATTGAAATGAATATCTATTGAAATGATAAAACTTTGAATAATAAAGTTGAAAAAAAAAATACTCAAAAGTTTAGTCAAATGAAAGAAAAATAAATGCACACTACACACCGCATCTTTATCAAGCTTCTCCTTGGAAATTATTGTTAACCCTTTATGTACTGAATTACGAATTCATGAAAATTTCATCTTCTAAAGCATTTTTCGTGAATTTTTGAAACTACGTTAGAAGATTTACATAATCATTTAATAAATTTTAAAAGGATTTTAGAAGGATTGAAGGATTTAGAAGGATGAATTAAATTTGAATTTATAGGGATTTCGTGCAATATTTATAACCCCACTCAAATATTTTATTTTAAATATTTTTCTTAGTAAATTGTAAAATTTAAAAATGTACAGATATAATGTTCTTACAATAGAAATATAGAAATATTTCTGAATTGAAAAATCCACTCCCCCTCTTAACTCCAAGAAAGCTGAAAAGATGCAATGCAAAAGAAATCATCCTTTTAAAAATATTTTTGTTTTATGTAACCAATAATGCTTTTGGAACAAGATAAAATAATGTATCTATAACGCATTCTAAACTGTATTACTGCTGATCGATGTATTAAAGGAATTTTATAACAAGTTATTTTAATCGAATGGTACTTATAAGTACCGTCAGTAGATAAAGGGTTAAACTGCTGTGCATAGTTTTTCTTCCAACAAAACTTTGTTAACGAAATTATTCAGTTCGACTTCAACATTAAATAGCTCTTTAAATAATTCATCCATTTAAAAACAGTAGTTTCAGCGTGTTTATCTACCATTTTTCTATAAAACTACCAACTTTCATATTTTTTTAGGCAATAGTTTTCTGAATATTAGCCTAGAAAGACCCCGGTCACAAAAAAAGTCATTCACGGCGTTGACAGCGTTAGTTACTTTTTTTTTTAGAATAGAGAGATACATTTATCGAGCAAAACAACATCTCAACTTAATCTTTATCTTTACTTTAAATATTTTTGTATGTGGGAATATACATCTATGACTTAGTTTAATAATATATCACCTGACAAAAATAACTCTAAATTTCATGTTTCTGTTAAGAAATATATTACTATTTAATAACACATAACATATTAAGTAAAATATAACAATCTATAATATTTATTAATTTTAATATCTGAGTCAATTAAAAACTATAAATTATAAAGTGGTCTTTTAAAATAGTACTTTTATATAAGTAATAGCATTTGCAAATTTTAATATGTCAGGCTGTCAAAAACTATAAATTATAACATAATCTTTTTGTAAATACTTTTAGAATTTTATGAAGAAAATAATCACTTACAGCATTTACCAATAATTTCAATATTTACATATGTTAATAAACAATTAAATTTAAAAAATTAAAAAACCCGACTGCGTAAAAAGCGAACTAATTCATTATTTCTCATCAATGTGAAAACATTTTTTTTTTCAATTCCTACTATTAGCTCACACTCTTGCTATAAATATCTTGTTCAAATTTTCAATCGTTAATAAAATACTTATTATTCATTTAATCAATCTCAAATAATTTTTTTTAAACTTGTAGTGGATGACACTTGGTGTTAATCCAGTTTTTTTCAAATATTAATTCATTAATTAAATTAAATTAATTAATTTTCAATAATCGAGAGAGCCCCCTTCTTGATAAAGGTATTTTAAGACCGAGAGAGCCCTCTTTTTGATCAAGGCATTTTAAGCACCACTCAAAAGGAAAGAAGAATGGGAGAAAAAAAATTCTGTTATTGACCTAATTAGGAATTGACTTAAAATATTTTTTTTTATATTACTTGTTTATATTACTTACCTATTTTTTTTTTAATTTACTTGTATTGATGACTTTTAAGCTGTGTTTAACTGTTAGTTCCTATCTATAAACACTGTTTTGACGAGGTCTATAGATGTCTATGATGGTTAGAGTTGCAGTAAAGCTAGAGATCCACAATACATACACAACTTCCAGGTTGTATAATATTTTAACGGAGCTTCTGACTCTAAAATAGCCAATAACATCGTCTTCATTTTGAAAAACCTATCCAATGATATGCCACTCAATAGGGTGCGTAATTTTTTTTTCGTCTCGACCGCCATTTAGAATTTATGAAAACAAAATCTAGCCTATAACCATCGGGCCGTTAAGACGAATTGATAGAGACCTCATTCATTAAAATCCATCCAGCCGTTGGGATGTTTCGAGGGTATAAAGAAATCCACATACACAGATACGCGTGAAACACATAACCCTTCTTTTCAGCCGAGTAAAAATTAAGATAAAATGATACATTTTTTCAATATTCTTTAAATGCTGCTTGAACAAAAAAATTATTATTGACGGAAATTCGTCTTCTCTAATGTTTAATCTTATTTATATTTTATAAAACTATAGAATATGACATTTTAAAAAAGCTTAATTAGATTTTTATGCTATAATTTGACAGAATTAAATCATGTCTAGAAATTTTATTTCCAAACTAATGATATTGAAGCTGAACAAAAATCATATACTACTTATTAAGCAAAACACACAGGTATTCTGTTTTCAGTAAACAACGTTTTTTTTTTTTTTTTTTTTTTTTTTTAAATTATCTGAAGCATATTATTTAATTTTCATTTTCCTGTGTGGTTGATACTAAAAATTATTTACATTTAATTTTTTGTCCAATAATTTTTTCTACTTTTTATTTCTGAAATTTAAATAGTAAGAAGCAATCTCCTATGGGATCTCCTTGAATGTAACCCATTCTTAGGTATTTTTGTACCTGTATAATAATTTCCCCCCCAAGAATCTGGAATTTGATTTGTTTAATTAAATTCCTCTTATTGGAAGTTACTATACATTTAAAAATATTTCTTGTATGTAGGCGGATGTCATTCAAGCTAAGTCCATAGATAAGATCTCTGAGGATAAGTTAATAATTTCAGAAGTAATAAATTAAGATCTAGTCAAGAGATTGATTAATTTAACATATAATTAAACATAAAAAGGTAAATTAATAATGTAATGATGTAATTTAGATATTAGATTTACGTTTCAAAAGGTCAGGTAAATGAAACTAATTCATCAAATTAAAAAATAATAAACTCTTTCCCTAAATAGAAAGTTTTAACTAATTTAAATAAAAATTCAATTAAAAGTAATTATCAATTTTTAACAAATCATTTCTAAAAATATAAAAATTTTAGCTTAAAAAGTACTAGCATATGGCCTTTTACTTTAAAGTGATTTTTTTAAATTAAATTGACTAATTATTCTCAATTAATAAGGAGAGACATTAAATTATATTTTTCACATCGTGTTTTTTAGGAATAACGCATAATGTCGAGATTTTATGCTATTTAAAATTAATTCAAAGACATAATTCTCAGATCTATTTACTTTGCTAATTAAAGTTAAGGATTCTTCTTAAATTATTTAGAACCTATATTGACAATGCAAAATTCATCCGCTTTATGCCATTTTAATTAATGTAATCTCCGATTTTTTTTTTCTGTACGTGTGTGTGTCAGATTATTTTCCTCAATCAATGAGGAGGAGAAAATAAAATTTCGGTTAGTGCATCCGCGTTGCAATTTGTTTTGCAACTTTTAAAAGAAAATTTATCATTAAGAGTTTCAAATTTTTCATCGAATAATTCCTAAATTACTTCGTCAAATGACTTCCAATTTGGTATCCATGGATGTCGAAGAATACAAATCTTGTATCAAAATTGGGCGTTCGCATTGAAAATTTCAAAGTTTGTTGCAACATGAATATAGAAGTGGCCGCCTACGCTTTTTATTTTGTTTTATTCAATTCCTACTATTAGCTCACAATCTCCCTATATTTATTTATTTATTTATTTATATATTTATCTTGTTCAAATTTTCAATCGTTAATAAAATACTCATTATTCATCCTATCAAGTTGAAATAATTTTTTTAAACTTGTACTGGATGACAATTGGTGTTAATACAGGTTTTTCAAATATTAATTAATTAATTAAATTTTAAGTAATTAATTTTAGTTTTGCATGGGAAACAAAATGGCGGCCATTGGTTGTTGAAGATCAATTAAAGTATTTTCAATAAGGGGTTACCATAGGGGGGGACCCTGTTATGTCGCCAAATACCGCCAAGTTTGTCGCCAACTTGGTGATATATCGCCAAATTTAGTGGCCAAAATGAGTCGCCAAAAGTGACGCCAACTTGGCGATATCTCTAATATTTCGCCAAATTCCCATAGAGTTCCATTGTAAACCTACTTGCTTATAGAAAATCAACAAATTGAGATATTTTAATGCAACAAAAACTAATATTAGCTTAAGGGATTATATTAAATTTTTCTTTGATGACCTAAGTAGGAATTGACTTTAAAAACAAAATTTTTATATTACTTGTTTTTCATATAAAATGAAGGAAGACAAAATGGCCAATCGGATGACTATTTCCATTTTCCTATAGGATAGTTTGGCGATTAATTTAATGTGGGGTGTACCTTTTTTTTTTTTTTTTTTTTTTTTACATCGACTGTATTATTATTGTATTATGATTTTTAAATCGACTGTGTAACATGAAGTAATTTTTATGAAATTTCAATAAAATGATACATGACAATACACAACATCTTCAAGATCCCACCATAGCGACTTAATTCGTAACGACTAGATGTAATATGTAATGAAAATTCATAAATGAAAATAAACTTTATCAATTTCTGCATCCATTAGAACGGTTCATACGCATTTTCTACTTTTGTTACAATACAATACAGAAACCAAAACAATCATTTACTCGTATACCCTCCACCCTCCCGATATAAATGTTTGCGTTTTCTATATGTTGAAATTTTAGAAAACTCAAACATTCTGTCACTTTTCTGTTATATTATTTAAAAAATTGAAAGTCTTACATTTAATAAACCTTAAATTCCTTTGATTGTAGAAAAAAAAGGCTAAAATGGCAATAGTCATGCCAATTTTTCTAACAAAGTACAGTGAAGCTTTCATTTAACGAAGTCTCATCGTTACATTTAAGCACTTCATTAGGAAGAAAATACGTTAAATAGAAATAAACATAAATTCATGAAATTTGTATAATAAAAAGAATACACAAAAATTGGAAATATTGGAAAAATGTATTTCAATTTGGACAGTAATCTTTTTTTTCATACAATGCAGCCATGTGAGAAAAATTTAATTAGAATAATGTCTAGAAAAATACATAATAAAGAGAGATAAACAAAAACTTAAGCGTAGTGTATTTTTTTTCTTTTCCCTCAGTATTCCAGATCCTTAACTTTAAGAAAGTCTGTAAATATTATTTTCTACAAAATTTCTTATAAAAAATACACTGTTCATTAAAATTTTCGTACTTTTGTAAGTAATGATAATATTAGTGGGTGCGTAATCATTTTAAAAAAAAGTTACAATCAATTAATAGTTTAACAAATAATAAATTATTACTATACGTTGACAAAACAATGACAGTTTAAATGTTTTTCTTTTCATTGTCATATATTAAACAAAAAAATCCCTGCCGGCCCGGCCTACAGGCGGAGGTAGATTTCGAAGTTAAGTATACTAATTTGACCAACAAAAACTAAATCATGATTAGAGATAAACCCATTTTAAAAATTTTATCTGGTCACTTTTAACGAGTTTTTATTTCATTTTTATATAATAGCTGGTTTTATCAGAATCATGTTAAGGCGATATTCAAAAAAATACCTTTCGATGCTCAACAACTCGAAATTTTGACACATTTTCAGATTCATTTTTAAAAGAAAAAATATTAAACTTGCTGACGTGATTTTTGAAGAGATTTTATAAGCGACCTGAGTTTTTATTTTATCGTTCAATTAATTAAAACTTGATTTATAAACAATTATTTTTTCCGTAGGACAATATTTTTCGTTTCTAACACAATCGCTTCGGGAAATTCTGTTCTAAACGCCCACTTTGACATAATTTTTTGAAATATATTCTACCTCTATCAAAAAAATCGATCATTACGGTACATTATATAGCTTCTGAATAAGATAATCTGCCATTTGGATGCGTTTGAGAGCAAAAATGAATTTAAAAATGAGTAAGAAAATAAGCAGTTTAGATTTTAATACACCCTTAATAAGATGATTTTTTTCTTCAACCGCTATGTATTTTTAATTTGTTTTTGCTGTAAGAATTGGTCCTATCAAAAACTTGTCTACATAAATGTTTTAGAAAATATTAAGAAGATATATGATAAATTCATGGGGATTTTATATCTCGTGAATTGACGGAGTTATGAATTTTTTTCTTCTTCAACACCCCTTTTTATTTTGTTTTTTATTTTTTTATTTTGTTTTTTTTTGCGGTACGAATTGGTCCTATCAAAAACTTGTGAATATAAAAGTTATAGATAATATTAAGGAGATTTATAATAAAATTAATTGGATTTGATATCTTGAGAATGGATGGTGTTATGAATTTTTTTCTCCCAAAAACCCTATTTTTGCGCCCGTTGAGCCCATTTTTAATTTTATCAAAAATCTGTGAAACATAAATTTTTTGCCCTATTTTTAGAAGTAATAAAAACCTTAAACTGATTTGATATGTACAAATTTTAAGAAGTTATGTTGTTTTTTTCGTTTTTCAGAAAACCCCTGCCTATTTCCATCCCCTTGGTCCGATTTTGCCCATTAACGAACTTGACCGAGATTTTATGCCCCTTGATTTTATGTATCAGTTTGGAAGAGATTTGTGCAGAATTGTGGAAGTTATCGTATCCAGACAGAAGAAAGTGATATATATATATAACCATAATATAATTACAAATCATTATCTATTTCCAATTACTATAATTAATTCAATAAATTAATAAATTTAGCATCTAATTATAACTGTAACATTATACAAAATACAGATGGAACACTATACAAGGAATATAAATTAAGCAAAATCCACAAATTGACCAGCACATTACATACGATTAGCCCATATTAACATATGAAAAACCACCAAATTTTGAAAAAATTATCTATTAAAGACATATGAAACAAAAAACCATCAAAATAATGTTGAAACATTAAAAGACGTATTGTAAACAAATAATAGAACAAATGGAAGGACGTAGCCGGAAGCTTATATATCATTTCACTTTATCAAGGGTACATGAAATACCAATATAAGCAAGAGCATAGTCAATTTCTGTAATAGAATCCAGCATTAAGCTAAAAATTAGATTCTTTATGTACCCGATCTACCACACACCAAAAAAAGCATATACCATGACATATAAATTCAATTAAAAAAAATTTTTTTTTTAATTAATCAATACAAGATCCGTAAAAGTGAACAATATAATTATATAGAAAACAGTTAAATTTAAAGACATACCCAGCAATTGAATTGCATTGACCTTATTACAGCTTGAATAAGTATCAACATTATCACAGCAAAAGTCCCGCCAATTTAATGGTACAGTTAAAATCGAATTATTACGGTTGCAAAACAACACATTGTGCAGAAAATACACAACAACTTACCGTATTCCCCCGCATTATCCGGAATGCCGCAAAATTCGAGGGAGACCAGATTTTTTAATATTAGTCCCTGGTCTTTCCCGGCATGCCGGAAAAAGCGAGGATAGTAATTTCAACAAATATCTTAAATCCTTGCTAGTAAAATTTCTTTGGGGGGGCGCGATCAAATATTTAAATTCGTTCCGTTTTCTACCGTTTAAGATGCGGATTTTTGATACAGTCCTGGGATAAATATTACTTATTTAAAATTTAATATAAAATTTCAAAAGTGTACATTCTACTATTTTCGAATAGTAATTTCAACAAATATCTTAAATTCCTGCTTAAGTCCGCCAACCCCTTGACTAATACATCTACGGGTAGGTTGTTTAACGAAGTTTCGTTCAAAAACAGTTTTATTAAGAATATAGTCCGCCCCCTGGTGGTGGAATGTGGAACTAAAAGATTAGAAAATTTTATTTTATTTTTTGGCAAGATTTTGCAGTGCGTGAGCAGAACGCATGCTAAACGGTACTGTAGGCAGTGGGGACTCGTTCCAAGGTTCTTTCGGTTCGAGATTGGGTCTTTTTATGAGATTTTGCAGTACAAATTTCAGGTTCATTTTAGCATATTATTACGGCCCAGGACAACGCCGGGCGGCTTAGCTAGTAAAATAAATAGAATTTAATATTCAAATAAATATAAAGGAATATATATAGAGAGAGACAGAGAGAAAAATAAGTATTGATTTTTTACCTTAAAAGGAAAAACGTTGTTAGAAAAACCAAAATAAATCAGCCGCCCGTCCTCCAGTAGCGAAACCTCATATTTTCCAGCTTGCCGGTAAATACGAGTTTTTCCGGCATGCTGGTGTACCTCGATTTTTTTCCGGCATGCCGGCTAATGCGGGGGAATTATAGTTAAAATATATAGTCTTTATAATAAAAATTATTAAATGCATTTAAAGATCCTGGAATAATTATTACTAAAAGTATAAAAAATTAAATTATTTAAAATTAAACGGGTAATAACACAAAGAAATATTAAAATATAAAAAAGTATGGCATCAATATTATTTAGAACTAAATAAATAATTATTTAATGCTGCCATCTTGCGGAACTTCATAAAATTAAAAGAACACAATGAACTTGAAATAAAATAATTTATAGTCCTGCCGTCTGTTGTAAATAATGTAAATACAAAAATAACTGTAGAAGAATTGTATATTTAAACTATTCAATGTTAGAATCGATTAAATCATCTTAAAATACAAAAATATCATACTAAAAAAGCACATCTAAATATCCATAATAATCACTTAGAATATATATTATAAAGTTTATAATTATTGTTAATTATTTTATTAAATAGAAGTAAATTAATAATAATTTCAATAAAGTTACAATTATGATATAAAAGTATGTTTTATTATGCACATAATTAATTTAATGTTTTAAATTTTAAATGTACTTTACAAAATGGGGGGGGGGGTATATATAAACAAATTACAACATTTCTTCATACTGATATATATATATGTGTGTGTGTGTGTGTGTGTATAAAGTTTTTTACTGAGGGTGGTTGTGGTTTCAAGGGCCATAATCGGTGTAGATCTGCAAACATTTTTCAGAAATTCCAACATAGAAGAGAATGTAATAGCCAGTATTTCATACGAAATCTACCTAAAAATGGCAAATATGGTGAATTTTTTTAAACGAATTCATTAGATCTAAACAATTCATCTGTAACATTTTCCTGAAACTAGAATAACCTTCTTTTAGTATCGAAGGCTTTCTCTCACGGTCAACGCCAAATTGTCTGTATGGGAGAGTGGCGATAGCAAGGGTTTTTCTTAAAGGAAAAAAAATGTTTTGTTTTAGCAGCAAGAAGGATGAAAATGATTAAATAAATAAATAATTTCATTTTCATACATCCATCGTAACAGCAATCTCTTCGTTTGAAAGTGGGCGAAAGTGGAATAAACTTCGTTATATAGATTATATTTTTCGTAATATAGAGATTAATTTACATGTTAATGGTGTCCAAAGTCAAAATTCAGCAAAAAAATCCTTTAAGTAGAAAACTTCGTTAAAGGGAAGTCCCACTGTATACTAATACGCGTTTTTATACATTTTTTTATTGTAGTTTTTATTTATATGTATATATTTTTTCGATTTTTAATTACAAAATTTGCTTGCTCTACATCAATAAAATAAAGTAAAGAAGATCTAACTTTATATTTTTATAAAGGAAAAAAATAGCCATTACTGCGTAACCCAGGATTTTATAAACAAAACAGATTGGAAAATATCTAACTCAAAAGAACTGAGAGGAAATTATAATACTGAGCCTCAAACTGCAGAAACAAGAACAATTTTATGAGAAACGAATCAAAAGTGCTCTTAATCTGAAATATATAAATCTCTGCACCAAAATAGATCTACAATTCATCAAACGTAAAATTAATTTGAAATATTCAGACAGACGTCTGTCAAATAAAGATAAATCAATCATTTCAGATTTTGAATGCCGAAATGTTTTCTATTCAAGATAATAAAGTAACAAAAATATAAAACACAGGGAATAATTTTAGTTTTCGAATGCTGAAATTTTTTTTATTCAAGATAATAAAATAACAAGAATATAAAAAATAGGGAATAATTTCAGCTTTCGAAAATTTTGAAGTAATATACGTTTGAGTTAAAATAAAAACTATATTCTTTGTATTGGGAACTCCGTCAATTATATTTAATAATTTGGTAGAATAATAAAACAATACAAAACATCATATCATGCGTTACATAGAATATGAAACGTTTTCTGGCATTTCGAGAATATTCTTGCGAAATTTTTCAGTTTCTTCTTCTAAAATTTTCTAAAACTAGCTCTAACTCTATAAAGAATACAAGATGTGATCGAACTTTCTAATATTGCAAGCAACGTTTCGCTACTTTACTAATCACGTAATCAGGCCCGTAGCCAGGTTTTCCCTTCGGGAGGGGCTCAATCTTGGAAGTTTTTCAGATCTGACAACAGTAATTTGCATAATTTAAAGGGGGAAAAATATGGCTTAACCTAATGTATATTCCTATATAGGATATTTGATGCCCATATCAAAAATTGTTATTTCGTATGTTTTTCGATTTCTGTTACAATTTTTGGTTTTTAAGAGCACTTCCAGTTTCCAAACCGGCTCGGATACCAGCAGTGTTTTTAGGAAAAAATAACTGCAATGAAAATAAAAGAGCAACAGTGTTTGAAATGATCCTCATGTATCCTCTAATTTGCTTGATTTTTTCGGAGAAGCAAATCCTGGAAGAAGTACTTGGAAACCAGTTAGAAAGTCTTCATTCGAAATGAATCTGAAATTCAAATTTTGAATAAGGCTTTCTATATAAGGAATAAAGACCGTGACCTTATAATACTCTTCAGCGGGTGCAATTTGAGGGTTTGCATGTATTTTCTGTCTAAATGTTAGACTTGAGAAATTTATTTCAGTTTACCCCAAGTTTTGATGCAGAATTAAATATCTCACGAAAGATTTCCATTGCATTTTCTCTTCGTTTCTGTAAAATAATTAGGGTATCTTAGCATGCGTTAGCCTATATCATGTCACGAGTTTTTCTTGAAGAAGAACTGACAATAGCTTTGTCAGATTGAAAAGTTTGTCACAAACAGGTTTATGAGAAACCATTCTTTTTAAATGGCTCACAAAAGTTAATATGTTTTCGTATCTTTCGATAAATCTTGTGCCTCAAAGGCAGAGAAGTAGTTTTCTTCTGTTTTCTGAGCATATGATGAAATTGCTTCTTGAAGTTCTAAATTTGCCTTGGGGTGATTTCTAAAGAAATTTCACACTTCATTAACAGTTCCAAGACAATTTCGGATGGCAAGAATCAGTATGCTTCTGGACAATGCAAGGTTTAACCAGTGGCTTGCATAATTGGACGTATCTAATTTTTGGATACCTTAGACAAATTCTAGATTGGACCCCACTAACATGACCGCTCATATTGGCCGCTCCGTTATACGCTTGTGCGACGCATTTAGATATGTCAAAACGTAATTCATCACAACGTTGTAATATTACTTTTGTTAAATTTTTAGTGGAGAAGTCATTTACAGGGATTAAACCTAAATAATCTTACCAAACTTTTGGAGTTTGTGAATTTTTTAAATAGTCTATATATCTAACACAAAGGGCAGGGTCTGCCGGGTGGAGAGGCCTTCCGTAAGGCATAGACTCAGCTAGCTCCACCCAAACACTAAGAGGAAAGCACAAAGGCTGTGCTTGAAATGTCCATAGTTTCATCAGCAATCAAGCTAAAACAGATAGGGTTATTTACAGGGTCCGACAAACTCCGGACGCCAGGTCGCCCGCGCGACTAAAAAATTCAGCTTGGCGGCCTTTTTACCTACTTATTAATTTAAATTTTTTTCCTTTAATCAAAAAAAAAATTATGTGCGAAAATATTAATTTTTAATAGCGCAATTATTTGCAGTGGAAGAAAATACACCATACCGGCGCAATATCTCTCCCTAATTTTTCAGAAATCAGAGTTTTTGCTAAGCTAAACTAAAGTACATATTGAAAGAGCACTGCTTAGATTAGAAAACCTTAAAAATACTCCAACAGAAAATGAAAAAAAAATTAAATGATGTTTCATTAAGTGGAATGTACCAAAATGTGTGCCAGATATGCCTCACAAAAATGACAAATGGACAAATGGTATTGCAAATCAAAATCTCAAAGGTATTGTTAATTTATGTATATAATTTCTTGTTGGGAATTAAAGGTAAGGATATTAATTTGTCTACTGTTTTAACCTCTTCAGACCCGAGGTACACAAATATACACCTTTATTCATTACTTCATTAAATAAAAACTGATTGATTTTTTTTACGTGTTGACTTCATTTCTATGTAGGAGAATATTTTTTGCTTTAAAAACAAACCAATAAATGGCAGAATCGATGCTGATTTCCTCATACAATAAATTTTACTTTCATCTGAGATTGAAAAATGCCTTCAAGACAGTATGGTCGAGAAAGTAAATAATTTTCATAATTATTTAACTTAAATACTTATCTATAAAAATTTTTGAGAATTTGTAGATCATTCCCTTACATTTGTCATTGTGTGACTTATTTTATTGTTAATTAAATTGATATTTTAGGAAGTCTCGTAATTTTAAATCCGTATTTTCGAAGCTAAATTATGAAGTACCCTAAAGTATCAATTTCCAAAAAAGGGCTTTTTCTGTCATATAGGATGACGTTTTGTTTGTGCAAAAGTAATGATTGAGTATTTGTAGTATTATTTTATCTTCAGGTCTTAAGAGGATAATGTTTAATATCATAGTTTGTTTCTATTTAATTTTTACAATGTAAAAGTGGTATATCTCAATTTTTTTTTTTTTTTTTTTTGCTCAGTTTAATTTTATTATTGAATAGTTAACTTGTTCACTACAAAATGACACATAAATCACTCAAAAATAGCCGAATACTATTATGAGTAGCCAGTGTTCATTTTGCAGTGGGTGCGTTACTGTCAGAGAAATGATTCTTCAAGCTGGCTCCTAAGAATTTTTCCTGGCGTCTAAGAATTTTCAACTTTTGTCAGTCCCTGGTTATTTATATTGGTAATTAGTTCTTCAGATTTCATTCTCAATGTCTGGTCTGAAGTAAATAGCATTGTATATGATTGTTTATAATATGTAGTTTCAATTCATCATCTCCAGACTTTGCTCTAAATCTTAAAAGATTTCTAAGCTTACCATCCTTTTTTTATCGGCTTCTCTAACGTTATAGGAAAGCTATCATGATCACCTTTAAGTGGTATTTATTACTCTGCACAAAATAAGATTGTTTCAATTATTGGTCTAAGAGCTGCTCAGTTTTCGTCCTCTTTTTTTCTCTTTGAAACTCTTTGGGAATCCAACAGTGAGATAATATATTTCTGCTTTCCTAAAGAAATCTCAAGAAATTTGTCTGCTAACATAACACACTGTTTGTGATAATCTAATTGCATATGCTTTAAGAAAACATATTTAGCCTTTTTCCAATTTCTGAAGTATGTATAAAGTAGTTTTCCTGTTTTTTTACGACTTCCTTTATCTACCCCTTCGTGGAAAACAAAAAGCAAGGTTTACAATGAACACCATCTTGCTTTCAGGAATAAGGAGGGAAAGGAAATCGTATTTCTGGATCTTTTATTCATTTCTCTTGAAAACTTTTCTTTTGTTTCTTCCCTTCAGTCAAAATTGTAAGGTTGTTTAGGTGCTGTTTAGATTAGGCTGTAAAACGGAATCAAGAATGTTTCCCTTCGTGACATCATTCAAGTCATCTCTAGTTCCACCAATTTCTTTCGGAATGCTAACATCAAAACAATCCTCAATTTCAATTTTTAAACAGTACTTGCTTCCAGAGAAAGTTAATATTATTGGAACTGGTTCTACGAAAGTCACTTCAATATTTAGTGCACCTGTGGTGCTGTTCTGTGATTCTGCAAATTAAAAAATGGTACTGAAAAACTATTTTTGTTATTTCATGTCATGATATTTTCCAGTTAATTTGAATGCTTCCATTAACAATCATTAACACTTTTGCTCCCATTTTATCTGGCTATGACGAAATACAATGCTGTATTTTCCAGCATTTAATCCACGGCTCGAAAAATTCATTATAGGCGGCTATTAAAGTTTTTGCTCCTTTCCTCACAAACCATTTTAACATTGACCACTTTAAGCTTTCATTGAATAGCACAAGATGCAAGTAAATGTTTTATATTTGATTCTTACAGTTAACTTATATGCCATGCGCATATGACACTTACTTCTTCTTAGTCAAATTAATGATACGGAATTACACTTATCGAATTTTAATGTGCATAAAGATAGTAAAAATTGCGTTTTAAGAAAAACTTATATTTTTAGTCGTAGATGCGAAAAAGAATAATACATCCGAATGAACGGTATAACGAGAGATTTCTGTACGCGTAATTAAATAAATTTATATTTTTATGACTAAAAATGTACGTAATGTCAGTGTAATAGAAGATAAAAACAAGATAAACTTTCTCAATTTTTATTATCATTAGAGATAACTTTGCAAAGTTTTTTAAACTTTCGGGAGGAGCTTCAGCCCTCTTAGCCCCCTCCCTGGCTACGTGCCTGCGACGTAATGCATATAAATCTTATTGACACCATTGCTGTGGCGAGAAAATCCTGTAACTTTATTACAAACTAGCTGACCCGCCCAACGTTGCCTGGGCCCAGGATAATATTCTTAAATATCTATATATATATTATGCTATCGTACGTAACACAGAAATCGCGAATATTTGTTAACTGTTTAATGGCAACGTCCGAAGGAAACGCATCTCATTGGTTATTGAACAGCATTTAATGCATCATCATACCTATAAGGGAGGTTACCATAGGAGGGACCGTGTTCTGTCATCAAATGCCGCCAAATTTGTCGCCAACTTGGCGATATATAGCTAAATTTAGCTACCAAAATGAGTCGCCAAAAATGATGCCAAATTGGTGATATCTCTAACATTTCGCCAAATTCCCATAGATTTCCATTGTAAAGTAACAGGGTTTACTTGCTTACAGAAAATCAACAAACTGAGATATTTTAATTCAACAAAAACTAATATTAGCTTAAGGGATTATATTAATTATATTTAAGGGAGTCCATGTAAATTAAATTATAAATAAAAGTAACATGATACAATGCTTAGCATGCTTTCCTAAACATAAATTTTAAGGGAAACCAAACTGGTCGCCAAGGGCGGCTAGTAGCTTAAATTTGTATGATTTTATATCTGCTCCGTACGCGCTGTTCAAATAATTTATCAAACAGCTAGCAGATAAAAAATGCTCGAAAAATTAAAATTGTTAATTAATATGCATTCGTTAATTGCGATTTCAAAGAAAATTATGTATTTAAATTCGTTGTTAAAAAAAAAATACGCATATGTGTGTTAATTTCAAATTGATGTAAGCAATATTAAAATTTATGTAACGTAGCTTAAAAATTCATAGTGTACTTTGAAATGTGGCTACATGGCGAACTACAAATTCTGATAAACCTTCCCCCACTTAAAGAAGAAATTGAGAAAGAATTTTCTTTGCGGTCCGATTAAAATCCATGCTTTTTCCTTCTGCAAACCACTAGCCTCGATACGATTTCAAAAGGAGGGTGATGATTGGATACTCGTGCGCGACCCTCGGATCAGGGTTCAAGTCCAATCAGCTTGTGGTTTTGAAGAAAGAAATACAATTTTAAATTTGTCCGCTTGATGCATTTTTAATTAATATCCCAGGTAGTTATTAAAAATTTAAAATTCTGAGTCTCAGGTGCATTAGGAGAGGCCTTGGACTATCATCACAAAAATTTTCAGCCTCGTACGTTCCGTAGATTTCGCTAGGCATCACAGACACACATACACACACAGACAGACACACAGAGAGAAACTTTATTTTATTAGTATAGATAAAGTAAGCCATTCTCGATAATTTGGCTCCTATGGATCATTACATTCTTGTTTTCTGAAGTTTTTCAAATACTTTTATGGCGATAAATTTTAAGATTTTATCATTTAAATTTTAACAGTTAAAATTTCCAAATTTAAAAAAAAAGTCAATTCGGCGTTTATATATCCAAATACATTATACTTAATATTCTCATTGTCTGTGAAACTACCTTTAAAAACGGGAAAGCCGCGCATTTACGGAAAGCCATTTTCAGTTTTTTGCAATAAAAAAACGTGGATCGATCAAAAAAAAAGGTTACAAGCAACAGCATTTGAAAAGTTATTATTGGTGAACGGAATACTTTTTTCTCCGAATGAACACAGATGGGACAAGGTGATATGTCGCATTTTCTTCTACAAGTTTTTTTATTTTGGGAATGAAGCTGTGATGAGGTAATATATCATACGATAAAGCTAAAATAATAAGATTCGAATTAGTCTTGAAGCTATGAGGACATTAATTTTTATATTTAATGATGATAATAATAATAATAATAATAATAATAATAATAATAATAATAATGAGGGTAATATTTTTGAATATTTAATAATTAAATATTATTATTATTTACTTATTTATTTGTTTAGTTAGTTATTTAATTATTTTGAAGGATGGAGAGAATACTATCTGATTATTTTAAGCCGGTGATATAAAAAAAAAATACAAGAAATAGCATTTCACTACAGTTTTCACGAAATTTTATTTTTGTTATAAGTAACACCTTCTTCCGTTCGTAAATCTGTAAACGAACGATAAATACGACACTCACTATTTTCAGTAGAGAACATGTTATTGTGAACATCAAAAATACATATAAATTTTATATCAATCCATGAAAGTTAGAACGCAGTCAGACCTGCTAACAGATAGATAAACATACAACACTTACATAGATAGACATAAAAATGTTTTCAAATATCAAAGTGGATCAAATGAAAAGGAACAGGAGCCAATGAATAAAATGATATAGTAGTAAATTCAAAACGCAATCTCCAAAGCTGCACAAGCCTATGTCTCATAGTTTTACCAAGCGGTGAATACCCTGCTCCTAAAAGTTCTTTGGGTAAGATCGGAACCACTTTTGAACATTGTTCATAACTTTGATGCCCAAGCAAAAACGGCAAACCTTCAATGCCTTTTTCGGCGGACCAAAGATGTAACGACGTGATGACGAAGTGATGATGACTAGTCTGCGTATAAAGTGTCACAAAAATATTAGCTGATTTTGTATCAGCTCGAGTCAGATGTCTTAAGTAGTTTATACTTTGGCTAAAAATTTTTTAATAATAATTTTATACTTTTGCAATAAAATTTCAAGAATTAAATAAGGAGAATATTACTATACCTTCTGTGTAAAAGTACTCGGAATTTTTAAATAAAACACAAAAAAGTTATTTTTTCGTCAAAATTTATTTTGCCACCTTCAACCTATTTTTGCCACCCCATCGTGTTTAATACAACTATGCCAGAGCATAACCCAGTCTTCCATACTTTTTAGGTAGGTAGATTTTGGTATGGTCTTTAGCTCCTTCTGCGAATTTACTTTTATAGCCTCAATTGATATAAAACATTCTCCTCGAATTGGTAATTTTAGCTACGTAAATAGGAAAAAGTCGTACGAGGCCATACCAGGCGAGTACGGCCCTTAGTCGATGGCATTAGTTGCCATTTTGCCCCAAAACTCTTGCAGAATAATAGAAGAAAATCGAGTTCTTTCGGAACCAGTTTTATGGTGATGCGTTTCATGCTCAAAGTATGAATCATAATGTTATGAACGGATTTTAAAAATATGTGAGATATCTTGAGCCAACTGTCTAATACAACGATTTTCAAGCACTAACTTCTTTATCTTTAGTTTATCGAGGTTTGAGCCATTGCTAAACGTTGAAGGTCAGCCAGGACGAGGCAGATAAACTACTATTTCTTGATTCTATTTGAATTCTGTATACTATTCATATGCCTGTGTTTTTGGTATGCATGATTCACCGTAGGTCTTCTGAAACATTTTCAGTTATTAAAGACACGAAATTTTGATTAAAACATAAAATGTAAGGCAAATTCTTTGTTGAACTAATTTTTCCATTCTAAAAATCGCAGAGAACTCTAAAATCCATGTCGAACAAATAAGAGTGAATTATGTCTGACAGGTATCGTCCGGTAGCTTAACAGGTAAAGCATTGGCACGGCAGGCCAAGTATCCAGGTTCGATTCCTGGTCTGGACATTTTTCAGTCTGTTGGAATAAACTTAAACTATGCTACTATAGCATTGAATATAACTCTAAAGTATGTCTGAAAAAAATATCTGCTGTCAACACACTACGTCACAGTTGGTGCTCAAACTCCGCATTGTAGCTCGGCACAGTGGTCCTAAATTATACACGAAAAAAATGTCGTGATATCTTTTACAGGGGTCTTTTAAATGATAAATTCCGGGTACTTTTTACACAGATGGTATGTACTATAATAATAATAATAATAATAATAATAATAATAATAATAATAATAATAATAAAGCAGTAGTCAAAATATAGACTAGTTAAGACCAATATCTCTAGTCCAGTAGATGGTATGTATGTCATTTCATGTAATGAGCATTAATTGTGCCAATAATATACATCAATTTTCAATTTTTATTTCAAAAGTATGGTTTATCATAACTAATTTCGCCTGTTAAAACCCAAATATTTCGCTTAAAAGTTAATTTTAAAAAGGATAAATGCAAATTATCATGTTCTTAATGAACTTTTGATTAACTACGTGATGAAGGAATTCATAAATGTTTGTTTAAACAGTAAACTTCTGCATTCTCATTTTACAAAATATGAAGATTTCAGATAATTTGAGCTTTCTTATTCCCACACAATGATTATAAAAATAAAGGCTTTTCATCCCTTTCTCGAGTTTCGTAAACATCCAGAATCATAGCTGACATTTAAAAATAGGAATACACAATATAAATATTTTAAAAGTTTAATTAATTTCACCTTTATTAAATTTTGATTCGAAAATTTTCAAAAATCCAATAAGGTCTAGGCCTGAAATTCTAGGAAATTACATAATTATACGTTTAAGAATTTAAAATGTTTAAAATAACATTAATTCAGTTGGATAACACGAAATGATAATTTTATCATAAGTTACTTTTAAAGAACAGAATATCTAATTTCGATAAATATTTATTATCAAAATAATCTATTTATATTTTTATATTTCTGTTTATACTTGCATTAATAGGATCAAATTTGAATTGGATTTAGATTGAACAAATATCGAGATAGTGATGAAACAAAAACATCTTCAAAGGCATCTGGTTAAAATTACTAAATATTAATTTATACAAACTGAACTCATTATAATAACACGGTGGTTATAAAATAACTTTCCCTGTTTAGAAGTATATGTAGTTAGAACTAATGAATGGAATGCGACCATATTTATATTTAGACTTTGGGAAGATAAATTGTGTGAAAAAAAAGTATTAGAGAAGTACACAGTGAGACATGGTACACAGTGGGACAGCAGCCATTTTGACATATAGTTATACCTTTTTCTCCTAGCTGGAACACACACTGAACCACCTCATCTTATGCAACACGTGGATGTAGTTTCGGCACTTCGGTTACTCGTCCAACAAAATACTAAGTAATTATTTATTTTACAGAGGTTAAAGTTACATAAATGTCCATTTTAGACTTTATTTATTTCATTATGGCATATATTTACTTAACCAAACCTAACTATATCTAATGATAGACTAAGTCGACAAAACGACACAAACATTCAAAGCTATGAAACTGATGATGAAACAGATATGGCATCCATTTTGTTACAACGTAACAAAAGTACACAGTGAGACACACAGTTGTGGTACACAGTGAGACGTGCCTCATTGTGTATCTACTATGCGGTTCTGACGTAAAAAAAAGTTATTTATTAATAAAAGAAGGTTTTCTCTCTCTCTATCTCTGTGTGTATGGGGGCGTGCGATGGTTAGTGAAATCTACTAAACGTAGGGGGCTGAAAATTTGCATGAAGTTAGCCCAATGTCTGCCATTGTCCAACCGATACTCATATTTTTAATTTTTTTTAATCTAGAAATATTAATTAGAAGTCATAAACTGCAGAAAATTATTGATAGAGTATAAAAATGCATGATTTATGAAAATATATACATTGTCTCACTGTGTACCACTTGTGGTACATAGTGAGACAATTTTCGATACTCATTTATGCTGCTTCTAAGCTTTTATAAATAACTTTTTTAAAACCATTTATACATTAATGTGTAGCGTATTTGTGTAGCTTAAAGTTGTAGCAAAAATTTTTTTTCAAAAGAATAAAAATCGTTGCCATTTGTTAAGTAATAATAATTTTCGTCTCACTGTGTACTACCCTCCCCTACTAAGGAAAGTCCCACTAATTAACTTTTAATAATAAGTAGTTATGAATAGAAACATTTTGGGACTGTTAGACTTAAAAACAGTTAGATATTTCCAATACTCGCTAATGAAAGAGTTGACACAGGACCTTTGAGATTGTCGAAAACGATAAAGAACATCACCATTTTCAAAGTACGAAAGCTCATATAATATGCGATTAAGATTTTTCTTTTCCTTTCTACCTAAAGTATATATTCTAAAGTATATTACACAGAAAAATAAATCTTGTATAGAAAAAATAATATTTAATTTTAATTTTTAAAATTCATATCACTATTACTTGATTAAAAATCATGAAGTGCTGCGCGCATGATAAAACTGAAAATTATGCATATAAAAAACTATTTTTGTCCAAAATAGAATCATAACACATTTATCTCTAACTTAAAACCAAAATATACTCAAAATGTATTGTTTAAAATTTATCTTTAACACAGAAGTTAAAAATTAAAAAAAAAAAATCTTAATTTTCAAACGCAAAAACAAATAAATAAATGAATAAATAAATAAATATGTCAATTATTTTGGTTTTAGCATATTAACTATCAAGAAACGCATATGTGTTAAATTTTAAAACCTGTAGCTTATATACTTTGAAAATAACAGCGCGCGCAAACTCAAATTTTACTAATCTGTGAAAACTCATCTTAAAGTTTCAATATCCAAATATCTTCCATTATACAAGCTTTCTATAAAGTATTAGGAGAAGGTCGGGTAGTATCGGACAAAGGGTTATACCGGACAAGTAGAGTTTCAAATTTTGGCCGCTGGTAGCAGCACCTGTCACGCGACTGTCCTGATTAATGATTATTAAACCAGAAGCACAGACAATTAATAGGTCAATTAATAAGATTATAATCTGTGACCAGAAGGAAGACACTCACGCCATATTGAACAGAGCGGTCTGTGCGTTTGCAAGTGATAGAAAGTTGATTATTTTTTGCTAGTTTTCTAGTGTAGGGCAATTCCACAGAAAATCATCATTTTTGGGGGGAAATCAAATTTATAATATGTTTAATTTAAGGGTATGATTGCAAAACTTGATATTTTTATATTCTATAGAAAAATCCTAATAAAAAGGCATTGTAAATTACTGTTTACAAACTAAGGTAAGTTGTACCATTATTGTCTTTGTAAAGTCATAATGTTACGTCAGTTACACATGTAAATGCCATTTTTTTCTTTTTTATTATTCAGGAATTAATTAAACAAGTTACTGTTATAATTTGGCATTACTTAGTGTTGTTGAGAACATTAAATCACTTTTTTTAACTGGATAGTTTTGATAATTTTTACACTTCAGTGAAGGCAGAAAAAATGTTTGTATATTTTATGTTACGTCAGTTACAGAATTTTGAATTGCAATTTTTGGGACTCAAAGAGAGATTGAAATAATCTGCAGGTATTTTGGTATTAAGACCTTAGTAAAAAATATTTTAAATTGTAAAAATTTGTTCTAGCTTTATTAGTAAATTTTCTACATAGATTTGAAAACAAAATTCGATGATAAAATGTGACGTCAGTTACAATGGAATCGCCCTATATGAAGTTAACTTTGGAGTTACGTATCTTATGTGAAAGCGAGTACTGCAATGTTTTTAGTGCTTTGTTAGATGCATGGGTTACTATTCTTTATACTGTAGCCTATAATGCCTAGACCTGGCAATACGTATGGGATACGTATTCAAAGAGTGCAGCGTTGTAGGGTTGCACCGTAGGACAAACGGTTGGAGGGCTGTATCGGACGACAGTTACAGTTTTAAAGAGTTAAATTCTTACCATTTTCTCTGTTTTATTCTACGATGGTGAACATACATCAAAAGCGGAATGAAAATCACTTGAAGGAAGCTATCTAAAAAGTCCGACTTTCTGAAATGACAATCAGGAATAAGCTAGTGAAAGATATCAGGAGCTTGGAAGAGCAAGGGTGAATCCCAAAATTGGGGTGTTGGGAAATCAGACTCAAAGTTTTGCAAGTAGTGTTATAGAATAGGGTACTACGCACTTTAGTTCGACACTGTGAGAATACTTAGGACGAACCAGGGCAAAACGACTTACCCACGTGTTGCCTACGTGTATCTGAGGTAGAACAAAAATCGATTTTTCGGATTCGTCCTTACTCTTCCAAGCTTCTGATATTGTGTAGCGGGTGCCTCTAAACCTCTTTTCTCAATTCCGATGAATGAGTCTTCAACATAGAAATAGATGAAAAAACAGAGAAAGAGCAATTTGAAAAAGTCTCAGTGATAGACCTAATCAGCCCTGAGACTTCTCGTGAGAAAAATTAATCGAAACAGATTTTAGAGTAGATCTCACGTCTTCCAAGCACTACAAATACGAAGCTCGTAACACGACAAAGTCGTGGAAAAAAATAATGACATTTTAAGCTCATCGTCGTTTAAAACTCAACTTGAGAAGAAGAAAAGAAAAAAACAAGGAGAAATAACAAATCGCAGAAGCAAAGAGACAGGTGAGGGAAGAAATCGCATTAAAGGGATGAAAAGAAAACTTAAATTCGAACAAGAATTTGAGGTGAAAAGGCCAAAAGTAAAGTCCACAGCAAATGTAGCAACCACAAGATGTTTAAAAATCCAAAAATGACATTTTTTTTAAGCATAACTCCATGTCCGATATAACTCTCCAGAGATCAGAAATTCCAAAGTGTAAGGTTTATAAAAAGTCAAGGAAATCCCAATAAAAATTATTCTTACGGAAATGAGCTGTTTGAAGTATGAAAATAACATGTTAAAGTTTGCATTAGAGTAGTAAATTAAAATTTAACCATGTATATATTTTTATTCGAAATAGCTTAACCGTCCGACACTACCCAACCTTTCCCTATAACTCAAGTAATAATGCAGATTTTTGCATATTGTTCAGAAACGTTTAAAGATTCAGAATAAATTAAAAACCAAAAATTGATTTTTTGAAAGTTTAAAGGTACCTCTTTTTTCTCTCAGTTTTTAAGTACCTCTTAAGAAAATTATTAATTGTGTATATATTCTATGTACAATCGGCCAAAAGGACAGAGAACATCCAATACAGAAATAGTGAAAAAGCTGGTGTGATACAATAAATGCAAAATAAAAAAAACTTCTTAATGACACCATAAAAATAAAGAAATGCTCTAAACGTTTCAAAAGAAAAACATTTTTTGTCTTTCTTCTTCAAGCGCAGAGAAAGACAAAGTTCTTTCGAAAAGCATAGCGCAGTTACTTTTATGGTATTATTAAGGGGTCGGGTACTCTTTGAACTAACAAAATACATTAAAAAGTGCTATAAAAATTGCAATCACTCTATAACAAATTAACTTTTAATTATAAAATTTAAGGCACATATTAAGAAAGATTAATTTTATCAATTAAAATTCTAAAAAAAAGTATACACGAACATAAAGTTTTTAAATTTATTTTTATAACTAATACAATTTTTACAAAAGAATTATTCTTGCATTCATTGCGCGCATGATTTTTCACATTTGAATGTATAAAACAAACCAAAAATTTTTTTAATGAATGCAGATGTGTTTTCAAAATGACATAGAATGAAAAAAATAAAACTTGTAGATCCTGAGATTTTTTTTCTAAGAAAGTTGATATATCGAGGGGTTTTTTGAATACAAAAGTAGTCGTGAATTCTGAACTTTTTATTTGAGAAGCATAATAATAGGTCATTTCGTGTTTCTTTACGTTTAAAACATTCAGTGAAAAAGTCTTGAAATTCTAAGTAACCATTTTTTGGAAATCGTGAGCGCAATGATCAAAATCGTCATTTTCAAGAAAATGACTTTAAAAGCTAAATAACACCTTGATCATATAGAAAACTTCAAAACATGTTTTAGACACTCACATGTGTTTTAGACAGACTTATCTTCTAATGTAAATTTTTGAATGGTTCTTGTTTTTAAATAATCCTAAAGAATCATATTTAATTATAAGATATTTAAAAATTTATAATTTTTGGACCCTTTTAAAAGATACATTACCCCTTAAGAAGTGTTTTTTTTTTTTTTTTTTTTTTTTTTTTTTTTTGCCTTTATTGTGTCACATCAGCTTTAACACTATTTCAGTGTTCTCTGTTTTTTTTTTTTTTTTTGTTTTTTTTTTTTTGTTTTTTTTTTTTGAACCATTTGGAAAAATGGTTATCTTCCTCGTCAGGATAGGAAAGCAAAAGCATTTCTGAAACTTTTTATTGGTTTAATCCGCATTTTATTCGTGTTCTGATTGGTCTATAAGTAATCTGTATTTCACTTTACTTTCAACAGAGATGGATTACTTCTGTTGCCACTATAACAAAAAAGTAATAAAAACTACAAAAAAATTAATAACTCAGAAACAAATTGAGATACAGCTTTCAAACAAATTTCATTTAAAAGTACATTTTTTTCTCTATACGATGGTGTAAAAAGTAATATTGTGGGATGTTTAGAAGTTTAAGAATGAAATGTCATTTAAAATTGGTCGTCAGATTTTTTGGACGATGGAAAAGCCTTTTCCCGAACAGCCAATGAAATGCTTGAATAATACAAAAGTTTCAGGAAATCTGACGAGTCGCAGGCGATTTTTGTCAGTTGCAATTTTTACGTGTAATAACACTATTAATGTTTAATTCATGGCGTACGTACTGTATGATCAACTCCGTGCGATTTTTTATGTCTTAAATTTTAGTCTTTGAAAAAATCATTTTCCAAATGGTCGTTGTAATTTGTTAAATTGCATTTTTTTTCTTTTTTGCCTTTTTAACACCTCATACATTTTAATGTCCAAATTATCACAGTAAAAAAAAGAACCATTCGACTGGAATCTTTTTTTAAATTTATGTTAAATAAATAATAAGCTTAAAAGTCGTCTTCATACTGAGTTTAGCCAAACTCTGAAACACATAACTTTGAAATCCTAGCTCGCTTTTTCGGTAAATTTTATCTAAGGATACCAAACGGGAAGTAGGTCATTCGGTCAAGTAGTTTAGGAATTAGGCACGTTTAAATTTTGGAAGTCCCAATGTTAAATTTATTATTGCTCCTTTGTATCACGGCGTTGCATATCTGCAACATACCCAACAGCAAATGTTACATATACAGTGGGCTTTAAAAAGACGATTTTATTTATTGGTGCTATTATGAAATAAAAAAATTTGCGTGAAAAATTATTTCATACAAATGCCCCTATCTCATCAAATATTCAATATATTCGCGTTTTAATTACAGCATAAAGTTTCTACTGTTCTTTGTCAGGTTTTTGGAAAGCTGTGTTAAATTCAGTAGAAAACTCTGCATGCTATAAGCAAAAAACTTTTGAAATTTTCACAGACACGTTAACAGCTTCACGAATATGAATGCTATTCTTACACAAATGCGCACAAACGTTAAACAGGACCCAAATAGTCATTTAACACAGTGACAGACCCTTTTCAAGATTTTTTGTTCATACGTGATCGCAAATGTTATTTTATTATTATATTATTATTATTAGTCCCCTAATTGACCTCCCGACTAAATCTTCACTGAGAAATATAAAGCCAAACATGTTCCTTACATTCTAGAAGTTCAAGAACATTTCGTCAAGAATTTCACTAGGTAGTCGACAACACGTGTAAAATCGAAAGCGTCGGTCATTTACCCTTAATTTTAGGACATGAGTCTATATTAAAAGTCTACAAGCATGAGTGTAATACCTCTAATTGAAAATACCTTTTTGTACTCCCTTTTCACTTTAGAAACATACATTTGTGCAAAAAACTTTTAGGTAACAAATGTTTCCCATACAATTTCCTAAGCCATTAGATAGATAAATACGGAAAAGTAAGTTAGGCAAGAAAAACATCGAAAAGCAAGTTGGAATTTGATACCCATTGCGACAAAACTTTCGAGCTAATTGTCGGGATAAAACAACTTTTTTTCTTTCAATGCAAGGCAATAATTATTTTCAAACGTTCATTGTCTTCTCTATGGGACTTTCAGAATGTTATAAGCTAGTAAGGCTTTGCGTTGAACGATAATCCACAGAGGGAAGATTTAGTTAACCCTTTAATACTAACACATCATTAACACAGATTAGGGCGAAAGTATCTGGGATTATAAACTTATCTGAGCAATAAGCTAGATTTGAGTAAAAAACAATAATTACGGTGACTCTGTTTTGTTGTTTTCAAATCCTTTTCAAAATAAAATGAAAAGCACTTAATTAAAATACTATTTATGCTGTAAAATCTTCTCCGAAATAACATAAAAAACAAGAAATTCTTGTATTCCTTGGTCATCACAAAATTTTCTTTTATATCACTCTAGTATGTTAATTTTGAAAGTGCGGTTGTGTTATTCTCGGTATTGTGAAATGCGTCAATTCTTGAGTTTTCTGAATATGATACCACGGTATAAAAAAAATATGCACTCTTTTCCTCAACCATCTGTGACCAATTAAACTTTTGTGGTGTGAATTCAAAATTTCTAAAGATAAAAATCTGCCATATGCGGTAACACTGGTGTCTAGTGACATACATCCGCTAGCAGTGCCAAAGCGCAAGGAGTTAAGGTATACTTCAGGTTTTACGCATTAAGGCTGCTAGTCACTCAGTTCCCGAATTTCCCTCGGTAATGTTAATTCTATGGGCGTTTGATGCATTATGATATTTAAAATAACTCCTCAGAATATTAATATTTTTATTTGTGTTTTCTGTGTTCTTCTTAAAGGATGTCTCTTTTTTTCTTAGTTGTCAAAATGTTTATAAATCTATGCTTAATTTAATATTTTATGTGTTAAAAGCGGACGAACTGGGAGTAAAATTTTAACACTTCATATAAAATTAAGCATAGATTTTAGAAATATTTTAAAAACTAAGAAAAGAAGAGACATCCTTTAAGAAGAGTACCTACAGAGAAAAAAAGGAGTTAAAATATTAATTTTCACAGGAGATATTTTAAATATAAGAATGCATCAAATGCGCCTAGACTTAACATTAACGAGAGGAATTCGGAAACTAAGTGATGATCACCTTTAACCCCTTTTACCTAAAACTTTTTTTCCAAATAAGCAGACTTTTCCCAGGGATCCTTCTCTCCTTATATGGAAATTATCGACTTTATAAATGTTATCATCTGTAAATCAGTCCTTTCCCAATAAAACAGCAATTAAATTTAGTGTGTTTCTATCCATTCAAATCGGATAAGCAACTACAATGTTCTTAGTAAAAAGCATATACAGTAAAACACCGATTATACGTCTTCCAGGTGACCGTTCTAAAACGACGTATAACTGAGAAAGACTTAAAATAGACATTATAGTCGAAGGCTTTGACTGTAGAAATATAATGCTGCAATCATACAAATTTAATTTTGTTATTATTTTCGGTTGCAAATACAGTAGAACCTCGATGATCCGAAGTAATTGAGACCGACCCTCTTTCGAAAAATCGGGAATGCTTCAATTTTAAGATTAAGGAGAAATATATGCAATATTTCTTATTATGGTAACAAGTGCTTAATAAAAATAAAGTAATAGCAACATAGAAACAAGAATAAATTACCCGAATTTTAATTTTGAAATTAAGTACCTTTTACATTTATCACAAAGGTTCCAAAAAATGTTCTGTTTGTCGCAGTTTCAATTGACTTTGCTTTGAAGCTCTATCACGGAGTTTTTTAATATTATTAGTTCGCCAATATCACAGTCTTCCTGCTGCTCCAGAGAAAACATTCAAAGGCTTTAGAATTGCTAATTTGTTCATTTTCTTCGTTCCACTTCGCAGCTTACGGGAGCTCAAGTTAAATTCAAAGGAGCTCTAAGAAAGGGGACCGAAAATATTTATATATACTCGTAGTTCGGAAAGAACCGCTTGCACTCAAGGAATATGGTTGTTAAAAAAAAATAGCTTTCAAAATGGATTTTGCACACAAGAAATGTGATCGTAAAAAAAAAAAAAAAAAAAAAAAAAAAAAAAAAAAAAAAGGGCTTTATTAATGGATTTTGGTTAATCGAGAGTTTCGGTTAAAAGAGTTTCGGATAAAAGAGGTTCTACTGTATATTGAAAAAAAAATTGAAAGAAATCGTTAAATAATCATTTCTGAAATTGAAAAATAAAAGTGAGAATTATCTAACCTTATATCAGTTGTATTGCATAGCATGAATTGCACTTTTTTTTATTCCATTATCAAACGTAGAAACACATTTTAATTAAATTGATCTATAATCGTCGTCTGACGTGCCGATTTACTTTGAGACTTAAGAAAAGCATTATGCATGGAGTTAAGTTCCTGGAAAAATTTCTCACTATTATTGTGAGAAACAAAAAAGTTCTAAGTGTGTCAATGTCAATGCAGTCTACCCACTGTCGATACTTTTCGTCCCCCCCCTTCACAGTGGAACACTTTTACGAGCATGAAATAGCCCCAGTAGCAGTCACACATATACTTTGTATTTCATCTTTCCTCAAATATTACTAGAAGAACAGAAAACAGAACGACGCTGGGAGAAAAAAAAAATGTGGAAAAATCGATTACGGTATTAAAGAAACGACGCATAACTGACGTTAGCGCCGTATAAACGAAACATTACAACATTAAAATACATAGGGACGAACTGGGACCCCTTTGAAATGACGTATAAATGTAAAAGACGTATAAATGAGAAACGTATAAACGGTGCTTTACTGTAATAGACTCCTGTTAATCGATCCGCTTGAGGCTCCTCTTAACCCTTTATATTCCAAGTTATGAAATAATAAAAATTTAATATTCTAAAGTACTTTTTCCTGAAAATTCATTAGAAGATTTACACAATCAATTAATAAATTTTAGAATGGTACTGTCAATCAAAATTAATCAACGAAAAATTTATTTATAGGGATTTTGTGGAATATTTACAACTAAAGTATTTTATACAATTAGGAAATGTACAAATATAACGCCCTTACAACTGAAATATGGAAACATTTAAAAACTGAAACTTTCCACCCACAATCTTCCAAAATCAAGGAATCTGAACAGATGCAAATGAAAGAGAAATCATCCTTTTAAAAACATTTTTGTTTTGCGCAACAAATAAAGCCTTGGGAACAAGATAAAGTAACATATCTACAACTCATTGCAAATTGTACTACAACTAATCGATGTACTTAATTAATTTTATAACACTTTTTTTGTAATTGTACTTTAAAGTACCGTGTGGGCATAAAGGGTTAAGCTATCCAAACTAAAGTTTAATTAACATAGATTTTCGTAATAAGCATATTAATTTTGGTGCAATTCCATTTTACTGATGCTGAGATGTAACTATCGTCAACATCGTAAAAAACATACCATTGCAACACTACCTACTGTTCACTAAACATCATAATTTAACCTCTTCAGTACCCAAACTAAAATAATAATACAAATGCTTATTCATTATTATTTTTTTCAAACAAAATGACAGAAAAAATATCTTTTCTGAAATTGATCCTTTTAGGCGCTTAGTAATTTAGGTTCAAAAATATGGATCTAAAACTACAAACCCTCTTAAAACGTAATTTAATAACCATTAACCTAAATTAACGCAATTACAAATTTAATAGCTTTAAACAAGTAAATAATCTACAAATCCTCAAAAATTTTTATTGAAAAAGATTTAAGTTAAATATGAAAATTTCTCACTTTCTTGGTCATACTGTCTTTTGGGCATTTTTAGGCATTTTGTAAACTCAGATGAAAATAACATTTATTTTACGTGGGAATCAGCTTAGATGCTGCCATTTATTTGTTTGCTTTGAACGCAAAAAACATTCAGCTATTAAGAAGCGATGTGAAAATATAAAAAAATCGGACAGTATAGTTTTTATAAGGAAAAGAAGACAGGTCCCCGTATGAGGACCCAGGGACCGAAGAGGTTAATCAGCATCAATTTATATCAGTGTCCAACTAAATATGATGCTTTGTGAAATTCCATGTGTTATTTCGTGAATTACAGCACCCATAAAATGTATGTAAGACACAGACAAATACAGAGAGTATTCACGCATTTTTGTAACGATTTTGACTTTCTCTTTGATTGAAATTTAACAAAAAATAATAAAACCTATATGACACAATTTGGAATAAGCTTTAATTATCGCCTTTTAAATTATTTTTTGGTTTAAAATGTCAAAATTAACAATGGATGGAAGGCATGTATTTGCGCTTAACGAAGAGAAATACTCTTATTCTATTATTTAAAAAAAGTTGTGAAAAGTGTGGTTTTTAATATTTCTACACGTAATATAAGAGACGTAATTAATAAAAAATGAAAGAAATGTCAAAGTTTACATTTGATTGAAAAAAATATTTTTTTTAATGCATAACCAATAAAAATAAGTCCACCGCTTATTACATTTACAGTTGCATCTCGCGATTTAACAGAAAATCCTACCGCTGAAAACATTATCTGGTACTTTTCGGTTAGCCAGGCGCCAGTGTTATATATACATATGTATGTATACTTTATATACATATATATGTATATACACACACACATATATATATGTATGCATATAGCTTCTATATATGTATAAATATAAATATATATGTATATATAGGTATACATACATACCGGGTGTCCCAAAAAGGACTGACTGATTTTAAAATTCAATAACTTGCAAACGGTGACAGATATTTAAAAAATTCTTGCAGGAGGGTTATGCATAAGGTCAAAAGTTTTATTACAGTGATTTTCGATTTTAGTTCGAATTACAAACAATAGATGGCGCTGTAAGCAATAGTCGCTAAATACAGGCTCGATTTCTGGTCCTTTCTGTTGTTCCATGCTGAAAAAGGAGATGGAAATGTATTATCCGGGCCACGAAGTACCAAAAATCGAGCCTGAATTCAGCGTCTATTGATCGCAGCGCCATCTATTGTTTGTAATTCGAACTAAAATTGAAAATCACTGTAAAAAAACTTTTGGCCTTATGCATAACCCTCCTGCAAGAAATTTTTAAATATCTGTCACCGTTTGCAAGTTATGGAATTTTAAAATCAGTCAGTCCTTTTTGGGACACCCGGTATGTATATATAACACTGGCGCCCGGCTAACCGAAAAGTACCCATTATCTATATAATAAAAGCCGAAGTCATGTGACTGTCATCAATAGTGTCGGGCTGACCGCTTCACTTTTTATGCCAAACGGACATTTCAGTACTTTTATATTAGTCGGGCGCAGGTGATAAAAAACGCCAAATATTCTTCCATCGCCCTCATTTCATTAAAAATATAAACCTATCGCTCATTTCATTTAAAATACACATATTTCATTTACCTCATTTAAAATACAATAAATAAATAAATAAATAGATATTTTTCCAGCATAGGTTCTTGGCGAGAAAAAAAAATTGGCATCGTATTTTCCGGCAATCTATATCCTATTTTATATGCATAAGCAATTTTTTCCATATGTATATACAATTTATTTAATCTAAAGAAGCCAATAATCTATTTTTATATAGAAACAGAAGTAATTTCTATGTAAACAAATATTGTATAAAATGTATAAATAAAATGTTTATATGCAAATAAATACAAATTAAATACACATAAATAAAAATAGAAGTTCACCAGGTTTGTTTTCATAGCTATTTATATATTTTATCAACGTATTTAATATTCTGAAGCCCGAATTGCGCCAAGCTTTAAAAAAAGTAATGCCAAAGCCCCTGTAATGGAAAAGTACCTAAATAAACAATTAATCGTAATAATAATAACACAAACTAAAATATTTCATTTCAACATCAAAGTATTGTTTCTAATTTACATTCAAATAAATATATATTCCAAGATAATTTCAATTGAAATTAAGTTGACATATTTCTATATTTCTATTTCACTTTATAAAGTAAACAAACACAAGAGATTCATTCGTCATAAGCAGTAGAAAATATTAGACCATGGTGGTAATCATTCGCAAAGCAGATTCTCCAACAATGAATGGACAATTTTCTTATGACGTCACAGTAGGTAAATTAGTGGCGCTAACGTTTGTTAACAGCTTGCATTCACGAGGATTTTATTTTGCTATTTCTCTTAGTTACGTTACTATATTGTCATATTTATGAACTCAGAAATCAAATCTATAAAATCAAAAATATTCATTATATAGTTATTAAGTAGTGAAAAAAAAATTATAAATGCATGATTTGCAAAATTTAAATAAATTTATTAATACTAAAAAATAGCATTGAAGTAACAGCATTTTTAAGTAAAATAAGTTTAATTTAGATAATTTATGAACAAATCTCAGTTTACACTTGAAATTTCACTCATTTTTACTGCTACGGAAATTAAATGGTATTTTTCAAAAAAAGACTCATAACAACAAAAATGAATGAAATGTTATCAAGTTCGCAAAGAATTCTTGGTTTCTCTATCAGAATCTTTTGATTCGGGGGAAGGATTGATCAAGTCAATTAGTTTATTTAACGAAAGTAACTTGATGCAATGCTTAGCATACATTTAAGGGAGTCCAAACTGGTCGCCAGAGGCGGCTAGTTGCAAAAGATTTAAATATATTTATCGGGACTGTAATCAAAATTATAAAATGTGATTTAACACGTTCACGTCGGCGCGGTGGGTAACACTTGATTGTCTAAGAGCTGTCAAGTCTCCGGCTTTTTGATACCACTATTTTAATACAGAAAATGCTGTTTTGTTTAATTAGAACAATTGAGCGATTTAAAGGAACAACATTTTCTCTAAAATAATAGTGGTGAATCCGGAAATAGCAAATCAAAACAAAACAGAAACATGATGTTCAACGCCTTGTGTGAAAGCATGTTTCTCAGCCTAAGACTACACTATAAAAAACGGACTATTTCCGTATTTTAATGGAACTTTTTCCCGGTAAATTACAGAGAATTTTCCGGGTTTTTTTTTTTTTTTTTTTTTTTTTTTTTTTTTTGAAATTTAGCGGAAATTTTTCTGTAATTTACCGGGAAAAAGTTCCGTTAAAATACGGAAATAGTATTGGCGTCTAGATTGCCAGTAGTATTTCCGTATTTTAGTCCTTTTTTTTACAGTGTATGTGCAGATTGTTGTATGAAAATTACTTGGCAGATATAGTTACAGTTGATGAGGATTGAATATATTTATCTGATTCCATTAGAAAAAGTTCTGTTTACTACCGGAAAAGAATAGGAAAAATCCAAAATGTTGGTACAGAGAAAATAACGAAAATTTGGCGGAAGATTTTATGGTTATTGTTAGATCCTCTCATGAGGGAAAACTTATAATAACGAAAGTAGAAAAATGTCAAAATTAACTCTGATTATAATCAGAAATAGGTTTCAACGCCTGTTTTCAAAGAAGACGTTACATAACTTTACCCAAACAATCTTCATTGTGTTAAGTTCAGTCTAGATATCAGCCATATCTCTAAATCTACTGCTTTATTTTATTTATTTTTTTTGAAAAAATGGGAATTGAAACCTGAATTGGTACTATTCCATATAATTGCATCCCACGCAAGTCCCTCGACTTGTCTCCTGTGGATAAGTGTGCACTCAAACTTTTAAAACAAGCTCTTTATAAGCGGCGTCCCAAAACATTGGATGGACTCTGAAAGTTTGTGGTCGAGGAGAGGAACGAAATGAACCTTGATATTTTAAGAAAAACTCTTTTATCTTGAAAATTAAGATGTAATATGATTATTCAAAAGGAAGGCTATCAGGTTGTATGTATTAGAAAATAAAATTGTTATCTTTGTTCATATATTTCTCTTTCAAAAATTGTTACAAAAATGTATGAACACCCTCTGTACACACTGGTCCTTCAAATCATAATCATGATATACCAAAACATGAAAAGCCATTAAAAGCCAGATATCTAATATATACGCAAATCAAGTACTTTCTTCTTATATATATATTAGGGTGTCCCAAAAAAATCAACTTTTAAAATTGTGAACTCTCACCCACTAAAAATGTTCTTCCTGTGAATATAAAGCAACTTGAATTGTTTCAGAATTAAAAAAAAAAATATTTAGAGGTCCCCCAAGGTCATTGAACTTGCATAAAATTGCCAAAATAATGTGAAATGCAGCTTTTTTTTATTAGCTACATTAAAAACCATTAATGTTCAAATGACATTTTTTTTTCATTTTTGAGAGTTTCTTACATATTGTTTCAAACAAATTTTGTATAAATTATGTTTTTACTCTGGTAGGAAGGCATATAATATATTACTGAAATCAAGAAGAATGTGATTTTGCAGACATTTCTACCTTCTATATAATTATGCAAAAAAGGGAACTTAGGTAAACAATTATCTTACAATTGGTAAATAAAACCATCGAAGAAGAATGTTTTAAAGTTATCACATACATATTTACACATTTTTTTACACATTCACACATTTTTATCAACTACATTTCAAAATGATTTTGGCGACTGCTCTTTACAAAATTTCTTTTTGTGCATCCCTATCTCTACGACTTCTAATAAAAACTGTTCTTGCTCTACGTTCTTTGTTGAACAACTAAAGTCATGTACGAATACAACAGCTTGTTCAGCAGCATCATTTACACAAGGCAAGTTTTTAGCAAATATTGCAGCTTTTTTATAGGATGGCGCTTTGGACGAATCTTTGACTGAGGAAACAATATTAAATTTTAGCCGTTTCAAAGAAACTATTAGAAATACATAAATCATCCAATTTGAGAGAAAGTATTTCTAATAGATGTGAATTAGAACTCCTTTCTTTTTTAGCTGTTCTTTAGCTTTCCTTTTTGTTCAAAACTATCTTTGATTTTTGCTTGCCAGAAAGAAGATCTGAAAACAAGCTAAGTGTTGCAGTTCTCCACTCACATACTATGAATGACGTAACATCTTTTTTAATCCAATGTTGCTTATGTGTTTGAAACCATATTCTTTCAACCTTTGAATCAGTGAAACCTCATTAGGAGGAGCATCAATAGCAGATCGGCAAGTAAATCAAAACTGCAAATATACACACACAACAAACCGTTTAAATTGCTGTATACCTTGAAACTCTTGAGCAGTTAATACCATTGTACTTTCATTCCCATTAAACAATAACTTCATTTTCAAGGAATAAATTGCTTTGCAATTACTTTCTAAGGAATAAATTGCGATCCAGCGAGCTCGGTGAAAAGCACCTGGTTTTCGAATTCTAAATAGAATGTCTAATCCAATCATTAATGATGCAAGATTTAAAATTTCCTTGTAATCATTCCAAAGTAGTTTTGCAACAGTTTTTACCTAGGATCAAAAGTAAAAGTTTTTAATCTGTCTAATGCTGTTATGATGGGTACTGATTACTTTTTTGGTTCATGGTGGTTGAGCTTAGACCAGTTTTCTCGGAATCTCTTAAATAAAAAGATTTCAGACCCAGTAGATTGTCCAAAACACACACTAAATGCATCAGAAAGTAGAAACTCAAACATGTGATGCCTACATGCTATCCACAAAAGGTTTCTGCCTATTTTTTGCTCAAGAATTGTGCATGCCCCTTTGAATTTTCCACTATTTGTATGGGTTGTATCGAAACACATGCCAATTACTTGAGATTTACATTTCCACGATTTTAAGAGCTCGAAAACAGCATCAGCTACTTCTTTGCCAGTCCCAGTCAATAATTTAGAAACCCCAAGAAGTTTAGTACGTTTACCTTGCAAAGAAAAAACTAGTACTGCTAAATGATCAATATTTCTTATGCTTTTTGATGACAAATTGGCCAACGGTTTTCCACCTCAATGAAGAACTGACTTTGATGTTTCAAACTGTGTTTTTAATTGTTGAACAGTTTCTTGGTGAAGATATTGGCGTTCCCGATGAACACTACTTTTTTAAAAGCAGGTCAGACGTCATGGTAGAGGAAGAGCGACCTTCTTTGTTTATTACAGATGCTATTATCATTGTGGATCTTTTATGCTTGTCTTTGTTCAATACAAAACACCAGGAACTCTTGGAGTAATAATGGATCTGCGATTGCAGAGCTTAGATTTATTTCCTTTGGGCTTTGTATTATCATCTAAATGTATTTTTACTACAACTTCTGTCAGGTTCTGAGAAACATCTGCTATTAGAACTGGGGTTCTATATTATTTTTGTCTTAATATATTATATATTGTATGGGCTGTGTACTGGAATTTCAAAATAACAGTCTTTCCTTATCTAAAACTGGATCTAAGCCGGTGAAAATGTATAGATAGTATGAGGGGGGGGGGGGATAGTTTGAGAGGGGCGTGCCCAACCTTTTGAGATGTCTGTGGAAGATGGGGAGACAATGGGAGCCAGGTAGAAAACTCCGGAGGTGTTAGATTGAGAAGGAGCAAGGGGTTGCTGGAGGGCAGTCTCTTAGGCTGGGATAGAAAGTTTCAGCGTAGCTCGCAAGGTGGACGGGTGTTCCTTGGATAGCTCTGAGAGAGTGCGTAGGCTTGGGGAGAGCTCTTAGAGATAGAGCTTAGGCTTAGAGCCCATGTGTTAGGAGATCGAGATTGATCACTGGAAAGCTAATTTAACGCGTGTAGAGTGAGAGTGATTTAACGTAGTTTAACAGTACACAGCCAGCATTTGCTGTATTCAATTTAATGTTGAACCGGATCATCTATATCCGAGTTTGTAAGTGTAAATAGCGTCTTGTTGTTGTGTAAATAGTGTGTAAATAAACTGTTAATTTAGTTAATTGAAAGCGTTGGTTTTCATTTAAACAATCTTCTCAGTGCGTGACCGATATCACGTAATCATATCGGTGGTGGCAGCATATAAATAATAAGGATTTTCTTCGAAGTTGTGCGGACTAAGAGGAAACTCCGACAAATTGATGGCAGCGACGGGATAGAATCGTCTTGGACCAGTGACCAGCAAGCCGTGTTGCAGTGTGTTAGTGCCGGAGCACCCAGTGGAATTCTTGCGTGGAAATGCCGGATCGTCGAACGGAATTTTAGAGTGATAAAAACCAAGCGTCGAGCAGAAATACAGAGTGTGTATGCCCTATCATAGTTACAGCGAACCGAACTAAAGTGTTGTGTTCTATCATCGGTACAGCGAACCGAACTAAAGTGTTGTGCCCTATCGTTGTTGCAGCGAACCGAAATAGTGTTTGTGCCCTATCATCGCTACAGTGCCTCAAGTTATAGTGCATTACAGCCTGAGTGTTGAATAGCATCAAAGTGACCTTAAAGTACGAAATATTGAATTCATCGTGAAACTACGTGTGAGCAGCGGAGTACCCCAGCAGATAAAGTATAAGGTAAGGTGTTTTGATCATTTCTGTCTGCTGACATTTTCGAACCAAATATATTTGTTGTTGTATAATTAATAGTAATTTAAGATAGTTTATGTGCAATAAAGTAATTGTGTTCAGATAGGTAGGAAACATTAAGAGCATACTTACTATTGTTTTAAGAAAAGGTCATAATAACTTGTACTAATATTGATTTTCTATTTTTTTTTACTAATAATGGTAGTGAACAAAATTAATGCATTGTGTTAATAATAGTTGGAAGGAATAATTCAATTTACTTAAATTTAAATTATTATTAAAGTAATATTTAAATGAAGCAATACTGTTTTAAGTTTGAAGAGTTGATAACAAACGAGTAATGAACATTTGCTTATAATTTTAATTGGCTAGAAGTAAATTTCGAGAAAAAAAAATGCTCACAGTTGAGGGAAAAAAAATAGAAGGTTCTGATTGTATTTCTTTTAAGTGTGAGAACCAGTATTGAATTTGGAAATATTTTATTGAGGATAATTGTAGAAATTTATATGTGTATGTTATACAATTTTTCTTTATGTGGATGTTTCTATTGACATCAATACTTTTATTCAATTTGCAACGTATCAGTATTATTATGTAAATTGTATGTTATTATCTAATTGTATAAAGTGGAATCTATATTGCATCGTAATCAAATCGAAATTATTGTTTTACCTTTTGTTTTATTGGAAGTAAATTGTGTGATATAAATGGTTGAGGAAAATCAGGTTATACAGTAGGTTAATTTAGAAATATAATACATCGATTTTCTGAAAGGCATTAATTAGTATAATAGGTGGAGGTAACTGTACTAAAGTAAAAATTTAGGGTATATTAATTTAGCAGGTTTAAATATTATTGTAGAGTGGTAATAGTAATCGGTGAAGGTATGGCTTTCTTATTGAAACTAAAAAGGGTGGATCCTCAGATGATAGCCGAAGAGTTGGGGGTTGAATTCACGGAAGATGATACCAGATTTCAGCTTAAGAAAAAGATAATGGACAGCTAGGAATATGATGAGGGGACTATTAAGGAATTATCTAACACTATTGTTGCGGAGCGATTAGAGAGCGTAGAAAAACAGGAAAAATTAGAGCGCGAAAGAGAAGAAAGGGTTGAACGGGAAAAGTTAGAACGCGAAAAGTTAGAAAGAGAAGAGAGGGCTGAAAAGTTAAAGATGGAACATGAATTAGGAATGGAGAGGCTAAGGGTACAAGGTTCGACAAATAACTCAAATGGGTCTAGGGAATCTAATAATGAAAGCAACCTAGAAAAATTGATCAAAAGGGTTAAAACTCTGTCTATCAAAGTACCAGAAGGGACTGAGGGATGGAATTTATTTTTCAACAGTTTAGAAAGGGCATTCAAAACTAAAAATGTACCGGAAAACCAGAAGGCCGAAATTCTACTAAATATGTTAGGAGATAAGGCAGATAATTTGTTAATTTATACCACTAGGGAACAAATTGAGAATTATGAGGAATTAAAAGAGTTAGTTCTAAGGGAACATGAGCCGACACCGAAGGCGTGTTTGGAAAATTTTAAGAAGGCTAAGAGAAACAAGAATGAAACTCATGTATTATTTGTATCACGTTTAATAGCAACATGGGAAAATTATTGTAAGATTAGGGGTGCGGACTCTTATGAAAAGGTCAATCAGTTAATAATTACGGATAAGTTATTAAACACGTTAGGTGAAGAAACCGCATCATATATTGGGTTAACTCAGCAGAGTAAATGGTTAGAAGCTTCTAAAACTGCTAAAGAATGTGACAATTATTTTGACGCTAAACATAAGTCTTATGCGTTACGTATAAAAGTTTTAAGGGTAAAGTTAGGTATGTAAGCAGTGAAAAAGTGAAACCGAGGGAGGATAGTAAATTTAGTGGTAATTGGAGGCAAAACGGAAGTAATTAGACTAATTCTTTTTCGGGTAGGAAAACTGAAGAAACCTAGTGATGATTCAGCTCCTAGATACTTCAAATGTGGTTTAAGAGGTTATTACCAACGTTTTTGTAATAAAGTGGGTAATGAGGGAAATAATAATGCTAGTAAAGGGCGTGAACAGAAAGCGGGGGTAAATAAGATTGTCGTGAAAGGAAATAAAGAGTTACCTAAGGGAGCTATTGTGGCGAGGATATCGGCAAAGGCCGAACAGAGAACTAATATTATTGGTGAGAAATTAAATAAACTTGAGAAAATTGAAGTTAGTGTAAATGGGCAAAAAGCAAAAGGATTGGTTGATTCTGGATGTGAAATTAGTGTTATTCATAAAGATTTGGTACCGGAAGAGAAATTAAAAGGAGCAGGTAGTATTTATTTACAAGGATTATTTGGTGAAGCAGTTAAATCACCGTTGGTTAAATTACCATTAGCTATTCCACAATTCGGACAAACTAATATAATTCATCAGGAAGTACTTTGCGCGGTGACCGATAATATTAATGAGCAGGTGATTTTACATCCCGAGGTGATTAATGAGTTGTCAGGGGTCAATCGCGAGGAGCCATTGCTAGAGTCCCAAGAATTAGAAAGTTCGGAAATTAGTATCGATAACTTGAGTGAAAAGAAAGGTATGAGCAGCGATAATTGTAATGTTTACGCAATAGAAGCGAGATCGGAAAATTTACAAAGTCAGAATGCAGAAAAAACGGAAGGGAGAAAAATAATAAAGTTATCGTTAGCAATTCAGATATGTTTAAGAAATCCCAATTGGAATGTAAAAATTTAGAGAGAGTTTGGGAATTAGCCAAAATGGATAAAGGGGATTATTATATTATAGATGGTTTATTGTATCATAAAAAGAAATTGTTAGGCGAAACTATAGCGCAATTATTAGTACCCAAGATAAGAAGGGAAGATATCCTAAAATTAGCGCATACTTCGGTATTTGGAGGGCATCATGCAGCCAAGAAAACGTTACAGAGAATCAGGTATTCGTTTTATTGGGAGGGGATGGCGAAAGAAACTAAACAATTTTGTGAGTCATGTTTAGAGTGCCAACTGACTAGAGGGGTTAAAGTGAATGATAGAGCACCTATTTCCCCAGTATCGCGGCCAGAACTTCCATTTCAGGTAGTTAATATTGATTTAATTGAGCCTATTGATCCTAAAAGTTCACAAGGGCATCAATATATGCTAACCTTAATTGACCAGCATACCAGGTGGGCGGAAGCAATACCTCTAAAAAGCTTAACTGCTAAAACAGCGTGTGATGCATTACTTCAAATATTTACAAGGACAAGAATTCCAAATATAATTGCGTGTGATAATGGAAGCAATTTCACTGCCGACTTAACGAAAGAATTTGAGAAAAGGTTAGGGGCTAGTCCACGATTTTCGACCCCACAGTACCCACAGTCTAACGGTCTTGTGGAGAGTTTTAATCAGACGCTTAAACGTATGTTGCATCATACGATTAGGGAAGAAGGGAAAAGATGTCATGAACAAATACCATTTATATTATGGGCGTATAGGGAGGTCCCAAATTCTACGACAGGAATCGCACCTTTTCAATTATTATATGGTAGAGCGCCGGAGGGTCCTTTATCAGTTCTCAAGTCATCCTGGGCAGGAGAAAATAAGGGGGCACAGTTAGATACTATGCCGATCCATGAGTATTTGAATAAGCTTAAAGGACGCTTAGAAAGAGCCGCAAAGGAGGCAAAATTATCGTCCAAGGTGCAACAAGGCAGAATGGCCTATCATTATAACTTAAGGTCAAAAGAAAAAACGTTTGAAGTAGGTCATAAAGTAATACTGTTAATCCCCGATTCAACTAGCAAGTTATATTTTAGGTGGCAAGGGCCGGCAACTATTGTCGAAAAACGAAACAGGCATTCATTTATAGTTGAATTAGCCGACGGGAGTAGGAAGCACGTGCACCAAAATAAAATAAGAGAATTTATTGCTAAGTGTAATATAGTGAATATTGTTTTTGAAGGTGATGAGGAATTTGGAGAAGTTGGGGAAATTCCTATTTCAAACCGGGAACAGGAGGTAGAACGGCACATAGAAAGGTTCGAAATAAAAGGGTTATCTAATAGTCAAGTCAAGGATATAAAGTCCATTTTGAGGGAGAATAAAGAAGTATTTATGGGTCCTGTGCGACCAGCGGAAGTAGGGGAGCACCGTATTGATTTGAAACCGAATGTGGCAAGGAAAAAGCGAAAGTTATATAGTGTACCTGTTGCTTATAAAGAGGAAGTAGATAGACAGATTCAGGAGTTATTAGAATTAAATCTAATCGAAGTATCAAATGCAGAAATTAGTCATCCAATTGTTTGCGTGGCGAAAAAAGACGCAACTGTTAGGCTTTGCATTGATTATTGAGCTTTAAATTCAGTAACGCAGGTCCTAACATTTCCTATGAAAGATTCGCAGGAAATCATGTATACTGCGGGGGCAGCTAAATATTTATCTTCGATTGATTTATTGAGGGGTTATTGGCAGATTAAAATGGCGGAAGAATGTAAACATTTGACAGCTTTTACAACTCATAATGGGACTTATCAGTGGCGTACTATGCCTTTTGGTTTATCAGGGGCGGCTGCTACATTCCAAAAAGATATGAATGAGGTTCTTCAAGGTCATCGGAGGTATGCACAAGCATATATTGATGATGTCATCATTTTCTCCGACACCTGGGAAGAGCATTGTGAGCATGTTAGGTCTGTTATAGAAGAACTTAAAAATGGAAATTTTACGATTAGACTGGATAAATGTAAATTTGGAGAGAAATTGACTAAGTTTTTAGGTCATGTAATTGGGGGTGGAACGCATGCACCTGATGAGGAGAAAATAGGAGCAATAGGGGACTTAAAGAGACCGAAAACTAAAAAGGAAGTTAGATCTGTTTTTGGGATTAATGGGATTTTACAGATCTTATATTTCAAATTATGCAGAAATTGCTATACCTTTAACTGAATTAACTAAAGGGAAGGTTAAAAATACTGTACCATGGGATGAAAGGGCAGAAGAAGCATTTAATACCCTTAAAGATGAGTTATGTAACGTGACGCGTTTGGCTACACCTATCGTAGGCCGGGAATATCAGCTTCACGCCGATGCTTCAGATCTGGCATTAGGATGTTGTCTTACTCAAAAAGATGAAAAGGCTCAGTTTAAACCGATAGCTTTTGCCAGTCAGAAATTATCAGGGGCTCAGTGTGCTTGGCCGAGTATAGAGACAGAGACTTGGAGTGTTCTCTTCGGGTTGCGAAAGTTTGAAAAGTGGACCTATGGATCTCAAATTGAGATCATAACGGATCATAATCCATTAAAATTTCTCACTGAAACAACCCCAAGGTCCCCCAAACTCACTAGATGAGCTCTTGCCTTGCAACGCTGGAACCTGAGTATTTCTCATCGTCCAGGAGCGCAACATTTAAATGCTGATGCAATTTTCAGGCTACATAGGAAGAGCTGGGAAGAACAGCCAATTGCTAGCCCATCGGCATCAATGACTAAATAGTGGACAAACCTTAAAGGGGTGTCATCACGTTTTAAATTTTTTTTTGTATGTGTGTAATTGTATTTGAATTTTGTGTTATAGTGTATTAGCATGCATAGTTTTTCTGTAATAATAATAGTACACGGTTCATTAGAGATGTCAGTAGAGAATGTTCAGACACCTTTATATATATATGTAATAATAATAATGAAGAAACCTGCAAAGAGACTATTGAACTCTTCTGTGATGTTACTATATGTTTGGGGAAAATTAGCCCCTAAATGGCATATTTTCCACTAAGGTGAGGCGTGTCAGGTTCTGAGAAACATCTGCTCTTAGAACTGGGGTTCTATATTATTTTTGTCTTAATATATTATATATTGTATGGGCTGTGTACTGGAATTTCAAAATAACAGTCTTTCCTTATCTAAAACTGGATCTAAGCCGGTGAAAATGTATAGATGGTATGAGGGGGAAAAAAGATAGTTTGAGAGGGGCGTGCCCAACCTTTTGAGATGTCTGTGGAAGATGGGGAGACAATGGGAGCCAGGTAGAAAGCTCCGGAGGTATTAGATTGAGAAGGAGCAAGGGGTTGCTGGAGGGCAGTCTCTTAGGCTGGGATAGAAAGTTTGAGCGTAGCTCGCAAGGTGGACGGGTGTTCCTTGGATAGCTCTGAGAGAGTGCGTAGGCTTAAGGAGAGCTCTTAGAGATAGAGCTTAGGCTTAGAGCCCATGTGTTAGGAGATCGAGATTGATCACCGGAAAGCTAATTTAACGCGTGTAGAGTGAGAGTGATTTAACGTAGTTTAACAGTACACAGCCAGCATTTGCTGTATTCAATTTAATGTTGAACCGGATCATCTATATCCGAGTTTGTAAGTGTAAATAGCGTCTTGTTGTTGTGTAAATAGTGTGTAAATAAACTGTTAATTTAGTTAATTGAAAGCGTTGGTTTTCATTTAAACAATCTTCTCAGTGCGTGACCGATATCACGTAATCATATCGGTGGTGGCAGCATATAAATAATAAGGATTTTCTTCGAAGTTGTGCGGACTAAGAGGAAACTCCGACAACTTCTTCCTCAGATTCTTCAGAAGATTTATTGGCTTCATCGATATCCAAAACCGAAGACTGGTAAATAATCAATGAATCTTTCCTTTAACACCTGCTGGAGCTGCCATATGTTATTAATTATTAGAAACATGGTAGTTCATGATATTTATTTAATGAAATCCAGTAGATTAATAAAGATTGAAGAGCATTAGAAGAATAATGATCAGAAAAAGGAAATATGGTCCTCAGATAGTAATTTTATAAATTTTGATAAAAAAATCTTAATAAAAATATAACATCAAATGAAATCATTGTTAAACATGATAAAGTGTTTCTTAAACAAGTTTTAGGATTACAAGAAATTGTAAGGGAAGTGTGGTATAATTCTTCAATCCTGCATATTAATTAGAAATTAAAATTTTTCATAAATTCCCTATTTTCTATTAGCTTGGGGGACCCCTAAACCTTTGTGAAATTATTTGAATTTTTTTGTAATATCATATTATGACAGAAAGAACATTTTTAAAAGGTGAGACTTGGCATTTTCAAACTTTTTATTTTTTTGGCCTCTCCTGGGACACCCTAATATATATATATATATATATATCAAAAAAAGTTTTAAAAAAAAAGTGCCTTTTGGAAAAGGAAAAAAAAAGCCTTGCTTTCAAAACATGCTTTTTGAGAGAAAGAATACGACTTTTCTCAAGCAAAAAGTTTCATTCGTCCAAAATGTGTCTCTGACCTTTAACGTTTTGCACTCCACACCAAAATTTCGATCACCTACTAACAACTCCTCGCCATTCTTACATATTTGAAATAAAACGTGGTGAACTCCCTAAAAGTATAAAGAGATATATTTATGTGTGTATGCGTATTTTAATATATATTATAGTACAGTACAGCCTCGATTATCCGCGAAATTGGGTAGCAAGGGCACCGCGGATAACCCGAAAAAGACTGAAAATGGGGTGGAAACACGCGAAAAAAAAAGAAAATTCAACATAAAACTATGTTTTAGTGTGCAAAAAACATAATAAAACGTTTAAAATACATACATATGCACAGTACATCAGAAACCTTTGCTTTACGCCTGCATCACTAAAATAAAGAACAGTAAACAAGAAACAATGCCATACATACTGTAGAAAAAGAGCTGAGTTGCACATTTTTTTAAAAAAATCAGTCACTTGTTTTTGCTTCTTGCTTTGGAAACACCTTTTCTTTATTCTAGATTGTAAACTGTTGTTTTTCTTTTAGTATGGAGTAATTTTTATCTGGAAAATGAAGTTATTCTTGATATGCTCTCTCCAGGAATTTATCATAATAGTCTTATTTAATTGTTAAATATTTTAATTCCTGTGTTTACGTTTGGTTAATGAAACCAAGAAAAGACATCAAGATTTTATATCTGATATTTCAAACATGGCAACTGAATCTAGAAATAATCTTCTATTACTTTCGAATACATGAATTTTTCTGTTTATATTTATTAGTAGGGCTTATTGTATTTTTCTTGCTGTTGGCTTAAATCTGGAAGAAAAAAAAATCGCTTCGCAAATAAACCGCACTGCGGATCATCCGCTCGTGGATAATCGAGGCTTTACTTTATGTGTGTTTTATTATATCCCTAAAAGTATGTTCATTTGTTGTTTACCGTATGGGTGTCAGTGGATTTATAGTTACACTTAGTATGTCACCGTATAGGTGTCATTGGATTTGTGGTTAAACTTAGTATGTCACCGTATAGGTGTCAGTGGAGTGCAAAAGGCTAATAATTTTTGTCTATTTTATAATATATTCCATTATTCGATAAAACATTTAAATATGTGTTAAATATCAATTCCTTGCATCTCATTTTAGATATTAGATACCAATTTTTAGATAATAAAATGCTTTTAGTATTTTAAATCCCACAAAACTGTACGGTTTTAAAAATTTCTTTTATGACAGTATAATGTTCTTTGAAATCATAAAAGTACCAGCATGTTTTAGAGGAATTTACGCTGATAATTTAAAGAGATTTTCAGAAGCCTACATTTTATGGCACATTAGAAATTCGCTATTTCGAAATCATATCTTTTGTGAAATAACAATAACTCTATGTATATATATATATATATATCTACCCTATATATATAAGATCCTAATGAAACGAATTTATGAAACGAATTTATGAAACGAATATATGAAACGGCTGAAATGTAACGATTCTTTGAATCGACTGATTAAACAACGGATTATGTTTCACGGCGATTTCTCCTAAAATATGGAATACTTGGCGATGAAATTAACACCAAAAATCAATATTGATCCGCAGATTTCAAAACTGGTATTAGAATTTTTAAATTCGAATTAGTTTTCGAAATATTAATTTTTTTCTAATTTTATATACATTTTTCTAATGATGGCAACTCAAATTTTAATCAAACAGATATTTTTTTTTTCAGATTTTAGAAAAGGTTACTATTTTAAACTATTTTGACGAGAGGTTTGGCCTCCCTTAAATGTATGCTAAGAAATATATCATGTTACTTTTATTCAGAATTCAATTTGTATTTCATTATCATTTTATTTAATACAAACAGAAACATTTAAAATAAATGGCTTTCACTTCTTTATTTTTTTTTAACGAAATGAAAAGAAAAATATTAGGCACAGATGTCATATACGCACCGGGGTACCTAATTGGCGCCAAAATGGCATTATTTTGGTTGACATGGTAACCCGGCTATTGTTGTTTATTTAATAATAAGTGTTTTTTACTTTATTTTCTTTTTTTTTAATTACATAAATTGTTTTGTTCTATAGTTAATTATTTTTTGGTTATTTTCCTTTAAAAATAAAAAATAATAGAAAATAATTAAAAAATACGGTACTGCTTAGTTATTCCATCGACCCATTTCGCCAAATTATATAAATCGCCAAACAACTCGCCAAATTATACAAATTGACATAATTTTTATTTTAAATAACGAAAGAACAAAGAAAATAGTATAACATTAATAAATATACAAATAAAACTTCGAAATAAATATCACTTGATGACGTAAGGATGTGTAACTTGCTTAAAGTCAAGTGAATGTGACATTTATCAACCATTATTGGCATTTAATCTTATAGTTTGGTGATAGATTTTTGTTCGACGGGATAACTAAGTAGTATCAAAAATACATATGTAACTGGTATTCGAGAACGAGGATTTCGCCAAATTTTCGTAAAAAAAATCACGCCAAACCGGGTGCGTATATGGCATCTGGCCAAATATTAAATGATGTAATAAACGATGACATTTAATTTCAACTTCAAAGCAATGTTTTAATTTACCACTCGAAAAAAAAAATGCTAACTGGCGAGTTGAAAAATAGTTATGGGCGAGATTTGCACCCGGATAGCGTAACAGTACCAAGAATTCTTTGTGACAGTGCTTTTATGTAGCATTATTCAAAAAAAAAATATTTTTTTAAATTGAAATGGAAAACTTTCGGCACAGATGCCACATACGGTCCCAAATTGGCGCTATTTTTTTCTGACGCCAATGTCATATACGCAACGGGTACTTAACTGGCGCCATAGTATCGTTATTTTGCTTGATTTGATAAGCCGGATGTTGTTGTTTATGCTGTTGATCTTTTCCCCAAATTAGCGTTAGAAAAAAATCGCTCCAATATGGGGCCGTATATGATATCTGGGCCAAACTTTCATATGAAAAGCGAAGGGATCAGAGCGTATTTATTTATGGCAGTTACATGACTTGGACTATTATAATATAGATGAAATGAGGGCGATAGAATAATATTTGGCGACTTATCACCTGTACCTGGCTAATATTAAAGTACCAAAATGGCAGCAGGAATATAATAAGCGAAGTGGTTCACCGGAACTCTTGATGATAGTCGCATGACTTAGGCTATTGTTATAGAAATTGTTTTAAAATACCGGGAGACAAAGACTCTGTACACTTAATCCCTTTTATTTTTAGCTTCTTTTCAAACGTTTAACTGATCCTCTTTAATCAAACACGAAAACAACCATTGGATGTCTTAACAGCAACTGATTCGGCCTTAAATTTTTGAAATCAAAGGAAATTGAATGGAAACGCGTTTACAGGGAGATCTGCACAGCTTTTTTTCAGTATAATTCAATCTTCTATAATATTTTGTAAACCGATCAGATTAGTGTGTTTTTAGATTCTGCTGTGTCTGAACGGGGGTTGGCGAGCGTAGCTTGCAGGGGGCAGAGCCCCCTAGTATATATATATATATATATATAGTGTGTTCACGTATAACCTGACCGACCTTTATTTTCGCAACCGTTGGTCCTAGATGCATACTTCCAATTACAAAAATGGCTTAAATAAGGTAAAGAATTATTTTTAAAGCAATTTGGGTAAAGAAAAATATTTATTAAAAAATTACGAAATTTAAATTTTTATACGGCCCCCCCGGTCCTATAAGTGATATTTAGTAAAAATTTACTATGACACTAACAAGTAAGACAGAAAAAGTCCCATTCATCAAACATTAAAATTGACCGAGTTATGAAACTTTGAAATGCATGACTTATATCACTTTTTTGCATATCAAAACAGATGATTTCGACCATGCTTTCAGGGGTCGTATATAAAGTACTTAAACTGATTTCAAGGTATCTGCGGTTTGAAAGAAATCGTACAACTATTACGATTGAGTTAACTTTATTAGTTAAATTTCAGATTAGTTAAAATAATTGTTTTTTAACATATGTTGTATTTTATAAGGATTTGAGGCTATGACTTCTTTTAACAAAAATTTTGTTATTTTCATAAGGTTTTATTTAACTTGCAACGATCGTCTTTCCAGTTTAAAATTTGTACTCGAACTTTAACTGACTTTCAAATGTCCGATCGAAGTTAAAATTTTACATACTCACTTAAATCCGATTATAATGTAATATTATTATGATTTTCGACGCTTACCATCTTATACATACTTATATTAGAGGATAACATAAAATAATTCGGATAGATTACCGTCAACAAGTTTAAGAAATGGTTTTAGATTAGATAACATAAACCTGCGATGGTTGTGTTTTTTAACTTTTATAATTACGTTTTATGTATTTTTGAACGCTAAATTAAAAAAAAAATTACTTTCACTTTTAACATCATGTCAGAATTTTTCGCAAATCGTAAATTTAAAGGTTAAAAAAAGCGAAAAATCTGATACTAAAAAGTAGATGTAAGACATTTTTATTCAGTTTAATTTTATTTAATTCAATAATTTATTCAATTTTGTGACTTATACTGGGTTTCTTACAGCTAAATAGCTTAGGGGTCCGATGAGGTTGGGAGGAGAGGAGGGATCAATTTTAACTTTGAGCTTTTTAACTTTGAAATTTGCGATTTGAGAAAAATCCTGACGTGATGGTTTAAAATGAAGGTCATTTTCGGATTCAGCGATAAAAAATACATGTGAATCAATTTTTAAAAGCTAAAAAACGTGGCACAATCCAAAATTTGAAAGACGGTGTAATCTAACAGAATTTTAAAATATGTATCATTTTTGTAAAGAATTGAGGTTGTTTTTCATCCTTTTATTTAACAAAAATTCTGTTATTTTTATCCTCTTATATGTTCAGTACAAATTGTCTATTTTGCAGTAATATGTCAGAATGATTAAAGATTTCAAAGTTATATTGCAATGCTAATTTTACTCTCAACCATTTCTTAAATATATCTGACGATAATTATATTTCTACTAAATTTGTGAATGACCCCTAATTTGTAGCAAAAAACATGCTCCAACTTTAAACAGCTATTACTCGGTCAATTTTAATCGTAGAATAACGGGACTTTTTTTGCCTTACTTGTCAGTATAAAAGGAAAATTTTACTAAATATAACTTATAGGACCGAGGGACCGTATAAAAATTTAAATTCTGTAATTCTTCGCTAAATTGTTTTTTCGCTTCAAACTTTTTTTTAATCTTAACTCTGCACCTAATTTTGACCACTTTTGTAATTGGAAGTAAGCATCTAGGACCAACGGTTGCGAAAATAAAGGTCGGTCAGGTTATACGTGGACACACTGTATACACATATATATAGCGAGAGAGAGAGTGTTATTGTTATTTCACAAAAGATAAAAGGTATGATTTCGAAATAGCGAATTTCTAATGTTATTATATATATATATATATATAACGTTAATTATATATATATATATGAGGACGTGAGTTTCAAGACTCGCCTTAACCAGAAAATCAAATTTTGGGAAATCGCGAAAAACCTCTGACTGCGTCCATTGGTTTTCATTTCAGGCCAAAATTTTACAATGCCAGAAATACACGATAACACTAGTTTTTTTTTGCAGGTTATAGTGTTTTTTCGAAGCAGGTTCGCCAATAGAATAGATTGATAGAGAAAATACGATTTTTTAAATTTTGGATAAGGCGAGTTTTGAAACTCATGTCCTCATATACAGGGTGTCCCAGGATTATTGGGACAAACTTTAAAGGGAGGTAAGGGACATCACAATGATTCAGATTTACATAGCAACCCATAGTCGGAAAGGTTATGGGAATGTAGTATGTCAGGTACAATAAATGAAGAGACACAAGACTGAGATCATCTGACATAATTTATTTGTTAAAGATATTACATGTTCTGTGGTAGATGATATGTGAAAATGTCACATAAGATGTTCAAAATTTCCACTATTGCTAGCGATGCATGCGCTACACCGTTGGACCATGTATTAGCGGACTCACTCAAATACAGATGCATTTTGCTGGATATCCGCAGCAGCACAGACTAGTCTTGCTACCAGATCCATATCGGAATCCACAGGCGTTGCGTATACAACACTTTTTAGTGCGCCCCAAACAAAGAAATATATGCTGCTTAAATCAGAAGAGCGTGGGTCTTGTAAACAACACCACCTAACTTCGAACTAAGTCGTTTCGGACCATGGGTTGCTTATGTAAATCTGAATCCTTGTGATGTCACCTACCTCCCCGTAAAGTTTGTCCCAATAATCCTGGGACACCTTGTATAAGAAAATAATAATATTTAATGGTTTTTATGTTTTCCCAATCCAAAATACTTAATAAATCAGAAATAAATACTAAAATGCTCAGAGGGGTCATGTTAACGAAGTTCAACTGCAGTCAGAACCTTTTCGTCAAAATTGTTTTTTTAATCGTAAAAAAAAAATCTAAAATAAATAAAAGAAGCTGAAACGACATTTTCAAAGTAAAACTAATGGAGCAATTGAAATGCAAACACTAAGATCAAAGATTTCGAAACTTCTTGATTCTAGGACTTTGGTAAAATATTTGAGCTGCTTTTTTCTTATCTAAAAAAATAAGTTTCTTTTACGAGAAGTTTAATCATTCTTTTGTGTCTGTAAGGAAATATAAAGGACTGTAACAGAACACGAGCAATTTAAAATTTTCTTTTATCGCTTCACACATTTATCAATTGGTTTGATTTAAGAATTTAGTTAGGCTATATATGTACGTATCGAAAAGAGAGAAATAGACACATGGAGTGATGAAACTTTACCTGTATTTTTATGCATGCTTATGACCGTAATATATTTTATGGGTGTTTTAAAAATTTCGACGACTTTGGGCCGAAAACTAGCCAAAACCTGATACAAATAAAGTCTACCCGGCACACTCTAAATTAAAATGTCTGAAATTCAGACACTTAAGTGTCTGAAATGGAGTGTTCAATTTTCAGACATTTTAAAATGTCTGAATTTTTTCAGACACTTTTTGCGTCTGAATCGCATCCATTTTTTTGTAAGCATCATACGTAGCCATGTTTGACCACGTTGAATCCTGGAAAAATATTTGGCTGTGGTCCTGCCCCTCCCCCCCCCACAATACAGCCTGATTTTTTTGGTGCTCTCAGTTTTGGTATACAATTTTCGTTACGTTGATAATTTAAATCTTTTACGACATTGTACTGATTATAATCAATATCTTGAACTTCAGGAGTAGAACAAGATTAAAAAACAAAAAATATTTATCTAAATATTAGATTTTTTTAAATTTATTTTGTTTTTAACCTTATTTTACTTTAAAAGTTCAAAATATTGATTATAATCAGTACAATTTCGAAACAGATTTAAAATATAAGCTTTACAAATATTGCACATCAAATTTGGGGGCACTACAGTCGTAGGGGGACGGGGCACTTCCCAGTTTGCCCTTCCTTTAATCAAGAAGTACTTTTGCAAAAAACGCAACCCTGCATTATAGTTGTCTAAATTGAGATGTCCGGTATTCGGGAGTATCCGTTGTGGAGGTTAATGGACATTCTCGAATAGCGAACACCTCTATTTAACGAATACTTTTTTAATCAGCAGACATACATATTTGTATATTTTTACCTCAAAAAAGTAGACATCTCCAATTATCGGACAAATTCCGCGGTCCCGAAGTGTTCGCTATTGAGGGCTTTTAAGGTACATAGATAAATATATATATATATATTATAATCTTGTCCTACTCTAAAAGTTCAAAATATTTATTATACTCGGTTGAATGTGGAAAAAGATTTAAAATATCAGATGTACGAAAATTGCAAAAATCCCCCCCCCCCAAAAAAAAAATGAAAATATAAAAAAATATATTGCCACATAGGCAATTTTACATATACATCACTTGATAATCACAACAGCCATTTAACTATGATTAATGAAAATAAATAAATAAATATTCTACTTTAATAACAGTGGGGAAAAAATGACTTTGGTATTTTGTTAAATATATTTGCGTTTTTAAACTTGTCCTACTCTAAAAGTTCAAAACTTTCATTATAATCAGTGCAAGATTTAAGATATCAGCTTTACAAAAATTCATGCAAAATCCCCCCCTCCCCCCCCCAAAAAAATGAAAATACTTATTTAAAAATTATGTTTTTAAAAAATTTATATTTCCACATGGGCAAGTTTTTATGTAGATCAGAGGGTACTCACAAAAGCTATTCAACTATCAATAAAAACAAATAAGTACATATTCTATATTAAAAACATGAGGAAAAAATAACTTATGATTTCCAAACTTCTTTCGTCTTATATATATACAGTAACATCTGTCATTTTTGTATTTTTCGTATAAGTGCATATAAATAAAGTTACCACAATTTTAAATACGAAATCTAGTTAGAGGTTTTTACTTTTTCCCATTATAAATTTCAAATTACTTTTTTATTAAAAATAATAAAAAAATCAGTATTAGAGTTGATTGCAAATCAAATACATATGTATATTTTTACAGGCAGCTTCATATAATAGACCAGTCTCATTTACTTTATTTATCTTTTAGGTAGCTTTCTTTACAAAAAAGCTACCTATTGCAGCCGTTCGGAGGAAAGCGATTTCAAAAAATTTTGGTATATTTTCATCGATCATGACCCCCAGACCCCGAAACCACCCTCCGTTCAAAATTGATATATATATATATATATATATATCAATATATATATATATATATATATATATATATATATATATATCTGACCTATGTCATACTGTAACTCTCGTATTTATGAACGGATTTGGATGTAATTCGGTGTGTACATAGTACATACCAATGTCTCGACCGAGTTCGTTGGCCAGCTTCATCCGCCGTTTTGTTTCAAAATGGCGGCCATTTAAAATTTTTAAAAAAATTTAAAACTTGAAATGTGGTACCAAAAAATTAAAAATGGAAAAATATTTTTTTCTTATGTATTTAACCTTTATACAAAGATTCCGGAGCAGTTTTTGTTTCGTCTATATCTTAAAAAATGGCTGAGTTATAGCATTTTAGGTAGCTTTCTTTACAAAAAAGCTACCTATTGCAGCCGTTCGGAGGAAAGCGATTTCAAAAAATTTTGGTATATTTTCATCGATCATGACCCCCAGACCCCGAAACCACCCTCCGTTCAAAATTGATATATATATATATATATATATATATATATATATATATATATATCTATCTATATATATATATATATATCTGACCTATGTCACACTGTAACTCCCGTAATTATGAACCGATTTCGATGTAATTCGGTGTGTACATAGTACATACCAATGTCTCGACCGAGTTCGTTGGCCAGCTTCATCCGCCGTTTTGTTTCAAAATGGCGGCCATTTAAAATTTTTAAAAAAATTTAAAACTTGAAATGTGGTACCAAAAAATTAAAAATGGAAAAATATTTTTTTCTTATGTATTTGACCTTTATACAAAGATTCCGGAGCAGTTTTTGTTTCGTCTATATCTTAAAAAATGGCTGAGTTATAGCATTTTGAATTTCTAGCGTGGCTGACATTTTGAAACGTCCTGAAATTTGTCACGCGATAAAAGGCGTATTTATGAACCGATTTGGATGTAATTCGGTGTGTACATAGTACATACCAATCTATCGACCGAGTTCGTTGGCCAGCTTCATCCGCCATTTTGTTTCAAAATGGCGGCCATTTAAAATATTTTTAAAAATTAAAAATTTGAAATGTGGTACCAAAAAATTGAAAATGGAAAAATATTTTTTTCTTATGTATTTGACCTTTATACAAAGATTTCAGAGCAGTTTTTGTTTTGTCTATATCTTAAAAAATGGCTGAGTTATAGCATTTTGAATTTCTAGTGTGGCTGACATTTTGAAACGTTCTGAATTTTGTCACGCGATAAAAGGCGTATTTATGAACCGATTTGGATGTAACTTCGTTTATACATAGTACATACCAATGTCTCGACCGGGTTCGTTGGCCAGCTACATCCGCCATCTTGTTTAAAAATGGCGGCCATTTAAATTTTTAAGAAAAATTTAAATTTGAAATGTGGTACCAAAAATTGAAAATTGAAAAAATATTTTCTTCTTATGTGTTTGACCTTGATAAAAAGATTCGGGAGCAGTTTTTTTTTGTCTATATCTTAAGAAATGGCTGAGTTATAGCATTTTGAATTTCTAGTGTGGCTGACATTTTGAAACGTCCTGATTTTTCTCACGTAATAACAGGCGTATTTATGAACCGACTTTGATGTACCTTCGTGTGTACATAGTACATACAAATATCTCGACCGAGTTCGTTGGCCAGCTTCATCCGCCATCTTGTTTCAAAATGGCGGCCATTTAAAAAAATTAAAAAATAAAAAAATTTAAATGAGATACCAAAAAATTGGAAAATGAAAAAGATTTTTTTGTATGTGTTTGACCTTAATACAAAGATTCCGGAACAGTTTTTCTTTCGTCTATATCTAAAAAAAAATGGCTGAGTAATAGCATTTTGAATTTCTCTTGTGGCTGACATTTTAAAACGACCTGATTTTTGTCACGCGATAACAGGCGTATTTATGAACCTATTTGGATGTAACTTGGTCTGTACATAGTACATACCAATGTCTCGACCGAGTTCGTTGGCCAGCTTCATTCGCCATCTTGTTTCAAAAGGGTTGCCATTTAAAAAAAATTAAATTTAAAATTCAAAATGAGGTATTAAAAAATTGGAAAATGAAAAAGATTTTTTTTATGTGTTTGGCCTTGATACAAAGATTCCGGAGCAGTTTTTGTTTCTGAAAATTTGTTCTTTTGTTGATATCTTAAAAAATGGTTGATTTATAGCACTTTGAATTTCTAGCATGGCTAACATTTTGAAACGATCTTGTATTTGTCACGCGATAACACACGTTTTCGCCTATTTCGATGTAAGAAGGCCTGTGGATAGTATACATCAACACCTCGACCAAGTTCGCTGGCCATATTCATCAGCCATCTTGTTTCAAAATGGCGGCCATTAAATTAAAATATATATATATATTTAAAGTAAGGTGCAAAAAAATTAGAAATTGAAAAAGGTTTCTTTCTTAAGTATTTGATCTTGATATAAGGATTCAGGAGCATTTTTTGTTTGTCTTTACCTTAAAAAATGGCTCAGATATAGCAGTTTCAATTTCTATTGTGTGTGACATTTTGAAAAATCTGATTTTTTGCATGCGACAGCACTCCTATATATTAACCGATTCCGATGTGAGTGAGCATGTGCACAGCAATTACTAAGGTCTCGACCAAGTTCACTGCTTAGCCTCATCCACCATGTTGTCTTAAAATGACAGGCACTTTAAGAAATTGCCGAATTTGGCAGCCAAATATAAGTTACTTTAAAGAAAAGCAGCTTGGATAAAGCTGACTAATTTCGCGAAATTCTCATTCATTATATTGATAAAAATTAGTATTGAATCTCCTATATTCGGTTTCCACTAAATTGAGCTTCGTGTGTTTGCATGATATAAGTTGGCTTTTTTTAAATAAGGATTATGAAAGCTACCTCTTCCTCCCGGCACTGGCCGGAAGGACTTTTGAATTTCTAGCGTGGCTGACATTTTGAAACGTCCTGAATTTTGTCACGCGATAAAAGGCGTATTTATGAACCGATTTGGATGTAATTCGGTGTGTACATAGTACATACCAATTTCTCGACCGAGTTCGTTGGCCAGCTTCATCCGCCATTTTGTTTCAAAATGGCGGCCATTTAAAATTTTTTAAAAAGTTTAAAATTTGAAATGTGGTACCAAAAAATTGAAAATGGAAAAATATTTTTTTTTATGTATTTGACCTTTATACAAAGATTTCGGAGCAGTTTTTGTTTCGTCTATATCTTAAAAAATGGCTGAGTTATAACATTTTGAATTTCTAGCGTGGCTGACATTTTGAAACGTCCTGAAATTTGTCACGCGATAAAAGGCGTATTTATGAACCGATTTGGATGTAACTTCGTTTATACATAGTACATACCAATGTCTCGACCGGGTTCGTTGGCCAGCTTCACCCGCCATCTTGTTTAAAAATGGCGGCCATTTAAATTTTTAAGAAAAATTTAAATTTGAAATGTGGTACCAAAAATTGAAAATTGAAAAAATATTTTCTTCTTATGTGTTTGACCTTGATAAAAAGATTCGGGAGCAGTTTTTGTTTCGTCTATATCTTAAGAAATGGCTGAGTTATAGCATTTTGAATTTCTAGCGTGGCTGATATTTTGAAACGTCCTGATTTTTCTCACGTAATAACAGGCGTATTTATGAACCGACTTGGATGTACCTTGGTGTGTACATAGTACATACAAATATCTCGACCGAGTTCGTTGGCCAGCTTCATCCGCCATCTTGTTTCAAAATGGCGGCCATTTAAAAAAATAAAAAAATTTAAATGAGATACCAAAAAATTGAAAAATGAAAAAGATTTTTTTTTGTATGTGTTTGACCGTAATACAAAGATTCCGGAACAGTTTTTCTTTCGTCTATATCTAAAAAAAAATGGCTGAGTAATAGCATTTTGAATTTCTCTTGTGGATGACATTTTAAAACGACCTGATTTTTGTCATGCGATAACAGGCGTGTTTATGAACATATTTGTATGTAACTTGGTCTGTACATAGTACATACCAATGTCTCGACCGAGTTCGTTGGCCAGCTTCATTCGCCATCTTGTTTCAAAAGGGTTGCCATTTAAAAAAAATTAAATTTAAAATTCAAAATGAGGTATTAAAAAATTGGAAAATGAAAAAGATTTTTTTTATGTATTTGGCCTTGATACAAAGATTCCGGAGCAGTTTTTGTTTCTGAAAATTTGTTCTTTTGTTGATATCTTAAAAAATGGTTGATTTATAGCACTTTGAATTTCTAACATTTTGAAACGATGTTGTATTTGTCACGCGATAACACACGTATTCGCCTATTTCGATGTAAGAAGGCATGTGGATAGTATACATCAACACCTCGACCAAGTTCGCTGGCCAGATTCATCAGCCGTCTTGTTTCAAAATGGCGGCCATTAAATTAAAAAAAATATATATATTTAAAGTGAGGTGCAAAAAAATTAGAAATTGAAAACGGTTTCTTTCTTAAGTATTTGATCTTGATATAAGGATTCAGGAGCATTTTTTGTTTGTCTTTACCTTAAAAAATGGCTCAGATATAGCAGTTTCAATTTCTATTGTGGGTGACATTTTGAAAAAGTCCTTCCGGCCAGTGCCGGGAGGAAGAGGTAGCTTTCATATTCCTTATTTTAAAAAAGCCAACTTATATTATTGAAACACACGAAGCTCACTTTAGTGGAAACCGAATATAGGAGATTCAATACTAATTTTTATCAATACTAAATCATTATGAATGAGAATTTCGCGAAATTAGTCAGCTTTATCCAAGCTGCTTTTATTTAAAGTAACTTATATTTGGCTGCCAAATTCGGCGATTTCAAAGTGCATGCCATTTTAAGACAACATGGTGGATGAGGCTAACCAGTGAACTTGGTCGAGACCTTAGTAATTGCTGTGCACATGCTCACTCACATCGGAATCGGTTGATATATACGAGTGCTGTCGCAGGCAAAAAATCATATTTTTCAAAATGTCACCCACATTAGAAATTGAAACTGCTATATCTGAGCCATTTTTTAAGATAAAGTCAAACAAAAAATGCTCCTGAATCCTTATATCAAGGTCAAATACTTAAGAAAGAAACCTTTTTCAATTTCTAATTTTTTTGCACCTCACTTTAAATATAATTTTTTTTTAATTTAATGGCCGCCATTTTGAAACAAGATGGCTGATGAAGCTGGCCAGTGAACTTGGTCGAGATATTGATGTATACTATCCACATGCCTGCTTCCATCGAAATAGGCGAATACGTGTGTTATCGCGTGACAAATACAAGATCGTTTCAAAGTGTTAGCCATGCTAGAAATTCAAAGTGCCATAAATCAACCATTTTTTAAGATATAAACAAAAGAACAAATTTTCACAAACAAAAACTGCTCCAAAATCTTTGTATCAAGGCCAAACACATAAAAAAAATCTTTTTCATTTTCCAATTTTTTAATACCACATTTTAAATTTTAAATTACATTTTTTTAAAATGGCAACCCTTTTGAAACAAGTGGGCGAATGAAGCTGGCCAACGAACTCGGTCGAGACATTGGTATGTACTTTGTACACACCAAGGTACATCCAAATCGGTTCATAAATATGTCTGTTATCACGTGACAAAAATCAGGTCGTTTTAAAATGTCAGTCACAATAGAAATTCAAAATGCTATAACTCAGCCATTTTTTCAGATATAGACGAAACAAAACCTGTTCCGGAATCTTTGTATTAAGGTCAAGCATATAGAAAAAAAATCTTTTTCATTTTTCAATTTTTTGGTATCTCATTTTAAATTTAAAAAATTTTAATTTTTTTAAATGGCCGCCATTTTGAAACAAGATGGCGGATGAAGTTGGCCAACGAACTCGGTCGAGATATTTGTATGTACTATGTACACACCAAGGTACATCCAAATCGGTTCATAAATATGTCTGTTATCACGTGACAAAAATCAGGACGTTTCAAAATATCAGCCATGCTAGAAATTAAATATTTAAAGTAACTTATATTTGGCTGCATAATTCGGCGATTTCTTAAAGTGCCTGCCATTTTAAGACAACATGGTGGATGAGGCTAACCAGTGATCTTGGTCGAGACCTTAGTAATTGCTGTGCACATGCTCACTCACATCGGAATCGGTTGATATATACGAGTGCTGTCGCAGGCAAAAAATCAGATTTTTCAAAATGTCACCCACGTTAGAAATTTAAACTGCTATATCTGAGCCATTTTTTAAGATAAAGACAAACAAAAAATGCTCCTGAATCCTTATATCAAAGTCAAATACTTAAGAAAGAAACCTTTTTCAATTTCTAATTTTTTTGCACCTCACTTTAAATATATATATTTTTTTTTATTTAATGGCCGCCATTTTGAAACAAGATGGCTGATGAATCTGGCCAGCGAACTTGGTCGAGGTGTTGATGTATACTATCCACATGCCTTCTTACATCGAAATAGGCGAATACGTGTGTTATCGCGTGACAAATACAAGATCGTTTCAAAATGTTAGCCATGCTAGAAATTCAAAGTGCTATAAATGAACCATTTTTTAAGATATAAACAAAAGAACAAATTTTCAGAAACAAAAACTGCTCCAGAATCTGTGTATCAAGGCCAAACACATAAAAAAAATCTTTTTCATTTTCCAATTTTTTAATACCTCATTTTAAATTTTAAATTGCATTTTTTTTTTAAATGGCAACCCTTTTGAAACAAGATGGCGAATGAATCTGGCCAACGAACTCGGTCGAGACATTGGTATGTACTATGTACAGACCAAGTTACATTCAAATCGGTTCATAAATACGCCTGTTATCGCGTGACAAAAATCAGGTCGTTTTAAAATGTCAGCCACAATAGAAATTCAAAATGTTATAACTCAGCCATTTTTTTTAGATATAGACGAAACAAAACCTGTTCCGGAATCTTCGTATTAAGGTCAAACACATACGAAAAAACTCTTTTTCATTTTCCAATTTTTTGGTATCTCATTTTAAATTTAATTTTTTTTAATTTTTTTTAAATAGCCGCCATTTTGAAACAAAATGGCGGATGAAGCTGGCCAGCGAACTCGGTTGAGTTATTTGTATGTACTATGTACACACCAAGGTACATCCAAATCGGTTCATAAATACGTCTGTTATCACATGGCAAATATCAGGGCGTTTCAAAATGCCAGCCACACTAGAAATTCAAAATGCTATAACTCAGCCATTTTTTAAGGTATGGACGAAACAAAAACTGCTCCCAAATCTTTTTATCGAGGTCAAACACATAAGAACAAAATATTTTTTCAATTTTCAATTTTTTGCTACCACATTTCAAATTTAAATTTTTCTTAAAATTTTAAATGGCCGCCATTTTTAAACAAAATGGCGGATGAAGCTGGCCAACGAACTCGGTCGAGACATTGGTCTGTACTATGTATAAACGAAGTTACATCCAAATCGGTTCATAAATACGCCTTTTATCGCGTGACAAAGTTCAGGACGTTTCAAAATGTCAGCTTCGCCAGAAATTCAAAATGCTATAACTCAGCCATTTTTTAAGATATAGACGAAACAAAAACTGCTACGGAGTCTTTGTATAAAGGTCAAATACATAAGAAAAAAATATTTTTCCATTTTTAATTTTTTGGTACCACATTTCAAATTTTAAATTTTTTTAAAAATTTTAAATGGCCGCCATTTTGAAACAAAATGGCGGATGAGGCTGGCCAACGAACTCGGTCGAGACATTGGTATGTACTATGTACACACCGAATTACATCCAAATCGGTTCATAAATACGAGAGTTACAGTGTGACATAGGTCAGATATATATATATATATATATATATATATATATATATATATATATATTGATATATATATATATATATATATATATCAATTTTGAACGGAGGGTGGTTTCGGGGTCTGGGGGTCATGATCGATGAAAATATACCAAAATTTTTTGAAATCGCTTTCCTCCGAACGGCTGCAATAGGTAGCTTTTTGTAAAGAAAGCTACCTAAAATCTGATTTTTTGTATGCGACAGCACTCCTATATATTAACCGATTCCGATGTGAATGAGCATGTGCACAGCAATTACTAAGGTCTCGACCAAGTTCACTGCTTAGCCTCATCCACCATGTTGTCTTAAAATGACAGGCACTTTAAGAAAATGCCGAATTTGGCAGCCAAATATAAGTTACTTTAAAGAAAAGCAGCTTGGATAAAGCTGACTAATTTCGCGAAATTCTCATTCATTATATTGATAAAAATTAGTATTGAATCTCCTATATTCGGTTTCCACTAAATTGAGCTTCGTGTGTTTGCATGATATAAGTTGGCTTTTTTAAAATAAGAATTATGAAAGCTACCTCTTCCTCCCGGCACTGGCCGGAAGGACTTTTTTTAATCTGCGGTTTTATGCCAGGAAGTAAGAAAGCATTAGGTCATGTTTCAAAGTTTTTTTTTTTTCTTTACTTCCTTGTGGCCGTCATTTACTGCGAGATAAAAATTATCCATTGAAACTTAGAACTGACATTGAATATATAATTCGTAATAAAAAAGAACGTCATAAGTTTAAAAATATATACTTCTAGAATTAGTGGGGTTTTTTGCGAACAGATTCAAAACTAATTAAATTTCATGCAGGATTTTGTTTAGTACAATAAATAAAATCATAAAATACACTGATTTTACTACTATAAAGAAACTTACTTGAGTTGCTGCAACAGGTAAGAAATATTCCTCGATTTGAAATTTTAAAAACTACCACAACCACAGTGAGGGAGAAAGACTTTCATCAGTTTAAAAGGTAATCCCATAATACATCCGACTAGCCATATTTAAAGAATGAGATGTTTCATCCTAAAAACAGGACCCGCCAGACAAAAGTTTCTTTTTTTTTTTGCCAGCTTCGACAGGACGAAGATGAATAACACAATATTATTGATATAAATTGATACAAGTTAACACTAAGCCCATTGCACACGCTTTGTAGAATTTCCGGGTGTAATCTTCAACCGTCGTCTACTTCTGTTCTGTGTCTATCCCGCCCTTGTATCGACGACAGCTTCTAAGAGACATTTGATGTCGAGCACACACGTCAGATGTATGTATTCAATAAATAAATAATCCAAGTTAATACGAATTAAAATCACAGTACTTCACATTTCGCAAAAAACGAATTAAAATACACGCGTACATAAAAACAAACTTTGTTTGAATTACAACGTATACCACTTCGAACGAAGACATCTAAAACGCATGCGCAACTGGGAGTGCTAGTGCCCCCTGGTGGTTATTGCGCCGGAAGAATCAAAACGTCTTAAATTAATACACGTTTAAAGCAATGAAGTGTCTTAAAATAAGACGTTTGCGGATATTTTAGACATTATTCTCAGTTCGTTTACACCATGGTCATAGTAAGACGCTTATGTATCTTAAATTAAGACATCTATAGTGTCTTAATTTTCAGATTAAGACACTTAAGTGTCTAAAATTCTTTTTCAGTCACATATGTGTCTAAATTTAAGACGCTTCTATTTGCAGTGCACGCAGCAAAATAGCTAGTTTCAACACGATCCAAACACCACGACCGATAGCAAAAAATAAAACCAATCTGACATCCAACGGGGTTTTGCTTTTAATTAACTAACTTTTATCAAAATCTCTATGTGCTTATTTTAACGTTTTATGTACCTTTCAAAATTAAAGTGAATCTTCCGGAAAACTAACAATTTTTGTATTCGAGACATTTTAACAATTTTTGTATTCAACATTGTATTCGATAATTCAAACCATCAAATAATATCTTCCTTATACAACTTTTAAATTTCAAGTAATACAAAAATATATTCGCACAACCGATGTCTAATTATAAAATAATACTACTTTATAACTGAAATATATATATATATATATATATATATGTATATATACTACGACATTCAGCATATCCTTTTAAAATTATGATTGTTAAATTTTTCTATTAGTAAATTGAAGAAATTGCTGATTATCAAAATTAAATATGATTTCATTAATTTAAAAACAATGGGAACGGTACGCATCATTAATTTTAATATTCTCCATTTTTAAATCTTGATTAAATTAGGCGTTATTTAATCCATTCCTATATAGAAACTTACAAAGCCTAACTTATCTTCTAATTTATTGTGTTTATAAAGCTATATTTTTTTAGCAAGAAGACCTGCTGAAGCTGCAATCTTTTATTTCTATCTTGTACTCTCGCAATGCATATCTTCCAAAAGCTGCTTAATATTTTTATATAATTAAACTGAAATAAAAGAAAATTGTTTTCTTGAATTGTTGTCCAGATTTATTTATAATGAAAATTTTATTAAATTTATATGAAAAAAATGTTTTTCGGTGATTTGTTTTCCTTCCTAAAATGTAATTGTCATTGGATATTATATTATTATTTAAAAGTTATTATTTGAAATCTATCTCAGTAAAACCCGTAACTACATTTTAAATAAATCTTTCATTATTTCGAGATTTAGTTTTTGGATTGCACGTAATTGTACTACATATTATGTTTCTATAAATCTAATTATCAATTTAACATTTGACTATTTTGAGAAATAAATTCTCTGGTATATTTGATTGACATTTAAGTACTTTCTCTTTTCAACAATTGATGCATAAGTAACACATTTAAAATAAATGTCTCTATACCATTTATCTTATCATATAACTTTTTTTTAGCCACCGCCATTATTAATAGTTTGTGTTTTGGATGCGCATTTACCGGCACGCCCATGAAATTTTATAACAGTCTAAAAGAAAATGATCAGAAAGACAAGCTGAAATTATTTCTTATGTATTTTGTGTCTTTTGTATTGAACTTATTATGTTAAGAACATTCTAAAAAATAAATGTATAAATTAGTCACTTTTACATAAGTGTATGTGTAAATTTGTAAAATTACACTTTTGTCATAAAATTTACAGTCTTGTCGTAAAACTTTACCTGCACTGTTCGTTTTCGAAAGCCGCGCCTAGCATACTGGACCGATTTTACTATCCAAAGAGGTGTTGCGCTGAGCTGGGTATTTTCGGAAGTTGTTCATTTGTTGGTTGTCACTAAGATTGGCACCCAGCCAAGCGCAGCTAAACAAACACCGCTCACCCCTATTTTGATAAAATCAAAGAAGGCCTGGCACATGCGCAGAAGCACGGAGGGTTTTGCTATCCGAAAACAAACAGTATTTATGTGTGTTTATCGGTTTAACGGAAGTATGTAATTTGTTATCCCATCAAAAAATCAAACAAGCGTGTAAATGTTGAAAATTATCGGATTTAACCAACTTAGTGTGTTAATGTAAATTTACAAATTTTGTATATTTCACAAATATCTGTGTAATCTGTACATTACATCCAGATATGTGTAAGAATATTACACAGATATATGGATAAGAACAGAATATTAGACAGAAATATTCGTATGAATTTTGCACAGCTATATGTATAAGAAGAGAATATTACACAAGATCACGTGTAAGATTATATGATCTATATTATGTTATAATATATATTATGTGATATATATTATACAAAAATATGTGTAAGAACAGAATGTTACACTGAAATATGTGTACTTATGTGGACTCAATAGATATCGATACTTGAAAACTTGGCTTGTGTAACAGTAGCTGAAGGGTAAAGGTGGTGCTTTGGAAAGTGGGAGTTGCTTAGTTCGTATCCCGTTTCGGTAAGTATTGATTGTTTTCTGATTGAATTAAATAGAGTTCTTCTCTTGATGAAGATATATCTTTGAAAAGTGATGATTGAAATTGATAGAAAAAAAATCCGACAAAATATGGAAATAGTATTGGCGTCACCATTTCCGTATTTTAAAGAAATTTTATTTTATAGTGTATTTATTTATATTATACAGGTTCTGTGCATAAATTGTGCTTACGATTTTAAGATTTAAAAACAACTCTAACAGAGAGATGGCATGCAGTAAAGATAATTTCAGACAATCCTGTTTCTTGTAAATTAAAAATACACTATTTTGTGGTCTTCAAACAAATCTGGTGGAGAGAGAACAAATACACCAAGCACATGAGTTCGTTCTTCATGCAAATTTGTTTTGCGACCATAAAAATATTTAGTTCAAAATTTACATCCCAAAACAATAAGGTTATGTACTATGTACACAAAATTCGTCGTTTTTCTATATTTTTTATATATGTGTACTCATGTGCAATTTACAGGTTAAACTGTGCATTTTTTAAACGCAATTTTTTTAAACACTTCTGCTGCTTAATGTATTATCATGAAAATGCAATGTGTATTTTGAAATTGACACACTAGGCCTAATTTTGATAAATGTAACTCTTATTAATTTTCACCCTCTTTTTCGTTTCAAATCTATTTGTACTAAATGGTCATTTTTATATCATTTCATTTTTGAAATATAACCCCTTTTTTAAATTATGTTTAATTTTAAAACTTTTAAATTATAATAGGACGAACTAGAAAACTAAATTATTCCAGTTATAAGTGGAAACAAGTAATTACGCGCTTTCTACAGTGATCTGTTATCTGTAATGCGATATCTTTATCATTTTATTTCTTTACACTCAGTAATCAGAAATAGCCTGTAATTAGTATAAGACATTCAATAATTGAAAATGATCACATTACTTTTTATAAATTAAAATATTGACTTTCCCTGAAACATTTTATTTTTCTCTTTTTCGTAGATATTAATTGATTTTTGGCAGTTCACCGATGAATAAAAAATAATTTATGACCCTTTTTTTCTGAGTTTAAGGCTAATGCATTTTTGTATAGGTTGAAAAGTGTTATTTAATTTAAAAGTTTCAGATTTGTATGCATGATAATGAAACATTTCCATTGTTTTTTTCTTCAAATTACATAAAAGGTCTACAAAATTTTAGGATGCTCTATCCATCATTGAGGATGCGACACTCATACATCTAAATTAGCTTTTTCGTAGGTTTTCAGGGTTTAGAGTCCAAACTGTTAAATTATATGATTTGTTTATTATTATAGAATTATTATCATCATTTAAGAAACTTTCATTTATCTGAAAACACAATATTCATATTCTAAAACACCATTTCATACTTAAAAAAGAAAAGCTTTTTTATATAGTGTAGACGTAACTCTTATGCAATACAACTTATAAAATATTCCTAATTTTTACTAACATAAAGCATTACTCTTGAGTAATCTCAGTATGCCAGAGACTTCAACTTCTTTGAAGATTGCATGAAAATTAGAATTAGAATGTAATATAGAGCAAGACTACAGAATATCCGACTTTTATCACTTACTCAATTGAACGACTTGAAAAATCGTTTCATATTTTTTTTATATTTTTAATATATTCCTAAAAGTCTACTCCACATAGAAGCATAAAATATAAGATTGGATGAGTAATATGGTTCTACAACGCCAATGCATCTAAAATAGTGATACACTGCACACCTTGTTGGCTCGCGAATTTTGTCCATATGTAGCGGGGAAAAATTGTGATTTTTGTCCATAAATCACAGGAAAAAATCATGAGTTTCGTCAATCAGGCATATAAAAATTACTAATTCCATCGATCGAACTCGAAAAGTTTGGAATTTCGTTAATCACCCGGCGGATACTATAGATGCCAACTTCGGAAATTCCGGAGTTGCGAATTCCGTAAATCAGTGACGGGAAAAAAAAAATCGCGAATTCCGTCAATCGCACACGGAAAAGAATCGCGAATTTTGTCAATTTATCGCAGATAAAAACGCGAATTTTCGTTGACAGCTCGTGGAAAAATCGCGAATTTCGTCAATTTATCAGCCGGGAAAAAAAAAACAAACTTTATCATCGCGGGGGGGAAAAAATAGCGAATTTTGTTAAATACTAGCAGGAAAACCGCTAATTTCGTCGATCGAACGTAGAAAATTTGCGAATTTCGTTAATCGCCCTTCTGGATACCATAGTTATCAAAATCGGAAATTCCGGAGTTGCGAATTTCCTCAATTGATTGCGGGGAAAAATCGCGAATTATGTCAATTTATCGCAACTAAAAAGCGTGAATTTCGTTGATCGCTCTTTCAAAAATTCGTGAATTTCATCTATCACTCGTAAAAATAAAATCGTAAATTTCGTCAATCATGGAAAAAAATCGCGAATTTTGTTAAATGCTAGTGGGAAAATATATCGCGAATTTCGTTAATCTGACGCACAAAATCGCAAATTTTATCGATTAAAAGCAGAAAAAACTTGAATTTCGTCAATTTATTGCGATAAAAAATTGCGTATTTCGCTAATTTATCCCGGAAAAATCGCGAATTTCGTTAAATTATCGTGGAAAAAATTGCGAATTACGCCAATTGGTTGTTTTGTCAATCGGTTTCAAAAAATACCGCACAACTCGGCAAACACTCGTAATGAAAAAAATCGCGAATTTCATTAATTTCTCATGGGAAAAAAATCGCGATTTTCGTCTAATTTATCGCGGGAAAAAAATGCAGGGATGTTTTCCCTCCTTGTAAAAAAATCCTAGCTCTATCTCTATTCCGTATACAAAAGCAAAACTGTGTTCATATTGTCTTGCCAACTGAATTGGGTATGTTGATTGGGAAGGAGGTTGAGTGTAGTGGGCTAAAACCCAACATTATAGGATCCTTACCGCGCGTCTCCTTTTCCCCGAAACCAATTTCTGTCAACGCTACGGACGTTGGTCCTCAACATCACAGTCATTTTTATGAGTTGTCCTTCTCTTATAAAGGTTGTTCAGCCCTACTCTAAACCATCCCTCCTAAAAATAAAACAAGTTGGAAATTGCACGTCAAACGTAGCAAAAGAGATGCGTTCGTACTATAACTAGTTTTATAAATATTTTTTGTACTGCATATTGTACTGAATGTATATTTTAGTGCACTTCATAAGTGCATATAAATTTTATTCTGTTTGAAAGGCAGTCACATCATTAAAATGCACTTGAAATAATTTTTTGCCATTGGCCGTAATGTAACAGAAAACTTTTGACTGTCCCTGTAATTAAACTATACATCCGATTTTCATAAAATTTGAAATGACGCTTCAAAATTATGCAACAATAATATATTTTAAATTTCAAACGATTCGGTCGGGTGGTTTTTGCGCAGTTATATGCGGACGGACAGACAGACAGACGGACTGAACGACGACTATAGGTGCTACGTATTTATATAATTACGAACGCACCAATAAAGAAGGGTGGATCGGCCAGGTGATATGGCTCTACATCAGCCCTCAAATTTCATGTTGCTACAAGATGCATCAAAAACAGAAGAAAACAATTGTCACTTATTAAATTCACACGTTTATGTTAATGTACAGTCATGGAAATTAGATAAAAAAAAATTTTAAGTTTTAAATCAAACGGTAATATGTACGTTGTAAAAATAATCAAAAGCACTATCGTAGTACAATACTTTCTATAGATGAATATTGATTTTTTTTTTTTTTTTTTTTTTTTTTTTTTCAAAAGCTGGCTTTGAATCGATAGTATTGTTTCTCAATGAATGTACATTTAGATTTGTGCAGTTGCAATTGGTTCGGTAATATCCTTGGATTAATTAATCGCACTAATCGAAGGAAATCTATACAATACTTTACTCTTCTGTGCATTATTAATTTCTGTACTCCAGTCTAAAAGAGCAGTTTTTAGAAAAGCCATAAAAATACATCTCATTTGTGATGCGAATTATTGGGTATTATCTAAAATCATCACTCTTCTGGAATGGGATCTCTCTATCGTTTTATCACATTAAATCTAGTAATCGCAATTAGCGTGAAGGTAAGTCTTCCAATAATTCAAAAAACATATTATTCTCTTTACTTTTATGAACTAAAATTTTAATTTGCTATGAAACTTTAAATTTTCCTTTTCTCGGAAGTGGTAGATTTTTCTCCTTTCTAAGGATATTAATTTATTTCCGTCAGTCCACCTATCCACAAAAATAATTTAAACGTCTTTATTTTTAAGATAAGAAATTTTTATGTATGTCAGTTTTATTTCAGCTAATGAGTTTTATTTAATACATCTTTTTTTTCAATTTATTTAAAACATAGGCTAGTTCATTTCATTTTTTTTTTTTTTTAACATACGCTTGACACATTAAATATTTTTGCGCCAAAGAATTAGCCCACACTAGAATTTGTAAATTATTTATGATTTTGTGTGCCGTTTCCGTGTTATAAATTTAATAAACGTTTTGACGGAGAATACGCGATTGATGTTATCAGAGTACGTAATATGAGAATTCATTAAAGAAACTTGTATGAAATTAAATAAATATATATTTAGGGTTTCGTTCATCTGAAAAAAACCTATTCGTCTCACTCTTCCGTCTGTCTGTCACAGAGTTCGTTCTCGGAAAATGTATAAGTTAGAGATTTGAAATTTCACATACTTATAGCTGAATACTACCGATCACACGACAAATCATAAAATTTTGAAAAAGTCTTATAGTATTATAAGGCTGTTCTCAACTGCTCTGCTCAACAAGCGCAAAACCTTTTGACTACATTTACAAATTAATTTTTTAATCGAAAGATATAAAATTGGAAGGCTTGACTATGGAAGCGATTTGGAATCCAACTGTGTTTTCCATTTTTTTTTATAAATAAATTACCTATTGAGTTATAAGCGATTTTGATCACGTAATAAAGACACTTTTCTCCCTTCACTGACTGGTTTTTCCGCTTTCTTCGGAAACTTCGGTTCAAAACGTCAACTTTGACACTATTTTCTGAAAAATCTATTGCGTTTGCAAAAAAAACGAAAAAAACAAACGAAACAGTTGGATTGCATAGTTTCTGAACAACAAGACCTGCTAGTTTCATGCATTTCCGCACAAAAATAAATTAAAACTTATGTCATAAAGTTGCCCTTTTGGATTTGAGAACAGCCTTAATTAAATGAATTAATTATTGTTGATGACTAGTACTGTCATCTTTGAAAGGAATATTAAACGAAACACTTTGTGCGATCTTCGATCATTCTTACCCCCTTGTTTTCCAATTCTGTTCTAATCTCTTTCAAAAACAATGCATATACCGGATTATCTAAAAGAAACCTAAAAAGTATAATTAATAACTGATGATTGTTGAAAGGAACTAAGTCATAGTTTTGGCATTTCTCAAGTCAGGGACTATGATATCGGAATTATATATTAGTACAACTTCCATTTTCCTATTATTTACCATCTTAAAAAATCCCTTTTCATTTAATTTAACCCGTTCATTTTAATCAAAAACATGTAATTTTTATCACAGTATACGTTTATGATAACTAAATTTCTTTTAAATACATCCCTTCTTTGCTGCCTTGTAATATGTATAACCTCCCTTCATTCAGCTGCCCGGTGAGACATTTTTAAAAAAGATAATAAAGAAGAAATTAAATTAGTTTCTTTGTGCAACTGTCAATAATGTATTCCTTATTTGGTCATGTAAAGTTTCATATCTAATGCCAGCTTTACATACATTCCATTTAACGAATTTTTCCAGATGTAAAATTCGCTGCAATCTACCCCTTTTCCTTGCCTGCTATTTTCAACGTACTTATGAGACACAAGCAGTCTCTCCCTTCTTTTTGATGATCTCTGCAAAAATATAAAGATTAGTATATGTTTTACACGAGTTTCCATCGTAAAACCTCGATATTCTTCGACAGCCCTTATATTGTATAGATATCGCACATCTGTTCAAAATTCCTTTCTCCACACTGCATTAATTCAAAATTGTGGCGATATATGATATATGAACCAACATAGCACTTATCATAGAAATGCTTTCTTCAGGGAAATGTATGCTAAATGGCAACCATTTAGCTAATCTATTGGCGATACTGTTCTCACTGATAGCAAATGTGATTTGAATCACTCGCTCACTGATCTCTGTACCTGCTGCACTATCTCTCCATGGCACTCTCATCTCGATGTGGAACTTAATAAATATATTTATAGAGAAACAGAACCTGGCGTCTATTGTAATTTCACAGCCTGCATAATCATAGCAACTTTAATTTTATCTGCAATGTCTCTAATTTGAAACGACATTATAGCAGGGCTGCCACAGGCGACTATTTTTTAATTCTATCTCGCACCATTTTTTTAAAACACATTTTTTTCAAATACGCTATAATAATATCAGCAAGAGAAATATACTACAATTTTTTTTTTTTAAAATAGTTGTGCGAACAGAATATAAAAATAGTCGCTTGTGCCAGCTCTGCTATAAGGACACAATGTCTTTTAACACTCAACTTTTAAATTGATCCCTCCCAAAGTGCACCGTTAGTGCACGCACTGAGTTCTTTTCTTCACGAAACGATCAATAAACTTGACAAGACACTGAAACCATAAATTATTTAAAAACAACGTTTGAACACACAATAAAATAAGTATATTTGATCATACGTATACGTTTCGTGAGTACTATGGACTCACATCCTCAGTGTAAAAACTTTAAAACAATATCCCCCCAACTACATGTACGATGAAAACCCAAATGTCAAAACAAAATACCAACAGACTATCAAGTTCAAACAGCCAATGAAATTAATGCGGAAGTGAAGTGTCGTGACACAGCAAATCGTTAATGATTTATCTAGTACACCATACATCTCAACTTTCTGGGTGGATTTGCTGTGTCACGACACTTCACTTCCGCATTAATTTCATTGGCTGTTTGAACTTGATAGTCTGTTGGTATTTTGTTTTGACATTTGGGTTTTCATCGTACATGTAGTTGGGGGATATTGTTTTAAAGTTTTTACACTGAGGATGTGAGTCCATAGTACGCACGAAACGTATACGTATGATCAAATATACTTATTTTATTGTGTGTTCAAACGTTGTTTTTAAATAATTTATATTTCCACACAAGTTCTGTACTTACTACTGAAACCATCTTTTTAAAAAGAGATATGTTAAAATATGGATTTACTTCCTTTCAATAGTCACCGATTCCATTCAATAATTCAAAAAATATAGACGATAATCAAAAGTATAGGGGGATTTTCTTTACTCAGAAATACACAGAAAGGCGTAGGAATTTGTAATAACGAAAAATCTTGCATCCAGATTAGTTACATCTGTCAACGACAGCACTATATTGATCTCCCACTTATGCGACATTTAAGTAGCGCACTTTTCGATTTTGTTTGCAGGATTTATTTATGAGGATGCTTTTACTTTCGAAACCGGTTCCGAAAGTGAAAGTGTCTTAATTAAAAATACCTCTAAATAAAAAACGAAAAAGTGAAAAACTGCTTTTGTACAGATCGATCTCAGCTATCCAATGCAGAAAAAAAAATCATTTAAAAATATTCTAATGTAAACGAGATAACTTAAAAAATTTTTCCCACTGGATTAACATTAGCAAACGGTTGTTTTCGAGTGTCTGAAGTAGCCTTTTAAGGGGGCACTTCACTCACTTGATAATACCCGCTCCGTAATGTTAAACCTATGGGCAGATTGTTGTCGAATTTTTCACTTAAATTTGAATTAGCTCGATCTCTAATAGGGCCATTTTTACTTTTTCGGTTTTGTTGGAGATTTTTTTTTATCCCCTTAATTCGCTCTCCCGTGATATTCACGGGCTGTGTATTTTATTCGGATTGTTTGATTCCCACCAGTTTTATAAAATAGTGTAATTGGCTTTATTATGGTTTCGTTTTACCTGTCATTAAATAAGGTGAATATTTCTTTTTCAAAAAAGTGGTGACAATAAGCAATTTGAATTTTTAAACCGTAATTCAATGCAACAGTTAAGGGGTTAATAAAGGTACTTTCACTTTCGAGGTTTCGCTAAAATTGTACTGCACCACTGAACAAACATCTGACACAACTGAAGCATCTCTTATTGGCAGCAAAATTAACTGCTCTCGCATTAAAAGTTTTATTATGGGAAAATATATCATGAATTTCTCTGTATTTCTGTGAAAGCTGCATCATGCTAATGGCTATATTTTTTTAATTATTCATTTTTTACTTTTTCTCTGACTTTTGGATTATCTGATATATACATTAGTGTATATTCGCGATTAACTTACAATTAGGTAAGGTACATGGATTTTGATAGCTGTTTTACTGTCGTTGTTTAAAATGTGCATGTTTTTTTTTTCTGTGTTTGTTCTTGTTTCTATTGTTGTTTTTGAGATGATCTCCAACTATCTATTCGTCTGATTAGTTTATATATATATATATATATATTTTTTTAACGCTGTAAAATTTAAATATATTTTTGAAGTGAACTTTTCTGATTTGAAAATGGTTATTCACATAGTTTTGCTGCAAGATCGCACTAGATTTTGTGTTTTGATAATATGAACAATATTTGATGCAGATTTAAAATTTCCTGTTTATTTTTTTAAATTAATTTATGTAATTTCGATAAATCTTTAACCAGTCTATATAAAAAATTATTTTAAAATACCTTGCTTGGTATTAATCCATTTTTCCCTTAATCGATGCTATGAGGAAACATTTAAAAATATCACTGAAATATAGGTATATCTCTAATAATCCACACTGCCTTTACAAAAAACAGCTTCTATCTGAAATAAGCATAGAATTTCTCTAATAAAGAAATCCTCTCTCATTTAAAAGAAAGCTAATAAGAACGTATAAAATCATTCATTGAAAGAAAACAATACGGGTAACTCTAATTAATCCAGTAGTGATTAAAAGACATTTTCATTCTTTATTGCTAACACAAACAACCGAAGACCTTTAAAGCTAATACCTTAGTCGTATTTTCAAACATTCTTGACACTTATGGTCAACAGAAAGAAATGTCTCTTCATTCTTTTGGCTAACATAAAGCTGATAATTGCCTCTTGGGAATTCTTGTGTGCATCTGCTTAAATTTTCCAAATCAGACGTGATTATGTACTTTGATCAATAATTCTTTTTATGCAAATCATTAGATATTTTCCAACTCTAAGTGACATGAACTAAACGCATGTGTACTTCAGTGCATGTAAGAAAAATTATGTATTTTTTAAGGAGATAAGATGTTGTGTTCTAAGATATCTATTTATATAAAATCCAAGTTTCTGTGTGTCCCTCACAATTCCGGTAGGACCGCCTCAATATAATAAGTAATTGTTGAAAATTACTAATGCAGGGTTACCACAGTAGTGCCAAATGTTGAACAACTTGGCGAAGTATCGTCAAATGTGACGAAATATCGCCAAATTTAGTGACAAAAATAAGTTGTCATGTGTAAGCCAAGTTGGCGATAGCTAGCTAATGTGGCGAAATTCCCATTTAAAACTATTAATATTTCATAATCGAGGTCACCGCAATTTAATTTAAACTCCGCGCTTTTAAGGGGGTTTTTTTTGTTTTTGTTTTTTTTTTTTCAAAATCTATGGGTAAGAATTTAAAGTGTAAGTATTTTTTTTTCAATATTTATACAATTTATTTAATATAAAGAAGCCATTTAACTATTTTTGTATACAAACTGAAGCAAATTGCATATATAAAAACAATAATAATATAGATATAAATAAAATGTTTATAGATTATACAAATAACTTAAAAGTTCATTAATTTTTTTTTTATGGCTATTTATACTCTTTGGTAAAAAATCTCACTTCTGAAGCCCAAATTATGACAAACTTTAAAAAAGTACGCCAAGGCCCCTATACTGAAAAAGTACCGCACTTTATATAGTCGGATACAAAATATACATTCTCGATGCTTTTCCACTTTAGGGGCCTTGGCGAAGAAGGAAAATTGGCAACTTATTTTCTGGCAACCTATTCGCTGTTTCATTTCATATACACGCATTTTTTTCAATATTTATACAATTTATTTAGCATAAAGAATCCATATATCTAATTTTATAATGTAGACATGAATTGTAATCCACAAAAAGCCTCAAATCCGCACAACACTGTGAACCAAGCTGTGCGGATTAGTGGTCTTCTACTGTATTACAGATTTTCATAAATGAGTTTTCGTTTTTAAAATCTGTGATTTTCATCTATCACTGCGGAACAACGAGAAAAACTCATTTTTTTGCATATGTGTTGTATATATCTTTATATCTCATATTCCGTCTTTCTAGTTTAAAATTGTTATTAAAAATCAATTATTCAGATTACAAAATCGTAATAATTACGTATTGTAGTATAGAAATTTAGGGGCTGGTAATTACTGTGTCAGAAATGTGATTAAAATGTTCATATTTCGTTGATATAGTACTTTTTTATATTTTTTTATATTTAACTTCATTCCATCTTCTCTAATGTAATGCTGCAAAAACAGTAAAAATCTGCATCATTTGCAGATTGTAATAATATAGCACTTATTTTATACATGTTGATAATTATTTGCATTCAGCATCCCATCTTCTGTACATAATGCTGAGAAAAGATTAAAAATATCCATCTATAGATTTTATTGATATAATGCTTTTCCTATATATTTTTATAATTATTTTCATTCAGAATCCTAACTTCTCTACGTAATGATGGAAAATGTTACAAACCTGTATTATCTGCAGATTTCATAGATATAGCATATTTCTTACGTATTTTTATAATTATTTTCACTCAGCATTCCCTCTTCTCTACGTTGTACTGCGAAAACATTAAAAGTTTGCCTCATCTGCAGGGTTTAATGATACATCTGCAAGGGATGCTTGTGAAAAATGTATCCTTAAAATAAAAATGAAGTATTCACTAACCTGGTACTCTCAGTCGCCTTAATGAAATCTGCCAATAAGACAGTTTCCTTATAGACTTTTTATAAACATTTTCAATTCCCGCTCGTATTTTTATACTAAAATTATATTAAGCATTTACTTTCTTGGACTTATTGCAATAAGCTTGAATGTTTGGACAAACAACTAGTCATTTTTAAATTAGCGTAAAGCTTTTTGCAATAAGCCAGAAAAATATCAGGTTGATTGAGAAAAAAAATGGTTATTTTTCAATTAGCCTAATTCTGTGTATGCCCTTTGCAATAAGCTTAAGAAATATCAGGTTGTTTGAGAAACAAATAGCCATATTTCATTTAGCCTAAAGCTGCGTAGACTCTTTGCAATAAACCTGAAATTACCATGCTGATTGAAAAAAGGGAGATGATTCTCCAATTATCTTGGTGCTTTACAAATAGCCTAAGTCTCTTTGCTAAGAAATGCTTTTCTTAATTAACCCAAGACAGATATATATATATATATATATATATATATATATATATAGGGGAGGCTAGGGACGGTTGAACATACGGGAGGTTTAACCCACCCATCAATTTTCATATTTAAAGAATTTCAGAGATTTATCAATAGGTGTCAACCAAGGCTACTGGAATGCTCAAACAACAGTCTTCGTTTCACAGATGTAATCGAAATAGGTGTGGAAAAAATCAATTGTGAGGCGTTTTCAACCTAAAAGTTGTGTTTTTTAGAAATATTTTGTAAGCTTTTCTCAGATAAATTATATCCTGGAAATTTAAGTAAGTAGGTTTAAAGTAATGCAGAAATATCGAGCTTTCATTCCAGGCATAAAGACTGCATAGTAAGTTAGGCTTAACATAACAATGTGGTATTCTTTAGAAAAGGTCTATGTAAGGAGGCTTGACCCAGTCAATGTAAGGGAGGGTTGGCCAGATGCTCAAGGCTCCCTTAATTAAGTGGTTTTGGAAATCTTTTTATTATGCACTATGCATAATGGAAAGTTAATGGTATATACATTATACATAAAAGAGTGTAAATTTATTCTGTAAAGCTTCAGTAAAATGGTGTGATGGAAAAGAAAATGTTTAAAACTGACTATAGAAAAATGTCAAAAATTGTTAGAAAATGGGAAAGTTGATAGGAATTTTTTTCCATTTAAATATTGCTTACAGTAGGTAAATAGAAACAGTGGGAAAGACTAGAAAGGACTAGAAATTGTGAAAGACGCAGTCTTAACTCTTTGAGGGGCAGTGATATGTTTATAAAACCACTTAATTTTAATTCCGAAACATCACAATGACACCAGAATTTTGCTAAAATCTTTTCATTTAATATGTATGTGAAATATAGCCATTTTCTTATTTCCAAATAAATTTGTCCGCAAATTCCGGCGCCTGTCATTTATCTCAACATTTTAGTACTGAAAGTACTTTGCCCCTTAAAGGTTTAAATCATGTTAATGATAAGTTAAGTACTCATGCGGTTGCAAAAGAACATAGCATCGATCAAAAAACTTTAGGAAGGTACAGTGAAACTTCTTTTAAAGGCCACCCGTATTCAAGGGCCACCTCTATTAAGGGCCAATATTTTTAGGAACGAAAATTTTTCCCATAGACATAATGTTAAATTTACTCTTATTAGGGGCCACACTTACCCCTCATAAAGGCCATTTTTTTCACATGTGCCTTAAATCCTAAACAGGTGTACTGAATTCCTGAACCAAAAGATAAGAGTTCAGCAAACAAATTCACTTGCAACAAAGAAGGCAAGGGGAGATGGGGAGGATTTAGTAACACAATGAAGGGCCACAAATTTTTTACAAGTGAGACAAACAGGTGTTCCTCACACTTTGTTTGACCTTTCAACCTGTAGGAGTTGGGTTGGAGGGGAAACCTCACCCCTTGCTGTGGCACACAAAGAATAACAGGTTATGCCGAATACCTGATTCCACATTTACTAAAACTGTTGAATGCATATTGAAGCACAATTTTTACACGATAAATTTTATGCTCAGGCTTATGTAAAATTTAAAACTATGGCCCATAAATCCAGCCAAAGAGTACATTTGGATTTGAATGACAAAATCAAAGTTCTTAATTGTCAAGATCAAGGAACAGCTGCAAGAAAATTGGAACACAGTTTAATAGCAGCAAGAATCAAATAAACGATATTGTTAAAAACAAAAATAACTTATTGAAAGAATATGCAGATTTTAAAAATCGCGAGATGAAAAGAAAGATAAATAAAAAATTTGGTCACCCCTATTCAAGGGCCACCCCTCATAAGGGCCAATTTTTAATGGAATGGCAGAGGTACAGAGAGGTTTCACTGTATATAGAAAAATTTCTGGTGAATACAGCGAGATGAAGTAAAACTATGTGACAACTAGAGTTGTCAGATCGAGTGTCACAGAAAATAGAACAAGTAGATAAAATAAGGAGGACAGTGGCTCCTAAATCCGTACATAATAACATGAAACACTATGAAAACGGAACCTCTCTCTAACAGAATACTGCCTTAAATGTTAAAATTTCATTTTCCTTGCTGTACAATTATGCCTGCTTAGACAAAATCCTGTTTAAAACAAAGTTTTTCTCCTCTGACTTGCGACTGCGTCTTACCAGGCTTGTTTAAACCTCATATTTCGAAAAATATTTTTTTATAATAATTAAAGAATGTAGGATAAAGTTATTTTGCTTTTTTTAAACTGATTTTATTTCTCTTCACAAATAGTGCAATATAAAACAAAGTGGGCCAAGCCTCCCATAGAATGGGTCAACCCTCCCATATCTGGAAAGCCTTGACCCATTATTTTTTCATGATTAAAATCAATCATTTTTCACATTTCTTATATGTAACACTTATGTAGCAATTTTATTTTGATAACCGATTGTATAACGAATAAAATGATATATAAAACTTTATTCTACGTTCAATATTTAAAAAATAAAAAATCATTTTGTAAAAAGCGGGTCAACCTTCCCTACTCTCCCCTATATATATATATATATTATATCATGTTATATAATTATCTAAGACACTTTTGCAATTGGGTTCGTGAGAATTATACAGGGTGATTCATAAATATCGAAACAATAGCCTAACTCCTTAAATATTGCCCCTAGGCGCATACTTCCAATTGCAAAGTTTCGTAAAAAAAGGTGCAAAATATGATGAGATAAGTTTCAATTCTATGGGAAGTCTATATGAGAAGATACAAAAATTAAATTTTTATACGGCCCCCGTAGAGTAAAATTCCCAATTAGGTAATTTTTCCTTATCCATTCCTGAATTAAACACAAAAAAATTCATCTCGATATCTTCAAAATTCGCAGAGATATCAAAATCCAAAATTCGTGACTTACACCATTTATCCATGCCTCTGAGCGACGAGTTTTTGACTCATTTTGAATGCAAGATAGGGATCATCCACAAATTGTACATTGTTGCGAAATCACGTAACTCCTCTTACCCCTTACCCCTTGAATAAAAAACAAAAACAAAACGCAGCTGTTGTGTGTTACGTCAGACCGAACGATCCTACTGCGCAAGAGCAGACAGAACATGTTTTCCTTTTTCTGTGAGAATTGACTGAGATTTAGAACAGAATAGAAACCAGATATGTGCGTAGATTGAAAAGAAAATAACTTTAAGAAAACTTTAATACTTGAATTGTAACTTGCACATAATGTTTGTTTTGTGAGTGTCTAGCCATGTTGTGTACGTCTCTTCATGAATGTTTAACGTAATACATCTTTCTTTATTTCGAAGATTCAAGATTAATTATTTTGATGTTCTGTCATTTACTTCATCGTATGCCCGGCTATTTCCCCTTATACAAAGGAAAGAACAGGTAGGACATTTAGCTTTTATTTTATGATTGTATAAGTTGAAAGCTTTTTATTAGATAATAAGATTAATGAGAAAATTAGAAACACGGAATAAGATCAGTAGTAACATTTTGGCATCCCTTCCGTGGATATGACCTAATTATAAGATAAATAGAATAAGATATTAAGATATTAGAATAATTAGAAATTATTTATCAAGCTATTTGATTTGAAGAACTGAAAAATTATTAAGATCTGAGGAACATATAGAGAATTGTACTTTTAATAGAATTTAGTTGCTGTTATTAGTTAGCGATGGCTGAAAGTTTAGTTATCGCCAAAAAAGAAAGAGCTGTGCTACGTGAAAGCATAAATAAGTTTATAAATAAAATAGAAGCTATTTTGAAAGAGGGAGAACCAGACATTTTTGATTTAGAAGAGGTAGTGGAACAGTTAAATGTGACAGAAATAAAACTGACACGAGCAGACGGGGAAATTAAAAAATTGGTGCAAAAAGCACAATTAGATACAGAATTACTGGGCGCTCACGAATTTAAAGAGAAAATTACGTCATGGCGCTTTAGAGCAAACAGAAAGATAAAAGAGTTAGATAAAAAGAAAACACAGGATGATTCATTTTCTAAACAAGAAAATCCCTTAAAGGAAAATGTAAACATTAAATTACCGAAACTAAATATCGCAAAATTTTCTGGGGATTTCGTTGAATGGCTTTTGTTTTGGTCAGCTTTTGAAAGAACCATTCACAACAATGACACATTAGATCCAGTAGATAAATTTAACTATTTAAAAAGTTTTCTAGCCCCCATTCCATTAAAAAGTATAGATGGATTTTGTGTCACTGCAGATAATTATTTAAAGGCTGTCGATATTTTGAAAGAAAGGTACGGAAATAAGGATATGTTAATTTCTGTACATACAAATAAACTTCTTAATGACACCAAATCATTTCGAAATCTTTTTGGTGAGATACAAACGAACATTAGAAGTCTAGAGTCCCTTAACATTTCATTAGACTCTTATGGAAGTTTATTATCCCCCATTTTATTTAAATTATTACCGAGAGACCTAGTTTTGGAGTTCAATAAAACGCATGACGACTCAATTAATGTCCAAGATTTAATATCGTTCTTACATAAGCAATTAATATCCAGAGAGAAAATGTATGCGTCATCACTGAATGAAATAAATGAAAAATCAACACAAAATAATTACGGTGCGCAGTCATTTAGGAAAAACTATCCTTCCTTACCCCCCCCCCCCCCCGAGTCAATAAATTTAATTCGCAGAGTAATAAATTTGATTCTCCGAATAGAAAATTACCAGCAGCGAGTGATTTATTAGTTCAGAGCGAAAATGAGACTACTTGTGGATTTTGTTTTGGCAGGCACCAGACAAATAAATGTTTTAGCACTTGTAATTTACCGTTTGAAAAAAGACTTGATTTATTGAGAAAGAGAGGTTTTTGCTATGTATGTTTATCCCACGGACATATTGGAAAATACTGTATATCGAAGGATTTATGCGGTATTTGCAATTCGAGACACGCCTAGATAATACGTAATAAAGAAATAAATTCAAAAGGGAAATCTACTAATTCAGAGAGTAGCGATGTTACGAGACCGATGCTGTCAAATCAGGGCATAATTTCTAATGTCTATTTACAATCCTTGATAGTGGAGATCCGTAATGATAATCAATCTTCCGAATTTATTCGTATCATTCTTGATACAGGGAGTCACAATAGCTATATAACTAGATATGCTGCGAATAAATTGAAATTAAGGAAAATTCGATCAGAAACAATTAAACACGGACTCTTGGGAGGGGTAGAAAAAACGAGTAAACATAATCGCTATGAATTTACTATCAGTAATTTAGATCATAGTTTCCGATTTAAAATACAAGCTTTAGATAAAGAAAAAATTTGTTCAGGAGTAAATTTATGCCACGATAACAAGATGATAAAAATCTTAGAAAAAAGGGGAATTCATCTGACCGATGTTCGTGAAAATAATCGAGTATGTTTATATGAGAATAATCCGGAAGAAGTACACATTTTAATTGGCGCTGACATGGCGGCGAAATTATTCAGAGATAATATAAAATATTTTCCTGATTTGGGTATAACAGCTTTTGAAACAAAGTTAGGCTGGACAATTATGGGGAAAACAGAGGGTAATGGAAATGATTCAGAAGGTTCGTTGTCAGTTCTATCGCTGTCATTATTTACTTCAAATGCCAGTTTATCACAACTGTGGAACTTAGATACCTTGGGTATCACTGATGAAGATTACAAAAATAAAGACGATTTAGCTAGAGAAACTTATAACCATTTTCTTGAAACAGTCAAACGTGATGAAAGTGGCCGCTACGAAGTGACACTACCCTGGATTGTTGATAATTCAATTTTAGCGAGCAATCGCGTATTAGCAGAGAAACATTTGCGCAAGACAGAACAAAAACTTATCAAAACAAATAAGAAAATAGAATATGAAGAAATTTTTAATTTGTGGAAGTATAATAATATTATAGAAGGAATTTCAGACGATAAGAATAATAAAGTACATTTCTTACCCCACAGACCAGTAATTACAGAAAATAGTGAAACGATGAAAATGCGTCCAGTTTTTAACGCCTCCGCACATAATGCAAACTCTCCTTCTTTAAACGACTGTCTCACAAAGGGACCTAATTTGATTGAAATAATTCCGAGTATTTTGAATCGTTTTCGTAAATACAAAATAGATATTTCTTCAGACATTGAAAAAGCATTTCTCCAGATAAAAATCACAGAAAAAGATCGCGATTTTTTGCGCTTTTTCTGGTTCGACTCCAAACATAATTTAAAAGTTTATCGACATTGTCGCGTAGTCTTCGGACTCACTTCAAGTCCGTTTTTATTAATGGGTACACTAAACCATCTTTTAAGTCAAGTACCCAAACAGTGGGAAAATACAGCACGAATTTTGAAAGATTCATTTTACATTGACAATTCCATTACTAATTTAAAATCGATCGCAGATACTGGAAAATTTATAACAGAATCACAGTGTATTTTATCTTCAGCTCATTTTAATTTAAGATGTTGGCGATCAAACTTGCCTCAGGCCATGATCGATGTTTCTGAAGAACATACAAAGTTAGCACCAGTTTTGGGATTGGTCTGGGACTTAGAGCAAGATAGATTAATGTGTAAAATTGAGGAAAAAATTGAAACGAAAGACCCACTCACAAAGAGAAAAATTTTACCGGTTACCCAAAAGATTTTCGACCCCATAGGATTCTCCGCCCCGAGCACTCTTATTCCAAAATTAATTCTTCAGGAAACATGGAAACAGAAATTGAAATGGGATGAAGAACTCCCTGAAAATTTAAGGAAACAGTTTGAAACCTGGTTAAAACAAATTAACTTTTTACAAGAAATTCAAGTTCCGCGCTGGTTGAATGTATCGCCCGAAAATGAAAATAACATTTCCTTGCATACCTTTTCCGATGCTAGTAGACACGCCTATGCCACTTGCGTGTATCTTAGATGCCAAACACAAGAAGGAGTTAAAGTTCAGTTAGTAAATGCTACAAGTAGAGTAGCGCCCATTAAAGAACTCACAATTCCTCACCTTGAGCTACTCTCGTGCCTCATTGGAGTTAGACTAGCTAAAACTATCATGAGTGATCTTCAGTTGAAACCAGAGAAGACAATCTTTTGGAACGATTCCTCAGTAGCTTTAGGGTGGATAAGAAGAGAACAATCTTGGGGTACATTTGTCCACAATAGAGTTTCAGAAATCAGAAGCCTTACCCAAGTTGAAGATTGGCGACATATACCAGGAAATTTAAATCCGGCAGACCTCCCATCCAGAGGATGTTCCTTTGAGCAATTGGAGAAATCACGATGGTGGGAGAGACCAGCTTGGCTGTATTTACCGGAGAATCAGTGGCCACAACCGGAAGAACACCCTGACGAGGATATAATAAATAAAGAAAGGAAAAGACAATCCTAACACTTTTAGACAATGAAGACACTGATTTACAACGTTTTTATCGATATTTTTCCTCTTATCGAAAAAACATAAGAATGATTGCATTTATATATCGTTTTTATAACAACACAAGAAAGAAAGAAAGAATTTCATCACCTAACATCTCCGTTGATGAATTTGAAAAAGCAGAAAAAATATTACTCAGATTAGTACAAAAGGAATCCTTTTCAGGAAGCACAGATCCTAAATTAAGAGCCTTAAAACCATTGGAAGACAAAAACGGACTTTTGAGAGCAAAAACAAATATAATCTGTAGACAAGACAAAGAAGATTTTCGTTATCCAATAATTTTGCCCTCAAAACATCCTGTGGTCCAGAAGTTAATTTTTGAAAAACATTTAGAAAATCATCACGCTGGAGTTAGCATACTAATGGCTCAACTTCGAGAAAAATTTTGGATTTTGAAATCAAGAAAGTATACAAGAAACGTCATTAGACAATGTGTTAAGTGTCTAAAATTCCAAACACCCAGAACAGAGGTCGAACCAGGAATCCCACCTGAAGACAGAATCAGAGATGCAGGTATATTTGAAGTGGTGGGAGTCGATTTAGCCGGTCCTCTATACCTTGTCGATGGTTCAAAGGTGTGGATAGCTTTATTCACCTGTGCTGTCTATCGAGCGGTACATTTGGAGTTGATAACATCTTTATCAGCTGAATGCTTTATGCAGTCCCTAAGAAGATTTATTGCACAAAGAGGCAGACCATATATAATTTTCTCAGATAATGGAAAGAATTTTGTTGGCACTAACAGAACACTTTCCAGTGTGGATTGGCAAGCTATAAGTACATTAGCCTCCATTCAGAATATCAGATGGAAATTCAACCCCCCTTCAGGCCCCTGGTGGGGAGGATGGTGGGAGCGCCTTGTTCGGATGGCAAAGGAAATTTTAAGAAAGGTTTTGGGTCGCACCTCATTAAATTACGAAGAACTGAGCACAATACTCTGTGACTGCGAACAAATTATCAATTCGAGACCGATAACATACATCTCCGAAGATAATCGCGATCCCGAACCTTTAACTCCATTGATGTTCCTTCAAGAACTGCCTACATCCGGCGTCCCGGATATAGATACATTAGACTAACAAGATCTTAACAGACGAGCAAGATATCGTCAAAGAATAAGAAATGATCTGCGAAACCTATTTAGAACGGAGTACTTAGGACAGCTGCGGCAACAGTCTATGAAGAAAGAGAATTCCAAACCTTTGCAAATAGGAGACATCGTTCTTCTGGAAGATACCAACAAAAGGCGTCTTCACTGGCCTTTAGCCAAAATAATAGATATATTTCCCGGAAAAGACAAAATAGCAAGATTGGCCAAAGTCAAAACAGAAAATGGAATTTTCCTCCGTGCTTTCCAACGCCTGTTTCCTTTGGAACTTGATGCAGTTAGCGATTCTCCATCAGATAACATAATTCAGCCGAAAGTGAACTTTAATGTCCATAATGAACAACGAAAGACTACTCCAGAAATCGATCAGACTAGAATCAGTGTAGAAAAGAGCCAATCCAGGACAGATATATCTCTCCTGTGGTTACCAGAAGTGGACGACTAGTGAAACCGCCTCTGAGACTCCGATCTGGACTTCTAAATTGTTCAGTTCCTCCCATGGATCACAACTCAAGGTGGGAGGATGTTGCGAAATCACGTAACTCCTCTTACCCCTTACCCCTTGAATAAAAAACAAAAACAAAACGCAGCTGCTGTGTGTTGCGTCAGACCGAATGATCCTACTGCGCAAGAGCAGACAGAACTTGTTTTCCTTTTTCTGTGAGAATTGACTGAGATTTAGAACAGAATAGAAACCAGATATGTGCGTAGATTGAAAAGAAAATAACTTTAAGAAAACTTTAATACTTGAATTGTAATTTGTACATAATGCTTGTTTTGTGAGTGTCTAACCATGTTGTGTACGTCTCTTCATGAATGTTTAACGTAATACATCTTTCTTTATTTCGAAGATTCAAGATTAATTATTTTGATGTTCTGTCATTTACTTCATCGTATGCCCGGCTATTTCCCCTTATACAAAGGAAAGAACAGGTAGGACATTTAGCTTTTATTTTATGATTGTATAAGTTGAAAGCTTTTTATTAGATAATAAGATTAATGAGAAAATTAGAAACACAGAATAAGATCAGTAGTAACATTTTATTAAAAGTCGATAGAAGACAGTGCCTCTCCTTTGGACATAAAATAGGCAGCGTATAGATTTTACGTTAAACCTATTTTCAAAGTATGCTGGTGGTCTGCACTAGAGGTCTGCACGGGTCGAAATATCTAGGTGCGGTCCCAAACCGACCTATAGGAAAAAAAGTTCGGCCCTGCATGGAAAAAAGTTCAAATCGTAGTCTGTCCCGGCCTGACTGAATTTCTACATAGTTTTTTACAGCGATATGGTTAAAAGCTGTTTCGTATGGAGGAGTTCTGACCAAAAATACTTATTAAATCTTTTCTTTTTTAATGTTTATAATCATTATTTTTAAAGAAGCGCCAAAAACTGTGATTATTTGTTTTATTAATGAATCTCTATTTATATGTAAATGATTCACTTCTCCTTTAATATCGTTAATCCATATTCCATGTGTTGGAGAGAATGAAAAATGCTATAAAGTAAAATCTTTTAAGATGGAATCACATAGGAAAGAAAAAAAAGCGTTATAGACAAGTTTCCCTTCTTAGGAGTAGTAAATGTAGTCTATTTTTTTCTCAGGTATTATTCTATTCATTTTTCATGGATCAACATATTTTTCCGTTTAAGAAAGGATTCCGTCATAGGCAGAGTTTTTTTTTCACTAGTTTTACTGTATTTTAATTTTGTTGCCTTAAAATCTACTATCCTTTAAAAATATGAATTTTAAAGTTTTATTGTAAAATAATGGCCATTTAGAAAATATGTATTTGTTGTAAAATTTTTTGGCTGAGCCAAATTTTAGTTATTTTTGCACGGATGAGGTCAGTCAGAGATAATGATTTTAATACCGGTTGTCTCGAGACCGGGACTGAAAATTTCGCCCAGGGGAGACCTAGGAATAAGGAAGCTAGTCCCTGTTCGGTATAACCAGTGCCGAGAGGTTCTGCTCTTAAAGCTGGTAGACGGAAGTGCTGGGTTCGAACCCAATCGCACCCTTCGGCCCAATCGTTCGGAGTTTTCAGTGGTTTTCTTCTAACCTTGGATATATTTGCGTAAATACGGCTTAGGTTCCCTTAGAAAGACCTCCACGGAAGGCACACCCCCCCCCCCCTTCGGGCCCATATCCCTCGTGTAGATAATTGGCCGTCATAATTCACACCAACATTTGGTTCGGTATGAAAAAGTACGTTAGACCCGGCCTGGCCGAGTCTTCGGAAAAAAAGTCGCCAATCCCGGGTCTGTCCCGGCCCCAGAAAACAGACATTTTAACGGCTCGCCGGGACCATAAAAAGCCTGAATTGTGAGGGCTAAAATTATGAAAAACTCTTAATCGGCATGTTAGAAAAAGCATTGCTTCAAATTACACATTTAACATTTATTTATGTACATTTAAATAGTATAAAAAGGAGGTGGAAACGGCAAAAGTTAAACTGAATCGGAAGTTTAAACTACAGAAAGAAGATATTTTTTCACGTGCAATTTTTAAAAATGCATTTAAACATTTCATTAGGAGCCAATCAATGTTTAAAATTTTAAATGATCTTTTCTGCATAATGTTTTTTTTTTTTTTTTTTTTTTTTTTTTTTTTTTTTTTTTTTTTTTTTTTTTTTTTTTACCATTTCCGTCTTTAAATTATTATAAGTCAAGAATTGTAAATAAAAAAGGTATAAACTTGGAACATGTCTTTTTTTTATTATTTTACATTAATTTTGTTTCGGCAAATTTGAAAAAAAATTTACTTTTGAAAATATGATTTTTTTTTTAAATAATTTATGTAATTTTTTAAATAAATATTTTTAAAATTAATATTTAAAAAAATCCTGAAACAACACTAAAATTATACTTTCCTCTTTAATTAAAAGAAAAAAAATTGAAATCCGATAAATAATGTTTCGAGTTATAAAGATTTTAAATTAAATCCGCTTAAAAAAATACCAATCATTTAATTTTTTTAAACACTTTATGAGAAATATTAGGATATGATTTTGTTTGCAAATTATATGGTTAACCATCACAAAAAAAAGAAAAAAAATCAAAATTCTAACTCAATAAATATATTTTTTACATGTTTCCTAGAACTCTTAAAGTAACATTGTTTCTTGGATTGCACGCATTTCAATTTGTGTCTAATCCCTTAAAACCTGATGAATTATTTAAACGGCCATAACTCTGCGAGTTTTTCAGATATGAAGATGCAATTTTTTGTGTTTAATTCAGGAATGGATAAGGAAAGTTTTCCTGATCGGAATTTTTACACTACGGGGGCCGTATAAAAATTTAATTTTCGTATTTTTTCAAATAGACCTCCCATGGAGTTGCAACTTATGTCATTAAATTTTGCACCTTTTTTTATGAAACTTTGGGATTGGAAGTATAGGTCTAGGGTCAATATTTAAGGAAATAGCCTATTGTTTCGATATTTATGAATCACCCTGTATAATATTAACTATGCAGCTACAATGTAGAAAAAAAACTGGAGGTTACTGTAATTAATATTACTGATGCCATTTTTAGGGCTCTATATGAATTCCCCATTTTTTTTTCAGATAGCTGAATTCCAAGTTTTGAGATAACAAATCTCGCTATGTTATACTCTTTGCTGTATTTTACTGGTTTATGTCCTTCTATACAGTGATGGGATTCAAATAATTTAACAACCGGTTCGCTGCCCGAATGATTTTTTATGTACAAAAATGAAAGAAAAATGAAGCATCATACATAGATTATGAAACACTTTCCAATATTATAAGAACATTGTTAAAGAAAACTTTGATCCTTTGGTATGGTGAAAAAAATCCTGAAACATATTGCCCTATAAAAGGACGTTAATAAATATTCGGCAATCATGAAACCCTGATCATATATATATATAAATAGCAGAAATGTAAGTTTAAGAATTAACCCATGTTCATGACCTAAAGTTGTATATAACATGTTTAGAAAAATTTTATCCATGCTATAGCTAGTGAGACAAATTTTTGCAAGACCAAAACTTCTCGAGTTATGAAATTTTAGGAATATTTACCATTTCTTAGTACCAAAAAAAAAAAAAAAAAAAAAAACAGGCCAGACAACGCTGGAAATTCGTAAAATCCAAAGTATCATGATTCGGCAAGTTTAGATCATACAATGTCTTTTCCTTTGTTAGAGCTGGAAAAATATTTTTCTTAATATAAATTATACGACTAGAGGAACTTATCAAAATTTTGGATTTGTTATATTTACGAAAATAACCACTTTCACTTAAAAAAACTTCTAAGATATGAAGAACAATATAAAAAAATGTGCAGTTGGAAGTATGTATCTAAATCTGACGATTTAAGTATTAGCTATAGATCAGCGATAACAGGGAACATTCCGTACCAAAGCAAAGTACCGTTTATTCGAATAATAGCGTTGCCTGGGCCCGCGAGCGAAACCGCGAAGAAACATTCAGGTTTTCATTGATTTCGTCGAAATTTCACACATTTTATTTTGTAAAAAATATTTCTACCCGTCTGAATGTTTCAAAATTTTTGTAGATTGTGTAAATCTGATCCAGTGAGAATCTCAATACCATCTGAATTTGAGATACTCTTAAAAGATTGTGTTCAAATGCGGTCGTTTAGTTACTTTTAGCGTAGAAAAATATCGTCTCCTTGAGGCGCGAAATGACCTGCATTTGCGGTGTATTTGTAAGGGTTAAAATTCCTATTTTTTAAAACCGATTGTCCCATCGATAAGAAGATGGTTTCAGATTTACGAACATATTGTTGGTTTGTCAGTACCTCTAAAATTTCGCCCTGAAGGAGCGAAACCCCAACGAAACACTCAGATTTTTGCTAATTTCGTCGAAATTTACACACATTTTATTTTGTAAGAAATATTTCTACCCGTTCGAACGTTTCAAAATTTTTGTAGGTGATGTAAATCTGGTCTATTTGTTAAGATGCTAAACAAAGAATACGATCGTTTAGTTATTTTTAGCGTAGAAAAAAAATATCGTCTTCGTGAGGCGCGAAGTGACCTGCGTTTACCGGTGTATTTGAAAGGGTTAAAATTCATATTTATTTTAAACCAATTGCACCACCGATTAGAAAAGGATTTCACTTTAAGAACATATTTTTGGTTTGTCGGTACCTCCAAAATTACGCCCTGGAGGGGCGCTGCATTAAGGGAGAAAAAGTTTTTCGGAAAAACGACCTTTTTTGAAAATTGTTTTTCAAGCGGTTAACTGCGATATATTTTTTAATTGATTGCGGCATTTGAGACGTAGATCTTTCAGCATATGTCTTTCATTTTTAACTTTACTACTAAGCGGTTTGGCCGATGTATGTTAATAAAAAATGACAAAATACCACCGAAATTTCTTCTTTTCGTTATTCATTTTCAACTGATGCGTAAATAAGGCTTCTGTGCTTTTTCTTTCTCGCAAGGACAGAGTTCAGTTTTTGATGAGAGTGAGTTGCGATTTTTAATTAACTCAACTAATTATTAGAATTTTAAAATTCTGTGTCTCAGGTGCATCAAGAGAAATTTTGAGCTAGCCTCACAAAAATTTTCAGACTCGCACACGCCGTCGATTTTGCTAGCCATCGCACACACACAGACAGAGCAAAACTTTCTTTTATTAGTATAGATAACTAGTTTGTGTAATTTTCAATAACCTTACCACATAACTGGGATTAGCCTAGGACTGTCAATTTAGTTACCAAAATTCTTCAAAATTTCTTTTAAGTTGAATTTTCTCTTACACGACTGATGAAGAAAAAATATATTATTGTTCCAAATGAAATATTATTTTATTAAATGAAGTTAATCAGTACTTATCACAAAGTTATGCCTACAAAACAATATTGTGCAGATAAACATTTAAAGAAAGCAAATTAATGTAAATGCTGTTTTCGCATTTGAAGTATCATTTTAACAACCGGTTCGCCGAACTCAAGACAAATTAACAACCGGTTCTACCGAACCGGTGCGAACCGGCTGAATCCCACCACTGCTTCTATATGTAAAAAAGTAACGATTTGGAAATAGGCCAAAAAATTTAGAAATAGATTAATGCAAATCTGCGTAGATACTGCGAAACGCATCTGATTGATCAGAGCTATCTGAATTTTCTTGCGAGAAATTGTGCTTGGCGAAAGCAATGAAAGTAGATAATTTAGATAGGATGGGCGGGAAAAGGGAAGAATCTTCTGAACTTCGATAGACTGCTGTTTTTTGGTTTTTTCTTAGGGGTCAGTTGCAAAAGTGATATTTATAGAAAGAAGATAATTTCCATTAACTAATGACAAAGGGGAGGGAGGTGTCATCTGCGTTTGGAATCTAAAAATTGAATGCATAGAAAATAAGGGAACGCGAAACAATTACGTCTGGAGTTGGCTGGAAAATAAGGATTACTTCGCGATACTGGGCGGAATCGCGCAGCGATTACGCGGGATGTTGGTGAGCGTAGCGAGCAGAGAGGTGGAACTCCCCTAGTATATATAGATAAAAGTTTATTCTTTGGAAACCGTTATCTGAATTTTGACGGTTTACCCTAATTTTACTTATATTAGTTTGTGTAAAATATTTTCAGAAATACAGATATCTATACAGATTTAGAAAATATGGATTTCTGGTATCGCATATTACGCAGATTTACAGACCAATAACCATCAGAAATTGAGCTCAAAATATTAGTTATTTATTAAACAGTTTTCTTGATGTTTACTTATTAGTAAAAACGGTTCCTTTAAAATATTTTTCGTAAAAAAAGCAGATATAATTTAAAAAAAAACTGTTGCTTTAAATCCAGTTAAACCTATTATTTTATAAATTGAAATTTCAATGATTTTCTTAACCGACTATTTTATCAAAATCAGAAATTAAAAATATTAAGATTATACAATTATTAAAATATCAAAACATGTCATATTTACTTACATAGGAATTAACTAACCTGCAAACTACAAACCATAAAGTCTCCGAATATGAATATCTGAGGTCATGTTCAGTCCGACCCATAATTTTCATTTTATTCGTTTCATAAGAAAATTCTGGTTTAAACTATTTAATATTGTATTAGTTCTTCGACACTTTTTACCTGCAGATAGCAAAACATGTGCCAGCGTTTAAAAAAAAACATTCATATGTTTTATTTTCAGAAAAATACAAAATTGTTTAAACTTACTATTTACAAAAAATGGAAAAACTTACTATTTTAAGAGTAATAAAAAAGAAATCAGACCTACAAAACTGTCTTAGCGATTCCGGAGTATTTGGATTTTTCTTTTCAAATATTAGTCCATTTTCTGAATGATCTTTTTCAAGCACAGTGAAGTAGAACCAAAGTGCACATATATTTTAGATGCAAATGAGGAAACTTGGAATAAATTTCAAGATTATACAATTATTAAGATCTCAAAACATATCATATTTACTTACATACGAATTAACTAAGGTACAAACCATACAGTCTCTGAGTATGAATATCTGAGCTTATGTTCAATCCGACCCGTAATTTTCATTTTATTAGTTTCATAAGAAAATTCTGGTTTAAACTATTTAATATAATGTTATTTCTTCGACACTTTTTACTTGCATATAGAAATATATGTGCCAGCGTTTGAAAAAGACATTCATATGTTTTATTTGCCAAAAAAAAAAAAAAAAAAACCAGACCTACAAAAATGTCTTCTTAGCGATTCCGAAGTATTTGGATTTTTCTTTTCAAATATTAGTCCATTTTCTCAATGATCTTCTTCAAGCCCATAGTGAAAGCAAAGTACACATACTTTAGATACGGATGAGGAAACTTGGAATACATCATTATGTGACGGCTTTGTCTTTTTTATAATCAGAAAATGGGAATCTTTGAGTTTTCAAGCATTGCAAATTATATAAGAAAGTATGACTGTAATATCAATGAGAGTTGTTCTCTGTAACATTCTTTTATTACTAATGTTAAATATATTTAAAAAAAATAAAACTGTAAATTTTTAAAGAATTTCGAGCATCTTATTAAAATTATCATTTTTAGGCATTAGTAATGTTGTACTTTTCTATAATCTTGTGAATTGCACTTAGTTTGTAGTAAAAAGTACTTTTAAAAAGTGACATATATTACAAATTTTCAACATTTTTAATTTTATGATCGGTTTTAACAGTTTTCTGGAAATATTATTCATTGGGTTTCCAAGCTTTTATATTTTCCCAATAAATATATAATTTACAGTATAAAAAAAAAATCTGCAATATAAATTGCATTCCTCTAAAGATACTAAACATCGTTTGATATTTTAAAAGTATGTTACAATTAAACAATGAAATTATATCTTACTATTTTAGATCATGGCATGAAGTTTAATTATAAGTAAAAAAAAAAAATCTTTCTAACGGAAAAATATTTAAAATATTTTTCGTAAAAGAAACCCTTCATAATTTCAATCGAAAAAAAAAAAACTTTTGGTTTAAATCCACCTAACCCCGTTATTTTATACATCGAGGTTTCCATCGTCATATAAATATCGATTTTATCAAAATCAGAAGTTAAAATTATTAAGATTGTACAATTATTAAGATCTCAAAACATGTCATAACTTACTTACATACTAATTACCTAAGGTACAAATCATGTAGTCTCTGAATATGGATATCTGAGCTTATGCTCAATCCGACCCGTAAATTTCATTTTATCCGTTTCATAAGAAAATTATGGTCAAAACTATTTAATATAGTATTGGTTCTTTCTCACTTTTTACCAACAGATAGCAAAATATGTGCCAGCGTTTAAAAAAAAAATCATATATTTTATTTTGTAGAAAAATACAAAATTGTTTAAACTTACTATTTACAGAAACATAAAAAAACTTACTATTTTAAGAGTAATAAAAAAAAAAAAATCAGACCCACGAAAAGCCTACTTACCGATTCCGGAGTATCTGGGTTTTTCTTTTCAAATATTAGTCCATTTTCTGAATGATCTTCTTCAAGCACAGTGAAGTAGAAGCAAAGTACACATACTTTAGATACGGATGAGGAGACTTGGAATACATCACTACGTGACGGCTTTGTCTTTTTTATAATCAGAAAAATAGGAATCTTTGAATTTTCAAGTATTAAAAATTAAAAAAGAGAGAATAATGATAACATCAATGAGAGTTGTTTCATGTAATTTTATTTAATTACTAACGGTAAGTAATTTTTTTTCAAAAACTTTTAAAAAGTAAATCGTTAAAGAATTTTGAGAATCATAGTAAAATTACCACTTTTGATAATTAATAATGCTGTACTTTATTATATGCGTGTGAGTTTTACTTAGTTTGTAGTAAAAAGAATTTTCATAAAATGTTTATTTTCAAAATGTCTAATTTTATGGTCAGTTTCGCCAGTTTTGTGAAAATATCATTCGTTAGGTATCCAAGCTTGCATATTTTCTCAAGATATTGTAATTTTTCGCAATAAATATATAATTTGCTGTATCAGAAAAAAAATTAAGCTATAATATAATTTGTATTCCTCTAAAGATGCTAATTATATTTTGATATTTTAAAAGTATGTTACAATTGAACAGTGATATTATATCTTGCTATTGCAGATCATAATTCTTGTGGATAATCTGAAAAGGAAACAGAAAGAGGTATTAAACATATGTATTATTTAAAATACTGTGCCATTATCGATAATTTCGAAGTATGTCCAATCGTGAAGGATCTCTTTAATCCCCCCCCCCCCGACACACACACACACACTCATTCTTCAGAAAATCATCGTATGAAAATAATACTGGTACAATACGATTTATAATAAATGTCTGTATTATTAAATATTATGCAAGTAGTCCATCTAAAAAACTGAATTTAAAAAAAACTCCGTGGCTCTACAATCTACGACGGATGGTGACCTATAATGACCAATTCCATTTTCTTTGACCACGAATCTTGAAATACTATACAGAGTCAGGGTGTAGTATGTACCAACCATATATTAACATGCAAGATCGGACACTTCCATAGAGCGTAATGTTAATGCGATTGCGATCGGAACGCCTTTAGTGACAACAGGGTAGAAACTTCCCATCCTTGTAATATTTTTGTTATTGAGCGTCTACCTTATTGGGATCTTTCTTTTTTTAATGTTGCATGTTTACGTTTTCAACAGAACGTTACATCGATACATGAACATAGAATAGATGTTCTATTCTATATATTTAATTTCTATTTATGTTCATGCACGGATATATATATATATTTTTTTTTTCGTACATGATCGGTGAACGATTTAAGTGCAACAAAAAACAAGCTAAAAATTTCGTCTTTAATATTATATGTGAAGTAAATATATAATTGGATTTAAAGCTGCATAAAGCGATGTAGTAATGTAAAAATATACGAAATATTACACTCTACAAGTCCCAGAAAATTTCATAAATATCATTCATTTGGTAAAAAAATTTTACAGCCGATGTTTTACTAATTTATGAAGTTTAATGTATTAAACAATCGTTACAATAATCTTTTAAAATTTACACATTTTCACTTTCTCACGGACAAAATGAAAAGATTTTTTTAATGTAAATAACGTACAATCAGTTCATTAATATTTATGATATTAACATATAAGAAAAAATAATAAAGTTACAGATAGGGAAAAATTCCTTTTTACAAATTTTTAGAATTACATAAATCTAAAAGTTAAAAAAATAAAGTAAAACATAGATATACTCATACTACACTTGATAAAATTGTATTGATATTGTATAAATCTAAATTGTTGATTATTGTATTGTATAAATTATATTGTATTGTATATAAAAATTAATTATTGTATATAAATTGTATTGTATTGTATAAATCTAAAAGTTAAAAAAATAAAATAAAACATAGAGATACTCATACTACACTTGCTAAAATTGTATTCCACGTGAATCATGGAGGAAACAGATAAATGGAGATGCAGTAAGGTGGCTGGGGGTGACACCAAAAAAGTAACCCTAAAATCCGCTACAGTAGGCCCAAACACAAGCACGTTCTTTCACGAAAAAGAGAAGAAAACTTTTAGTAATACAGTTTTTAATTCATAATACATTGGAATGCAGCTTTAGAGTGCTTAAAATTAAGCAGGTCACTTTCATTTAGAGAAAAAAATGCACGAGTGATGTGAAAGAATTCGGTCCCTGTTCCAGCTGCTTGTTTTGTTTGAGCCGAGCGAGAGCATTTAAATTTGAGCGATAACGCGCATCATATTGCAAACTGTTTTTACGGCACACTGCATCTCCATCTATCTCTTTCCTCCATGGACGTGAATAAATTAACACAATATCTGAATTTAATTTCTTAATTTTATCTCATTGACTTAAATATTTATGTTTTCAACAGAATTTTCTGGGGGTTTTCTTTTGTATTATTATTATAATTATCACTTTGTAAGTTAAAGGTAAACGAACAAGTGCGATAATAATAATAATAATAATAAAGCTAAATACATCAAACATAAATACAATATCGTCTGCCTTTAATTCGTATACGAAAGAATAGATATTCAAAACATAGAGCGTAAACATATTTAATCAACATAGGTAAATTTCGCATGCTTGTTAATTCTTCCCCCTTGTCGTTAGTGACGCTAGTACTGTTGCTATTACAGATTTTGCCGTAAATGTCCCATTTTGTATGTTAATCTATAGTACCAACCAGATGGTGAGACTGGCAGGGAAACCTAAGTGTTCGGTGTTCAAGCAAGCTTTGTCTCAATTTATCGCATGAAAGATGGAGTGAACCTTGTCCAAAACCAGTGCGAGCATCAAGTCTATAATGCGACCGCCATGTGCTAACTACTGAGCTACCGGGCTTTATGAAAGCCATCTACATATTAAAAATTGTATCAATTTTCATTTTTCAAGTTGTAACACCTACTGTTGAAACTTAATTTAAGTTATTTGGATCAAATCGGCCGGGAAAGCATATAATTTATGATTTCCTTCTTAAATCTTCATAGAGTTATAAAATAAGTCCATTTGAAGTTTTTACATAAATATAAATAAAATAAAATAAAAAACATAAAGTAAAGGAAAAAGTATTGGAATCATATAATTAGTAGCAGAAAACATTATATAAAAAAAATATATATAAAATAAACCAACTTTTTATGACAGAAAATTTACAACATTTTCGGATACTTTCTACACTGTTAAAAATTTTGTGATAAGTTGAACCAACTTTTGGTGCTGCAGTAGCTGCAACCTTAGAAGCTATACATATATAACGTTATAAACTTTTTGGTTATTTTAGACCCGCCCCTTACACTATCATACGTTGTCATTCATCAACGCTCCCCCCCCCCCCCCCCGCCCTAATGATATCGTGATGCATGTCTAAAAATTCTTTTGATTGTTGCAATTTTTTTCTTTTGTTTGCAGTGGTATACAGATATGGTTATACATTTATTATTTGCATACTTTATTGATTCAAATGAAGAGAAGTCAATAAAATATCCTTATCATATATGAAATAATTTATATCAAAGAAAACTTACAAAAGAAATATACTATTTAAAAGTATTTAATAACACATTTTTGTTACATAATGCATTCAACAGTAATAATGCCTTTTTGCATTTGCCACCGCAAGGGGACGGGGAAGGGGGCAGGCAGAACTGTTTATCAACAAAACAGGTGGTCAACATTCTTTCTCTTTTCTTTACTGATAAACACAAGTATCATTTCAAACATACTTCGCACCTAGTTTCTCGAACAACAGATTATGTAGGCATACACATATGACAAAAGAATAGTTATGCCAAACATTGAGGTATTCCATATTTTGGAATTAAATAAATAAACATTTAGTGATTTTAATAATAACTTTGTATTTTCATAAAAACAGATTACAGACTAAAAAAAGATTGCAGACTTTTTTAATATAAGGAACAAGCTACAAATAAAAAGAGAAAATTTCGATGCAAAGAACAAGTTACAAATAAAAAGAGAAAATTTTGGTTAGATCAAAAATTATAACGATATCAAAAGACAAACCCTCCCTCCACCTAGAGATATCTTACGATATCATGTGCCAGACACCCCTCCACCCTAAAGTGATAACGTTATACATGCACAGCCCCTTAACATGGTAAAACCTCCTTTCAACATTTGAAGCAGATGTTACCAGTTGAAAAATAAATTTGGAACAATTTTGAATATGTCAGCAATTCACAAACCTTAATTTCTGAATAGCATTTAATAGAAGACGAAATTCTATATGCATATATTTTTTAAGTTTGACAGCAATACGACTGTTCTATTCTAATCGACTTAATCTAAATGTTCATTTCAAATCAAATCTAACATCTGGTAGGTTCAGTGTTTTCTAGTTCGACGAATAATCAACATCAATTGCGGCACAAAACATACATTTAATGACAAAAAGAACATAAAAAATCTATTAAGCGCCACTCGACGCAATACATCTAAGGGATTCTAGCATCAACAACTGATTAGTTCATCTCAGTTCGAAAGTGTACAGTTCAAACAGTTCATGCGCTGGCTAAGTAGTTGTTTAGAGAATTAGCCGGAACATCCCGCCCGGCCTTGAATGGCGCACTGATTTATATATACAGGGTGCAATATGTTATCTATCGCCAACCTTTAATTTCTCAACCGTTGGTCGTAGACATATAGTTCCAATTACAAAAACGTTTCAAATGAGATATATATTCATGCTGTGGCCTTATTTAAAGTAAAAAATCAATTTTATAAAAATTACGAAATCTAACTTTTTATTTGGTCCCCCAGTCCCTATAGTTATATTTAGTAAAAGTTTACTCATATCATAACACATATAATACAAAAAGTTTGACATCTGCATTACAAAAAATGACAGAGTTATTAAATTTCAAAGTTTGAGATTTTTGCACATGATTTTGTCCTTCATTGAGGGATCAGTTAAAAGATGAATTAAAGTAATTCAAGATCAAAATCAGGGTACTACATCCTTTTTACGGCAAAACCACCTTTAGCCGGTATCGCCAAATCGGGGTATCACCAAAGAGGGTTATTTCATCTAAAAATTTGAGCTGACTTTTAGGGGTCGTATAGAAAGCGAAGAATGAAATATTGAAAATAAACAGAAAAATAAATATCAATTTATTATAATACCAGAACACGGTCTAATATAAAAAGGAATACATATAACGCCAGAATCTACTAGATATACTGCTCAAAGTGTTCTCCATTGGTGGCAATGCACAATTGAATGTGTGACAGTACTAAGTCCTGGACACGTTAGAGCATAGCAGGTGTGCAAACTGTATGACAATCAAAAGGATGGTGCGACCTGGAAACCTCCACATCGCCCGGACAGTACGACACGTGTGGTGCGGTATATGGGGAACCTAGATTGTTGGACCCATCTTCTACGATGGGACCTTAACGGGCGATAGTTACCTGCATCTGCTACAAAACACGGTACGTGACTGGTATGAAGAGTTGCCTCTCCGACATGCATGCCGGGTGTGCTTTCAACATGATAGGGCCCTCTCCGCATAAAACATCAAACGTCCGGCGTATCTGGCCACCGAATTCTGTCAACAGATACTTGGATATGGTAGTCCGGTAGAATGGCCACCGCGTTCACTGGACTTGACTCCCATGGACTTCTACCTCTGGGATTACTTCAAGGCATAAGTCTATATGACTGAGACTACTTCTATGGTTTATATGAAGCAGCGCATCATCCTTGATTGTCTGACAGTTTGCAGACCTGCTATGCTCTAACGTTTCCAGGACTCGGTACTATCACGTATTTAATTGTGCATTGCTACCAACTGAGAACACTTTGAGCAGTATCTCTAGTAGTTTCCGGTGTTTTATATATTCATTTTTATAGTAGACCGTTTTCCGATCTTATAATAAATTGATATTTATTTTTCTGTTTAATTTCAATATTTCATTCTTCGCTTTGTATGCGACCCCTAAAAGTCAGCTCAAATTTTTAGATGAAATAACCCTTTTTGATAATTCCCCGATTTAGCGATACCTGTTAAAGGTAGTTTCGCCGTAAAAAGGACATATTACCCTGATTTTAATCTCGAATTACTTGAATTCATCTTTTAACTGATCCCTCGATGAAAGAGAAAACCATGTGCAAAAATCTCAAAATTTGCGTCAATTTTTGTAGAACAGATGTCAAACATTTTGTGTTATATCTGTTATGATATGAGCAAACTTTTACTAAATATAAATATAGGGACTGGGGGCCGTATAAAAAGCTAGATTTCGTAATTTTTATTAAATTGATTTTTTTTACTTTAAATAAAGCCACAGCATGAATATTTACTTCATTTGATACGTTTTTGTAGTTGGAACTATATGTCTACGACCAACGGTTGAGAAATTAAAGGTCGGCGATAGATAACATATTGCACCCTGTATATTACAGCAGCAATTCCATTGTACTTACAAAATACGTCTATAAATATTGACACAGCCAACAAAAGCATTTTAGGTCATTTTTAATATCTCGGTGTAGAGAAGTGAAAATTTGTATTTAAAACAAAAGGTGAAATAAGACATATAAAATAAGAGAAAGTCTATTAGAGTTTAGTACCGAAACGCGCAAAGCTCGAACGAAATATATATATATACGAAAACAGTCTTCTAATACAACAAAAGTCTGTTTAAAATATAGAAAGTCAAAAGCAAATAATATAATTTTTAAAACTCTGCCACTGATTTCTGTCACTTCTGTCGTTTTTTCAAATACATTTATGTTTATATTTATATTCTCCATTACATGGAAGTCTTTTTAACCCTCGTGCGTAAAAGATATCCATAGCTCCCCAAACCATGCAATTAGATTAAATGGTTACATTGATGCTTTTAAAAACATAAAATAAATATAAAAGTTAAAATAGATTTTTTTTAAAAATCACTCTTTTATAGGCATTCAATGTTCATCTTGAAAATCATGTCTAATTTTTTGACTGCAATTCTTGTTTTTTCTCGAAAAAACTTCCGTTACAAACATTAATTTGGCCTTGGCACCGAACTCGATTATGAAAAATTGCCTACTTGTTTGACGTTTGGTAGAAAGCGCAAGTGAATCCTTCTATATATAAAAAAAAGTAACGCTTTGGAAATGGACCAATGAAAATCTGCGTAGATACCGCGAAAAGTATCTGATTGGTCAGAGCTTCCTGGCGCTTTAATGTGGGTTACCAAGAGAGGGGACTCACCTCTGTCGTCAAGTTTGTTGCCAACTTGGCGATATATCGCCAAATTTGGCGACCAAAATTAGTCGTCAAAAGTAACGCCAACTTGGCGCTATTTCCAGTATTTCGAAAATTTCCCATAGACTCCCATTGAAATCCAATAGGTTTTACTTGCTTGCTGAAAATCAACAAATTGAGATATTTCAATGAAACAAAAACTAATATTAGCTTATTAATGGAGCTTATTACATTAATAGAGCTTATTACATTATGAATTGAGCTATTTACATTATTTTTAAGTACAAACACTATTTACAATATTCGTAACACTATATATATAATTTTACACATATATGTTGGCGGAGAAAAGGCGGCGAAGTGAAAACTTCAGAGGAGAGGAGATTTATATAAGATTATTTACTGTAACTACAAATTATTGAATGCATAGAAAATAAAGGATCGCGAGCCGATCCAGAATCGACATGCGAAACAATTACGTCTGTGGTTGGCTAGAAAATAGGGATTGCTTAGCGATACCGAATGGTATTGCGAAGCGATCACGAGGGGTTGGTGAGCGTAGCGAGCAGGGGGGCGGAGCCCCCTAGTTTAATAAAGGAAATATTCAATTTTTGCTCTGTTTCTTTTTAGACAACAGAAAGATAGGGGAACAGAAAATAAATGAAACAGTATTGAAACTACCTTTTTAGGATTGCTAAAATGATTTCTCAACATATATTCATAAATTAATTAATATTAAACTATTACTTGATAAACGGGTATTATTTTAAATATTAAACTCGTCATGTTTTTATTTACTATTCATTTTCTATTTTTCAGCCTTTAAAATGTTTCATTGCTGCAGTTTCACAGCCCTTTGGCCTATGTCGGCGAGCTTTTATTGTCGCATAATTAAATCCATCGTTGTTTCAACTAACATACAATTGTACGAGTTACAGAGAATATCTCGCGATTTATCATCTGTAGCGCGAGCTAACGAAAAAATGCTGTAAAATTAATGTATTAATTTATAATTAAGTTTTGAAAATATTAAAATGTTTTATTGTAATCGGAAACACACCTGTAAACGTAATGTTTTATAATTCTAGCATATCAGAAAAAAGGTTAAAAATCGATTACAAAATTCCATTTTTGCATACAACAATAAGGTTCAGTTTAATAAAAGAGTGTAAGATTCATCTGTTCTACCAATTTATTACAGGCATTATATAGCGTAAAAATATACTAAGGTACTGTAATTTAAAATACACCGAAAAAAATAGTGTAGATGTTGTAAAGTCCTTGTTCTATTCAATAGCACTCTGTCAATAGATGCAGATGTGGCACCTAAATATCCCCCTCTTTTGCTACAAGACCGATACATTTTGTGCATCATAAAATCTCTAACAACCCAATTAAACTTGCAATATATTCCACTTCAGATCTCTCCAACTGACAGTATGAAAATCATATTTTAAGCCAAGATCTTAGCTTTAGACATTTCGGATATAATAATTCTTACAATACTTGAAATATCTTCTGAAGCATTTTCAAGTGCCGCCGTTGTCAAATGACTCTGTCTTACATATACATGCCTGAGGCCGTTTAACCTTTAACTGATGTCACGCGGTCTCCCAGACCCCGCGACTCCCAGCTGTAAACACTTTTACAGCTTTTTACTTTTCTGTACTGAAGTTAAATAATATGAATAAAATACTTTTTTCATGCAATTTAATTCACATGCTCCTAAGACAAGTACAATGATATTGTTAGGACAAAATTTAAGTAAATTCAACCATTTGAGTTATTTTTTTTATTCATTTTATTCGAGGGGTCTGAGAGACCGAATCACATCAGTTGTGTGAAAAATTTTACTCACATCAGTTAAAGGTTCAAGAGACTCTCGGCTGGAACGCAGATAGGTGAAGACCTATTTTCTACGCTTTCTTCATAGGTCTGTCCCGGTAACTAAGGACAGGATGCGGAGAAAAACTCTCTCCGGACAGTGGAAATAGGATACTCCGTACCCTATTTCCTCCGTACCCTATTTACCCTATATCCTATTACTCTGGCTAGAGACCCACACGCGGTACTAACAATACTGTGGGCAGGGCTTAGTTGGGCTCTAAACTGTAAAACCCTACTTCATTATTTAAACTTTTTCTGAATATTATTTATATAGCTGTACCGTGCTGTCAGCTTTTGTTTGTATCTTATTGTAGCTATACCATCTTGAATTCCTGTCTCATGACGGTACAGTGTCAAAAAGTTTAAAAATTCACATACTCTAAAACATAAATAAAATATCCGTAGAAACGTACAATGAGTTTAAAATATTGTCACTTCCCTTACTGAGGCATTTTCAATTAATGTTGTTTTTCGTCTCATTTCATGCTAGTTATTGCCTTTGAAATTTTATTACCATTTTTATTGCTAGTTATTGCCCGTCACTTTTCCCTATTTTTAAAAGGTGTCGTCATCTATTGTCGATTTTTGCGTGAAACATATCATTACATTTCAGATTTCGCTGTGATTATTTCAATGGCTTCTTTTAGTAATGCGTAATTTAAACTATTGTAGTTTGCTAATTTTTCGACATTTTCACTATTTTTTCGTGTATTTCAAATTACTGCATCTTAGAATATTTTAACGCTATATAATGTCTGTAATAAACTGGAAGAACCGATGAATCTTATGATTAATATATGACATTATAAAAGAATACATTTACAAACTAAAAGAGTGTTATTTACGATTCTCTTATGTCGATAAATTTCTTTATTTAATGTCGATTCAGTTTGGTTCATCTCTTAAAAATAGGCTTCTTGTTTGTTCATTGAATATTAATGAAGATGATAAAAGTAACAGAGGAGTATAACGGTTGGAAAGAAAAAAAAATCTTACTCAAAATATAAGTCAAGAGTATCAATATTTATTTTTTATGCAGATTTTCTAAAAATAAATGCATATTTTTCTGTAGAGTAATGAAGCATTTCAGAGTAATTTGCCCAAAATTGATTTTGTCATTAGGAAAAAATACATGCATGTCATTTAAGGCCATAACAAAAATACAACATACTTAATTTAGTTTTCGATGAACATTCTAGTAAAAAAACACTATTAATTCCAGAGAATTAACAAGAAAAGATATATATAAATTGAATAATTAGAAAATTTTTTAAAGTAGTAGTTATTTGCGACTTCTCTGGCATCTTAATTGAATTTGTTTATGTGGTATTTTCTGTTTGGTGCACAGTTGTACTTTTCGGAAAATTTCCTTAATTTATCATTTTATATTTCTTGTGCTATACTGAAAAAAAAACAGATCTAATTTAATTTACGAAAATATAATATAACTGCGAACGATAATATAGAATAACGTACTCGCGGTTCCGAAAAGCATTTTTTTATCTTTAAACAACTCAGCAACCGATATATTTTCGAGACTAAAGAATCATTTATAAAAACAGTTTCTTTTGATGCCACTCTTTTTCGGAAACGTTTACGAGTAGGGGAAGGACGGGTAAAGTGGCCAGTGAGGACAAAGCGACTATTTGATTTTTTACCGCTGTTTAGTGCCCCGCCACTCAGGAATTGGGCGAAACACTCCTCACAGATGCTGGTAGTATTGTTTGAAACTTTGACTTTGAAGTGGAAGGCTTCATTTTTCTAGTTCTGAACTGATTTTATTTTTTATTTATTTTTTTTTATTTTATTTTTTTTGCATTTTTAGGTGCGTTCGTAATTATATAAATACGTAGCACCTATAGTCGTCGTTCGGTCCGTATGTCTGTCTTTCCGTCTGTCCGCATATAACAGGGAAAAAACTACCCAACCGAATTGGTCTGAAATTTTAAATGTATAATTGTTGCAAAATTTTGTTGAGTCATTTCAATTTTTATGAAAATCGTATGTAAGTTTAATTACAGGGGCTGTCAAAAGTTTTCCGTTACATTACGGGCAATAGGAAAGAATTATTTCAAGTATATAATGATGTTTCAGCCTTTCGAACAGAATGAAATTGATATGCACTTATGAAATGCACTAAAATATACATTCATTACAGTATGCGGTGCGAAAAATGTTTATAAATCTAGTTATAGTACGAACGCACCACATTTGTCACGTTTGATGCGCAATTTCCAACTTGCAGATTTTAGACAAGTGGTACAATTTCTTGCTTATAGCTAAATAATATGCAGTGTTATACTTATGTGCTCATACGCTGTTTGATCAGTGTGAAATAACCAATACTTTTTGTAAAAGAGTAATTCCGGGCAAAGTGGAAATAGGGAGATCGGGAAAAATAGCTAGATGGCTACTTTGTCCGGAAATGATTTTTTATTCATTGCTCATAACAAAATGCTACTCAAAGGTGTTTTCCTTGAAATATAGAAGACAAATCGGGGTAATAACTTCTGCAGAGAAAGGCTTACGCTCTCCTAACATTTGCAGTCTGCATGTCTGCTGGGACACCATTTCTCATATTGAGATTCATTACTGCTTACTTTATTCTGTAACAATTTAATAAGTAAAATATTACAAAACAATATTTATTCTTATTGTGTATTACTTTAAATTGCGTTCATTAAATATACATCTTGAATCAATGTCTTTTGTTCGTTTAACTATGCTGGCCACTTTACCCAGCCTAGGCGGTCCATTTTATAGTTTTTCTTTTAAAGTAACGTGTACATTTAAAAACAAGTTGGAAATTGCACGTCAAACGTGGCAAATGAGTGTTCGTACTATAACTTGTTTTATAAATATTTTTTGAACCGCATATCGTACTGAAAGTATATTTTAATGCATTTCATAAGTGCATATCAACTTCCTTCTGTTCAAAAGGCTGTAACATCATTCAAATGCACTTAAAATAATTTTTCCCATTGGCCGTAATGTAACGGAAAATTTTTGACTGTCCCTGTAATTAAACTATGCATCCGATTTTCATAAAATTTGAAATGATCCGACAAAATGTTGCAACAATTATATATTTAAAATTTCATACCATTCGGTTGGGTAGTTTTTGCTCTGTTACATGCGGACAGACAGACAGATGGGCAGACAGACGGACGGACCGAACGACGACTATATGTGCTAGGTATTTATATAATTACGAACGCACCTAATAATTTTAAAAAAATAAATAAAATAGCGATTGAAATTAAAGTTATAGTTACTATTGGTATTTGTTTCTAGAACTTTACTGATTAAAAAGGTATCATAAAAATTCACCAAACTTTAGTGTGGCCACTTTACTCTTATACTTCCCCTAGGTTTTTATGTGTATTAATCAGCTTTTTAAACCCGAGAAGAAAGAGAAATTTTTCTTAACTCCGTCACTGACAAGCCCGTGTTAATACGTTCACTAAGCTCCAGGTTTCACGGCAATATTTAAAATAATATAATTCTGTTGATTTAATGGATTTTTAATACATTTAACAATGATTCATATTCTCGAGGATTATTTTCATAGTTTTAATCAAGTTTTTTTTATATAATGTTGAAAGAATATATTTTTTTAGCATTTAAAACAAAATGCAGAGGAAACGACATTTCAATTTTGCCCTCTTGCAAGTCTGTCCGAGGGATGTCTGGAAAAATACAGTATGATCCCGAACGGAAATTTACAATGATCTCTCTTTTAAGTTACCTATGACTCCGTGAAGCGTTCTGTAGCATTAGAAACATTAGACACCGATATATTTTTGAGATTTAAAGGAACATTTAGAAATACAAAGTTTCTTTTGCTACCACTGATTTTCGGAAACGTTTTCGATTAGCTGTTACAGAGTATTAATCAGCTTTCTAGACCCAGAATACAGATTTTATGGATTCTATCAATTTTCAAGTAAACATTTTCATGTTCAATAATCATGTTTTACAGACTAGCATAATAAATTAACAGCATGAAAATCAACATTAAAATGAACATTATTCTGTTAATCTTGCATGTATAAATTCAATTGCGCAGTTGGAAATGTTTAATTTTGAATGGCTTTTGAATATTTAAGCATCCTAAAAACCGATATTCCGGTTTGAGAAAACTGATTAAGGTATGTGCCTACCTTCGTGGCACCTTTTTTTTTTTTTTTTTTTTGGAAAATATGAAATTCTTATCAAACGCCTGTGTTTTTAGTTAAAACAGAAAATAAAACTATGAATTTATATAAATTTTTAAAGCAATTGTTATTAACTTTTAAAAATTTAGGCAATATTTAGTCAAATTTTAGTAAAGAATTGCATTTATACCAAACCTTCTGTAACGAAATCTATTCCATATAATTTCACTTTTTTCTTTCAACAATATATTAGCAAACCACTTACCTGTGTTATGAAGCAAAAGGTTTGAAATACCTCTTAAATTTACTAACATATACCAAATTTTGTATACAAAACATGATTTTTTTTTCTTTTTTTTGTAATTGTGTATTTTTCAATAAAAATAGCTCTTAAATTAATATATACAAACTTACAAGCTATATTTTGCTTCATAACATACTAATAGATAATCTGAACATTGTTACAAAATTTTATTTTAATATCTTAAAATTTTTTTAAGAAATGGTGTTTGTTGTACACGTAGACAATGAAAAACGGAGTTTTCCAGAAAACGCAAATTAAGATTTTGATAGAGCACAAAAAATTATGTATAAAATTTACAACATCAAAATCCATCCTATTTGTGGGTGTTTATATATCTTTGTATATATTATATATTATATATTATATATTATATATTTGTGTATTAAAATGCATTGTTACCTTTTTGTGGCTCTTTAAACGGTCACTTCCGAGTTCAGAAAGTTCATTCCCGGTTTATATTTTGGACTATAATATAGCTTCTAATTTATCGCTGAAGGAAAAATAAGGCATTTTTGGAATCGTAAATGTTTGAACTTTAATTTAAAATTATAAAACAAAATCGAAATCTTCAGCAAAAATAGCGATTTGAGAGTAGGCACATACCTTAATCTATACAATGGTATCAAAATGATGGTGTTAGTCCCTGTTCCAACATAGGCTATATCTTATGTCCATGCCACTATCCCAAAGAGGGTTCAGGAGCAAAAGACGTTCTAAAATTTGGAATGGTAGTTATTTAAGAGATATAAATAATCTCTAAGAACATTTCATAAAAAATTCGAAATTTAAAAGGAGTGAAAATGCGCAAAAAGCGTTCTAAAAAAGTTCCAAATGGCTATTTCTACGCAATCTCAGGATGTACCGAACCTATTTTAAAAATAAACGGTCCAGTGCGAATATTACTCGCGCTCAGAGGGTTCCGTACAATAAATATATGAATTATTAACTGCTATTATTAAAAAAATCGTTGCTAAAAGAATAATAAGACTTTGTAAAAAACTTGCAATGTAGGGTTGAGTATAGCTGTATATACTACAAAAGTATGAATGGGTGTACCATAAAAGTTCAAATATACAGGGTGATTCAAAAAAGATGGGAAAAATTTTAAGAGGTGATAGTACACACCCAAACAAACATTTTGTATCAAAGAATGCATGGTCGAAAATTAAACGTAAAAAAGTTAGAGGGCGCCAAAAGTTATGTTCTTATACGAGGCAAAAACACACAATGAACGATTAAGTTAAGTTAAGAAAACAAATTTAATGGCATTTGATTACAATAAGTGCTCAAAACATTGACCGGCAGCTGTTATGCACGCAGTACAACGGCAAAGAGCAGATTGGCGAATTTTCTGAAACACACCAGGCATATCGCGAACTTCCCCTACAGCAGCCGAAAGCTTGGCGACAAGTTCTTCTGCGGACTCAATGGGAGTCTCATACACAAGAGCCTTTAGCTGTCCCCACAAAAAAAATCGAGACATGAAAGATCTGGCGAGCGCATTGGTGCCTGGTGTGTTTCAGAAAATTCACCAATCTGTTCTTCGCCGTTGTACTGCGTGCATAACTGCTGCCGGTCAATGTTTTGAGCACTTATTGTAATCAAATGCCATTAAATTTGTTTTCGTAACTTAACTTAATCGTTCATTGTGTGTTTTTGCCTCATATAAGAACATAACTTTTGGCGCCCTCTAACTTTTTTACGTTTAGTTTTCGACCATGCATTCTTTGATACAAAATGTTTGTTTGGGTGTGTACTATCACCTCTTAAAAATTTTCCCATCTTTTTTGAATCACCCTGTATATGAAGCCTAAATAATATCAAATATTGCTTTTCTGTATAACTCTTTTTTTTTATCCTAATCTGTCTATGATGAACTTAATTCGGTGCTGACAATAAAAGTAGTTCATATTTAACCCCTTGTGCTCTGGCGCTGTTAGCGGATGTATGTCACTAGTCACCAGTATTGCCGCATCTTGCAGATTTTTTTTTTTTTTTTTAGAAATTTTGAATTCACACTACAAAAATTTAATTGATACTTTTCTTTTACTTTATTTATAGAAAACCAATCACTTTGTAAAGCAAAAATTAGAGTTAAAACTTTCTGGTGCGAATTCGGAATGTCTAATTAAAAATCAGCCATATATTACTGTCGGAAATAGCCAAATTAGCATGACGTACGCTGCGTACGTCATAGAGCGCAACAGGTTAAATTTCATTTGACATTTCACAAACCAAATTCAGCGTAGTAATAATCATTTGTTTTTAAAGTGTAGCTAAACCAAAACACTTGTTCAGAGTTTAAGCTTGGCATTGTGCTAAGCGCATTGCGAAAGGAGGTCGCAAAACTTGCAACGCCGCCTTGGTCCGTGCCGAGTTTTTCCAGATAGGTTTTTAATTAACTTTTAAAGACATGGAAGGCGTATTGAGAGATTCACTCAATGCAAACTAGCCGTGAATCCCATATTATTTATGTCATTAATTCTAATTAGTCTGTTTTTAACAATTTGACGTTTATTGCTTTTATACTGCTACTGGGTATTGCATTAAACAAATATATCATTAAAAGTTGCTATTTGAGCTTTAAAAACCGACTGTACATAGCGTATGCCGCCCTTGTCATTATGTATGCCCAAACCGTCCGTGTCTTTAAAGGTTAATGGTTCGACTACTTACCGACGATTTTTTTTTTCGAAAATCATGATCGACAATGCTTTCATACTTTGCTACAATAGTACCTCAAGCACTCCTCAACATCTTTGCTGAATGCCTACAAATCGAAATTTGTGTCTAACGGAAAAATTCAGGTTTTTTCTTCAGAAACTATGTGATCCAGGGTAATCGCTGTAATTTCCCTACAAGGTTTAACTTAACGTCTACTATCTCTAAATTTTTCATAGTTTTAATTTCAGTAGATTCGGAAATAGATGGGGAGGGGGGCTGGGGACATATTTTTGCACTACATTTTCAACTATACCTCAAAAAATATAATACTTAAAATTAAAAGAAATGTTTTTAAGAGTTCAGCGTTACGAAAGCTTTCACAGAATACACCGCACGATCTACGAAGAAAATATTTTTTTTCAGGTAACTTAATTAGCCCCTCTACATTTTTCCTAATTATATTTGTGAATGCTTAATAATCTGTAAATATGTGGGTCAATAGTCTTTATTACTTCCCCCAATTTCAACTTTCCACGTTTCATAGTTTTTCGAGTAAAATGGCTGTGACAGACAGACACAGGAGTGATCTTATAATGATTCCGTTTTTACTTTTTAAGTACGGAATCCTAAATATGATGTCAAAATGATGGTATTGGCCCTTGCTCTAACATAGGCTATATTTTATACCGGTGTCACTAGGCCAAAGGGGGTTGCAGGAGCAAAAAAGTTCTAAAAATGCCATTTTTGTGTACTAAAGGGTCTAGAAACATGAAATTTGGCATAGTAGTTACTTATTAGATATAAATTATCTCTAAGAACATTTCTTAAAAAATTCGAAATTTAAAAAGGGTGATAATGTGCGAAAAGCTTTCTGAAAAACGTTCTAAATGGCGATGTCTACGCAATCTCAGGAAATATCAAACCGACTTCAAAAGTAATGGTTGAAAAGTGATAGTGCCAGCCCTTGCTCTAACATAGGCTCTATTTTATGTCGGTGTCACTACCACCTGGGGGTTGCAGGAGCAAAAAACGTTGTAAATTGCGATTTTTGTGTTACTGAATGACCTAGAAACATGAAATTTGGCATGATAGTTATTTATTAGATAAAAATTACCTCTAGGAACATTTCCTAAAAAAATCGAAATTTAAGAGGGGTGAAAATAAGCGAAAAGCATTCTACAAGCGTTCTAAACGTTATATTCAAATTCGTAAAGGACCTCTAAATGGCGATTCTCCTCTAAATGGCGTTCTAAATGGCGATTTCTACACAATCTCAGGAAGTACCAAACAAATTTCAAAAGTAATGGTTGGAAATTGGTGGAGACAGCCCTTGCTCCAAGATAGATTATATTTTATGCCAGTACCACTACCCCAAAGGGAGTGCAGGAGCCAAAAACTTTCTAAAAATGCGATGTTTGTGTTACTGAAGGACCTATAAACACGAAATTTGGCATGGTAGTTACATAATAGATATAAATTATATCTAAGAACATTTCTTAAAAAATCGACATTATAAAAGGTGAAAATGTGCGAAAAGCGTTCTAAAAAACGTTCTACTAAATGGCGATTTCAACGAAATCTCAGAAAGTACGAAACTGATTTCAAAAATAATGTTTTGAACATTATGGTGACAGCCCTTGCTTCAAGATCGACTATATTTTATGTCGGATCCACTACCCCAAAAGGGGGTGCAGGAGCGAAAAAGTTCTAAAAGTGCGATTTTTGTGTTGCTGAAAGGCCTAGATACATGAAATTTGGCATGTTAGTTATTTATTAGATATAAATGATCTCTAAGAACATTTCTTAAAAAATCTGAAATTTAAAAAGGGTGAAAATGCGCGAAAAGTGTTCCAAAAATGTTCTAAATGGCGATTTCTACACAAGCTTGGGAAGTATCAAACCGATTTCAAAAATAATGGTTCGAAATTGATGGTGACAGTCCTTTCTCCAACATAGGGTATAATTTTTGTTGTTCTCACTACCACCTGGGGGTTGCAGGAACAAAACAATGTTCGAAATTCCGTTTTTGAGATTTTGAGGGGTCTAACATTTTTTAAATTGGCATTTAAAAGATGCAAATGCTTTCTAAGAAACGTCGAAAGAAAATTTCAAATTTAACAGGATTGCTTAACTTGCATGATTTCAAGGTGAATCACTTGCCCAAAATTCACCGGAACATGATCATGAACTTTTTTCAAACCATTCTTGTTTTGCAACAGGTTGGCCTGTTTGTCCAACATCCAACAGTTATTTTCTGTTATCTGGGTTTCGTAGATGTACCCATTTCTCATCACATGTCACTATGCATTTGAAAAACCGCAAACCTGTGTTTCCCAGAAGAGTTTTGCACATTTCCACTCTGTGACTTGCTTTTTGTGTAGGAAGTTCATGAGGAACATCTATAGAGTTCTTGTTCGTTTTCTGCAGTTCTTGTAAAGCTCAGCATGTAGCACCCTTGGACGGTCCTAATTCCCCTGAAAGTTTCCGTGTGTGGTGGCTGGATTCGTCTCCACTTTTTGCTTCAGTTATTCCAAGTTAACAAGTGATGGTTTGGGTTTGATTTCAAGAGATAATTAACCTTTGTTAAAACATTTGAACCAGTCTTGAGCTGTACGATCGCTGATTATATCATCTCCTTCAACTTCTCGAATTTTACGAGCTGCTTCAGTAACTTTAGGACTCATTTGAAAATAATGTCTTAAGATGGATAATATTTCAATATTTGTTTCAGCCGTTATATAATCTAGAAAGGGATAAAAGAATAGTTATTAGTGTAATAAAATAGGGAGGAACACACATGTACTCTTTAGACTAGAAAGACGGGAAATTTTACTCAAGTTTTATAAAAAAAAAATTTAATAATAGAATTTTTATTTAAAACTGTTTAACATATTTAATTAGCCCCCTTTTTTCCTTTGGGTCTTTTAAACTTATTTTATAAAAAAAAATTCCGGTTCGAACCGAAATATATCCATATAGTTGGGGCCAAAATGGCCCCTCACCGTCTTTCTAGTGTTAATAGAACATTTCGCATTTATCATTAATTTTAAGATAGTGCCATGTATACATGTAATATATGTGATATAAAAGTATTCAAAAACGAAAATACATTTGATACACACTAATTATATGAAATTTAGTTAAGTTTTTTCATTAAAACTGATTTAATAAATCGGTATTTATAGCTCTTTTTCTAAAATATTTACAATAATAATTTGATTGATTAACAAAAATCTCGCAATTCGTGTAAGAAAATGTAAATAAATGTAATCCTATCGGTAAATCGAAAGGTTTTTGTAGGTGCAATTTTTTCCTATAATTTTTTTTTGTAATAAGAATAAATCTACACCTATCTAAATGGTTGAAAAAATAACAGTTTAAAAAATATTTATCTTCGACTGTTACGCTGTGCTTTCTAAATGCGATCTATCAAAGTATTTTGTATGAAAAGCAAAATCATTTACAAAGAACTACATTATAAGTCTACGTTACATTATCTAGTTTAAAAGACGAGTTAAATAAATTTTAAACTAAATTTTCTTTAACGGTACCGTCAACTGGGGTGACTTTGTCCATCCCGGAGAGATATTGTCCCACACCATGGTCCCACAAAGCGTGTAATAAATAAAATTTATTAGAATAAAACTAATTAGTAATGCCGAATTCTTATAGATTGCAACAGTAGTTTAAACATAAATTATTTAATTTAGAATTTTATAAATTGAGTTTGGAATCACTTCAGTTGTTGCTTTGTTTACTATTTCGCGCATGATTTTACTGGAGGAAACTTTTGATTGGAAAAGTTATTTATACTTGATGCTGTCATGGGGTAAATACATTTTTTTATTTCTTAATCTGTTTACTTTACAAAGTAATGAGATTTATATATATATATTAATTTGGTATTTTAGATTTTACATTGATGTTATTCACAAGCCGGCATTTGAATGTCAATTTGTGGTGAGATTGTCTCGGCACAAAGTCGACACAAATTTAGTTTAATTTTTCTGAAAACAAAATCATAAAATCAAGCATTTACTGGAAATATAAACGTTATGCTAGTACAGTAAAGCGCCGATTATCCGAACAAGTCGGGACCAACCCTAGTTCGGATAAATGGACAGACAATTTAAGGGATGTTCTTGACCTTAACACTGTATCTAGGCTTAGGACTGGGAGCACCAATTAGTGCTGGCGTGTTTTTATTGTATGTGTGTGTGTGTGTGTGTGTGTCTTTTTTTGTTTGTTTGTTTGTTTACTTTTTTATCATTTAAAATTTTCTTTCTCTTATTATTATTTTCTGAACTCCAGCGATTATAATTTAAGCAAATATAAGTTGGAAGTTTATCTAAAAAAATATTTGAGAGAAATAAGCTTTTCGGATAATTGGAAGTTCGGTTAAAAAACATTTTTTGAGCGAAATAGGCTGTTCGGATAATTGGAAATTCGGTTAATTGAAGTTCCGATAAACGACGCTCTACTGTATATATATTATTATTATTTTGTACAGGTACTTTTGTAATAATGCCTCTGCGTATAAATCTCCAGTAGGTAGTCGTAATTATTAAAATTATATTGATGAAATGCTTCAGAAAGTTGTAGATGTTGTTGTACACCATGTACCTACGTATTTAGTGAAAGGAAAGCCGATGAAAAATATCCAATTATTATCAATACTTTAAATAATAAGCTGTAAGGTGCTAAAAAAATCCTCCTCCCCAAGCCAGGGATGACTTTGTCCCACTTTTTAAATTGTATATATATTTTTCAACTATTCTGTAAAAATACTAAATGTAAATTTTAAAATTTACAATTGATAACTTGAAACTCGAAAAAAAGAATTGGAAATTGTTTAAATGAAAAGTTAATAATTTATAGTTCTTTAAAGACAACAAAAGGCAAAAAATAAACAGTTGATCATCTTTTCGGGGATTCCCAGTTGCAGCCAACTTTACGCCCAGTGTGAGTGTGAAATACCTTTCAAAAATAAATGAGCCATTCGGGAAAAATAAAATGTAGTTAAAAACTGCTTAAAAAATTTAAAAATTTAGAAGAAATAAGAGAAAGAGCAAAAAAGTGTAAAAAATAGGGATTTTCCAAAAATACCGAAAAAGTATAAAAAATAAGAAAATTGAAAATTTAAGCCTACATTGAGTTAAAATAAAGGTTTAACTATAAAATAAAATAATGAGTTTAACTGTAGTTTAATAAACTACTGTGTAGTTGTAAAAAGAAAAATGCAAGAATTTAAAAATGAAGAAAAGAGTAAAAAGAGGTGTTTTTGAAAAATCCCAATTGAATATAAAAATTAAGTAAAAATAAATGAAACGTGAACATTACAATAGAAAGCAGTTTAAAATTAAGTTGAAACAAAGTCACATCAGTTCGCGGTTCTTAAAAGTACCGTCGAAGCATAAAGAATTAATGCGTGTAACATTTAGGACGCACAAAAACTAACGATTTATATTTGTTAAGATGACATAAGTAACTGTCTTCCATAATTTATTAGTTTATCCCAGCATTAACTAAAAACTCCATTAGCAGTTAAGATTAAGAGTTATAGTTAATAATGATATTTACTGAGTCACTAATTATCAAACTTATGTAATTTTAATAGTTAAATAAAATAAACAAATAAATTAACAAAAGCTTTTTATCATCACTAGTAAAAATTATTACATTTTTAGTTATAAGTTCTATTAAAGTAGCTAATATGTACACTCTTATGTCAAAATATTAATTAATAGCAATTGGTTCAGTAAAACTGGAACCAATTCATTTAGAATTAGTTCCGTTTTTATCCTAGCATTCCATTTTCCCAACAGTGACAGTTTAATTACTTTTTTGAATAACGCAGAGAAATTTTGCTTCTATGAAATATTTTCAACTAACATGCAAATGAAATAATTCATTTCTGTTAATAGCACTGTAACAATGCATAGATGTTTGACATTATTTCTGAAAAATACCTTAAACAGAAATTTAAACAATCGATTCACATTTCCCCCAATTTTCAATTACTTAATTTTCTTCGAAGAATACTTGGAACATCCTTTTGTTCAAATGTTTGTTGGCTTCCATTTTGAACTATTCACCATGCAGGAAATAAAAACCATTTAAAAGTTTTCGGAGGTATTTTCATTTAGAAACAAAGGAATATTAGTATTGTAATTATTAAATATTTGAATTTACAGTGAGGCTTTGAATTTTGACGAATGGTGGTAAATCTTCGCTTTTGTAAGAGATTTGCAGAGATTTTAGATTCATTTTATGTAGTTTTAAATAAATCAGCTGTTATTCTAATTATTACACTCAAATAAAAGCAGTGTAGCAGTTTCTGGAATGTCAGACGTCTTTAAAAATATCCTAATTACATGAAAATAATTCAGCTTTGTATTAAAGGAACATTTGCTCCCAATTATTTAGGTTCTATTGCATTTCTTGTACGATATGTTGTTAAGAAAATCTTTTTAATATCAAGATGCAAATTAGGCTTTTTAAAAATAATTAGGTGATCTTTCTAATTAGTATCTTATTCTTAGGAATAATTACCTTGTTTTTAATAGTTTTATATCAGATATTACTAAAGTTCTCCTAAGTATTGCCAGTGTGTTATGAAAATTGGTGTAAAAATGAAAAAAAAAAACTAATTGAGATTGTGAGCTACTTTCTAAGGTATCTGATTCCTTTTAGAGAGGAAATTTTTTTTATTGACTTTTTATGTGCATTTCAGTGAGCAATATAGCAAAAAACTTTAAATAGCATTTCAAGTAATTGTAAATTTTTAAAGATTTCGTCTTTTAGGATCAAAATTTAAAAAAATGTGGCACTTATGCAGAATACTAGACTAGAACAAATCTTTTATAGTACGCTGGAACAAAAGACAAATATTCCTTAATTTATGAAAACATAATGCAGTAAAACCTCTGAATAACGGACACCTCGGGAGCAAGGAATTTGTCCACTATTCGGAGGTGTCTAGTTTTCGGTGACAAAAACTTAAAAACATACATATATGTAGGTGTTGGGGATTGAAAAACTGTCCACTAAATAGAGATGTCCGGTATTCGGGAGTGTCGGTTATGGATGTTTTTCTGTAGAACCACACCACGAACGAAAATATACAACAACCTCTTTCGAGTTACCCACGAATCCGGAAAGTGCTGTTATTTGTAGAAACCTCAGAAACCAATATATTTTCGAGATTTAAAGACGCATTCATTAAAAATTAAGTTTCTTTTGCTGATACTGATTTTCGGAAAAATTTCCGAGTTGGTTTGATTGTTTGTTTGTCTGTTTTTTTTTTAGTGTATTAATTAGTTTTTTCAAACCGGAATATCGCTTTTTAGTATGCTGTCAATTCTGAATTAAATATTTCCAGCTGCGTATTTGAATTTATACATGTAAGAATAACAAAATAATTTTAATTTTAATATGAATATTAATGCTGTTAATTTATCATGATGTTTGTTGAACATTAAAATATTTACTTGAAAATTGATAGCATCCAAAAAACCTATATTCCGGGTTAGAGTCCTGCATGGTTCGGGTCGTACCCGAACAGAACCTGAAAGTTCTATTTGAAATCAACTCACAACCCGACCCGAACACGACAAAGACAATTCATTTGCCTGCAATCCAACCCGAACCCGACAAAATAATTTCATCTACCAGCAACAGGACCACAACCCGACAAAAAAAATTCAGCGACCCGCAAACCAACCCGAAGCCGAAAAAATAACTTCGTCGACACACAACCAGGCCCGAACCCAAAGTGAAAGGAAATTCATTCAGGCTGTAATGCAATTATGAAAAGTAATCTACAATTATCTAATACCAACTTTATCTTTTATATTGAAAAATGGACATATCTTTATTCTTTAATATATAAATATAGTAAAACCTCTGAATAGCGGACATCCTGAGATCGTTGAATAGTATCCTGAATTGAGTCAGGCCGTTCTTAATTTTCTTTTTTTCGGGTCGGAATTATTCTAATTTTGTTTCTGCTGGTCGAGTTCAATCTAGAAACATTTTGCTAAATAGATTTATGTTTTTTGCAAATCAGATTGTTAGCATTTTCACTAAAAGTTTGAGCAGAACTATGTTTCAGATGCAAATAAGTACATAGCTGAATATGAATGAGTATATAATCAATTTATTTCATGAGAAATAAAAGGTATATAAGAAATATGATCATACATTATTTTTTCTTTACTGTGTAGTAAAGAACCACTTTATTCTCTCGGAACATGAAAAATATTACCAACATTTGGCTTTTTATACACAAAAAAACTCATGCATCGTACTTTTTTAGATTATGCACTCATACACATGTGTGTATATTGGGAGATGTACATTATTCAGAGGTAAAATCATACAAATATGTAAGTTCAAAAATTGAAAAGTGCCTCTTAATAGAAGTACCCACTTTTAGGAGTGTACGTTATAAAAATACCATTGTGTATAGATTTTGCGCCTGAAAATATATTTTGGACATTCTTTTGAAAAATCCTCCAAACCCGAAACCGACCCGCAAGAGTCAAAACCCAATCCGAAAACCAGACGAACCCAAAACAATGAAAGTCTACCCCATCCGCAGCAAAAAGTAGGATTCAACCGGACCCGAATCCAAAACACAACAAATGATACAGAACAACCTGCTCGACCCGAACAACGGATCGGGTAAAAACGGATTGCCCAGCCCGATGCAGGTCTCCGGGTTGATAAAACTGATTAATGCACTATAAAAACTACTCCGGAATTTATCGAGAATCATTCACAGCAAAACTTTGTTTTCATAATTGCATCATTAAATCTCGGAAATACATTGATTTCTGCGGTTTCTAATGATAAAGAAAGCTTTACGGAATCGTGGGTAACTAGAAAGAAGTTATTGTATATTTTCATTAGCTGTTACTTTATGTTTTCCTATATTAAGAGATATTTCTCTTTTTTACAGTGAATTTCACCAATATATCATAACATTACATGCGTAATGTTTTGTGTTATGATATATTCAATTAAATTTTAATGTTAAAAATCTGATTCTGAGAAAACAGTTTGAAATATAAATTAACACAGAATTCCATCAACATGTTAATTAATCTAATCCAAGCAGAAACAAAATTCAAACTGATTTAGTAAGCAAGCACTCTAATATTAAGTCAAAAACAGAAAATTGATTTTTGTCCAAAAATTCATTTTAATTGTCTGAGCGAAGCGAAGGCTAATACTCAGCGAAATATTACTGTCCGGACACTTTACTACTACGATGGATATTAACGCCATGTCCTACTGAAAAAAAAGCCTAATAAAAACCTTTCGTCAAGCATAACTCAAAAAATATTTGTCGGATTTCGTTTCTGATTGCACCAGAAGGTACCTATGAGGGTCGCCTACTGAATGCACCTACTATGAAAAATAAGTTCCAAACCGTTTAAAAATTATATAGAAAAAACTCTTAAAAAAGCACAATTTATCTGCATACGTCACAGAAATTTGGTGTGCGTCATTTTCACCGGTTGATGTTTTCGTAGACAACTGGTTTGAACACATTGAGCAAATAAAAAAAATACGCACGCAGTAATATTGAATAGATCAGTTTCAACCACGTGATCACAAACCTTGCAACAACCCGTGGCAACCAGTTTTGGTGGGCAAACAAATAATAATACAGTATTCCGTACCACGGTGACCGTTTTTAGCCTGTTGTATAAAATCTGGCATGTTGTATAACATACAATTGTGGATGATTAAAACAAAATACATGAGTGTTTATTGATCCGGAGGTTATCTTTCTCTGGATGACCGTTTTTAGCCTGTTGTATAAAATCTGGCATGTTGTATAACATACAATTGTGGATGATTAAAACAAAATACATGAGTGTTTATTGATCCGGAGGTTATCTTTCTCTGGATGTCTGTCTGTCTATCATACAGCATGCAATTTTCTTGTAAAGGATGATATTATTATGCAGTAAAACCTCCATAACGGACACACCCGATTAGTGGAGCCCTCTATTTAGAGGGCATTTTTTCGATTACCAACCCTTAAATAACTGTACATTTTTTACTCTCAGTAGCGAACACCTCCAAATAGAGAACAAATTCTGCCCTCCCGAGGTGTTCGCTATTGAGAAGTTTTACTGGTAAAACCTCCATAGAGGACACACCCGATTAGCGGATACCTCTATTTAGCGGACATTTTTTCGATTACCAACTCTTAAATAACTGTACATGTTTTACTCTCAGTAGCGGTCACCTCTAAATAGAGGACAAATTCTGCATTCTCGAGGTGTCCGCTATTCAGAGGTTTTACTGTACATAATATTGATAATTATTTTACAGGGCCGCACAAAAGAATAAGAATATATGAAACGAATATAAACTAAATTCGGGATTGGTAGATCGCTGATGGTAATGTAATTTTAGGATGTTGTTACAGTCATCCGCAGCATGTTTTTAGAGTTTCGCCCATCTAACGAAAGCCTACCTGTCTCACTCCTTTGTCTGTCTGTTTGTCCGTCTGTCACAGAGCCCGTTCTCAGAAACTATATATTTTCTGAGAACTACATAAAATTTGCATACTTATAGCTGAACACCACACATCAAACGGCAAATAATAAAATTTTGAAAAAGTCTAATATTTAACCCTCTGGGCTCTAACTTGTGTATTTTAAGCAATTTTTCTAACTCAGCCCCTAATTTAATTAAGTTGGAGACATGAAATTTTGCATACTTATAGCTGAACATCTCACATCAAACGACAAATAATAAATTTTTGAAAAAGGCTTAATATTTAACCCTTTGGGCTCTAACTTGTGTATTTAAAGCAATTTTTCTAACTCAGCCCCTAATTAAGTTGGAGACATGAAAGTTTGCATACTTATAGCTGAACACTTGCGATAACACGATAAATCATAAAATTTTGAAAAAGTCATATTTAACCCTCCGGTCTCTAACTTCTGTATTTTAAGCAATTTTTCTAACTCAGCCCCTAATTAAGTTGGAGGCATGACATTTTGCATACTTATAGCTGAACACCTCACATCAAACGACAAATAATAAAATTTTGAAAAAGTCTAATATTTAACCCTCTGGGCTCTAACTTACGTATTTTAAACAATTTTTCTAACTCAGCCCCTAATTAAGTTGGAGACATGAAATTTCGCATACTTATAGCTGAAATCTCACATCAAACGACAAATAATAAAATTTTGAAAAATGTCTGATATTCAACCCTCTGGGCTCTAACTTATGTATTTTAAGCAATTTTTCTAACTCATCCGCTAACTAAGTTGGAGAATTGAAAGTTTGCATACTTATAGCTAAAAACTTGCGATAACACGATAAATCATAAAATTTTGAAAAAGTCATATTTAACCCTCCAGTCTCTAACTTCTGTATTTTAAGCAATTTTTCTAACTCAGCCCCTAATTAAGTTGGAGACATGAAATTTTGCATACTTATAGCTGAACACCTCACATCAAACGACAAATAATAAAATTTTGAAAAGGGTCTAATATTTAACCCTCTGGGCTCTAACTTGTGTATTTTAAGCAATTTTTCTAACTCAGCCCTTAATTAAGTTGGAGACATGAAAGTTTGCATACTTATAGCTGAACACTTGCGATAACACGATAAATCATAAAATTTTGAAAAAGTCATATTTAACCCTCCGGTCTCTAACTTCTGTATTTTAAGCAATTTTTCTAACTCAGCCCCTAATTAAGTTGGAGACATGACATTTTGCATACTTATAGCTGGACACCTCACATCTAACGACAAATAATAAAATTTTGAAAAAGTCTATTACTTAATCCTCTGGGCTCTAACTTGTGTATTTTAAGCAATTTTTCTAACTCAGCCCCTAATTAAGTTGGAGACATGACATTTTGCATACTTATAGCTGAACACCTCACATCAAACGACAAATAATAAAATTTTGAAAAAGTCTATTATTTAACCCTCTGGGCTTTAACTTATGTATTTTAAACAATTTTTCTAACTCAGCCCCTAATTAAGTTGGAGACATGAAATTTCGCATACTTATAGCTGAAATCCTCACATCAAACGACAAATAATAAAATTTTGAAAAAGTCTAATATTTAACCCTCTCGGCTCTAACTTGTGTATTTAAAGCAACTTTTCTAACTCAGCCCCTAATTATGTTGAAACATAAAAATTTGCATAGCTGAACACCTCACATCAAACGACAAATAATAAAATTTTGAAAAAATCTAAAATTTAACCTCTAATATTTTGTCTCGCGCAATTTTTAAATTTAAACTGTTTTGCAATACTACTTTTCGTTCATTTTGCATAATAAGTGTAATGTGACGTAATTCGTTCTATTTCAGATTTCTAACGCTTGTTAATGAATTTATTTTACAATATCCTTTCTCTTTTAAAATTCACATGTAAATATAGTTTTTATGGCGTAATTTCCAATAAGTGCCTACTTTTTATACCTAATTATTTAATTGTAATTTGAAGGTTTTTTTCTGTTTATAATAGTAACGTGTAAATAATTTTTTTTATTTGAAGCAAACATTATTGTTTGCGCTGTTTATGCAGTTGGCAACAGTTTAAATTAATACCATTTTCTAAAATATGTAAAAAATATCTGTCAAAAGGCTGAATATTTGAATTTAAAATAGAAATAAAACCTCAAAAAAATGAGTCAAATTAAAAAAAAATTAATGAAATCTGCAGACCGGGATCTTCTATTGAATAAAATTAATAAAAAATGATTAAATTCCCATGTATAGTTTTTGCTCTTATAATTTTTTTTAATGGAAAGATTTTGTCCAACTTTAGCATTAAATATCTCTTAAAATAATTCTTCGATTTGAAAACTGTATGCATTAGAGTGTTGATCAAACATTTCGCTATAATACCACCGATTTTCATATATTTGTATGCAATAGTTTTCTTAATATTAACGAAGAAAGACCTCCGGTCGCAAAAAATTCAAAACCGGCGGCGGCGGTGACAGCGTTAGTTACTTTTCATAGAATAGAGATATATATAAAAATGAAAACTTGTCTATCTGTCTGTTTGTAATTCTATAAAAAATCCACAATTTGGAAGTCAAAATTGTGAAGAGATACGTACATGTGTATTAAAACATGGCCGAGACAACTAAAGTAATCCGGAATCGAAATAACTTATACTTAATTTTTAAATTAATAAAAAACCACCAATTTAACAGCAATTTCTTATCAAATTTAAACATTTTTCGTTATAGCAGTTGCCAACAATTAAAAAACACAATAAAATTATTACTACAACAATTAATTTTCTACTGCAATATTTCCACGTGAAAAATTAAAATGAAATAAATAGTTTGCCGAATTCAAAAATAAAGGTGAATATTACGTCATAACTTTTCTATTGCAAGATATTCACGTGAAATATGAAAATGAAATAAATGGTTTGACGAATTTAAATGAAAGTGAATATAACTTCATAACTTTTCTATTTCAAGGTTTCCACGTGAAAGAGGAAAATATTACGTCATATTAGAAATATAAAGGGCATGGTGGATATAGTATAACGTCATATGAGTGTGAAAAATGTATTGAAGCATAATAAAAACACGATTAGGGAAATATTGGAGTATTTTAACATTATTGCTCCAATTATAAATTGAAATAAGTTCATTTATAGCTGTATTCTTTTGCGTCTGTTATATACATTTATACACTTTTAGATAGCGTTTTCATATGATTCATTCAACAACATTTCGACTGCTTTTGTTAATGTTTGTTTTGTGTTGTATGTTAAATTTTGAAATTGATTTTTCAGAACAAACATCCTTCAAGTTCTGGGCAACGCCGGCACTTTAGCTTGTAACAGATAAATGGCTTTTGTATCTGTACATCTAATGCTAATATTATAAAGCGTTATAATATTATAAAGTATATAATATTATTAATGCTTGTACGTTTGTGAAGTGTTATCTCTGAAACTACATAGCCAACTTAAAACAATGTTGGTGTTCATCTCTGCTCCGAAAAAAAGACTATGTCAGTGCAAGAACTTACATCGCTGCAGGAGCAAAAAAGTTCTAAAATTGTGATTTCTGCGATATTGATTGGGTTAGAAACTTTAAATTTGGTGCGGTAGTTACTTTTAAGATGTAAATACTCGTAATGAACGCTCTCTAAAAGGTTCAATTTGACGGATAAACGTAAAAATTTCTAGAAAGGTTCTAAACTATGATTTATTTGGAATACTGAAATTTTTGGGATACTGTTGGGGTTAGAAACTAGAACCTTGGCATGGTAGCAATTAATAAGATGTAAATGCTCGTTGTAGAACGAATTCTAAAAAATAGAAAGACTAAACAAAGCGGAAAAAGATCTAAAGATGATCTAAGTAACGAAGAACATGGAACTGTTAGGAATATAAACATGAAAATTGACATGGCTGTATTTATCATGACGTAAATTCTCGCAATAGAACAATTTCTAAAAATGTTGCTATAAAAAACAGTGCAGAAACAAAAAACTTTCAAAAATTTTCTATTTCTCTGTTACTGCTGAGCCCAAAATTTTGAAATTTTGCTTCGGGTTAGTTTTAAAATATACAATTGTCTCTATGAATGGTTTCTAAAAAATTTAAAATTTAAAAAGATGAAATTAACGGAAAGCGATCTCAATTACCATTAATTTGGAATTATTAGGTACAGCAACTTTAAATATTTCATAATGCTGCATTTCCCCGCAAAACATGCGATTTAAATGCTACAAAACTGATAGATACCCACCTAGCATTAAATAAATTGTGTAAATATTGAATAAAGACCTGTATGAAACAGTGAGTAGGTTGCTCGAAAGTACTTGTTAAAGTGTTCCTTCTCTAGGCTTTTCTCTCTCTCGCCAAGGCCACTAACAGAGGGATGTGCCGTTTTAAATGTGATATGAATTTTTTATCCGATTCATTTTTCTAGACATTTTATCATAAGGTCATATTCTCAATTATCATTAGTAGATTTTTTATATATTAACTTATTCTGGTGAAATTTTGTAATCGGGTTCATATTGGCGTATGTTAGCTTGCATGATTTGCTGAATAAATATGTATGGATTTGTAAATTACTTCAAATGACACTTTGACAGCTCAAAAGTTATGCAGACAATATATTCAGATCTTGTGTCATACTTTATGTTGTAATCATTGCCGATTTCTTTTATTTAATACATGCTAAATACAGCTCAACTTGTGCAGAATATCTTTGAAAATAAAACAATACAGCGTATGTAGTGGAAAGCATACACTCATCATTTAAATCCGATCGAGTATATCTAAAACACACTCTAACGAAGCATTGCATGCCACTTTTGATGTATTCGGTACTTTGATACTATATTAGATTTTGAGAAGAGAATTCCTTAAATGTTATTGACAACCTCATTGCATCCGTGGAAAACAGATATTGTACAATATTAACTATTCCGGTGGAGCACACACCATATAAAGTATAGTGCATTCTTTTTAAACATCATATATTTGCCATTTAAAGTTACTCAAATTGGTGCGGAGCGTCTGATTATGCTCTTGACATCATTTTATACAGTTAAAATTCAGATATAAGTAAATTAGTGTTTCATTTTCTATTTTACTTTTAATATATTGCGTGCTTTCAATTTTATATCCATGCATGGCTGTCTTGAATGGTTTGATTTCCCATTTTTTTTAAACAGTGTATACGAATTTATTTATAAGATTTTGTAATTCTACAATTCGTTTATTTTCATCATTTCATTTTTTCGCAGTATATGGACAATTAAAGATAACATCTCATTTTCTTTGCTTCCACATGTTATTATTAAATCTATGTTCTCAGTAATATCGCTCAGACTAATCCCTCTGAGGGAAGTCCTAGTTTAGTTGTATATTTCAAGAAGTAACATGATTCTTAAGCAGTAAGAGTTCTTAAATTAAGAAAATATTCACAAAGATTATTCAAAGATTAAGAAGTAACGATTCTTAAATGAAGAAGTTAAGATTGTTTTGCCATAAAAGAAAATGAAATTTGCTTAAAATTATTCCTTGTGATAAACCTTCAAAACTCATATAAAAGTCATAAAAAAGCGATATGTTTATGTTACTAATTAAAGAACTTACCAATCTTGTTTAATGCATTTTTAAATTTTAAAGAAAAATAGTCGGACGTGGCAATCCCAAAACTTTCTTCTATCTCATACATGTTAATACTTCCAGAAAAATACAGCATATCAGCGCCACCAGTTAGGTGATTTACACCAAAATTCAATCATCAACAACTTATGTCAACTTCTAACTGAATCTGAAGTTTGATGAAAATCCTTGCATTAGTTTTTGAGATAGAGCTATTGCAGAAATCGTAAAAAGTTCTGTATAGCAGCGTCACCAGTTGGGTTATTTACACCAAAAACTAATTAGGACCAATTTATGCCAGGGACGGACTAAATCTGAAGCTTGAGGAAAGTTCATGCATTAGTTCTAGATACAGCTACTGCGGAAATCGTGAAAAACGCAGAATAGCACCGCCACCTTTTGGGCAATTTACACCAAAAACTAAACAGCACTAATTTATATCAAGGACTAACTGAATCGGAAGTTTGATGAAAATTCGTGCTATAGTTCTTGAGATAGAGCTATTGCGAAATAATGAATAATGCAGCATAGCAGCGTCACCTGTTGGGCGATATCCACCAAAAAGTAATCAGCACCAAATTATATCAGGGACTAACTGAATAGGAAGTTTTATAAAAATCTGTGCAGTAGTTCTTGAGATATAACTATTGCAGATATTGTGAAAATTGCAGCATAGCAGCGCCACCTGTTAGGCGATTTACGCAAAAAAGTAATCAGCACCAGTTTATTTCAAGGTCTAACTGAATCTAAAGTTTTGTGAAATTCCGTACAACAAAATTTTTGTCACATACAAACAGATTCTCAGACAGAGTGACAAACAGACATTTTCTAAAAACCATCAAATCGTGTTCAGGACCTTCTAAAACGTATAAATCCATCGATAACCGGAAGTCGAAATTTTTCAGGAATCCAATACTTTCTTCTTGTAAAGATAGAAGAAAATAAAAATGGTTCATAGCTGCACTACACTTTTTGACTATCGATTAGCAAATATTAAATAATAAAAAAAGTTTTATAACATTCAAAAAAATATATAAATATATGAGCTCGACTTTGATAACGAAGCATGTTTTCCAGTATTCAGTGTCAACACTTTAATCTCTTAAGAATTATGACAAATTGCGAATTAATTTTACACACCAACTTGAAAATGCTCATGCTAAGAAAACTTCAAAATGACAAACATCTGTTTCGAGCATGGATTTTTTTAACTTATCAAATTCCAGCCTTTTTAACTCCAATTTTCAACAAAAGAAAATATATCAAAAGAAATCTAAAGTAAATTCACCTATAGTGGGCCACGTACCAGTTGTGGTCACTCATTTTTTAAGTTTAAAAACAAGCCTAAAATGCATTTCCGAAAAACGACTGAAAGAAATCTGATTGACTGACATCATTAAATGTTAACTTTCTTTAAGCTGTTTGGAATAATTGTCTTTTTTCTGCTAGTACATTTGTTTATTTTCTAGAGTGTCTTAAAAAAAAAGATTTTTTGGCAAATTCTTGGAGATTTCAATAAGAGAGAAGTTTTTATGTACCGGGTGTTCCAAAAATGACTGATGAATTTTAAAATTCCATAACTTGCAAACGGCGACAGATGTTAAAAAAATTCTTGCAGGTGTGTTATGTAAGATGTCAGTAGTTTTTATGCTGCGATTCTCAGTTTTAGTTACAAATAGCATCGACAGATGGCGCTGCAAGCAATTGCAGCTAAATCCAGACTCGATTTTTCGACCTCTCTATTCTTCCATGCGAAAAAAGGAGATTAAAATGTATTGAATGGATCCCGAAGTACCAAAAATCGGGTCTGGACTGAGCGCCTATTACTCTCAGCGCCATCTATGTTTGAAATTCGAACTAAAATCAATAATTATAGTACAAAACTCTTGACATCATACATAACCCTCATGCAAGAATTGTTTAAATATCTGTCACCGTTTGGAAGTTATTGAATTTAAAAACCATCAGTCATTTTTGGGACACCCGGTAAAACATTATTTCTTTAATATTATGTTTTATTTTAAATTAAAATGCTGTTGATATATTCTATTGCATTGTAAACAATTTATTGGATAAGCCCAAAACTTAAAGACTCATGCATCAGAAATTTATTAGGTCCGCTACTGAAGCATGGAAGAAGGTAACATTTTATACAGGGGGTCCGGTCTCAACGGTGTCCAATTGCTAATTCCTAAACCATTAGTCATAGACATATAGTTCCAATTAGAAAAATGCTTTAAATCAGATAAAGAAATATTTTAAAAGCGATTTGGGTCAATAAAAACATTTCTTAAAAAAATACGAAATTTAAATTTTTATACGGTCCCCCGGTCCTATAAGTTATATTTAGTAAAATTTTCCTATTACACTGACAAGTAAGACAAAAAAGTCCCATTCGTATGACACTAAAATTGTGCGAGTTATGAAACTTTAAAAATGCATGACTTATGCCACTTTTCTGCTCTGAAAACAAATGAGTTCGGCTTGGCTTTAAGGGATCATATTCCAAGTGCTTAAAGTATTCGAAGATCTCATTTCATGTGTGTGCGCTTTTTAAAAAAATCGTACAAGTATTACGATTAAGTTAACATTTATTAAGTTTCAGATTGGCTAAAATAACATATGTTTTAGTTTGTCAGGATTTGAGACTGTTTTTTTTATGATTTCTTTTAATAAAATTATGTTATTTTTATAAGCTTTTATATTACTTCAACGATCTTATGTATGTTTTTCCAGTTCAAAATTTGTATTCGAACTTTAACCCACTTTCAAATATCCGAACGAGATTACATTTTACATACTGGCTCAAATCCGATAACAATCTAATATTATGATTTTCGGTGGTTACCATTTATACTTATTTTATAGGATAACACAAAAAATTTCGGATAGATTACCGCCAAGAAGTTTATGAAAAAGTTTTAGATTAGATAATACAAGACGGAGATTGTTGGTTTTTTTAACTTTTATTTATTTTTTCGCACTGAATCCGAAAATTGCCTTAATTTTTAACCATCATGTCAGGATATTTCGCAAATCATAAATTGTCGAATTTAAAGAATAACAAAAATCGGATACTATAAAGTAGAGGAGATGGTTGTATTTTTTAACTTTTGATAATGAATTTTTACGTACTTTTTAGCACTAAATCTGAAAATGACTCATTTTTAACCATCACGTTAGAATTTTTTTGCAAATGTGTAAATTAAAATATAGCGAAAATCTCATACTATAAAACATATGTAAAACTATTTTATTTTATTTGATTCAATAATGTATTCGATATTTTTGCTTATCTTGGGATTCTTACAGCTGGGTGGTGTGATGAGATGGGGGAGGAGATTAAATTTTAACTTTGAACTTTTTAAATTTGAAATTTACAATTTCCGAAAAATCTTGATATGATGGCTAAAAATGAAGGTCAATTCCGGATTCAGCGGTACAGAATACATAAGAATCAATTTTCAAAAGCTAAAAAACATGAAATAACCCAACTTTTGCAGGCTAGTGTAATCTAATAATATTTTTAAATACGTATCATTTTGTAAGGAATTGAGGCTGTTAATTTAGCATCATTTTATTTAACAAAAATTCTGTTTTTTTCTTTCTTCTTAAATGTGTATTACAAATTGTATATTTTGCATTAATATGTTAGAATAACTAAAGATTTCAAATTTATATTGCAATGTTAATTTTACTCTCAACCATTTTTTAATATATCTGACGAAATTATATTTCGACTAAATTTGTGAATGACCCCCAATTTGCAGCAAAAAATACGCCCCAACTTTAAACAGGTATTACTCGGTCAATTTTAATAGTAGAACAACGGGACTTCTTTTGTATTACTTGTCAGCGTAAAAGGAAAATTTTACTAAATATAACTTATAGGACCGGGGGGCCGTATAAAAATTTAAATTTCGTAATTTTTTAAGAAATGTTTTTATTGACCCAAATCGCTTTTAAAATTTTTCTTTACCTGATTTAAAACATTTTTGTAATTGGAACTATGTCTATGACTAACGGTTTAGGAATTAGCCATTGGACACCGTTGAGACCGGACATCCTGTATATATTTTTTTTCGAAGTATATATTTTGAAATTTGAATGTTTATTCTGACACATGGAGGCTAGGACAAGGCGAAATATATATATATATATATATCTTTTGGAATTCACTAACACTTTAATAATAATTACCGTATATACTCGTGCATAAGCCAACGAATTTTAGACGAAATTTGGGAGTTGAAAATGGGGGGTCAACTTATATCCCCCTTTTTAAAAAATTACAACTTGAGAATCTTTCTAGATATCTCTCCTAAAAGTCCTTCGATACAAAGAAGTACTAAATTTTAGCAGGTTAAGAAGTTGTTTACCCTTGTAAATAAGGCTTAATTAGATTTTTGAAAGAATTTTTTCTTAAGTATCATTAAATTGATGTGAGTAGGATTCAAAATAGGTTAAGCTTCTCCCGTTTTATTTTACATAATTATACAATTTTAAAACAACGAATCAAAAACAAGTCTGATTAGAAAAGTAAAAAAAAGGGGAAAAGTTTATTATTTTAATGAAAATTTATTAATTTTTTTACCTCGATTACAAATTATTTTTTAACATACTACCAGAAATGTGGTTCGAGTTATACACGAAAATACAATTTTTTTCAAAATTTTGCTTAAGAATTGAAGGGACGGCTTATACACGAGTCGACTTATACACGAGTATATATACGGTAGACAAATGTTCTTAAGTCGCCCACTACTGATACGTTTATCTTACATTCCATTTCTTCTAGTGCTTATTTCTTTTATTTCTCATTTTTATAAATGTTACACATTACTTTTTTACTTTAAATTACCAATACAGTTGAATTTAGTTAATTCTTCGATTCTGGAAACTGAATAACTTAAATTTCTATTTATTCTCCAAGAGTTAATCTATAATTTTATTGGATGTAAATTTTGAGATAAGTCACGGGCAATAAAGTAAAATGAAATTTAGAACTCACTTGTGCATAGTGTCATACCGTATTAAAATTTAATTGCAATTTATGATGTAAAGAAAATTTAATTTAGAAAATTATATGCCAAAACTAAAAGTTGAAACAATGTTATTGAGTCGGCTTATGAGATTAATTAGGAGTACGAAGGAAAATGAAATTAAGAACATGAAAAAACTTAATCTTAAGAAGTATTAATATTTTATGCTTCTTTAACGAAGATTCAGTGAGCAAAATTTCATTCAGAAAACTAAAAATTTAATTTATTGCATCTAACCTGAATATCATTTCAATTGTCAGCAGTACTATATTCAATTGTATTTTACGATATAAAAAATATTCAGTACATTAAATAGTATTTAAAACTCAAAAGCTAAAATTACAACACAAAATCTAACTAAACAACAAAGGATAAATCTATAAAATAGTTTAATATGTTCAATGACTCATTTACCAAATAACAAATACGTGGAAGCATAAACATTAAGTTTTTATTTTAATGTTAAACTATGACTATAAATGCAATTGCATTTATAAAAGTTGCTTTATATTTTCGTAACTGTTCGTGATGTACATGTGCAGTCGTGGGGGAAAAAAAGTAAACACCCCTTACTAATTCTGCAAAAAATTATCGTAGAAAAACGTTATTGGTACCACACGATTGCTAATAAAGTCGCTTTTAAATGATGTATATAAAATTTGCTTAGGGGGACATCTACATATTAAAACGAACCATAACTTTATTTTTTTTCAATAGCAGTACACAATTCTGACAGCATAAATGAACTCTACACCCTTCAATTAGCCTAAAAACAAATTTTTATGCAAAACGATAAATTTCCGAGAAATTATTTTAAAAGGGGCGTATTTTAGGGGCTGTATCCAAATTGAAGTTCGGTACTCGATTGTTGACCGAGAGAGCCCCCATTCTTGATCAAGGCATCTTAAACGCCACTCAAGCAGTCATTGAAGACTGCTAGATTACAGGATAGCATAAGAAATTTCAAAATATCTAGTTACTTTTATCATAGATGGCCCCTTAAACCATCATTTGGCCATTTTTAAGCATAATTTGAAAACTACTTGGAAGAAAAATGTGAAATTTTGGATTTCCATAAAGCAGGACTTAATAAACCTAAATCCATCAAAAAAATTGTAGGTGGCAATTCATAATTTTTTCGAATATTAATTTCATAATTCATGTCATAAAATTATAGAAATTGCAAATTCAACGTATTTCTGTTTGGGTATTTTAGTATTATTGCTACGCAAAAAATTAGCACATTGAGAGTATAATTTCAGGAGATATTAATGAAAATATGAAAATTTTTATTTAACATTAGAAGCACTAAATTTTGAATGTTTATTAGTCAAAAATTTATCATTTAAATGACTTGAAATTTGGTGTCTAGGCATAGTTTGAACTGAAGATTTGATATAGCTTGTTAAATTGGGTATTGCCATTGAAAAAAAAAATGAAGTTTGGGTTCGTTTTAATATGTAAACGCCCCCCCCCCCCAAAGCAAATATTATATACATCATTTATAAGTAGACTTTATTTCCAATCGTTCAGTACCAGTAACTTTCTTCTACGATAATTTGTTGAAGAGTTAGTAGGGGTGTTTACTTTTTTTTCCACGACTGTTCGTTTAGTTTACGTATTTTCATTAAAAAAAAAATAGTTTTATATATTCTTTAAATGTTCATTAAATTAAAAAAATTAAATTTTATTCAAAATCCCTTGAGTCTTGAAATATGTTTCAGAACTATCAATTCATTGATGGTTTTACGTGGGGTAAGAAGGGTATATCCTCCTCCCTACCCCCAACCCCCGAGATCTTTGAATATTCATTTATTTTTTATTTTTTCATTTTTTATAGAAAAACACATCTAGCATGCAAAATTATCATTATCGGGAAATTTTATTTTTTTTTACCTTCCCCAAACAATTCCTCTAAAATCGCCCTTGTTATTGCCCCCTCTATAAGTGGAATCATAAAAATCAAGTTTTTATTAAATATCTTCATAATTTACATTATTTTCATTAACTACTTACCTCTAAAATGCTTATTTTATTAATAAATATGTTATTTTTCTTTTAATATGCATTACATTTTGAAGGCAATTTTATTCAAAATCTCGAATCTTGAAATATGTTTAAATAATAATCCTTTGCAATTTACTTCTAACAGCTTTCTGTTCGGAAATTGAAATTTTCAATTCCCATTTTCCTCGTAATGTATTAATCTTTGGTTAGATGTATTTTTCAGAAATGTTCTTTTTTACTATACCATCAAGCATAAGCGTGATTGATGATGTTATTACTACTGCTAACAAACTAAAAATATAATAATATTTTTAGCATATCAACATGCATATCAACATGCAGTCATGGGGAAAGTAAGTGATAAAAAATTGTTCGTTTTACAACACTGTCTTTTATTTCATTCAATGGTAATATTTTTCATAGGTAAACAAACTAATAATAACTAAGAGAATAAAGGTAAAAATAGTTTTTTAACACTCTTTTTTAAGCATTCAGTCTTATTCTTAAAAATCACGCCTAATGTCCTGACTGCAATTCGTGTTGTTCAAAAAACTTTTTTCTGTAATACGTATATTTGGCATGGATCCGGATCATTGAAACTTCACCTCTTTGATTTATGCTTGATAGAAAGAGGGAAATAAAAACTGATAAAATAATAATTTTAAAAAAAAGTACTAGAGAATAGGAATTCTGCTTTTTCAGAATTTAGTGTCGCCTCCGATGAAAAAAAAAAAACATGTATATAAATATAGATACAATACAGTCTCGATTGTCCGAGTTAATCGAATTTATACCTTTCGAATAGATCATTTTCTTCTGATGAACTGATAGCTTCCATTATTCTGAAGCAGCTATTATAAATGAAGTATTAGGTGAAGATGAAAGAGCAGTCGTAAAAAGTTAGAACTCTAATTTTCTGATCAGAATAGGGGGGAAAAATGACCATAATTTAAAAAAAAAAATTGTGGCCAATTTTTTTCCATTCGGACCAGAAAATCAGAGTTCTAACTTTTTACGACTGCTCTTTCATCTTCACCCAACACTTCATTTATAATAATTGTTTCATAATAATGGAAACTATCAGTCCATCAGAAGAAAATAACTCCGTTAAAGCGGAAACTCGGTTAAGCGGGACTCTACTGTAGTACAAAACATATTTCAGCTTTAAGACTTAAAACACGCACTTTTACTTTATAGAAAATGACGTCATTCGCATACTCTGAAGAATTCTTCATTTACCATCCAGTGTTAAACAGCGTCTATAGAAAAGTATTCAAAAGACGTCACTAACGCTAAATAATACACAAATCCAAAAAAAAAAAAAAAAATCATGTCACTCAAGAAACTCGACCAAAAAAAAGAGGCTATCTAATGATTCATATGGCTTCATTTGTTTGTAATATAGATAATTAAATTAATTTGGTTTTTAATAGCTCCATGTGTTAACAGAAATCATTCGATTATATTTTTTCAAAGTAGCACGTATTTTAATTACGGTTTTTTTCGGTTGTTATGAGAAAATGCAACAAAAATATATAATTATTATTTTACAACTATTTTTTCCTTTACTTTCTGCAGAAATGGAGTACCTCCGTTGCCAACATTAAGCAAAGGGCTCTAAAAATTACAAAGAAAATAGATATTTCAAAACTAAATGGAGATGCAGTTTTCAAAGAAATTGCATTTAAAAGTACTTTTTCCCTAATACGAGGTCTAAAAATTAAAAACGTGCGATTCTTAGAAGTTAAAAGAAATTGCAGCAGAGTTTTTAATCGTGCAATGATACATCTGCTTTGTTGTACGGCTGGCTTCTACAATGCAAACTTATTTTTTGGAGACTACACAAAATTAAATGGAGAAAGAAATAGCATACCTGGGGCTAAAGTGAATTTATTGAAAACAAGGTGATATACCCGGGCTGCCTGCGTTACAGAATATAGATGAAAAACATTTATTTAATTGATAACCGTGTTAGATTTTTTACATTTAATATATATATATATATATATATATATATATATATATATATATATATATATATACATATATATATATATATATATATAATCTCAAAAAGGTTAAAGGTAAAACTAAAAATAAAATATAAAAATAAAAACAAAATCCATGCAATAAGCGCTACAGCTGCAAATAACCACACAGATTATATATAGCACATTATATATTAAATGCATTTGTCAGACCCAGAATCTTGCACCATAAATAAATTAAGTATAACCATAAAGCATCCAAGAAATTTAAACATATAACCTGAACAAGAAAAAACAACAAAAGGCTGTGGCCTCTTCAGCGGTGGGCATTTTGAAAAGCACAGCAATGTTTCAGACTAATTACAATTTACAACAAAATATTATTCAGTAGTGGCAGTGGGTTTCGGCCAGAGTGTCGCAAAGCATAAATCAAATGCATAAAAACAATTGAAAGCATATCGCGAACACTCCCCCACCGGGCCCGACGCCACAATAAACAGTGCATCTCGAAGATACAACTGATTCAGAACGTATATGTAATGTATACTGAAACAATAAAATTATTTTACCCAAATCCGAGCCACACAGCCACAAAAAACAATAATCAAATTCCAGTGATCCATAATCTGTCCATGCACGTTCCATGTCTGTTGCCACACAATTGCAGACATCCTTGTAAAACCGTCCAAAAAAAGACTTTAAGCATAGCAACTCCTCAAAAATGAAGACTGTCTGTAAAACCAGTATATTTATTAATGAAATTCAAAGATATATTATTTTTATGATACAAAATGCTGGTTAAATTGAAAAGTTTTAATTTAACCAGCTTGGTTAAATTCTTTTTACTTTACAATATAACAAGACTGCAGCAAGATAACGCAAACGCCGAAGTCACCACACTTTGAACTTGCAGCTAACTTGTCGTGCAAGTTAAATTCATGCTGTATCAAATTTATTGCAAATTAACGGCAAACAAGTAATTAAAAATACTGCATACTTACTGCAAAGTAATAATCTTGCCACATTAACTGTTTACAACTGTTACACTATAAGTTTAACCCCTTTGAAGGAGTCCATAGACCTGATCAGGTCTATTGATGCTGATCTTTGTCACACTGTAACTCTCGTATTTATGAACCGATTTGGATGTAACTTCATGTATACATAGTGCATAGCAATGCCTCGACCGAGTTCGTTGGCCAGCTTCATCCGTCATCTTGTTTCAAAATGGCGGCCATTTAATTTTTTTTAAAAAAATTTAAAATTTGAAATGTGGTACCAAAAAATTCAAAATTGGAAAATATTTTTTTTCTTATGTGTTTGACCTAGATACAAAGATTCCGGAGCATTTTTTGTTTCGTCTATATCTTAAAAAATGGCTGAGTTATAGCACTTTGAATTTCTAGCTTGGCTGACATTTTGAAACGACCTGATTTTTGTCACGCGATAACAGGCGTATTTATGAATCGATTTGGATGTACCTTGGTGCGTACATAGTGCATGCCAATGCCTCGACCGAGTTCGTTGGCCAGCTTCATCCGCCATCTTTTTTCAAAAATGGCGGTCATTTAATTTTTTTTAATTAAAATTTGAAATGTGGTACCAAAAAATTGAAAAATATTTTTTTCTTATGTGTTTGACCTTGATACAAAGATTCCGGAACAGTTTTCGTTTCGTCTATATCTTAAAAAGTCCTTCCGGCCAGTGCCGGGAGGAAGAGGTAGCTTTCATATTCCTTATTTTAAAAAAGCCAACTTATATTATTCAAACACAAGAAGCTCAATTTAGTGGAAACCGAATATAGGAGATTCAATACTAATTTTTATCAATACTAAATCATTATGAATGCGAATTTCGCGAAAATAGTCAAATTTATCCAAGCTGCTTTTATTTAAAGTAACTTATATTTGGCTGCCAAATTCGGCGATTTCATAAAGTGCCTGCCATTTTAAGACAACATGGTGGATGAGGCTAACCAGTGAACTTGGTCGAGACCATAGTAATTGCTGTGCACATGCTCACTCACATCGGAATCGATTGATATATACGAGTGCTGTCGCAGGCAAAAAATCAGATTTTTCAAAATGTCACCCACATTATATATTGAAATTGCTATGTCTGAGTCATTTTTTAAGATAAAGACAAACAAAAAATGCTCCTGAATCCTTATATCAAGGTCAAATACTTAAGAAAGAAACCTTTTTCAATTTCTAATTTTTTTGCACCTCCCTTTAAATAAATTTTTTTTTTTATTTAATGGCCGCCATTTTGAAACAAGATGGCTGATGAAGATGGCCAGCGAACTTGGTCGAGATATTGATGTATACTATCCACATGCTTACTTACATCGAAATAGGCGAATACGTGTTTTATCGTGTGACAAATACAATATCGTTTCAAAATGTTAGCCATGCTAGAAATTCAAAGAGCGATAATTCAACCATTTTTTAAGATATAAGCAGAAGAACAAATTTTCAGAAACACAAACTGCTCCGGAACCTTTGTATCAAGGCCAAACACATAAAAAAAATCTTTTTCATTTTCTAATTTTTTAATACCTCATTTTAAATTTAATTTTTTTTTTAAAATGGCAACCCTTTTGAAACAAGATGGCGAATGAAGCTGGCCAACGAACTCGGTCGAGATATTGGTATGTACTATGTACAGACCAAGTTACATCCAAATTGGGTCATAAATACACCTGTTATCGCCTGACAAAAATCAGGTCGTTTTAAAAAGTCAGCCACAATAGAAATTCAAAATGCTATAACTCAGCCATTTTTTTAGATATAGACGAAACAAAAACTGTTCCGGAATCTTTGTATTAAGGTCAAACTCATAAGAAAAAAATCTTTTTCATTTTCTTATTTTTTGGTATCTCATTTTAAATTTAATTTTTTTTTTAATTTTTTTAAATGGCCGCCATTTTGAAACAAGATGGCGGATGAAGCTTGACAACGAACTCGGTCGAGATATTTGTATGTACTATGTACACACCAAGGTACATCCAAATCGGTTCATAAATACGCCCGTTATCACGTGACAAAAATCAGGACGTTTCAAAATGCCAGCCATGCTAGAAATTCAAAATGCTATAACTCAGCCATTTTTTAAAATATAGACGAAACATAAACTGCTCCCGAATCTTCTTATCAAGGTCAAACACACAAGAAAAAAATATGTTTTTGATTTTCAATTTTTTGGTACCACATTTCAAATTTAAATTTTTCTTAAAAATTTAAATGTCTGCCATTTTTAAACAAGATGGCGGATGAAGTTGGCCAACGAACTCGGTCGAGACATTGGTATGTACTATGTATAAACGAAGTTGCATCCAAATCGGTTCATAAATACGCCTTTTATCGCGTGACAAAATTCAGGACGTTTCAAAATGTCAGCCACGCTAGAAATTCAAAATGCTATAACTCAGCCATTTTTTAAGATATAGACGAAATAAAAACTGCTCCGGAATCTTTGTATAAAGATCAAATACATAAGAAAAAAATGTGTTTCCATTTTGAAATTTTTGGTACCACATTTTAAATTTTAAATTTTTAAAAAAAATTTAAATGGCCGCCATTTTGAAACAAAATGGCGGATGAAGCTGGCCAACGAACTCGGTCGAGACATTGGTATGTACTGTGTACACATCGAATTACATCCAAATCGGTTTATATATATATATGGCCTATGTCACACTGTAACTCTCGTATTTATGAATCGATTTGGATGTAATTCGATGTGTACATAGTATATACCAATATCTCGACCGAGTTCGTTGGCCAGCTTCGTCCGCCATTTTGTTTCAAAATGGCGGCCATTTAAATATTTTTAAAAAATTTCAAATTTAAAATGTGGTACCAAAAAATTCAAAATGGAAACACATTTTTTTCTTATGTATTTGATCTTTATACAAAGATTCCGGAGCAGTTTTTGTTTCGTCTATATCTTAAAAAAAAGCTGAGTTATAGCATTTTGAATTTCTAGCGTGGCTGACATTTTGAAACGTCTTGAATTTTGTCACGCGATAAAAGGCGTATTTATGAACCGATTTGGATGCAACTTCGTTTATACATAGTACATACCAATGTCTCGACCGAGTTCGTTGGCCAACTTCATCAGTCATCTTGTTTAAAAATGGCGGACATTTAAATTTTTAAGAAAAATTTAAATTTGAAATGTGGTACCAAAAAATTGAAAATTGAAAACATATTTTTTTCTTGTGTGTTTGACCTTGATAAGAAGATTCGGGAGCAGTTGATAATTCATAATATTTGATGGTGGTAGGTTATGTTTAATTAATGGTTATATATATATATATATATATATATATATATACATATATGTGTGTCAATTTTGAACGGAGGGTGGTTTCGGGGTCTGGGGGTCATGATCGATGAAAATATACCAAAATTTTTTGAAATCGCTTTCCTCCGAACAGCTGCAATAGGTAGCTTTTTGTAATGAAAGCTACCTAAAAATGGCTGAGTTATAGCACTTTGAATTTCTAGCGTGGCTGACATTTTGAAACGACCTGATTTTTGTCACGCGATAACAGGCGTATTTATGAACCGATTTGGATGTGCTTTGGTGTATAAATAATACGTACAAATGTCTCGACCGAGTTCCTTTGCCAGCTTCATCCGCCATTTTATTTAAAAATGGCGGCCATTTAATTTTTTTTAATTAAAATTTAAAATGAGGTACCAAAAAATTGAAAAATGAAAAAGATTTTTTTGTATGTGTTTGACCTTGATAAAAAGATTCGGGAGCAGTTTTTGTTTCGTCTATATCTTAAAAAATGGCTGAGTTATAGCACTCTGAATTTCTAGCATGCTGACATTTTGAAACGACCTGATTTTTGTCGCGTGATAACAGGCGTATTTATGAACCGATTCAGATGTAACTTGGTGTGTACATTGTACATACCAATGTCTCGACCGAGTTCGTTGGCCAGCTTCATTCGCCATCTTGTTTCAAAAGGCTGCCATTTAAAAAACATATAAATTTTAAATTTAAAATGAGTTATCAGAAAATTGAAAAATGAAAAAGATATTTTTGTGTGTTTGACCTTGATACAAAGATTCCGGAGGAGTTTTTGTTTGGTATATATCTTAAAAAATGGTTGAATTATAGCACTTTGAATTTCTAGCATGGCTGACATTTTGAAACGACTATTTGTCACGTGATAACACGCGTATTTATTAACCTATTTCGATGTAAGAAGGCATGTGGATAGTATATCGTAATGTCTCGACCAAGTTCACTGGCCAGCTTTATCAGCCATCTTGTTTCAAAATGGAGGACATTAAATTAAATAAAAAATTATATTTAAAGTGACGTGCAAAAAAATTAGAAATTGAAAAAGGTTTCATTCTTAAGTATTTGACCATGATATAAGGATTCCGGAGCTTTTTTTGTTTTGTTTTTTTTTATTAAAAAATCGCTCAGATATAGCAGTTTCGATTTCTAATGTGGGTGACATTTTGTAAAATCTGATTTTTTGCCTGCAACAGCACTTGTATATATCAACCGATTCCGATGTGAGTGAGCATGTGCACGGGAATTACTAAGTTCTCGACCAAGTTCACTCGTTACCCTCATCCACCATGTTGTCTTAAAATGGCAGGAACTTCAAGATATCGCCGAATTTGGCAACCAAATATAGGTTATTTTAAATAAAAGCAGCTTGGATAAAGCTGACTAATTTCGCGAAATTCTCATTCATAATGATTTAGTATTGATAAAAATTAGTATTGAATCTCCTATAATCGGTTTCCACTAAATTGAGCTTCGTGTGTTTGAATAATATAAGATTGCTTTTTAAAAATAAGTAATATGAAAGCTACCTCTTCCTCCCGACTCTGGCCGGAAGGACTTTTTTGCTTTCGTCACTTTCGTGAATTAAACACAGTCTTGCCATCAGTTTCACAGCAAACTACTCATACAAGTAGGTGGTGATGTTATACCTTGCTGGAGATTTGCTGCGAATTTCTCAATTCAAATTTGTCATGTCAAGGTAATATCAGAAAAAAAATCAAACTTTCTGCTATTATGCTATCTGGGTAGGACCCAGTATATCAGTGGCTATTCAGTGTATCCAAGGCTATCAGTGTCCATCTCTGTTTACTTGACCCTGGTCCTCATGGTGCGATGCAGCATATGTCCCTATCAGGTGGTCAGCCTAACGCGGAACTCTCGGTGTTTAGTTCTCAAGCTTGGTACTCATTTTATCGACCCAGAAGAGATTAGTAAACCTTGCGCAGCTGGAAGTCGAAGACTTGGCCTGCACCGTGGCAGTCAGACGTGTTGACCACTACGCCACTGGGCTTCAACTATAAAGGATATCTGGCGATTTGTTAGCTGAGGCCGGCTAGCGGAAATTTGCCGGATCTGAGGACTCTTAAAATTGGAATAAAGGGGAAAAAAGACCATTTTCATCATTTAGTATCTTAAACTGTATATGATTTTAAAACACAATTTTTATTGAGATGAAAGATATAGTAAAGATAAGTATGTTCTTTATATGCATTTAAAAAATTGAAAGATGCAGAATTAGCATTTATAGGGGGCTGCAAACTGTCAGACATTTGACGAGCAGAAAATTGGTATAACAGCTTACGCGCGGGATTACAAAATAAATATTGCAACTAGAAGGAAAATTTTGGTGCCTAGTTATTCTTCAGATATCAATAATTACTCTGAACTTAAATAAATTTGTATTTAAAGCATTTTTATATTTTTAAAACAAAGTTGTATTTAGCTAATACAAAAATTTGAAAATTTCGAGAGTATAATCACCTAAAAAAATAATTTTTTGAACAATAAAAAGGAAATGTTAGGTTCAGTTTATACAGACTAACATGAAACATATGTTTTGAAATTTTCATGAAAAAAATATTCAGAAGTTTTTGAGAATATCGTTCGCGTTATGCCCAAAAAGTCATTTGGAGAAAAATGACTTAAAAGTTTCGAAACGCCGGTCGTTTCAGCTACTGAGTGGTATAATTCTAAAAGCCATAACTTCTGTTGTAATGAGAATTTCAACTGCATAAGGGGTTTGTAATTAATACTAAGAAATAAGCATTTATTAGTTTCGACTTACAAGAATCTAGAAAAATAAGATTCTTATTAGCGAAATTTAAAAGACAGTTCATATTCATGCAACAAAAACGTAAATATCAGTTTTTTACAGTATTTATATCCATTGCACATCAAAAAAGATTTAACCCTTTATCTACTGAGAGTACTTATAAGTACACTTAAAATAACTTGTTATACAATTCATTTAATACATCGATTAGTTGCAATACAGTTTAGAACGGGTTATATATACATTACTTTATCTTGTTCGAAAAGCATTATTGGTTGCACAAAAAAAATTATTTTTTAAAGGGTGATTTATTTTGCTTTTGCATCTTTTCAGCTTTCTTGTCGTTGGGGATGAGATTTTCAATTCGGAAATATTTTTATATTTCTATTGTAAGAACATTATATTTGTACATTCTACAAAATACTAAGAAAAATATTTAAAATAAAAGATTTGAGTGGAGTTAAAATATTACACAAAACCCCCATAAATTCAAATTTAATCATTCCTTCTAAATCCTTCAATCCTTCTAAAATTTATTAAATGATTATGTAAGTCTTCTAATGTAGTTTAAACAATTTACGAAAAATGCTTTTGCAGATAAAATTTTCATGAATTCATAGTACAGTACATAAATCTGTGACATTTTCGTGTATACACAATTTATGGGGTGATATCTAAAACAATTTTTTATTGTATTATTTTCTTTTCAAAGTAATTTAATAATTATGAGTGCAATTGGTAATTTATTTTGAATTGTAACGTATTAGTAATAATTTCTTATTAAGTTTAAAATAATGCCGTACTCGTCCGAAAATTCGGAAAGAGTTAAAATGAAAAACATAATGAAATTTCCAGCTTTTAGGCATTAAACATTCATTTTAAAATGATATATGGGGCATTTTCACAATCTTTTGACTTTCGGGAATAAAAATCTGGTGAAATTTAACTTGCTAAAATAACATTTTAATCTAATAGACGAAGGCCTTTATGATTCAAAATAATGAAAAAATGGTCAGCAGCGAAAATGTTTTTATTTAATTGAGGTTTAAGTTAAACTTAAGAGTTTCATTTTCCTTACCATTTTACCACTATAACTAACTTTCTATTTTCTTCTAAATTTTTACTTATAATGAATTTGCATAGTACCCACAGGACATTCAAATAAGAAATAATAACAATGTAGTATTTTTAGTACAAAAGTTTGGTATAACATTGTCTTAAAGAGGTGTTAAAGAAGGGACGGAAGGAAAAAAAAGGGGGATGGTATAGGAAAAAAGAGAAGGTAAGGATGGGACGGTAAGGAAAATTACCACTATTTTTAGGCAACTTATGTTAAGACTAAGTGATAGCCACAATGTTCATTGATTTTTAGAAACAGTTATTTACATTGGATTAATTTTTTTTTAATTTAATTTACCTCGAAAAGTGCAGGAATAGACCTTGGGGACGGTAAGACTGCCAATAAAGCCATGATGCTTGAAATTGATATTTAAATGCTGATTTAAATTCTGCAGTAAATTTCCTGTCAAAGAATTTTATACATTCTTTCTCTAGCATTCTTCTGCATGAGAAAGAAAATGGAAAAAAATTCTGTGGCTGCATCTGAAGTGATTTTCTGTTCAAGTTTAGCAAGAGCGATGGTAAGGAATGAAAACCCAGGGACAGAATTCAAAAAATAATGTCAACTATAAAAATGTGTGCAGGTTAATTTTTTGCTACATATTTGTATAAAACAATTTTTCCAGTTTCGGAAAAAAATTACATCGAATTACTTTTATTGAAAGAATTTTATACAGACAGCTCCAAACTTAAAAATCAGCATAAGGAACACGGGACAGTATAGGAGTTTTTCTGGTATTTAGACCTCCAACATCGTCCAAAACTTATTTATCTCGTTAATATTGTTACGCAATCATGCAATGGGATGTTCCCCAGTATATGAAATAAAAAAACACAAGGATATGTACTAAAATAAAAATTATTATTCAGGGACATAAAAGTCAAAAGATTGTGAGAATGCCCAATAAGTATTGTTTTGTTTAAATAATTGTAGCATTTCAGGAAGAGAGTGAAAAATCGGTTACAGAATTCCATCTTAAAATACAAAAGCCAAGTTAAGTCAAATAAAAGAGTGTAAAAAGTCATGTGTGTAATACAGAGTATAATAAGAGTGTAAATACAGTCAAACATTTTTTTAATGCCGATATTTGTGTTATCGTCAGTTCATTGAGAATTTGCTTCAATATTTAGACTAGAATTCCATTTTTTTTAACAGTGACAACTTATGAATGACTGTATTGGTAAAAACACATAAAATTGATAAATGGTACACAAATGGTACTTTATATGAGCTTGGAAAAATAAATATGATGATATTAGGTTGAGCAAAAAGTTCTGGGAAATTTTTAATGTAATAGTTACCAGAATTTGTATCGTATATGGGTGTACTAGTAGTACAGTCCAGTCGTGGCTCCATCCAATTATGGCCTCTTTCGATCAATGCAACACTTTTTCGAGGACCGTCGATTTGAATCCTTTAATGAAGTTGGAGAAGGATGTCGAGAGTTTTTTGATTCCAAGGAGCCGCCATGATACATCCAGCAAATCCGGAATTTCGCAGAACGATGACAGAAAGTCGTGGACTATGATGGTCTCTACTTTGAAGAACAGTCCTTGTTGCTTTCATTGTTAATTTGCGCATAACAACGCAACTTTCACAAATTTCCCAGAATTTTTTGCTCAACCTAGTAAAACCATAATATCTACATTTCGACCGCTTCTGCAGTCGTCCTCAGGATAAAATATTACGCTGAAGTGATTTAAAAGCCTAGAAACAAAATCTTATAGTATAATAGACTTGATCAATTACGTGATTGGAAAACTGCAGCAGCAGCATCCAGTGAGTACAACAGAAAATTAAAACGAAATAAGTTGGAGATGAATCGAAATTCGATAAAAGATCATTAAGTATCACCATCTATAAACGGGGAAACAGATTACGTTCAACCAAGTTCATGGTGAAAGAGGGAAAACTTGAAATATTGCAAAGAGATAAAAATTAACTTTTTTAAATATTATGCCAGATTTTTGAGATATTATGATATAAATTACTGTTGCAGGCATTATGATCACCTGCAATGATTTTGACTAATTCTCTGATCATGGTTTCAAATGGATTATTACAAGGAACTAGGATTTTTGAATCATTTAAATTAACACGGCAGCCTTCGTTATCTAAACAATACATAGATGTTTGAGATTATTTCTCAAAAATACCTTAAACAGAAATCTAAATTTAATCAATTTACATTCAATGCCATTCAAAATTAAGTACGTGAAAATTCTCCAATTTTCAGTTACTTTATTTTGTTCGTAAACTACTTTGAAAGTCGTTTTGTTCAAAGGCTTCATTTTGAGCTATTCACCATAAATGAAATAAAAACCGATTTAAAACTTGAGAAAACATTTATATTTAAGAACAAAGGAATATTAATGTTTCAATCATTAAATACTATATTTTGAACTTACTTTACTTACTAACTTGAGATTTTGACAACAATTGGTAAATATTCGTGTACGTCAGAGATTTGCAAGCAGTTTTATTTTATTTTGTTCAACTTTAAATAAATCAGCTGTTGTTCTAATTATTACTTTCGAATAAAAGTGTTTTAACAGTTGCTTGAATGTCAGATGTCTTTGAAATGGTTCCAATTATTTGAGAACAATTAAGATGTGTTTAAAATGAAAATATGCTTTAAACTGTTTTACGTTCTTCTGCATATCTTATCTTCTCTATTAATATTATAAAAAAGTAAAGCTTGTGTGGTTGTAGAGGGTAATCTCTGGAGCTAAAGCACCGATTTCAAAAATAATTGTAGAAAATTAATGATGAAAGTCTCTGTTCCAACATACGCTGTATTTTATTTCGATGCTACAACCCTCAAGTGATGGGGAAGTAAAAAACGCTCTAAAAATGCAATTTTTGTTAATTTTGTTGAAGGGGCTAGAAACTTGAAAATTATCATGGTAGTTACTTCTAAGATATACATGCACTTTAAGAACAGTAACTAAAAGAATCTAAATTAAAAAGGGATGAAAATGCGCGAAAAACATTCTAAATTACGATTTCAATGCAGTCTCAGAAAATACCAAACTATAACTACCTGATTTCCATGAAAATAGGCGTCACAATCTTTAAAAATGAACTCATCACTTCAAATAGGAAATGCCACTCTATACTTTAGTACAAAGTAATGTTTAATAGATAATATAAAAGATACAAGGATACGTCATTTAACACGACTATGTACAATTATAATACATATATACAGACTTTAGGAACTTCAGAAGAAATCGCTGATTGGAAAAAACATTTCATCATTTCCCGCCTCTCATAAAACTCCGGGGTAAAAAAACAAGCAAGACAGCCTGTATTTTGCAACCTATACATTGTGCGTCTCAAAACACTCCGCTTTTTAACTCTGCGAGCAAATCTAACGCAAGGGACGATGGGATAAAACTATTTGGCAGCCGCTGTAATAAGGAACTATCGTCTAGTGCTGTCATCTAGTGTAGCAATATTTAAATATTTGTTACATTCTCCCCCTCTGTTTCCTTAGACGTCTCGGCAAGGGACCAGGATCATTTTTCTTTGGCCTACCACGTTTCCTGAGTTGAATAACTGGTTGGTTGGTAATATTGTTATAACGTTTTAGGGCAGATGTATGGTAAGTTCCTAAGGGAACTTCTGAATTCGCAACTTCATAGGAAGTAGGTGAGCGCTGTGTGAGCACTACATAGGGTCCGTCACGTCGAGGACTGAATTTGGTAGTTCTTTTCTGACCAGCCTTGCTAACGGGATGGAGTTCTACCCATACATGGTCAACAGGAAAATACTGAGGTCTTTCTATCCGTCTTTTGTCCACATACTGTCTTCTTTTGCGTTGTTCGACTACATTTTTTACTTGCTTAGTGAATTTAGCAAATTTGTTTGGCTTCGGGTTTATCTCAATGGAGACTGTACCAATTTCACAGGAGCGCGGGGTGACTTCTCCCCCTGGCTGAAAGATGGTATCATAACTTTTCAGCAAGTAATTTAATTCTGACTTCTGGCCAGAACATTCAAGAGGCTTTGGAACAAGATCTGCAAAGCCATACTTTATATGAGGCATATCACCGAAATACCAACGTTTGTTCTTAACGTCTGGTACAAACCCTGACTTATCAAGAAAGTCTCTTCCTAAAAGAGTTCTCTTCACTTTAGCTTTAGGTAACACAATAAAATTTGTACTAAATTTTCTTCCTTCAATTTCTACAGTAACAGTCGAGGTCAAACTGTCTTCTTTTGGCCGCTGGCCATTCGCTAAGGACATGCTCAGAGAGGTCTTCTGAAACTTTGCACCTTTTTCTTGTAACACAGAATACAATGATTCGCTAGCCAGGCTGTGACTAGATCCGGTATCTACGCAGGTTTTGCCATAGACCCCCATTAATTTTCAGGTTTACTATGGTTAAAGGTGTGGTTGTGGTTGAGCATGTGTATATCTGGATTTGCTCAAACTGAGAAGATTCATTTTTTATCACAGGGTTGAAAGTGGGGCACTTAGCACGAATAAATCCGGGAGCACCACAACCATATCATTTCAAGGTTGGGCGATCTTCAATCAGTAGTGAGAGAATCACCTTACCGTTGTCTGACGGGGTTGTCTTCTTTGAGTAGAAGGATTCATTCGGAAACGTTACATTACAAGAGCTCGAGGGAACGGGCTCTTTCCGTTTTGACCAGTTTTTATTTTTCTGGTGGATTTTCACTTCTTTGGATTTTACGGGATTTACCCTTAGTACATCGTAATCATCGAGCTTTTCTACTAATTCATTTGGATCATTTAAATTAGTCCAAACGTCTAAGAAATGTTCTCTGTGCTGTGGGGAGCAACTTCTCTTTAATTTGTCCGACAAAATAAGACTTTTCAAATCTTCGAATGAAGTTATGTTGAGCTCAGATAGCCAACCTTCAAAATATGTTCTAAGCTCGAAAAAAAGTCTTTCCAGGTACTTTCTGGAATTTTCTTGTGCTGAACGAACAGGATTCTAAATTTTTCAGCAGTCAATTTTAATCGTTTCAACAACATCGCCTTGATGTGTTGGTAGTCCTGGGCCTTTTCTTCTGGTTCCCTAGCTATGAGTCTAGCAATATCACTAGGTAAAGCGCTTATGAGGTACGTAACTCCAATTTTCTTCCGGAACCCCTAGAACCTTTAACTGTTGCTCACACATCACTAAGAAGATGTTCATATCATCTTCGTTTGGGCGAAAACGATAAATCAATTTTTGTAGATCGATTCGAGGTTTTTCGTAAGTGCATTTATTACTTTCTACCCCTGCATTAGATGCCGAAGCCGGATTGGCAAGGCGTAATTTTTCGAGTTCGAAAGCTCGTTCGCGCTCTAAATTTTCTTGTTTGAAAGTTCATTCGCGCTCTAAATTTTCTTGTTCGATTTTACGTTGTTCTTGTTTGAAAACACGTTGATTTTCTAAATCTAAGCGCTCTTGTTCAGTTTTTCTATTCTCGACTATAGTTGTAAATAAGTTTTTAGTATAATCCTCCTCGTAATCAGCGTGCGTAGTAATTAAATTACGTAAATCGACCATTTTCATTTCTTCAGTGGCAGTTAAGCCTAACTCATAGCAAAGGACACGTAGATCCTCTTTTTTGTCCTTTCCAAAAAATTCCATTTTGTTTAAATTTAACAAAACTAAGAACCAAAATAAAATTTTGATTTAAAAATTCCACTTCAAGAACTAGAATTTGAATTTAAATTTCAAGAACAAAATTTTCAATTTCAAGAACAAGAATTTCAATTTAAAAATTTCAATTAAAAATTTTCAATTTCAAGAACAAACTTTTAGATTTTTTCTACGTAAACCTATCCTTACACTCAGGGATTTCTTCTTTACAGAAATCATAACACACAAAATATATATATATTCAAAATACAATATAAATATAAATGCAAATTACTATAATATCACAAAATATAGAATTTTATTTATTTAACTCTTTCCTTCGGAAAGTAAACCAAACTTGAACTACACTGGTTATCAAAAATAAAGGAAAAGTCACAAAATGCTAATTTTCAAATACGCGAACACTCAAAAGGAAATAATATAATTCGAGTAATTACTATCTCTACAACACAGCTAGCCTATATAACATCTCGTTCATGTCACACATGGTCACAAGTGTCACAGTCACTACGGTGAAGCAAAAAAATAGGAAATTCCATACATCTCATTATGAGTCTCAAATGATCACTATATGTGACTCCACTGAGAAGTCAATGTGACTGCTGCTTTGTAACGAGTCACCATGTGACTTTACAATGTAGTTAAATTATAACTCTCATGTGACTGTTATTTTGAGACTCAATTTCATTGTCATCATGAACGCTGCTTTACGATAAGTCACCAAATAATATCATATTATAGTCACATGGAGACTTTTCCCAAAATAGCACAATAGTGACTTCACAGTAGTCTCTTTGTCACCTGAAAGTCATCATGTGACTTTAATGTGACATTATTTGGTAACTTATCACAATGCAGCGTTCACGATGACTTTGAAATTGAATCTAAAAATGACAGCCACATGAGAGTCACAATGTAACTACATTGTAAAGTCACATGATGACTCGTCACAAAGCAGCAGTCCCAGTGACGTCTCAGTGGAGTCACATATAGTGATCATTTGAGACTCATAATGAGATGTATGGAATTTCTATCTTTTTGCTTCACCGTAGTGACTGTGACACTTGTGACCATGTGTGACATGAATGAGATGTTATATAGACTAGCTGTGTTGTAGAGATAGTTATTACTCGAATTATATTATTTCCTTTTGAGTGTTCGCGTATTTGAAAATTAGCATTTTGTGACTTTTCCTTAATTTTTGATAACCAGTGTATTTCAATGTATCGTTACGTAATACGATATTACTATACTTTTAAGAAAGCACAAAATAAAGTCTATAACTTCAATATTAACTCTCAAAATAAAACAAAACTAAATTATAACTACACAGTTCTTAACTTTCAATTTCTTTTAAGAAAAAAAAAATAATATTACGTTAAGCAAGAATATTTAAAAACTTTCTCCTCAAAAGAACACTTTATATTTTTGTTCTAAGAACACAATTATTCAAAATTAATTAAAATTACTTTACTAGCAAAATAATTCAAAATTGTTCTCAAAAGAACACAATTTACTTTTGTTCCGTGAAACGAAATTCTTTCTCCCTCTCTTTTTTTTAACCTTTTAAAACAAATTCAAATTTAAATGTTTAACTTATAAGAAAACTTATTCTTATAAAAGTTCTGTTCAGATCTTAATTTCGCCATTCCATAAATCAACGTTATTCAAAACAAAACTCAACTTACAAAGAAAGAAATATATTTATTCTATCATAAATATCTGTCAAACGATACCATTTTAATAAAATACAATTTATTAAATTCAAAACGAAAAGTTTTCTCAAATTAGAACATAACATATAATTTTCACATCAGTAAGTAAAATATATCTTAACAGAACAAATTTTGTTTTTAAATTACCCTTAATCTAAATTGATCAAAGATTTTTACTTTCAGAATTTAAATTCTTACAGAAAACTTTTACGTCATATCTAGATTTCTAACTTATTATGAAATCGGGACATTTTTACCTCTTCTGTATGTCAATGACAAAACAGACACAATATATTTTCGTAATGAGAAAATAATGTACTTGCACTACTATCTTAAACAATTTTAACATCAAAAGTTTAATAACATAAAATAAACAATATGAGAATGCAATAAACAAAAGTTTACCAAAATAAAATTACAAACTTTTCTTCTTATAACTGCTATACGCATCCATATTTTTATCTTGAATAACTATAATACACTTTCTGCCCCGAGCTCGACGTTCGGTTAACAGAGTATTAGAACACTTTCACACCACCATTTGACACATAGATGAAGCTCATGCAGAACTAATATCGTTCGCAGAACATATTCTCCTTCAAGACCATGAAGAACACATCCCTGTATTTTAATCATGCTTTAGCTGATATCACAGAAGCGACGTCTGATCAGAAAATGCTAAAACACTACTTTTCCTACCTCAAAGCACCAGCCATTGTAGCACACAATTTGTAGAATACGGCACTGTTTAAACACCAGCATTTTTAAAAAACACTATCTTTCTACGTTAAGCACTAACATTTTTTAAACTCAAAGAGCACAAACAATTTTCTTTACTCAGTCGGTCGTAGATTCAGGGCCAAGGTTGAGAAAGCCATTTATAACTACCTGATTTCCATTAAAATAGGCGTCACAATCTTTAAAAATGGACTCATCACTTCAAATAGGAAATGCCACTCTATACTTTATAACAAAGTAATGTTTAATAGATCATATAAAAGATACAAGGATACGTCATTTAACACGACTATGTACGATTATAATACATATGTACAGACTTTAGGAACTTCAGAAGAAATCGCTGATTGGAAAAAACATTTCATCATTTCCCGCCTCTCATAAAACTCCGGGGGGAAAAAAACAAACAAGACAGACTGTATTCTTCAACCTATATATTGTGCGTCTCAAAACACTCTGCATTTTAACTCTGTGAGCAAATCTAACGCAAGGGGTGATGGGATAAAACTATTTGTCAGGCGCTGTAATAAGGAACTATCGTCTAGTGCTGCCATCTAGTGTAGCAATATTTAAATATTTGTTACAAAACAGATTTTTAAAAGTAATGGTTGCCAATCGATCTTGACAGCCCTTGCTACAGCATGTGTTATATTTTATGCCACTGCCACTACCACCTGGGGGTTGCAGAAGTAAAATACGTTCTAAATTGTGATTCTTGTGATACTGAAGTGGCTAACTACTTGAAATTTTGCATGGTAATTATAGGATTTAAATCCTGTATAAGAGCAGTCGAAAAAAAATCGAAATTTAAAAGGGGTGGAAACGCTCGAAAAGCATTCTAAAAACGTTCTAAACTACCATTTTTATGCAATCTCAGGAAATACCAAACCGATTTAAAAAATAATGGTTCCTAATGGATGCTGATTGCTCCAACAAGGCTTTATTTTATACCCGTGTCACTACCACCTGGAGGTTGTATAAGCAAAAAACGTTCTAAGTTGTGATTTTTGTGATACGGAAGTGGCTAACAACTTGAAATTTGGCATGGTAGTTACTTATAAAATGTATATTCTATATAAAAATAGTCGAGAAAAAAATTCAAAGTTTAAAACGAGCGAAAATCATTCAAAAAACGTTCTAAATTACGATTTCTAGGTCATTGTTAAAAATAGAAACTTGAAATTTGACGTGGTAGATATTTATAAGATACATAAGCTATCTAAAAACAGTTTCTAAAAAAACCCAAAATTAGAAGGGTGAAATGAACGAAAAGCATTCTAAAAATGTTCTAAATTACGATTTTTATGAAATCTCAGAAAATACTAAACCAATTTGAAAAGTATTGATTGCAAATTTATGGTGACAGTCACTGCTCTAACATAGGCTACATTTTATGTCAGAGTCACTACTCTCAAGTTGTTACAACAGCAAAAAACATTCTAAATTACGATCTTTGTGATCCTGAAGGGGCTAGAAACTTGAAATTTGGCATGGCAGTTACTTATATAATTTCTTCTAAGAACAGTGGAAAAACGTTCGAAATTTAAAAGGTGTGAAAATGCGCGAAAAGCGTTCTAAAAACGTTCTAAATTGCGATTTTTATGCGATTGTTAAAGATAGAAACTTGAAATTTGGCGTGGTAGTTACTTATAAGATATAATTGCTGTCTAAAAAATTCCGAATTTAAAAGGATGTAATGAGCAAATAGCGTTCTAAAATCTCTCTAAATTACGACTTCTATGGAATCTAAGGAAATACCAGACCGATTTTTAATGTCATGTTGGCAAATTGATGGTGACAGTCTCAGCTTTAACATAGGCTATATTTTTGTCGATGCCACTACCGAAAAAGGTGCAAAAAAACATTCTAAAATTGTAATTTTTGTGATATTGAAAGTATTTGAAACTTGAAAATTGGGATCGTAGTGACTTTGTAAATTCTCAATAAGAACTGTTTCTAAAAAATACCAAATTTAAAAAAGTGAAATGAATGAAAAGCGTTCTAAAAATTTTCTAAATTTCGATTTTTCTGGAATTGCTAAAAATAGAAATTTGAAATTCTGTGTGGTAGCTACTTATATTATGCAAATGCTCTCTAAGAACAGTTTTAAAAAATCAAGATTTAAAAGGATGAAATAAGCGAAAAGCTTTCTAAAAATGTTCTAAATTGCGATTTCTATTGAATTGTTAAAGATAGAAACCTAAAATTTGTCATGATATAACTTAGAGGTCGTAAATTCTCGCTAAAGACAGTTTCTAAAAGATTCGAAATTTAAAGGGGTAAAATGAGCGAAAAGCCTTTCAAAATCTTTCTAAATTACGATTTCTATGGAATATTAGGAAATACCAAAAAAAATATCAAAATTTTTGTTGGCAAATTCATGGCGACAGTCCTTGTTCCAGCATATGTTATATATTTTATGTCGGTGCCACCACCACCAGAGGGCTGGAAGACCGTTAGACTAAAATCTTCGAATACGGCATGATGGTTTAAGAACGATTTCTAAAAAATTGAAAACCTCAAATGAAAACTGAAATGGTCGTAAAAGCTTCAAAATATACATTATAAATTATCATTTATTGAGAATTTGAGTTCTTATCCATTTAAGTCTCACTTTCGCCCAATGCAGAATAATAATGAAGTTGAGTCAAACTGTCGCTTAATTAGTAATTTTGTAATTATTCCTAACAGTGTAATTTTTTCTTATAAAAATTAGGCATACAAATACCACTGGGCATTATCCAACCATTACTCAAGCAAAGCCGCGGGTTTTGCTATTATACTATTATTATATTATATTATTCAGAAATACTTTTCAGTATCAATATGCAAATTAGGCATGTGAAAAATAATCAATAGACGTTTTTAATTAATACAATATTCTAAAAATATAAGCATATACTTGACATATTCTTATGATTAATACGCAATTTTGCAAAAGTATACTCCAATTGTTATTGAAGTTATCATAAACAAGGTCAGTTATAAAAATTAGGTACCAAGTACATTTCCAAAATTTCTTACATAACAAATTATGTTTTTTAAATGAAGATTTTAAGAATATTTCATTTCTTAATAAAAAAGCAGGTGAAAATTTATTTGAAGTTCTTTATGATAAATTGTTAAAAATCAATTAAAGCATCAAAGGAGCATTATGTTACGTTATACTAGTTAAAACATCTTTTTTTAATCTTATTTAACATCTTTTTAAGTTTTAAAGAAAAAACATTGTTTACAGCTGCAGCATACTTTTCGATTATTGATTATCAATATGTTTAAAATACAAGCTGATTTTTTGTCTTTGTCAATTGCCCTGCACTTTCTGCTAATTAAATTTTAATAGTTATTTTTTTAACATGGCATTTTTTTTATTGGCAAACACGCACTAGCTGTTTTTTTTTTTTTCATTTTTATTTTAAACGTTTTTAATTCAATTTCTTCAAAATAATTGCAACCGGGTCACTTCCATTGTTGCTCAGAACAGTTAAACAAGCAGAAAGCAGGAATTCTGCTTTTTCAGAATTTAGTATCGTCCTCGATGAGGGGAAAAATATTATTATTATTACAAGGTGGAACCCGTCGAAGTTCTACGAAAGAAAATGTTTAAGAAAAAACTTTTCAATAATTTATAATAAACCTACAAAATTAGTTACAATAAAAAATGCATCTTATCTTGGTTAGTCTAACTCTCAAACAAATATTATTTTAACCTAAAGGTCACTTCTCTTCTATAAAGACACTCTAAATTTTTGTAAATTATTGCGTTTTATCAGTGTTTGATTTCAATTGCGTTATTTTCTAAATTGAAGCATTTCCGCCTCTGATGAATTTCAAAGACGCAAGTGAAAAAGATGCAGTTCTACAAAATTTATTTCAGTTTTAAGACTTAAAATACACGCTTTTATATTATATAAAAGGACGTTATTTACATCCGCCGGAGAATTACACATTTATGATCCAGTCTTAAACAACATCTATAGAAAAGTATGCGTATGACGTCATTATCGCAGAATAATACACAAACTCAGCAAAAGCCATGTCGTAAACTCGACAAAAAAAAAAGGCTCGGCTGTCTAATGATTCATATGCCTTCATTTGTTTGTAACATTAATATGGATACTTAAATTAAATACAGTTTATAATTGCTCAATGTTGCACCAGAAATCATTCATTTATATTTTTTCAAAATAGCACGCATTTTAATTAATTTTTTTTTTTCAGTTGTTATGAGAAAATGACAACAAAAAGATATAGTAATCTACTATGTTCCTTTTATTTTCTACAGAAATGGAGTACTTCAGTTGCCACCATTACAGAAATGGCATTAAAAACTACAAGAAAATTAATATCTCAAAAATAAATTGAAATGTGGTTTTCAAACAAATTGCTGTTAAAATACTTTTTTTCCTTATACGAAGGTATAAAAATTTGAAATGTGCGATGCTTAGAAGTTTCAAAAACTGCAGTAGAGATTATCAGAATTCAACGATCAATGATAAATCTGCTTCGTTTTACGGCTGGCTTATGTTATTTTTCAGGAAAGACACTTTAACTGTTGCCTGAAAGAAATAGCATATCTGGGGCTAATAATTGGGATTATTTTATTTTTATTTATTTATCTTTATTAATGACATTTTCCCGCTAAAACTAAAAAGAAATTATATTTTTTATTTGAATAGTTTATGTTTAAAATCATTAAGAGATTCAAGCGCCCTAAAAGTTAACTGACATCATTTTACAGTTTTATCACAAATTTTAATGGAATATTTCGCCTCAATTAATAGCAGAATATATTACAAACTCTGCAAGGCGAAGGTTAAACAAGGCAATTGCGAAGTATGTGATTTAAATGTTAACCCATTAAGGACCGCACCTTCTCATACTTGACATAAATTAAATAAAATTTTATTTTATGCATATTAATGACTAATTAACAGAACAAAATGCAATATTACTTTCTTTTAATGTGAGATATGATAATGTTGCGAAAAGGCAAGGTCAGTACAAATCAAGTACATTTTTGCCATATCAAAAGTTTTAAAGCGTTACTAGACATTGTTAGCTAAAATATCCGTATCTTGAATCGTCTAATTTTATTTAATTCTTTAAATGCATCTATGAACACAATCCGAAATTTATCGATGAAAATTTTCAAAATATTCCGTACTGTTCAATTTCAATCATATTTCTAATTTTTTACAACTCGAATCAATTAACTTTTTTTTTCCTTGAAAATAAAAGTCGTGTATACAATATGTGATAATAAATTTGTTGAAAAAATTTTTCACAATAAAATAAAAAAAAATCCCTGCCGGCTCGGGCTTACAGGCGGAGGTAGATTTCGAAGTTAAGTACTAAATTCACCAACAAAACTTAAATCAACATTAGAGATAAACCCAGTTCCTTCACTAAGAATGAGCTCTAGGGAGCTAAACATTTTGTGAAAATTCTAATATACACGAATATACGCACGCATGTATATGGAATAGGTTTAAGAATGGCTAAAACAAATTCAGAAAACCTCAAAGTGTTAAAATATGTTAATATTTCCATAGTCGGGTTTTTATAATGTTTTAATACGTTTCTTCAAACTCACATGACGTTACATATTCACCTGCTGAGGTACATTAAATTTTCCAATATGATGTAATATATATATATTTTTTAATTCGTCAAACTATTTATTTCATTTTGAGTTTTCATTCTGAAATCTTGCTCTAGAAAACATATGACGTAATATTCAATTTGTTTTCAATTCGTCAAACTATTTATTTAATTTATTTTTTCACGTGAAAAATCTTGCAATAGAAAACCAGTTGTTGTGGTGAGAATTTTATTGTTTTTTTTTTAATTGTTGGTAACTGCTATAATGAAAAATATTTATTTTTTCCTGTCATTGTTGTGTAAGAGATGGTTTTATCAGAATCTTGTTAAGACGGTATTCAAAATTTTTAACCCTCCCCATTTCCATTCCCTTGGGCCGATTTTCATCATTTTCAATCCCCGCCGAGATATTTAGCCATCTCAAAGTTATTGGCGAGTTTGAAGACGATCCGTGCATAATTGCGACTTTTATCGTGCGGACAAAATTTAGTACATACATACATATATATATATATATATATATATATATATATATATAAACTTTTTAGGTTGGGGTGGTTTTGGGTTCCTGGGGTCATATAATGAAAAGTTATGAATGAATTTTTCAAAAGTCGCACCATGGTGACGACTGCAATAGGTAGTATTTCTTACGAAATCTACCTAAAATCACAAACGTAACATTGCGAAAACGCAACGTCAGTTCTTAATAGGTTAAATAGTAATTTTCTAATCAGAGATAGCAGTGTCAGACACCTTTGGTTATGCCAAGAAGTATACGTACCTTAATTTTCCTATAATTCGTTGAAAATAGCACCATTTTAAAACATTAGTCACTCTACCACCATCTTAAATTAGACAACAAATTTTCAAGTCTCTCATTTGTGAAAATGACATCACTTTTAAAATGCATTCAATCGATAAGGTACGTGTTATTTCTAAAAAATTACACATTTTTCTACGTTTGTGGCTAAATGATAAAATTTTAGTAGGCTTTTCATTCGCGGAAATAAGGCCCACATCTCTCTTAAATATTTTCCCTACATTGCAAAGTGTCCTAATCGCAGAAAAGCGGTATGCTTCTATCAGATGAAAATGACGTCATGTTTGAGAGAAAAAAAGCATTTTCTTTTACAAAAGGGTTACATATCAATACAACTGAGCCGAAATGAGTTTTAAAACTTTTTTATTCCTCTGGTAATAAGCTTGAAGATGTAGTTATTAGATGTAGTCTACATTGGCAAAATAAAAAGTCGGTGAAAAACTACGTTATTTTTACGCGATAATGGCAATGTTTCTTTTTTATGAATGAAAAAATATATTTATTACGTCATTTTTTTATTGGTGAAATCATTTCTCCGTTCTGCGTTTAAAGCCTGTTATTTGGGAAAGAACGAAAAGGTGAAAAAATATTTTCGTAACAATCAAAATATGAGAGCTCAATTTTAATTGTAAAGTGCGTACTTCAATGTTCAGTTCCGGCACTTTAATCGAATAATAATTAGGATAAATTGCAATTTAATTTGACACATAAATCTGAAAACGTTCATGCTATGCAAACTCTAACTTCAAGTTAGCAGTAAAAATCTGTTTGTTTTGAGCATGGACTTGTGACTTATACTCGTAACTTATCAACTTACATGCCTTTTAACCCTTAAGTGGTGAGGTGATTTTTTTATAACATAAGTGATGAGGTGGGATGTATGTATCCCAAAATTTGATTTCTTGTACACTCCACAAAATTTAGATAATTAAATTTAAGAAAATTTCCTGTGAATTTTGCATTATTTACTTGTATAAAAACAACTGAAAAAGTGCTGTAAGTGTACACAGATATGTCAGTGTACAGTCCATCTAATAATGTAAAATAGCAATATTTCAGAATTTATTAACCATTTGGAAAAATGATTATTGTCATCGGTCAGAGTAGGAAATCAAAAACATATCTGAAACGTTTTATTGGTTGAATCCGCATTTCATTCGTTTTCTGATTGGTCTATACAGTAATCTGTATTTTCCCTTTACTTTCAACAGAGATGGATACTTCTGTTGCCACTATGACAAAAATGTAATAAAAACAACAAAAAAAATTAATAACTCAGAAACAAATTGAGATACAGATTTCAACAAATTGCATTTAAAAGTACATTTTTTTTTTTACGACGGTGTAAAAAGCAATATTGTGGGATGTTTAGAAGTTTAAGAATGAAATTTCATTTAAAATTGGTCCAGAAATATTAATGTTTAATCCATGGCGTACGTAATGTATGACCAGCTCCGCAGAAGCTTAAAAATTTACAGTACCGAAAAAATATAATCCATGCCGTACGTAATGTATGAAATTTCATTTAAAATTGGTCCAGGAATATTAATGTTTAATCCATGGCGTACGTAATGTATGACCAGCTCCTTAGAAGTTTAAAAATTTACAGTACCGAAAATTGTATAACTGAAATTTCTTTTAAAATTTGTTCATGATGGTCCAGGAATGTTAATGTTTAATTCATGGCGTACGTAATGTATGATCAATTCCGTGCGATTTTTTATGTCTTAAATTTTAGTCTTCGAAAAAAATCATTTTCCAAATGGTCGTTGTAATTTGTTAAATTGCTTTTTTTTTTCTCTCTCTGAGATGCAAAACACCCCACCTCAGTAGTTAAGGGTTAATTCAATTCTCATCAAAAGAAAATGTATCCAAAGTAATTTCTACCCGTGTGTATTTCTTTTAAGGCCTTTTCTTTATATAAATATTTTGTTTCTGATATTTTTTTCTTTAAATTACCAATACAATTAAATTAGTTTAAATCTTTTATTCTAAAAGTTAATAACTTAACTTATCCATTTATTATTAATATTAATTTATTATTTTTTATTAATTTATTTTATTCCATGGAATTTCGACGAGTGTCAAATGGTAAAAATCTTTTCATATCAATCAAAATATGAAATCTCAATTTTAATAATAAATCATGTACTTTAATGTTCAGAGCCATCTCTTTAATCTAATAATAATTAGGATAATTACAATTTAATTTTAAACATCAATATGAAAATGCTCATGCTGTTCAAACTCTAACTTCAAGTTGGCAAACATGTGTTTTAAACATGGACTTTTAATTTATCAACTTATATGCCTTTTAATTCCAATTCTCATTTTTTTTTAATGTATCAAAATTAATTTGTGCCCATATGTATTTCTTTTACGCGTTTTTTTCTTTTTAAAATAAAAATGTTTTATTATAAATAAGTTTTTACTTTAAATTACAAATACAATCAGATTACTTAAAATCTTTTTTTCTAAAAAATTAATAACCTGATTTTTCTATTTATTATTAAAATTTTATTTATTATTAAGTGTTAATTTATAATTTTATCGTACTTTTTTCAGATAAGACAGAAAATTTAAAGAAAATAAACTATAAAGTAAAAACACTCCTATGCATATTATTAAAAAGTATTAACATTTAATTGATATTTATGATGTAAAGAAAATTTAATCTGCAAAACTAAATGCCAAAATTAAAAATCGAAATTATGTCATGGAATCGGATTATGAGATGCCTTCTTTATATATGCCCTTTTTTATGAACGTGTAAGAAAATGCAATGCTGACCATTATATAAACTTATTTTTAGAAAGTATTAATATTTAATAGTTATCAGTGATGTAAAGCTAATAAAAATGTATTAAGAAAGTAAAAGTTGAAATGGCGAGCTTATACGTACAATTTCTAAATATATAACATTAAAAAGTAATATATTGAATTGTAACTTAGGATATAAAGAAAATTTAACATATAAAAAAGTATCCACAATCTAAAATCGGAAATTATTGCTCAGAATCTGATCACATAAGGAATAAAATATAAAACACTAATATAAAATAAGAAAAAAATATAAATATATAAATATGTAAAATAGATTAATATGATTAAGCTAAATAATGCTATAAAAAGTGATAAAATATCTTTATTCAGATTGACGAACGTTTCATCGCACAAACGACAACATTTTCAAAATATTCGTCTATCTAAATAAAGATATTTTATCACTTTTTATAGCATTATTTAGCTTAATCTGTTTATAAGTGATTATTATACATGTTGTTATAAATTAATAGGGTTGATGACTAAGACCTAAAAATATGAAATACTTTACTATTGTGGATGATTAATTTAAAAACTCATAGAAGTATAAACATTAAATGGTTATTTTTAATTAAAACTACATATCGCATACCCGCAAGAAAAGTGACACATCTCGACAAAAGTAAATTTTACAGGAGAGGCAAATGAAGTTTCGCATTTTTTTAATATAACATAAAACGATAGTACATAACTCTGCATGCAGCTGTAAAAGGGTACAAAAAATGCTTAAAACCTTTAAGAATCAAGACGTAAAAGAGATAGGGTGGATTTAGTAAATTTATACCCCCCCCCCCTTAATAAATGTAACCCGTTGTTGAGTTGTGACACTTTTCTTGTTGCACAATTTGTCGAATTCCAGTCGCCTTTCAGAATAGTACGTGCAAAAATGTGGATTTTCAACACTTTTCAAGAAAGTTGAAAAGTGTTTAAAAATTCGATTTGTCTGTTTGCCGTCTGACCGCCTGTCTGTCTGTCTATCTGTCCGTCTGTCTGTCCGTCTGTGCTTTAACTCGCGTAAATATAGTCCGATTGTCATGAAATTCTTAGTTGTTATTGGGTATCACTATGTCATGCTTTCTATTGTATATGAAGCGACGAGCATTTACGGTTCATTTACAGAGACACTTAAAAGAATTCCGTTACATTACTGTGTATGGGGGGGAAAATCGTTTGCGGTGTATTTTAATGACATCACCCTTTTTTAAACATGCCGAAATTTATATGTATCACTGAGCTGTAATACGGCATTTACTGTAGACTATGATGGGCATAGAAGTTATCGTTTGTTTACAGAAGAAGACACCACAGGAAAATTTGGTTGCAGAAGAAATTTAACTATTGAAGTTTATGAATAATGATCGCTGGAAGTGCGTTTGCAGTTGTTGTACGCGTTTTTACATCGAACTATATTTTTAAATATTACTTGGTGTGAACAAATTCTGTAGATCATATACAGGGCTGCACAAAAGTTCTCAGGTACATTTCCATTTATACATGGAAATCGCTGAATGGAAATTTTCAACTGTGCTATGCGTTTCACCGAACTAAATCTTAGCATACTATGTAGTATACGTACAAATACATAGATCACATACAGTGCTTCATAAAAAAAAACTGATATTTTCCCGATTTGATTATAATAGCAGAAATTGGGTTTTCAAAAACGTATGAGTTTTCAAATTCCTTATTTAGACGTGATATTTCATTGTTATAAACTGCAAAGTTTTGTTACAGTATACTGATTGCGTTGGAAAGTGTTACATAATTTACGCACGACGCATGATTTTTCGTTCTTATTTTAAATCACAATGTTTTAACTTTACTATATTATTGTTAATTATCAAAAATATTTGTTTTCCTTGATATAAGAATCAACCACAGATTCATAAATAGGTTTCTAGGAAATTAAATTAAAAGAAAAAGCATATTTCAAAACTTTTTAAAAATTATTATACAACTATAATCTTACAATTGCATTTCAGCGAAATGAAATTGTAGTTACTACGGAATAAATATACAAAATAAGTATACAAGAACTGATTATAAAATTAATAAATCACATAAACGTAATTACGTCATTACAATATTTTCTATAACAATTGAAAAGTAGAAGAAGTAGGTAAGTTATTTTTCATGCTTCATTAGTAATAACTATTTATTAGTTCAAAACATTTCTATATATTTATAAACTACAGTATTATAAAAAGGAAACTTACATAGGAGAACAAAATATACAATAATTATTGGTTGTTGTTTGGTAATAATTCAAAAACAAATATATTTTATCAGTTTTCAGAGTTGTTTTTTCCGAAAGCATAAACAGATTACTACGCTTGTTTCGTAGCTTCGTCAAACTTTTGAAAAAGATAAATCTAATCAAAAACAACTCGTTGTAAATGATCCCGCCAAGCCACAAACCTAAAACGTCAGTCATAAAAAGAAGTGTTGAAGTTTGTCTTATCACCGGGCGTACCTGAAGTAATTTTTAAATAAAATTAGTTTTTTTTATTTCAGGAAATCGAACGTCTCTCCGATAAGTGCGGCAGAAACTCAGATTATCTGACTAAGCTTTTTCTTTTTATGTTTTCATAAGCTCTTAACACTTGTTGAATTTTTTTGAATTTTCAATGCATGTAGTTTTTAAATTCCAAATTCTTTTTTATGTGACTAACAGGACATACTAAGTCGTATGCTTTCCAAGTATTTTTTCATATATTTCGGATAATTCATACGATAAATTATAATTCATTTCAATAAAAGTTCAGAATTCGATATTTCATCGTTATGAAATAATTTTCCCTAATTTCAGTCATATTTGTAAATTTTAAAGTAACTGTATTATCTTATGAAAAATGAACTAAAATCTATTTATGGCATATTGATAGCATTCTTTAAATAACAAGTCCAAAATAACACAGTCGATTAGTTTAATATTTTTAGATGAAAAGAAAAATTAAAAATTAAAATAAAACTTCCAGAAATTTATTTGATATAAAAGGATTGTAAAAAATGAAAAAAAAATTATGTAATAAAAACCAGACTGACAGTATTACCTTTGTAAAATGGTTTAAAAAGAATAAATTGTAATGTTTGGAATGTTGAAAAAATATTTGAGTATATGTGCGTTTTAGTATAAAAGCAATACAGAAGAGAATATTTTCCCACTCATTTCAATATGATAAACAGTAATCCTAAAGTTCTTATAGTCATGAAAACAATTCGACAGTACTCTGTGATTCACTAAAGTGCTTACATTATCTTTCTGTGCATGTTCTATGGTTTCTCCGTAGTCAGTGTTTATCTAGAATCTTTCCATAATCCAGGTCCACTGGCACGTTTCTATATTCTAGTTTCTCCTCAAATATCAACAGGACATGCCGCTATGATTATTGTGCGCAATACCTTCATCAAAAATCATTCAGATTTCGTGCAAAATAAAATTTCATTTAATTGTTATCTAAATTTTAGGTGCAAAAATACCCATAGTATTGGAATTTTAAAAGGCTAGGTGCTGAAATCTAGAAAGCATCTTTAATAAATTGGATAATAGAAGAATCTTTCATAAAGTAAAAACCTGGATCGCCGAACTTTAGATGAACAAACTGAATTCATATTCTACTTTCAAGTAACATGATAAAATTTTCTAGAGATAGAAATAGTACAAATTAATTAAAATACATGCTACTCAATAAATATCCATCGGTTGTAATGTAATGAAAATCTTTTAAGTGACCTTGTCACTAACCGTAAATGTTTCAATGCCGCCTTATAATAGAGAGCTTAACTGGTTCGAATGCAATAACATCTACCCTTATTAAAATCCATACGCGTATCTATCTATGTAACCTCAAAAACTCAGAAATCGCAAGGCGCAGGGCTACGAAATTTGCCACACGTGTTGCTTGTAGAAAATTCATGAACGACTGGAGCCAAAAATACGAAAATTTTGAATAGATTTTTTTTTAATGTTTTTTGGCGAATTTTTGCTTTTTTTATGTTTAACCGGTAATTGCGCGAGTTCTAACCATTTCTAAATGTTTACTGCAATGTGAGATATACATTGGGCATTCTCACAATCTTTTGACTTTCAGGAATAAAAATCTGGTGAAATTAAACTTGCTAAAATAACATTTTTAATCTTATAAACGAATGAGTGCCTTAATGATTCAAAATAAAGACAAAATGGTCGGCAGCGAAAAATTTTTTATTTAACTGAGGTTTATGTTAAACTTGCGAGTTTAATTTTCGTTACCATTTTACCACTATAACTTTATTTTTTTCTAATTTTTTACTTATAATGAATTAGCCACACAGAACATTCAAATAAGAAATAATAACAATGTATTATTTTTACACAAAATTTTGATGTAACATTGTCTTAAATGGGTGCTGGAGAAGGGACCGTAAGGTAAACTAGTATGTTGTGGCCAACACAAAACTTTCTTCTACATAAATCACGTCAATTAAATCATTTAAATAATACAAGAAATTACGTCAATTTAGGACCAATTTATATCAAATTATATCTTAATATGAAGTTTAATGAAAATTCGTGTATTGGTTCTTGAGCTATAGCGGAAATTGTGAAAAATGTACCATAGCAGCGCCAATTACTGAGTGATTTGCACCAAAACATAAACAGCAGTGATTTATATCAAGGTATACATGAATCTGAAGTGTGTTGAAAATCCAAGCATTAATTCTTGAGATAGAGCTATTGCGGAAATCGCAAAAAATGCAGCGTAGCAGCGCCACCTGTTGAGCGATTTACATTAAAATGTATAAAAGTCAATTCCTGTCAAGAACTAACTGAATCTGAAGTATGATGAAAATCCGTGCATTAGTTCTGGAGATTGAGCTGAAAATCGTAGGAAATGCTGTATAGCAGCGCCACCTGTTAAACGATTTACACCAAAAACTAATGAGCACCAATTTATATCAGGGACTAACTGAATATTAATTTTTATTAAATTCCGTTCATTAGTTCTTGAGATTGAGCGCCCACAAAATTTGTGTCACACAGAGACAGACTCACAGACAGACATTTTGTAAAAACATGGTTTTCGGGTTCTCTGACCCCTAAAACGTCTAAATCCGTCGAAAACCGAAATTCGAAAATTTTCAGGAATCCAATACTTTCTTGTAAAGATAGAAGAAAGTAAAAAAGGGGACGGTATAGGAAAAAAGGGACGTTAAGGGGAAAAAATGGATGGTAAGGATGGGACGGTAAGAAAAATTATCACCTATTTTTAGGCAAATCATGTTAAGACACAGTGATAGCCACAATGTTCATTGATTCTTAGTAACAGTTATTTACATTGGATTAAATTAAAAAAAAAATTATTTACCTCGAAAAGTGCAGGAATATACCTTGAGGACAGTAAGACTAACAATAAAGCCACGATGCTTGAAATTGATATTTAAATGCTGATTTAAATTCTGCAGAAAATTTTCCGTCAAAGAATTTTAGCCATTCTTTCTCTATCATACTTCTGCCTGAGAAAAAAATGTTGACAAAAATTCTGTGACTGCATGTGAAGTGATTTTCTGTATAATGTAACAAGAGGGACTGTAAGGTATCTAAAACCCAGGGACAGAGTTTAAAAAAATAACATCAACCGTAAAAACGTGTGCAGATTAATTTTTTGCTACATATTTATATAAAACAATTGTCCCAGTTTCGGAAAAAAATTACATCGAATTACTTTTATTGAAACAATTTTATACAGACAGCTCCAAACTTAAAAATCAGCATCAGGGACTCGGGACGGTATAGTGATTTCCTGGATATTTGGACCCCCAACATCATCCAAAACTTATTTATCTCGTTAATATTGCTATTCAGTCATGCAATGGGATGTTCCCCAGTATATGAAATAAAAAAAAAAAAAAACCCACAAGAATATGTACTAAAATAACTAGTCGGATATGCCAATGCCAATCCCAAAACTTTCTTCTATCTCATACATGTTAATACTAAATTCTCTAGTACACTGCTAAAATTAAAAGGCAATCTATGCCAAAATTAAATGGCAATCTAGATAGGACTATCGCTAAAATCGTGTAAATCATGCAAAATACAGCATATCAGCGCCACCGGTTAGGTGATTTACATCAAAATCTATTCATCAACAACTTATGTCAACTTCTAACTGAATCTGAAGTTTGATGAAAATCCGTGCATTAGTTTTTGATCTAGAGCTATTGCGGAAATCGTAAAAAATTCCACACAGCAGCGGCACCTGTTGAACGATTTACACCAAACATTAATTAGGACCAATTTATACTAGGGACTAACTGAATCTGAAGCTTGATGAAAATTCATGCATTAGTTCTTGAAATACAGATACTGCGGAAATATTGAAAAAGGCAGCACAGCAGCGCCACCTGTTGGGCGATTTACACCAAAAAATAAACAGCAGTAATTTATATCAGGGACTAACTGAATCTGAAGGTTGATGAAAATTCGTGAATTAGTTCTTGAGATAAAGCTATTGCGATGATCAAGAATAATGCAGCATAGCAGTGCCACCTGTTGGGCGACTTTCAATAAAAAGTAATCAGCACCTAATTCTATCAAGTACTAACTGAATCTGAAGTTTTATGAAATTTCGTGCATTAGTTCTGCAGATATAGCTATTGAAAAAATCGTGAAAAATGCAGCACAGCAGCGACACCTTTTGGGCGATTTACACCAAAAACTAATCAGGACCAGTTTATTTCAAGGTTTAACTGAATCGAAAGTTTTGTGAAATTCCGTGCATTAGTTCTTGAGATAGAGCGCCCACAAAATTTTTGTCACATACAGACTCACAGAGTGACGGACAGGCATTTTCTAAAAACCATCAAATCGTGTTCAGAACCTTCTAAAACTTATAAATCCATCGAAAACCGGAAGTCGGAATTTTTTACGAATCCAATACTTTCTTCTTCTAAAGATAGAAGTAAAAATTATTATTCAAGGACTTAAAATTCAAAAGATTGTGAGAATGCCTCACATATTACGTACGCCACGCTGTTGTGAGAATGCCTCACATATTATGTACGCCACGCTGCAATAAGGAAAAGACTTTAAACTGGTATAAATCAAAAACTAATTAATATTTTTACATGAAACTTACAAAGGTTTGAACTACTCATAAAAGCAATTGAAATGGCGTAAACCGCATAAAAATCCGATAATTACACATTGCTGTAGACCTGTCAACAGATTTGGTCGGAACAAGAATTTCAAAAGTGCAAAAAAAAAGCACTTTTAAAATCGCATTTACTAAAAATCTATTGGCCGGATTCCATTTTACTTTTGTTTTCTGAGTCATGTGGCACGCCCCATTCCATAGAAATAAGAATTTTGTTACTATCGTAAATAGAACCGGAGATATAGATGTGTCAAAATCCCGCTTTGGTCAGTCCGGAAAATATAAACTAGATAGAGTACTAAAAAATTTTGAAAAGTCGTTTGGCATAATTTGGAGGAAATTCCTTTGATTTGCGATTCATTGCACTGTTGTTTCTTTTGCTTGGCGAGAAACTCTGTCGAGTTTCTATGATAATTATTCAAATAAAAAATATAAAAAATAATTTTCACACATTTTTTAAAAATACTCAATTTAAAGTTTAAAACTAAATAAGTGGTTTTATTTTTTATTTTTTAAATTTTTTTGTTCTTATAAAAGTAAATATTGCAGCATTTTTTAGGACTTTCTCAAATTGAAACATTATTTTAAAAAGTTCTGTATGTACGCTACACAGTCCTTTATCTTCATTGTGAATGTTATAATGTAGAATAAAAGGGGTATAACTTTGAGGAACATGCTTGGAAACACTTAAAGGGCAAGCAATCTTGTTTCTTCTTTCTACTCAAAGGAAAGGGTTTCGAATACGCATTATGTAAAGGTAAAACCTCTCTTTTACCTCTAGCTTTAATATCAAACTAAAAAAAATCGCCTTGAACATAAGAATATTTTATGTTGAATGAAAAAGGTGTTGATTTATCAAATCTTAAAATTTTGATTCTGGAAAACTGAAGAACGTTACCTTCATTACCTTTCAAATAATTTCTAAGCACGCCCCATTTCGCCACTCAGTCGTTTTAAAACTAAAAAATCAGAATGAACTAACTCATTCACAGAAAAATGACATCGCGACTTTTAAGCTTTCTAATCAATGTAACGTACTGCTGAGGGATGTAAATTTGGCCTTATTTTGTTGTTGTTTCTCTATTACTGAATCGACAACATCGCCGTCATTTTACGTGTGTCCGCAGATCAAGAATTTTATTGTTATTTTATAGAATTTTAGTGTCTTAACAGCATGCATTAATAATGAAATAATGTATTTATTTTTATTTTGTCCGTCACAGTTATCACAGTAAAAAGTTAATGCCACATTTTCACTGTCAACGCGGGACGTAATGTCTTGTAAATACATTTACAAATAAGTACCTACTTTATTTGCTCTGCGTTGATCCTCATATTCATTCCAAAAATGACATTCGACAACATTACTGCCTACCTAACAAATTGTAAAGTTGTAACCAGGGCTTAATTTGCGCCAGAGCCCGGCTCCGGTACTTCTCTGTTTTTAGTAAATATTTAAATATTGGTCGGAATTCTTCGGAGCTCATAAATACAGGGCTCCGGAGCCCAGTGCAATAGTGCTTCCGAAAAACCGAAGCTTAAATTACCTTTTCCTTTCCTTCCTATCTCCAAACTTTTGCATTCTTTTTACCAAAACACTTATATGTGACGTAATGTGTCACACACGTAGGAGATGGAGATAAAACGGACTCAATTTTTATATCAGTTTTTAGGCTTAGACTGACTCGAGCTCAATCTGTATTACATTTAAAATTTTATTTATTCATGTATAGAAAAAAAACTTTTCCTCCTTTAAAATTACGTATTATATTCCATTTCAAATCATTTTAATGCTATTTTGGATCAGAATGAAGGGGGAAACAGAAATCGTGTTTTTCTATTTCAAATTTATATCGGCGACGTGTTGATACGGCTCCACTCAAGAGACTGAACAATAAATTTGCTTTCAGTTCGATTTTCTCTAGTGACAGTAGGATAATTTTTTATTGGCTGGGTTTTCTTTTTATTATTTCGATATCTAACCTGAAAAGAACATTTTCTGTTTTATCCAACAAACATCAGCTTGAGGCTTTTTGTCTTCTATTGCGTACGAATGTAAAAATGACGTTAGTGATTTTTCTATTTATTTTGTATCATGAACGGTATCCATGCTAAGGCTCTGCTCTGCACCTTTGCGAAGTCACTTTCCTTTGTAAGTAGATATAATTACCATGTATTGTTGTTCTGATAGAAAGCAATCGAGCAGTGTTTCCCCTTTTTCTATAAAAGCATAGATTCTTTCCGATAACGTTGTCAAATTTTTAATTTTATCTCATTTTCAGGGGCTCACCACAAAAGATTGTTATGCGGAAGGAAACAATTATAGTTTAAGATATGCACCTTTTATAGGAAATTGTAAAACATTGTTCTATTCTTCAGCATATAAATATTCATTTCTGTAAATTTCATTCATTTTTTCTTAAAAATGCACAGCTGCGAACTATCCCTTTTTGTGTTAACACCATTTCCTAATCATAATCGTTACCATATTTAATCGCAGAATTCTGCAATTAATTAACATCAAAATTAGGCAAAGAATTTTACTGTTCAGAAGAAGTAATAACTAAAAAGTGGGATAGTTGACAGGTAAGTATATGCTGATAGATATATTTAAAATTTTTGTTTTGCTAAAGAAAAAAAAATGCTTTAAATTTTGCAATTAATAAGCGAAATATAAATATGCCGATTACAGTGGCAGGGGGAGGGGAGAGGGGGACGGTGGAACGGTACAGTTGTTGTACCGGTACCGCAGAATATTAAGACTCCGGCACTTTTTTTGTTAGAATTTAAGCCCTGGTTGTAACTGTTAACCCTCTCGCTGCGCAACCCGAGAGTTTCTCGGGCAACGTAAAAGTAGCAAAATTTGCGCAACCCTAGATTTCATCGGGGATGCATTTTCTCCGTCTAATCATTCTCCGCCTTGATCATTCCCACCAGTTACTTTTTATTGTAAATTTTGCCTTATCTAATCGGAGCATTTTCCCGATTAATTCACATGAAATTTTTTGTTTTGAAAAGCCGGTGGCAAAAGAATAAAAATTCTTAAAAGACGCTGGTCCCGAAGGAATTAAGTACGCAATTTTTGAAGCTATTTTTATAAAACAATTACGCAGCGAGAGGGTTAATCTATGGCCTAACTGTTAAACAATTAACAATATATTAATCACCAACAGAGCGATATTTCGCCATATAGGAAATTTTCATATTTTTATTACTAAGGCAATAAAGAGTTTTGTAAATTGCTCGAGTATGAGCTTATGGAAAACTTTTTGTGAGAAGTGTCGTTGTCCTTGTTTCATCACTGCGCATTTCCTATAATGGAAAAGTCACACATAGTGTAATATAGAGGTTTTCCGTATAACGATACGAATAATAATTTGTGTATAGCAAGACGAACCTATGACACACTTATTTATGGAATAAAACGCAAAATGAATTTTTGCGAGATGTGTCACTTTTCTTGCGGGTGAGCGATATGCAATTCAATTTTAAAAAGTTGCTTTATAATTCGTAATTGATCAACAATATACCTTTAAAGCGTTTATTTTAATTAAACACAGCTTTAAATATTCATTAAATTTCATTCAAAAACTCTCGAGTATTGAAACATGTTTCAGAACTACAAATAGTAACTGGAGGTTTTAAGGGGATGGTAAAGGGGTAATTGTCCCTTGAGTTGGTTTTATTTTTGGTTAAAAATTACTTATTTTCGAAAATAAAAAGACAAGAAAAAAAGTCAAGCAGACAAATCTACAATTCATAAATCTTGGTGTAATTTATAATGGAAGCTCTAACAAAAATAAAAGCCTTTTCCAACAACGACAACAAAAGAAGTCAACGAATCATTCTGTTCAAATGTTATGGTTAGACATACATTATATATATATATATATTAATTATTATTTAATTATCCTATATCTATCTCTAAACAGTATTTGCTTTAAAACTTAATCCATTAATTGTTATTAATAGTTTTTATTATATAATAGTTTTTATTTTATATTTTAAATTATCTATAGAGAGCGCTGGTTATGTATAATGGGAGTGCTTGGCTATGCTGTATATTGTTGGTCCTTAGTCCACTATCATATAAAAAACTTTTTTGGCAACATGTGCTGGTGATCTCCAATGATTGTATTTGTTATGCCTAATGCTATGACAATATGGATTTTAATTTGGTAATTTGTTTTTTATTTTTCCTCTATCCTTTTTAATCTTGAACTTAATTGGTGTTCAATGGTTTATTTCACTGTTTTATGTGTGTGGTTGTCCCACATTCATATTTTTTAGCTAATTTATGGCTAATATGAAGATGAAACTACACATTTTATTTGTGTAACTTTAGGCATTTGGGACCCGACGATTCTGTCTAAGTTCTACATATTTCCATTATTCCATTTCTGTTATTCAATTTCTGCTGTTTTTTGCAATGTTTTTGGAATCTATGTTAAGTGTGTTGGGGAACTGTATTTTTGTCAATTTGTTAATTTCATTTTATTCATAATTTCACCGTTTTTGTAGGTGGTCGGTAATGTTTATTTAATGGTTATATATATATATATATATATATATATATATATATATATATATATAAATTACAAAATCTCACGTGTTGGAAGTTAGTTTAAAAAAAGGGTTATAATATTATTTTAGTAGACATATAACAACACAATGCAAGTAACAAATTTAAATTATATGAAATGGTACGATGCATTTATTTTAAACTTAAAAATACAGTAAAACGTGTCTAGAACCAAAATTTTCCGTCCTCCCTAGAGATTCCGTATTAGCAGTGTTTTTTAGTATTAGTTAATTTATTTAAGACATATAAATATTAATAGAATTCTTGAGGCTGATGTTGCAAAATTAAATAGCAGATGCCTGACTGTTTGTCAAGAATAATCGAACATTGTCTCTTTCAAACATAGTCAACTTTCATCACTCCGAATCTTTCTGGTCCTCTGAAGTAAAATTAATTATATAGCATTTATAACTTCGGACGCTGTAAATTGCGAATTAATTTCAGCAAGTTGAGTTTGTTCAACGACTTCTTCGAAGATCGTGAGATTTCGATTTATCGGTAGTTTTTTTAGGGAAAGTTGTAATCCTTCAAAAAAATTTGAAAGTTTAGTTTCTGCATCTGGTTTAGAGATCTCTATATAGTTAGTCTTCAGCACCGAACTATTTCATGTTTAGGTTTGCATCTTTAGTTGCAAAAGATCTCTCTGATTCTCCTGGTGATTATCTACAGTTCGAAAATGACTAGAAAATAATTGTTGCATCTAATTAAGTGTTATTCCAAATATATTTTATTTATTTATTTCTAAATTAGAGCAGTCATACAGACATAAAACGTAAAATTGTCTATTTTTCTTATACTAGTCACCGAATAATTAGTTAATAAAATTGAAGTATACAACTGAAAACAAAATGAAATAATAAACCTATTTTCTTAATGGAGCATTTCGCTGCGTTGACTATCATTCACCAGCTTTCAAAATAATTTTAGACATGTGTGAGGATTCTTCAAGTTTTAACGACTTATTAATGAAAACGTCTTGTTTTCCTGTGAACCTAATTAGTTACAGTATCATTTGTTATCAAGTATTTTCTAAATATTGAACTTTAGAATTATTGTAAATTGTTAAAAGCCACTTCAAGTATGAAAGTACGATTTTAGATGATGCTGTCTTGAAGATTTTAATTTTAAGAAGCAATGTTTCAAACGAAGTTATCTTCAAAAACTCTTACATCGCATGAGTACTTTTCTCAATTGTTTAATGGGAACATATACCAGATTGTGATTAAAGTTTTGTCTGTGTTGAAAATATTCTAAAAAAAACCTTTAAAAATCTGAGAAAAGGAGACTTGATTCTTTGAGTGGTTGTTTCATTATACAACTTCAAGGAGTTCTTCATGAAATGAATATTTATAAGTGCCACTTCTCTTGAAACAATTTCAGTAATTTCCCTTTTTTTAAATGGGAATAAAAAGGTTAAACTTACTTCTAAATTGTACACAGTTATTTTATCTGTATGCCAATCATTCGATATTTTAATTGCGAGAACTATGTATAACAATTAGCAGGATAGTAAGGAATTTGATTTCATTTTAAATATCGCGAAATTAAAATATTATTACCAAAAATTTTCTCTAATTACAATGTATTTTTTCAACATTTAACGCCAATTCAACAGCAATTGCTATGATACATGTATTATAGCAGTTTATGCTGAGTGATTATAAAGGCTGAAAACAACTAAAGGATTTTTTTTAACCTTTAACTGATGTCAAAGAAATTGTCACATAACTAGTGTGAAGCGGTCTGTGAGACCACTCCATCGAACGATGAATAAAAGCCGCGATTAACTCATAGGATGTTGTTTTTGTACTAAACTTTTTGTACAGGAGTGTTATAATTAAAATTCACCTATTCAAAAGTCTCTGGTCTTAGTACTAAAGTTCCAAACGAAACAAAATTTCAGTATTGTTTGTATATTAACTGAAATTTGCAAGTTAAACTACGAAAATTGAAAAAAGCTCAGGTCTGTGATACCGGTAACATCAGTTAAAGGTTAAATACCATTCAATCCAACCAGGGTTAAAAGTTCTCGATATAGTGTCCAGAGTACATAATTATTTATTTATTTATTAAGTTTTAATTTCGTTTGGCAATTTAGTTATGGAATATTACACGGAAACAAATAACTGCTGAATCCTTTACATTGTCGTCAGTTGGAACGGGTCAGTCTCCTGCAATTAGGTTCACATTAAAATATATTCATGCTTGAAAATTATTCTGAAAACACAAAGAATTAGTAAATTGAGACACAATTTTCAAACAAATTGCATTTAAAAGCACATTTCTTCTCTATTTGTCACTGTGAAAATTAAAAGTGTGCAATGTTAAGTTTAAAAAAATTGTGTTAAAAATAAAACTGATTTCTAATGTCGTTGCTAGTAATCAGCGTTACGCATGGACATGTTTTTGCTTTATAATATAGATAGATGTAACCAATGCCAAGTATATAATGATATTTAAAATCGGGTTTTTTAATCCCTGATTAACTGAGATACGAAATCTAGTCGTCTGTGTTATTGACAGTTATACCAATATGTAAAAAGAATTGCGATTTTGAAACCATTTGATTATTAACCCCTTTCTGGTTTTACCTGAGCTGAGAGGTTAATTATACCATTCTAACACATTCCGAGTTTGTCTCGGTCAACAGAAAAATTTACACCGTGTGGTTTTTCTTCCTTGAATTATATTGTATACCTATGCTGTTGTTGACTTTTCTAACCAATGCTGGATAAAGGAATCCAAAGACCCCTAACCCTTTATATCCTGACGGTACTTTTTAAGTACCATTAAAGAAAATTCAATGTAAAATTTATTTAATTCGTCTTCTAATAAAAGTAGATTGCACTTTTCATATAAAATGTAATTTGGTTTTTGAATTAGCAGCTATTATTCAAACAAATATACACAACATAGATGTACAGAAGCTAAAATGGAAAGAGTTACTTTTGAGGGGAGTTTTAAACTTCTAGATATATTCAAGTCTAAAGGAAGTGAGGAAAGATAGTTTATTGAGTTGGATAACTGAAGATAGATCAAATCATTTTTGGTGACCCCGGACGACATGAATATGTGGTTTTTGATGAAAATTAACAGAATGAGTGGAATAAATGTGAGTTTACCTTTTATATGAATGCAATTAAAGTTAATAAAGATTTTGTTTCTTTGGAAATAAAAGAAAAATTATGCTGTTTTAACTAACTGTTTTAGTTGTTTTTAAATTGTTTAAACTGCTTTTTATATTATCAAAGTAAAGGTGGCATTGAGGGATTTGCAAATATTTCAATCTGTTATAGAATTAAATATGATATTGATTTAAATATGGTAAATAATTTTAATTGAAAGTATATATATTACAAAAATGAATGACATTGATAAAACTAGAAAATTACGTGCGACCGCACGCAATTTAACCACGAAACTGATATCTAAAATAGAAACAACTTTAAATGAGGAGGTTGAAGCTACTATACCTAGTTTAAGAGTACTGTTGGAACAGTTAAACAAAAAATGTGAACTTTTGGTAAATTATGATAGTGAAGTTGAAGGGTTTATTAGTAAAGAGGATGAGCTGGAAAACGAAATTGTTACAGATCAGGAATATCAGGATAAAATAATAAACTGTAAGTGTCTCATTGAAGAAAAAATCAAAAGTAATTCTAGTTGTAATGAAAGTATAAATTTTAAAGGTTTCCATAGTATATCACCTAAGACTAATGTTAAACTCCCGAAGTTAAGCATAAATAAATTTTTTGGAGATCCGAGTAATTGGCTTGAATTTTGGAGTCAATTTGAAAATTCTATTGATAAAAACGACAGTTTAACCCTGATAAATAAATTTAGCTATTTGAAATCCTTGACTGGTGGTTTGGCATTGAATGCCATATGTGGCTTAGCATTAACCGAAGAAAATTATAAAATTGCAATTGATATTTTAAAACAACGTTTTGGCACGACTGATCTGACCATAAACTCTCACATGGGCAAGTTATTGACTCTTGAACGTGTGAGGAGTTCTTCAAATGTGGGTGCGCTTAGAAAACTTTATGATGAGATTGAAGTTAATATTAGATCTTTAGAAACACTCAATGTCGTTTCTGGTTCTTATGATCACCTTCTTTATCCAACATTATTAAAACTGTTACCTGAAGACCTCACACTGGAATTTAGTAGAAGGCAAAATTCAAAGGCTAATTCGAAAATAGAATTTTATGTTAGTGAGTTACTCGACTTCCTTAAAATTAAGATTCAGTCCCGGGAACATATTTATTCTTTGAGTGAGAGAGGCAATTCAGTTTCAGTTAATCAAAATAGTAATAAGTATAGAACCAGACGTTTTCAAAATGATAATTATAAAAAAAGAAATCCACCCACGAATACGTATGCAACACATGTAAGTTATAACTGTGTATTTTGCGTTTCTAATGAACATGGTTCAGAACAATGCCCTATTGGCATCGCACAGAGGAAAATTAATGCTAAAAAAAGTGGACTTTGTTTTAAATGTCTTCGTCGTAAACACATAGCTAAGGATTGTTGGAGGACAAATACATGCAATATATGCAAGCTGAGTTGGCACAATACACTTTTATGCAAAAAAAGTAATGAAAATAAGGAGTTTAAAAATTTCCAGGCTAACACTAACATAGAAAATAAAAGCAATAATACAATATCTACAACTATTTCAACATGTAGTGCAAACAATTTAAATAATAACTCAACTGTTTATCTGCAAACTTGCATTCCTCAAAATTAAAAAAACATATTGATTAGAATCCTAATTGATGAAGGGTCTCATAGATCATTTGTAAGTAAAGGTTTAGCTGATAAGTTAAAGCTTCCGGTTATCGGAGTTGAAAATTTACAAATTCATGCTTTCGGTGAAGAAAGACATAATACGGGTGAATGTAATTATGTCAAGGTCAATTTGCTAAATCTGCGCAATCAAAATGTGAATGTAAATAAAATTACAGGAGCCGATGTGGTGAATATACCAAGTGGATGGGTAAAGACAAAATTGAAAAAATTTTCTCTTTGATATTCTGACAATAATAAAATGCATATCGATATGCTAATAGGTTCGGATAGTTACTGGGAAATAGTAACGGGGAGTATTGAGCGTTTAAGTAAAAGATTGGCGGCTCTTGACATTATATTTGGGACAACTCTAAAGGGTCAAACAAATTTAAATGCTAAACCTAATCCTTATGTCAGTGTAAATAAAGTAATAATTGATTAAAGTAAATAAATATTAAGTGATATTAAGGCAGTTTGGGAACTTAATATGTTAGGAATAAAGCAAAATGAAAATGTAACTAATGAAATCGAAAATAGTGTGATAAAGGAATTTGAGAATAATATAGTGTATAAAGATAAGCATTATGAAACTAGATTACTTTGGAAGATGGAGCCAGAAAATTTGGATTCGAACTATGAAATTGCTATACAACGTCTAAATGGTTTAAATAGAAGATTAAAGCAAAATATTTGGTTGTTACAGCAATACGAAGAAATATTAAATGACCAGTTAAATAAAAATATTATTGAAGAATGTAATTTTAAGGTTACTGATAAAAATTGCTATTTTATGTCACATCATCCAGTAATTCGCAATGGCAAATCCACTAAGGTAAGAATTGTATATGATGCATTTAAAATGCTTAACACTGCGCTATATGTAGATGATTTATGTTCTGGAGCTAATTCAGTTGAAGATGCTCTTAGACTTTCTACGACTGCGGTGAACATATTGAAAGAAGCTAGTATGACTCTCAGAAAACTAATTCAGAAGAGTTAAGAGAGAGTTGGAGGGAAAACAATATATTGCTGGGTGATGAAGGAGTCTTAAACAAATTAGCAAAAATATTAGGGATAAACTGGGATACACGTACTGATAATTTAAGTCTTGATATTAAGCCATTGTTACTGGTAGTAAATAATGTTAGTGATACAAAGAGATTTGTCTTAAGTTGTGCTGCAAAGTGCTTCGATCCTGTAGGATTTCTTACTCCCTTTACAATCAGAATTAAATATTTGTTATAGGAATTATAGGTAAAGGATTTGGACTGGGATGAAGTATTTGACAGCGATTTAAAGCATAAGTGGAATGAATGGGGTTCTGAGATGAAACATTTGACTGAATTTTCCATGCCGAGGTATTTTTTCAATATGAATGATAGCATTATGCAAGATAACATTGAACTGCATGTCTTCTCGGATGCCAGTTTGAAAGCCTATGGCGCTGTCGCTTATTTTAGATATGTGACTGAGAATAATAAAATAAATACTACTTTCGTTGTGCCCAAGACAAGAGTCGCACCTTTAAAGAAAATAACCTTTCTAAGAATGGAATTGTTGGGTGTTTTAGTTGCGGCCCGGATGGGGAAATATCTGCAGGATACGTTTTCTGTTCCAAGTGTCATTTACTGGACAGATAGCACAATTACTCTCCATTGGATCAAGGGACTGCTATCAAGGAGGATACAATTTGTTTGTAATCGTGTCTCAGAAATACAGGGATTAACAATTCCTTAAGATTGGAAACATTGTGATGGTAACGGTAATCCTGCTCATTTATTAACCAGAGGATGCACTGCAAAAGAATTGCTTGAGAACGAAAATTGGAAAAGTGGACCTTCATGGTTAATAAAAGATAGAACTTACTGGCCAAAAAATCAAGTGGAAGGTGAAAATATTATAGAGAAAGTTAATAAAAGAAATAATGATTTTGTTTTTGTGAACACGATTAATGCAGATGAAAATTTGAATATTTTAACTAAATTCTCTTCATGGACAAAATTACAAAAAATCATGGCTTCGTGTCTAAGATTTAAAAATAATTCACTTTCTAAGAATCGAGAGTTTGGAATTTTGACTACAAAAGAAATAGGTTTTGCTACTGAGTTAATTATAAAAGCAATACAGTCTGTAGAATTCTCGCATGAAATACAATGCTTAGAAAGGCAAAAGCCTATTAAGTGTCACAGTAAAATTCTTTCTTTGAACCCATTTTTAGATGAAAAGAAAATATTGAGGGTTGGTGGAAGACTTAAGAATACTGAAGTGTCAGAAAGCTGAAAACATTCCATTATACTGCCAAAAATAATCATATTACAAAATTGATTATACAACATTATCATGAAAAATATCTACACGGAGGAGTTCAACTATTATTATCTGAAATAAGACAGAATTATTGGATTGCAAATGCAAAGTCTGGAATAAAGAAAATTATTTGGAAATGTATGAAATGCTGCAGAGTTGGAGCCAAGACAACGTCTTAAATAATGGCTGATTTGCCAGCTAGCTAGCAGAGTTGTTCCGTGCAGAACATTTTCAAGGGTAGGAGCAGATTATGCAGGTCCATTCCTTATAAAAATGAGAAGTGATAGAGGAGTACAACCTATAAAATGTTATGTGTGTGTCTTCGTTTGTATGGCTACGAAGGCTGTTCATTTGGAATTGGTAAGCGATCTCACAAGTGAGGCATTTTTGGCTGCTTTGCAGAGATTCTTTTCTAGAAGAGGGACGCCTGGGGAAATAAATAGTGATTGCGGTACAAATTTTGTTGGTGCTGATAAAATAATAAAAAAAATTTACCAAGTATAACACCAAATTGCGTGACTGGATTTTATCCGAAAACATACAATGGCGATTTAACCTCCCGGGAGCTCCTCATCACGGTGGTCTCTGGGGGCAGCGGTGAAACCTATGAAACAACATCTACGAAAAACTGTAGGTAAGCAACTTTTGACGCATGAAGTATTTTCAGCCTTATTTTGTGGAGTTGAGGCGTGTTTAAACTCAAGACCTACAACTGCTGTTTCAAATTATCCTAATAACATTAGCTTTAACTCCCGGACATTTTTTGATTGGGACTTCTTTAACAGCTCTACCAGAAATGGATTTAACAAATCAAAAAATAACTTCGCTAAAAGGATGACAATTAATTCAGCAGCTGTATCAATCATTATGGAAGCGTTGGTCAAAAGAATACTTATGTCAACTACAACAGCGATACAAGTGGAAAATTCAAAAAAGAGACATTAAAGTTAATGATTTAGTAATCATAAAAGAAGATAATTTGTCTCCCCTTCATTGGAAACTTGGAAGAGTGGTCGAAGTTTATCCTTGTACCGATGGTAAAGTTCGTGTAGTAAAATTGAAAACTGTAAATGGTGAACTCAAAAGACCAATTACTAAGATTGCAATATTATCTATTGAAAATGAAGATTAGTGTTTAATAAGACATTGAACTGTTACTTTATAAACTGATTTCTTTCTTTTATTATAGTTAGGACTTCTATTTAAGGACATTAAAAGAAATTTAAATTAGAAGCAAAAAAAAAAATTGTAAGTAAGATACCAGAATGCTGTATTAGTGAGTTTAAACTTTTCTTGTTGTTTTAATGTTAAATGTTAAGTATTTGGTAGTTAAATTCTTTGAATTGTGTTGTTTTTTGTTAATTGAATTTTATATGTATTTTATATAAATCTTTTAATTGTATGAAGAGTGTTCATCGGGGGGCTGGATGTTTAATTCTCTATGAATTTTATGCCTAATAGATAGCGCAACCTGTTCCATTGTCTCCTTTTTCCCCTCTGAATATGTAATGAGTACTGATTTGGTTTCTGTAGTCGAAGTAGAAATGTCAAAGCAGTAGTACGTGGCTTGCCGCGAGAGTTTTTAAAAGTAAATGCTGCATGTAATTAAATTGTGTAATATATTAAATAAGTTGGTTTTTGAATTAGCAGCTATTATTCAAACAAGTATACACAACATAGATGTACAAAAGCTAAAATGAAAAGAGTTACATTTGAGGGGAGTTTTAATTTTCTAGATATATTCAAGTCTAAAGGAAGTGAGGAAAGATAGTTTATTGAGTTGGATAATTAAAGATAGATCAAATAACATGTTGTTCTGGATATGTGAAGCAATTTTTTTTATTTAAAATTCAGGATATAAAGGGCTAAACAATTCAAATTTAGATGCTCCTCTTTCCCATCCCCTACTTTAAAAACCAGATTTCAGCTTACAATGATTTAAATTTAAATTTTAAGCATCGAATTCCCAAGTAGGGGAAACCGGGGCTGGTTGGCTACAGGGTTAAGTAGGCGCAGTCCTCATAAATCGCCTGTTTGTGGATAGATTGCGCAACCAGCCACAGAGTATCTTTCTTCTTGCTTTTTACAATCCTCATTGCAGTTTTGCAGCGTTACCTACGTACAGTGGACATTTATTACGATTTTTCTGTTTTCTGCACTCATAAGTAATTTTTTGTTGCTTCATTCTTTTTCTAATTTCTAATACTTATCTTAATAATTGCGATTTAACTTGTGCAGTTTTTCTTAGCATTTGATTAAGTGTACCTACCCCATATGTGATTTACTTGGATTATTTATGCTTAGATGGTTACGTGTCCCTTTCGTGAAGAAATTTATTATGGGGCTAGTAGGCGCATTGAACACGGGGCAAGTTGGCTCGGTGTATGGTGCGTGCTGGTAGCTTGGAAAACGGCAAACACCAAGAAAAGTGATTGCAATGCAAGATTTTGGGCACACGCGGCTTACCCAAACGGAGACACTTGATTTTTTATTTGCGACAACTGTATCTCTGATGATGATATCGAATGCGATAGAAGTTACTCAATGTTGACGTTTTATTCATTATTTTTATGTCTGTATAATTTAGAATTTACATTGTACGGCGATAACGCCTTTGTTTAAACTTACAGGTAATAATGAAATTGATTTATCTTAACTGCGTGTCTTATTTGAGTTTCATTTAAATTTTTATAAAGCGTGTGCCAAATTACCCCATAGGTATAGGCAACTTGCCCCGTGGTGGGGTAGGTTGGCGCACAATTTTCCTTTTACTTTAGGCTTCTGCTAAACATAAACTACAAAAATTATAAACTCAAAACTCCGGATAATTATAGCCCAATGTCTGTTCTTTAAAAGTACAGTTAAAGTTCCATAAAAAACTTAAACAAAAAATTAATAAAAATCAATAACTAAAAACTGCGCCTACTAGCCCCGGTCTCCCCTAACTCATAATAAGGAATATATGTGTGTGTGTGTGCGTGTTACTGTTAAAAACCAATTTTCTTTTAAAACTAATTTTAAGGGGGTCCGGGGCTAAAAATTCTCAAAAAAATGCATTTTTTTACTGGTCTAAAAAAATACTGAGTTTTTAGCGTTAAATATTGCAATCTGCATGCTTTTATCGTTATTAAATACCGGGGATATAACACCTTTTGCCTTGAGAAGCGATGCATCAGCTACCCTCTGACGAGAACTTTAACTTCATTTATCTCAGAATGAATTTTTTCACGATTTGCCACTTTTAAAAGAATATATCTAAAGTTCCTTGCAAGATATATGTATGAAATTTTCAACAGAGATTTTATGCTATATTTCCAACAAATTGTCTTCAGGATTTTTAATTTTGAGTGATAATTGTGAAAATATGCTAATTAATTCAAAATTCACTCATAAAAAAACTTCATTTTTTTTACTTAATTTTTTTTTATATATAAAATTCATAGTAATCAATATTTTAAGAAATCCTGAAGACAAATTAAAATGACATATTTTCTGTACACAAAAGAATTTTGAGCCCCGGACCCCCTTAACTATAAGCTGGGGCGCTTAGTCAAAACTAATTTTAACTACCTTCTTAGTGAAAACTAGTTTTAAGACATTTATGCCTGAATTTTTGTTTTCTCAAATTTCTTGGTAAAATCGCCTTAAAATGTTGCAAAATGAACAGTAAAAATACTAAAAGAATTACGCTAAAATTTTTTTATATTTATTTGATAAAATGTAAACATACTAAATATAGGAATAATGCATAAATGCATAAAAATGCATAATGTGGAAAAATGCATAATTATATATTTTGTCTAAATTTACATAAATTAAGCTTTTTAATTGTATATTATATACTATAATTAGTATTTTTATGAACTATTAAAAAATTTTATTTATTTATTTACAGAGACTAATAACATTATAAGTATTATTAATAATAGATTAAGAATAATCGTATTTGAGGCTAGAAAACTATTTATTTCAAAATCATCTTGAAAAGGGCTTTACATAAATAACTGTCCCCTAACTAGCTAATAGAAATATGTACCCATTTGCGCATAGAGCCCTACATTTTGTACGTTATAAACATGCATAAAAAATAGGCTTGAACATACAATTTCGCAATTCAAAAAAATACGTACTTCAAAGAAGTCTGCAAGCTAAGATTATGACTTATTTATTTGGATCCTTGATGCAAAAAAAAAATACAAATAAACTTATTTTTTATATTTCGCTGTCTTGAAAAATGAAAAACCTATAAACACCGATAAAAGGCCTTCATTTAAGCAAATAAATATCCATCTTATGCTGCCATCTCTCGGTAATAGATAAAGATATTTATAGACAATAACTTCATACAATTTTCATGTTGTAAAGAAGAAAAAAATTATAAAAATTTGTTAAAATTCGAAACTATTATTCGGATCGATATATTCGGGTTATCTAGGAAAATTATCTGTTTCATTTTAACTTAGTAATAATTAACAATGGTCACTTCTTACGAATAAATTTCGCTCAAAATCTGTAGAATAAGATTCGACGTACTCAAATTTAATAAGTTAATTTTTTCGTCATAAGTTTTTTTGTGTCAGTAGCGTCCCAGGTGAGAAATTGTATAGCTACGCGATTTAAACTCACTCCCCACGAACGAATTATGCACAAACCTTCAGAGTAAATTTCCATTATGTTCGATTTTATGTTTTGTTATTTTTTGCACCAGATAGGTTTTTTATGCTAGTAGCGGCCCATGTTGGTAATTTTTTTTTTATTATTGTTAAGGCTGTTCTCAACTGCTCTGCTCAACAAGCGCAAAACGTTCTGACACATTTACAAATTCTTTTTTTAACGGAAAGATATAAAATTAGAAAGCCTGAAGATGGTAGCGATTTGGAATCGAACTGTTTTTTCCATTTTTGGATCAATCAATTACCTATCGAGTTATAAGCGAATTTGATCACGTGACAAACTTGTTATTCACCCTTTCTTGAGAGGTTTTTCTCCTTTCGTGCGGAAATTCGGTTCAAAACGTCTATTTTGACACCTTTTTCTGAACGATCTATTGCGTTTGCAAAAACACGGAAAAAACTGCTCGATGACATAGTTTCTGAACAGCAAAACCTGCTAGTTTCATGCATTTCCGACCAAACATAAATTAAAACTTAAGTCAGAAAGTTGCGCTTTTTGATTTGAGAACAGCCTTAAAGCTATGTAGAAAAACTCGAGCTGGACTTGCAGTGAGACACTCTGTACTTATGACTGAATGAGTTGTTTGCGATCCAGCTTTCCTATATAAACTAATCGGATGTACCAATCCCAAAACTTTCTTCTATCTCATACAGGTTACTACTTCAAAATTCGCTATCACAGTGCCGGAATTACATGGCAGTCTATGACCATCAGGAGAATCTAAAAAGATGAAATTCAGTGCATTAGTTCTTGAGATATGACTACCGCTGAAATCGTGCAAATCCAGCAAAATGCAGCATAGCAGCGCGACCTATTAGGTGATTTAAACCAGAACCTAATCATCATCAACTTATGTCAACGTCTAACTGAATATGAAGTTTGGGGTAAATCCGTGGATTAGCTTTGAGATAGAGCTATTGCGAAAATCGTTAAAAAACCAGCATAGCAGATTGACTACAAAACCTAATCAGCATCAACTTGTCTCATAGTCTAACTGAATCTGAAGTTAGATGAAAATTCGTGCATTAGTTCTTGAGATAGAGCTACTGCAGAAGTCATGACAAATGCAGCATATCAGCGCTACCTGTTGAGCGATTTACACCAAAACATAATCAGCAGCAATATTAATCAAGGTATACTTGAATCTGAAGTTTGAAGAAAATTCGTGCATTAGTTCTTGAGATAAAGCTGTTGAGAAAATCGTGCAAAATGCAGCACAGCAGCACCACCTATTGGGATATTTACACCAACAGGTAATCGGCATCATTTCATATCAAGAACTAACTGAATCTGAAGTTTGATAAAAATGTGCGCATTAGTTCTTGAGATAGAGCTATTGCGGAAATCGTGTAAATCTTGCAAAATGCAGCATAGCAGCGCCATCTGTTCGGCGATTTATACCAAAACGTAAAAAGCACCAATTCATATCAAGGAGTAACTGAATCTGAATTTTTATGAAAACCCGTGCATTAGTTCTTGAGATAGAGGTCTCACAAAATGTGTGTCACATACTGACAGACAGACAGAGTCACAGACAGACATTTTGAAAAAAAAAATTTGGGGGGATTTCTAACCCGTAAAACATGTAAATCCGTCGAAAACCGGAAGTCAAAAATTTTCATGAATCCAACACTTTCTTCTTGTAAAGATAGAAGAAATTAAAAATTTTTGCTTTACTGAGCTGTACCGCCCCTCAACGTATGTACAGTCGTGGAGGAAAAAAGCGAATACCCCCTATTAACTCTGCAACAAATTATTGTAAAGGAAAGTTTCTGGTACTAAACGATTGGAAATAAAGTGTACTTTTAAATGATGTATATAAAATTAGCTTAGGGGAATATCAAAACGAACCCAAACTTTGTTTTTTTTCAATAGCAATACCCAAGTTTGATACCATAAATAAATTCTACTCCCTTCAATTAGCCTAAATCTAAATTTTCATGAAATTCGTATGATTAGTTTAAGAGAAATTAATTATTTTAAAATGAGTATATTTCAGGGACTGTATCCAAATTGAAGTTCGGTACTCGATTGTTAAAATGCTACAGAATGACTATGTCACTCCTTTTAATGTAATTGTTCTTGCCAATATGAACATTTCACTCACATAGTATGTTTTGAATATTGCCAGCCGAAACATATCAATAAAATGAATAAAATTTATTTTTTCAAATTATGCTTTTCCTGACATCATAGACCATCAAATAGACCTTAAACCATCATTTTGACGCTTTTTACTTGTAATTCGAAAACTACTTGGTACAAAAATTTGAAATTGAGAATTCGCATAAAGCAAGTCATAATAAATATAAATCCATCAAAAAAATTGTAGGTTGCAATTCATATTTTTTTCGAATATTATTTTCATAATTAATATTATAATTTTTTTAAAATTACAAATTCAATGTATTTATGTTTGTTTATTTTAGTATTATAACCAAACAAAAAAAAATATCACATAGGATTATAATTTCAGGAGATATTAATAAAAATATGAAAATGTAATTTAACATTAGAAGCTCTAAATTTTGAATGTTTATAATTCAAAAACTTGTCATCCAAATGACTTGGAATTTCGTTTCAAGGCATAAGGTTAGTTGGGGCAACTGGGACATGATTTTACAATGTGACTCTGGAGCTGCTGACAATTCAGCTTCAAAAAGCTAATGTTCATTTGAATTAAAGTCTGAACTTCTGTAAATGTGTTCAGTTAGGTTCCCTCTATCAGACAGAAATGCTCAAAATTACATTTTAATATTTAAAAATATAAAAATATGTATATTTCATCTTTCTTTCCTCATGGGTCTAGTTGCCCCCAAAAATAGGGTAACTGGATCGGGGGGGAGTCTATTTTCCACACGCGTTCATATTTTTTCATATCGGATATCAGGTACTGTTTGAAAAAGTGTAAACCAGGCAGATCATGTAAATTATATCAATAAACAGCGTTGTAAGGGAAACCTTTGCTGTCAATGTGTCTAAAAAAAAGCACTAAAAGTAAAAATATTAGATTTATTTATACCAAAAACATAAAACTTAATGAAATACTTATGTACTTTAGTATAGATAATAAGTATAAAAGTGACATGGGTATTTTAAGGGGGAAAATAGCAAGGTAAATCTATGAACAAACGGCTACGTAAGTACTGAAGTGCTTTATCCAGGAGTCGCATTATATAGGGAAAATTTTATTGTTCCTACCAAAACCCTTAAAGAAAGGTGCGATGAAGATATTATTTTCAAAATAGTGGTAGGAACGATAAAAGTTTCCCTATAGAATGCGACCCCTGTGTATAGTACAATTTCAAGGTCTGGCTATCTCGCTTTCGGGGGCAAGGTACTTGCATTCGTAAAATGATGAAATAATTTAATGATACCAATATTTACAAGATAATCTATCTGAAAATAAGTAAAAGTATATTTTCGCGTACTTAATAAAGATGAAATTTTCATTATAAAATTCAGGTGCCAATGTGGCAATTAGGAATTAAAATTAAGTGATGCCATAACGGAATCACCGCCTCTCAAGGGGTCAAGAAATTTGGTTTGATACCACTCAATATGCTTTTTTTTTATTTCATTGCGTAATTTTAATAAGGTATTCTATCATTTTCTTTATTGTGAGAAAAAGACAATAGAGAAATTTACTTCCCGTAGTAAGAGAAATACAAAAAAATTATTTATAACTATTGGGGTAACTGGATCCAGCATGGCCCAGTTAACCCGGATACATGTCCCAGTTACCCCATTCCTGAAAAATTTATGGGGTAACTGGGACACCGAGCTTACATTTGAAACATGAACTAAATATGTATTGATATCTAATAATATTAATGTAGTTATATGTCTAATCTTTAAAAAAATGATTGTTTAATAAAAGTACTTACAGTATTTTAATAATAAGCCGAGGAAGTTCAACCATATTGACGTTGTTTTTAAAAAAAGAAACGTAAATTTTTGACAACCTATCACAGCAAATTGAGAGTTATGATTGAGTTGATACACGTTGTTTTAGGAAGTAGAGATTAAGGGGCATTGTTCACAAAAACTAAAACTTAAAAAACACCTACAGTTTTGTATAAAATAGCCTATGGCCCAGTTACCTCGTGGTTCCAGTTACCCCAACTAACCTTAGTTGAACAGAAGATTTAAAATATATTGTCAAAATTGGATATTGCCATTGAAAAAAACAATGTTTGGCCTGGTTTTGATTTGTAGATGGCCCTCTAAGCAAATTTTATATACATCATTTAAAAGTACACTTTATTTCCAATCGTTTGGTACCTGTAACTTTCTTCTATTATAATTAGTTGCAGAATTAGTAGGGGTGTTTACATTTTTTTCCACGACTGTACGAACATGCAATAGCGAATCACCATGCTTAACAATAAAGATAGAAGTTTGTGTATCTGTGTGTGTGGTGTCTGTGTGTTGTGTTCTGAGGAGACTGCTACACGCAGGGATACAAAGTTTGGCACGAAGGTACCTCTATGTATGTATATTATGCCCCTCGAAGATCGAATTTCGATTTTTGCATTAGATTTTATTAATTGAAATTTTTATGCGATTTTTAATGTCTTTTCCCGTTTCACGGCGATTTTTCGATATAAGTAAAAGGAATCCGGTCGTAATTTTTTAGCCCAATATAGTAAATTTTGTCTTCTTTATAATAAAGTTTATTCCGCATTCATACAGTGATTTTTTTAATTTTTCTCTAATTTTGTATGGAATTTTTAGAGGATTTTTTTGCGTTTTGCAGTGGGTTTTTTTAAAATCGGTAAAAGAAATTTGTTTTCAAACTTGTAGCCTAATATAGTAAAATTTGTCCTCCGCAATTTTTGAATTTTTAGCTATTTTTAATTCTATTTTCAACGCGATTTTTTGAGATTTTTCGAGTTCTAGGGCGTTCTTTTTCCATTCATAAACGGAATTTCGTTTCAAACTTTTAGCCTAATGCAGTAAATTTTGTTTCCCGTGATCTTTGAAATTTTAGCGATTTTCAATGCGTTTTTTAATCGTTTTTTAAGCATTTTTACGCGTTCCATGGCAATTTCTTTACATTCGCAAAAGTGGGCTACAATGTTTTAGCCCAGTATAGTAAATTTTGTTCTCTGCGATTTTTTAATTTTTATTGATTTTTAATGAGATGTAGCGTTTTTTCGCATTCCGATGCAATTTTTTGGCATTCGTGAAAGGAATTCGGTTTCAAACCTTTAGCCCAAGTACGAGGGTGGTTCAATAATTATTGTCTCGAGTGTATATAAAGTATTTGTACTGAGATGCTTGATGTGGAATATTGAAGCCTATATGCTCAATTTCAGAACCGTAGCTGCTATATTAACATATTTTTTTTTCGTTTTAGATGTGAGAGGGGGCACCTAATTTGAAAGGGGGAGGGTTGGGGGGAAAGGCTGGTTTGGAGCTTATGGGGGCAGAACTGGAGCAGTTCTGTGACAGATTTGTGGCAGTGGATGAGACGTGGCTACATCACTATGATCCTAAGTCCAAACGACAGTAGCCACGTCTGATTCACTGTCATGCCCCCTACCTCTCCCCCCTTTCAAGCTAGGTGCGATCGCTCACACCAAAAACGAAAAAAAAAAAGTTAATATAGCAGCTACAGTTCTGAAATTTAGCATATAGGCATCTAAGACATTAGGCTTCAATATTCGGCATCAACCATTGCAGTACAAATATTTTATACACACTCGAGACAATAATTATTGAACCACCCACGTATAGTAAATTTTGTCTTCCATGATTGTTCCATTTTTAACGATTTTTTTATAATAGTATAAGGAATTCCGCTTCAAACGTTTAGCCTAACATAGGAAATCTTGTCCTCTGCGATTTTTGATTTTTAGCGATTTTTTTTCCGCGGCAGTTTTTTGACATTAGTAAAAAGAATTCAGTTTTAAACTTTTAGCCTAATGTAGTAAATCTTGTCCTCTGCGATTTTTTTTAAGTGACTTTTAGATTTTTCGCGATTCGATGCAATTTTTCCTCATTAGTAAAATGAATCTGGTTTCAATCTTCTAGCCCAATACAGTAAATTTTGTTTTATTTTCAATAAAGTATATTCAGAATAAAGAATATTCGGATTTTTAAAATTTTCATGATTTTTTACTGCGGTTTTGAATTTTCTCGCGTTTCGTGCGACGAGCCTAGACAACGCTATGCCAGGCGGGATAGCTAGCGCATAACATTATTAATTGTCTGTTACCATGTAGGGGAGATAGGGGCACATGTGAACATCGCAATTTTTCAATAGTTATAAGTTTTTTTATTTGAAAAAAATTACTAAAGATGATAGCATTTGTAGACATATGGTAAAAAATTTTTTAATCTCTTTGATATTTTGTTTGTCCTCTGTAGCCAAAACACTGTTTTTAGATCTCAAAAGTAAAATCTTTGTTCCAAGTTGATAAGCGAATAATTTTATTTATTTATTCATTTATTTGAATTTGAGTGTTTTAACCTATACTATGAATGCTAATAAATATTTTTAATTAATTCTTTTTCTCCTAAAATTGAGAAACGTTAATGATTTATCAATTTAACAGAAGGAACAATGTGGGGCACTTGTGAACAGACTAGTTGGGGCAGATATGAACAGTACATAAGTGCCCCAATAATCATTCTGTGATTCTGTTCATTTCAGTTAACTTCAAGAGAAATAATGTCAGAACCAATATGTATACATTTCCTGAAATAGAAGTCATTTCCATCATACAAGGTTGATTTTGTATTGAAACTTCTAGAAACACATATGTCAGCAAGTACATAAAGATGTACTTGCTGACATATGTGTTTGCTCTTTAGCAACAAGTTTATTTACGTTAATTGTAATTTAAATAAATTTAATGTTTTCTAAAATGCAATAAGCGTTATGTATTATTTTACTAAACGATTTACAACAATATTTTTTATGCATTGTTAATACAAATGTATTACCTTGAACAACTTTGCACATTTCTCTATTATATTTGTTCTAAACTTGCAATGATGGCTTACTTCCATCTCTAAAACAGATATGTATAGGATGCTTTGAATGGAGATAGGTATCAGTAATATTTTAAGAAAGTAAATTTTTTAAACTGATAACTAAATCCCGATTGTAACCCCACTCCTCTTTCAAAATCAAAAGAAGTTAAAGGGGGGGGGGGGTGTATAGTCGAGATTTTTTTTAAATCATTAAAAAACCCTTCTTTATCTATAATTTACAAGTAAATAAAGCAAATACAGGAATGAGAATCTTTCGTATTTCGGCAGATTTCCAATAAAAAGTATATAAATGCCCCCTCCTTAAAATTTTCCCCAAACAAAAACCCCTAAGCAAAATTTAAAAGTTTTCATTTCTTTTTAGGGTTTCGTTCATCTGACGAAACCCTATTCGTCTCGCTCCTCTGTCTGTCTGTCTGTCCGTCACAGAGCCCGTTCTCAGAAACTACACATGTTAGAGATTTGAAATTTTGCATACTTATAGATGACCACCACACATCATACGACAAATCATAAAATTTTGAAAAAGTCGTACATTTAACCCTTTGGGCATCCATATGTGTATTTTCAACAATTCTTTCTAAGTGCGTCCCTAATTAGGTTGCAGGCGTGAAAATTTGCGTACTTATAGATGGACACCTGAGATCAATCAACAAATCATAAAATTTTGAAAAAGTCATACATTTAACCCTTTGGGCTCCCACATGTGTATTTTAAACAATTCTTTCTATGTGAACCTCTAATTAGATTGGAGGTGTGAAATTTTGCATACTTATAGCTGAATATCTCACATCAAACGACAAATCATAAAATTTTGAAAAAGTCGTACATTTAACCCTTTGGGCTCCCACATGTGTATTTTAAACAATTCTTTCTATGTGAAACTAATTAGATTGGAGGAGTGAAATTTTGCATACTTATAGCTGAATACCTCGCATCAAAGGACAAATCATAAAATTTTTAAAAAGTCGTACATTTAACCCTTTGGACTCCCCCATGTGTATTTCAAACAATTCTTTCTATGTGAGCCTCTAATTAGGTTGGAGGCGAGAAATTTTACAAACTTATAGCTGAATACCTCACATCAAACGACAAATCATAAAATTTTCAAAAAGTTGTATATTTAACCCTTTGGACTCCCACATGTGTATTCTAAACAATTCTTTTTAAGTGAACCCTAATTAGGTCAGAGAGTTGAAATTTTGCATACTTATAGCTGAATACCTCACATCAAACGACAAATAAAATTTTGAAAAAGTCGTACATTTAACCCTTTGGGCTCCCCCATGTGTATTTCAAACAATTCTTTCTATGTGAGCCTCTAATTAGGTTGGAGGCGGGAAATTTTACAAACTTATAGCTGAACACCTCACTTCAAACGCCAAACTATAAAATTTTGAAAAAGTCGTACATTTAACCCTTTGGTCTCCCACATGTGTATTTTAAACAATTCTTTCTAAGTGAACCCTAATTAGGTTGGAGGCGTGAAAATTTGCATACTTATAGCTGAATACCTCACATCAAACGACAAATTATAAAATTTTGAAAAAGTCGTACATTTAACCCTTTGGGCTCCCACATGTGTATTTTAAACAATTCTTTCTAAGTGAACCCTAATTAGGTTGGAAGAGTGAAATATTGCATACTTATAGCTGAATACCTCACATCAAACGACAAATCATAAATTTTCAAAAAGTTGTATATTTAACCCTTTAGACTCTCACATGTGTATTTTAAACAATTCTTTCTAAGTGAACCCCAATTAGGTTGGAGGAGTGAAATATTGCATACTTGTTATAATTAAAGCAGAGTTATAAATACGCAGGTTTTAAGGTCATTTGGTGTGGCGTTAAAGTATAAATTACAGTCGACGAAACAGTTCATTTTAAAATAACAGTTCATTTATTAAATTCAACTTGAATTTTAAAAACTTAAATAATAAAGATATATACATGCACCTCCAGCTTTTGCTGGGAATCATATTTACATATTATAGCTATAGCAAGGAGTAAGTTTAAACTCCATCTCCATGGTCCTTCCATTACATTACTTCCATCACAACACATCGTACTCCATGGAGTTGTTTCACACTAAATATACTTACTGAGTACATCAAAACTGGAATAAAAATATGCATACAGTTACAGTTAAAAGAGAGTGCCTTTACGACCGAAATGGAAAAATAAAAACTGGTTCGGAACGATATAACTTCCGAACAAACCAGACGACAAATTTTGGGGGACAAGACTTTGTCCAGATTTCCAACATGCGGCCCCATCGGTCGTAAATACCTCCTCTTTCTTTTCATAATCAAAATCAAAAATATTACAAATAGCTCTTTGAAACTTCACATACAGAAGAGGTTTTGTCAGAAAGTCTGCCTTATTATCTTTAGAACTTACATGTTTTAACTCAAAAACATTTTCATTAATTAACTGACATCTTATGTCAATGTGTTTCGTTTTAAAATTCTCTTGGCTATTTTTAGAAAAATAAATGGCAGATTCATTATCACAGTACTGAATTGGTTTTATTCTATCGTATAAATTAAGTTCATTTAAAACTCTTGAATACCAAGTTAGTTCCTTTACACTTTCAGTTAATGAGATAAACTCAGATTCCATAGAACTGAGTGCAATACATTTCTGCTTCGATGATTTCCAAGCAAACGGAACGTTACTGAAGTAAATTATGTAACCACTACTTGAATGTCTTTTAGTAAGTTGACATCCCCAATTAGCATCAGAATATGCACACAAACTTAGTGATTTTACATTAGACAGATTTATTTTAAAACTTTTAGTAGCAAAAACATAATTCATAATATCTACTACTATTAACCAGTGTTTATATGTATACCCATTACAAAACTGTGACATTACATTTACAGAAAAACTAATATCGGGTCTTGATCTATTTGACAAAAATGACAGACACCCGATTAAAGATCGGTATGGAAATTTTTTCATTAATTCATTTTCGATAATTTCATTTTCGTTAACTTTATCTGGTAAAACAGAGCCAATTTTAAAAGGTAATTTAACATAACTTTTAGGTAAATCTTTATATTTTAATTCTAATCTTTCAATATAAGTTCTTTGATGAACGAATAATGAATCTTTAATCTGTTCAAAGTTAACACCTAGCAAATACTTTGTTAATCCTATTTCAGTAATTTCCAAGCTATTTTTTAACATATTAGTTACAGATTGCAATACATTTTCATCTTTAGCAAACAAAACTAAATCATCTACATAGACAACTAAAATTGCGTTACTATTCAGTTTATACACACAGTTACACCATTTTAATTTACAAAATCCAAGATTATGTAATATATTATCTAATTCAGAATTCCATTCGCGGCCACTTTGCCTTAATCCATAAATTGATTTATTTAACAAACAAACTTTATTTTCAGCACCCTTCATTTCAAATCCCGGAGGTTGTTTCATAAACACAGTTTCTTTTAAAGAACCATATAAATATGCTGATTTTACATCCAATTGAATATGATACCAATTTAACATAGAAACTAATAAAATAAACATTAGTTTTATAATTGAAAAATTTACAACAGGTGAAAATATATCATTAAAATCAATACCTGGTTTCTGTTTAAAACCTTGAGCTACGAGACGTGCCTTGTACTTTTTACCATTTTTTTCCGTGTTTTTTATAGTATAAATCCATTTACTTCCTACTATTGTGGAATTTTTCGGTGGATCAACCAACCGCCAAACTTTTCTCTTACTCATCATCTCAAGTTCTTCCCTCATCGCGGCATTCCATTTCCCCCTTTCTGGATTTATTTGTGCATCCTCAAATGATTTAGGGATTTCGGTATTGTAAAATTCATGTTGAAATAATTCAGTTAAATATGGATCGTCCGAATCACTAGTTGAGGGTTCACTTAAAGTTTCAGTATTAGGATGAGTAGTTTTAGGTTTAAAGTCAAACTTATCTGGCTCAAACTGGATTTTATTTTCCTTACAATATTTTTTAACATCATTTAAAGATCTCAGTCTCGTATTTGTTATTGGGGTATAATAATATACGTCAATTCTCTTACATTTCGTTCTCGGTCTTTCAATCCTTTTCCATTCTGAAATATTTATAGAACTTACAGTTACCTTACCCCCCTTTTTCTCTTCATCTCCGTTTAAGCTATCTACTGGTAGTTCATGATTAAGATCTAAAGTTGCGTTACTTAAACCGTTTGTTTTAATTTGAGATTCATTAAAATTCAATATCAAATCCTTATATTTGTTTTCTCCCCCAAATAATGTTTCTACACCCTTTTTGGATTCATCTATACGCACATGAATAGTCTCTATAATTCGCCTTTCTTTTGGAATGTAAATTCTATATCCTTTAGTTTTCATGGCATAACCAACTAAGATACCTAGTAAAGCTTTCGGTTGAAGTTTATTTCGTTTAACTTTAGGAACATGAACAAATGCTAAAGAACCAAAAATTCTTAAATGTCTTACCGAAGGTTTGAATCCCGTCCATAATTCTTGCGGTGTAAGACCTTGGGTTAAACTGTGTTCAGTCCTATTTTTTGTATGAACAAACGCCAAAAGAGCTTCCCCCCAGAATGACGGTTTTAACCCGCTATCGTGTAACATTGCTGTAACTGCATTCATTGCTACTTTATTAAAATTTTCAGCAACACCCACCTGCTCTGGAGTATAAATGGAGGATCTTTCGATTCTTATACCTAAATCGGTTACTAATTTCTCAAATAATTTATGGGTAAATTCCAGCCCACTATCAGTTCGTACACATTTTAACTTTTTACCAGTTTGTCTCTCAGCTTTAACTAAAAACTTTTTAAAGCATTCAAACACTTCCGTTTTATCCTTAATTATATAAACCTCAGTCCTTCTAGAATAATCGTCAATTATTGACAAAAAGTATTTCCCCCCTCCTAACGAGTTAACAGGGCTAGGACCCCACAAATCCATATACACTCTATCGAGGATTTGATTAGAAATGCGTTTATACAAATAATTTCTTTTAAACGATTTTCTGTTAGATTTTGCAATTACACAAGTTTCACATCTTATTTTTGTTTTTACAGTTAATATTTTCAATACCTTTAACACAATTATTTTTACTCATTTTTTCAAGTAAAGGTAAGTTTGTATGACAAAATCTACGGTGTACAATCTCTGAATTTAAACTATTAGAATAAGCAAAATTTTCACATTTTGAAGCATAACCTTTAACAATATACAATTTATCAACTCGAGGTACAGTAAAACAATATCTATTAAATTTATCATACACTATCATTTTATTATTTCCCCATTTAATTTGGTTTCCTGCAATGTCTATATTAGACCCACCAATTAAATTTCTTCTCATGTTAGGAGCATATAACACATTTTTTAAAGTTATTTCTACATTACCTGTTACATCTAGAATGGTAAAGTCAATATCGCCAATACCCAGTATTTCCGACGAACAGCCCTTGTCTCCTATCAGCACTTGTTGAGGGGGAGGTTCCTATATGTTACAAATAGACTCCTGTCATTCGTAAAATGAGAAGTAGCCGCTGAGTCCAGAAGAAATTCCACGAACTTTCTACCATTTGAAGATATTAGGGCGAATTCAGATTGCTTTGTAGGTTCACTGTAGAAAACTTGCTTTTTCCCTCTAGAGTTCTTTTTGAAACACCTTGTATCTGTGTGACCAGGTTTCTTGCAGTAACTGCATATTAAACTCGGCCCCATACGATTAGCTGGTGAAGTATACGATCGTCTAGTAGTGTCCAGGTCGCTTCCACTACGTGAAACCCATGGCTTTTTACTGCTACCAAAATTCTCCGCTGGAATGGTTGGTTTAACGGTAGGGTTTTTAAACTTAGTTGCATAAGCATCACCTACAGCGATAACCTCTTTACTTTCATCTTTTCGTTTTAAGCAAATTCTGCCATATTCAGTTATTAACTGCTTAGATACATTTTCTAATTTAAATTCTTTATCTTCTAATCTATATAACACTTGAACTAGATTATCATATTCCTCAGGTAATCGACGGATTAGTTGAAAACATACTAACAGTTCTGGCATCTCAAATCCAGCATCTTTCATTTGAACTTTCTTTTCTTCAATTTTTTTACAAAATAAACCTATAGTTTCTTCTTGCGAGTTTAACTTCATCTCGAAAAATTCATCGACTAATCCCGCTAAGCGTGCTCGTGAAGTTGGTTCGAAGTTTAACTTTAAAATATCCCAGGCATCTTTGCCGCTTTCTGTCTGAGCAATTAGTATCTGGAATTTCCGTTCGATGGATTGGTAAATTGTTGTATAAGCTCTTCGTTTACGCCATTCAAAATCGCTTTTCTCACGATCAGAGGCATCCGATTTACATGCGATATCTGGCTTTGTAATAAATTCCCAGCAATTTCGGTCAATCAATACACATTTGACGTCGAGCTTCCAGGAAGAATAGTTATAATCCGATAGTTTCGGGAAGGAATAAGATAACTCTGGACCTTGTGCCATTATGCAGTATATGTTTCATCTAAATCACACCATTTTTTATCTATTTGACCTTTAAATAGCATGACATGGCCCCTTAACCATGTTATAATTAAAGCAGAGTTATAAATACGCAGGTTTTAAGGTCATTTGGTGTGGCGTTAAAGTATAAATTACAGTCGACGAAACAGTTCATTTTAAAATAACAGTTCATTTATTAAATTCAACTTGAATTTTAAAAACTTAAATAATAAAGATATATACATGCACCTCCAGCTTTTGCTGGGAATCATATTTACATATTATAGCTATAGCAAGGAGTAAGTTTAAACTCCATCTCCATGGTCCTTCCATTACATTACTTCCATCACAACACATCGTACTCCATGGAGTTGTTTCACACTAAATATACTTACTGAGTACATCAAAACTGGAATAAAAATATGCATACAGTTACAGTTAAAAGAGAGTGCCTTTACGACCGAAATGGAAAAATAAAAACTGGTTCGGAACGATATAACTTCCGAACAAACCAGACGACAAATTTTGGGGGACAAGACTTTGTCCAGATTTCCAACAATACTTATAGCTGAATACCTCACATCAAACGACAAATCATAAAATTTTGAAAAAGTCGTACATTTAACCCTTTGGTCTCCCACATGTGTATTTTAAACAATTCTTTCTAAGTGAACCCTAATTAGGTTGGAGGAGTGAAATGTTGCATACTTATAGCTGAGTACCCCACATCAAACGACAAATCATAAAATTTTGAAAAAGTCGTACATTTAATCCTTTGAGCTCCCACATATGTATTTTAAACAATTCTTTCTAAGTGAACCCTAATTAAGTTGGAGGCGTGAAATTTTGCATACCTATAGTTGAATACCTCACATCAAACGACAAATCATAAATTTTCAAAAAGTCGTACATTTAACCTTTTGGGCTCCCACATGTGTACTTTAAACAATTCTTTCTAAGTGACACCCTATTTACGTTGGAGGTGTGAAATTTGGCATACTTATAGCTGAACACCTCACATCAAATGACAAACCATAAAATTTTGAAAAAGTCGTACATTTAACCCCTTGGGCTCCCACATGTGTATTTTAAACAATTCTTTCTAAGTGAGCTCCTAATTAGGTTGGAGGCGTGAAATTTTGCATACTTATAGCTGAGCACCTCGCATCAAACGACAAATCATAAAATTTTCAAAAAGTCGTACATTTAACCCTTTGATCTCCAACATGTGTATTTTAAATAATTCTTTCTAAGTGAGCCCCTAATTAGGTTGGAGGCGTGAAATTCTGCATACTTATAGCTGAGCATCACACATCAAACGGCAAATCATAAAATTTTGAAAAATTCGTACATTTAAGCTTTTGGTTTCCTACATGTGTACATTAAACAATTCTTTCTAAGTGACACTCTATTTAGGTTGGAGGCGTGAAATTTTGCATACTAGCGGAACACCATCATGCGACAAATCATAAAAATTTGAAAAAGTCGTACATTTAACCCTTTGGGCTCCCACATGCGTGTTTTAAGCAATTCTTCCTAACTGAGACCCTTATTAAATTGGAGATTTGAAATTTTGCATGCTTATTATAGCAGAACACCTGAGGCCAGGCGACAAATTATTAAATCTTGAAAAAGTCTTACGTTTAACCCTTTGAGCTACCACATATGTATTTTAAGCAATTCTTTCTAAGAGAGCCCCTAATTAAGTTGGAGACATGAATTTTTGCATACGTATAGCTGAATACCTCAGACCACACGACAAATCATAAAATTTTCAAAAAGTCTTATATTATTTACTCCTTCGTGCTCTAACGTATATTTTAAGCAATTTTTCTAACATCCGGTCTTTTCACCCGGGGAGCACTTTTCCAACTTTTGCCGGCACCCCTTTGACCATTCTTTCATATTATGCACCATAGCCTTACATATTTGAGTTCCACTTTTTACCGCCAGGGGCGCCTACTTATCTCGGGTGCTATGGGTCCAATCCCTTCGACTAATATATATACGGATAGTATGCAAAACGGAGTTTCGTTCGGATAGAGATTTGTTTAGAATAGAGTGCGCCCCTGGTTGCGAAATGTGGAACTAACAGATTTTTCAAAAGGATAAAGTGTTTTGAAATTAATATTAAACGAAACCCTCTGTGCGATCTGTGATCACACTTACCCACTTGTTTTAAATTGCTTCTTTATTTATTTTTTTTTATTGCAACAATACTTAATGAATCATCTAAGCCTCCCCCCACCAAATCTACTTATTTTCATTTTATAAATTTTTACTTAAACATATCACCCAGAAACTAGAGAAATAGATAGAAAAGTCAAAGGATACTTTTCCCTTGTGTTCCCATGTGCCCCACGTGTGTTCACAACTACCCCGCTGATGGGAACATGTGAACAATTTTTTGAATTTATAAAGCTATTAAAAAATGTAAGAATAACTATACAGGTGATTTAAAAAAATTATCATGTGTAAAAGAAAGTTCTGTTTACTATATTGAGTAGTTTTTGTTTATAGAAATTAATCCAGTTATGAGAAAAAGCTATATTTATGCGAACTGTTCACATGTGCCCCCATCTCCCCTACATTGTTTAAAAACTGAATAAACAAGCATTTAAAACAATTTTTGCAAATACCCACTCAATGCTTTGGAAAATTGTTTTCATGAGAAATCTATAAAGGAAAGAATATACTAATCTAACATAATAAATTCTAAAGGGAAAGCTTTTACGCTAATTAACCATGTTACCGTTTCTAGAATGTTCTCATCTAAATTCAGACAACGCAATGCTTTTATTCTTAAAGAATGATTCCCATAAAAGTTCTATTAGAACTCTCTTTACTCCATAAAATAACTCATTTTATCAGAAAACTATATTTAAAGCACCATCTCATATTTCGGATCTCCACACACTTGACTTAACTAATTTAGAGTCTCGAATTAGAATGAGCTTGCATTATGAATGTTGTGGTATTTTTAAAGAAATATTAAAGCCTACATAATATTGTGACATTAATGTATAATGGAATGGAATCTAACAAATATATATTTATTAACGGCCACTTATACATTCACAAAGTACAATCACAGACATTTAAAAGGAACTTTTAAAAGTTCTGTTAAGAGTTTCAAAACAGCATGACCGGACTTAGGTAGACTTGGCTAGTCTACTAGAGGGTTTTCCGCCAATTTCACAAGGGTAAAGTCCGGTGTCCGTATTATTAACTGATACTTCATTTATTAAAATCGACCATTACGGTACATTGTATAGTTTTTGAATAAGGGAATCTACCAATTGAATGCGTTTGAGAGCAAAAAGGAATTTAAAAATGAGTCAGAAAATAAGCAGTTTGGATTTGAATACACCCTTAATACAGTGGGGGTTTTTTTTTTCAACTGTTATGTATTTTTAATTTGTTTTTGCTGTACGAATTGGTCCTATCAAAAACTTCTCAATACAAAAGTTGTAGATAATATTAAGAAGATATATAATAAATTCATTCGGATTTTATATCTTGTGAATTGACAAAGTTATGGATTTTTTTCTTCTTCAACCTCCCTTTTTGCTTTCGTTTTTAATTTTTTTTTTCGGTACGAATTGGTTCTATCAAAAAGTTGTAGATAATATTAAGAAGATTTATAATAAATTTAATTGAATTTGATATCTTGAGAATTGACGAAGTTATGAATTTTTTTCTCTCTAAAACCCTATTTTTGCGCCCCTTGAGCCCATTTTTAATGTTATCAAAAATCTGTGATACAAAAATTTTTGACCCTATTTTTAGAAGTAATAAAAACATTAAACAGATTTGATATGTACAAAAATTAAGAAGTTATGGAGTTTTTTGGGTTCTCACTCCTCCTCCTTTATTTCAATCCCTTTGGTCCGATTTTGCCCATTAACGAACTTGCCCGAAATTTTATGTCCCTTGATTTTATGCATCAGTTTGGAAGAGATTTCTGCAGAATTACGGAAGTTATCGTATCCAGAAGAAAGTGACATATATTTATATATGTTACCGGCCAAACCCGATTTTAGGCCAAACTAGATTGGCCTAGGCAAAACTAGTTTATCCTAACGCGTATCGGACAAACTAGTTTTTCCTAGGCCAAACTAGTTTATCCTAACACCCATAGGATAAACTAGTTTTTCCTAGGCCAAACCGATTTATCCTAACGCTCATAGGATAAACTAGTTTAGCCTGCTATTCATTGGTCTGAACTAGTTTATCCTAGGCCGATCTAGTTTATCCCAGGCCAATTGAATTTGGTGTGCTGTTATAGATCCCAAAGACCGCTTCGGCGCCAACCTCCTAGTTTATCCTAGGTCAATTGAATTTGACCTGCTTTCATTGATGCCAACTAAGTGGTGAGCACGCTAACAGAAAATGAAAAAGACGAACAATGGTTCAGGCTCAAATTCAAAATTTTTTTAATGAATCCGCTCAACTCAAACACATCTATGGAAGTGAGCGAATTTCTCTAAAAACTCATTTTTTATTTATTTATTTTTTAAATATAATAGAAGTTTAGCGTCCAAATTTACAAAATTTTGTAAACTAGTCATTTGGTTACTCGATGTATGGGTCTTTACTGGCCCGCCCAATTTTCCTTCCCGACACTCGACCCGGGCTTGGTTTGGGGTTTAATTTTTTCGAGAGGTTCGGGCCGAGATGGACCGGGAGTAAATTTTTTTCCGGCTTAAGTCGGGAATGGACTGCATTCTTCTTGAGGTCTGCACAGGTAGAAGTTTTCAGTCCAATTTCCAATCCAGCTCATATGAAAATCATTTGGACAGCAGGATCTCTGGTCTGTTCAGTAAAATATCAGTAACATTTGTCCCGGCCCAACTTTTTTTTAATGCACGTATTTTTAAATCGCTATTATTCCACAATTAAAAAATATGTATTTATTATTTTTTTTTAATTTTTTTTAAAGATGAGCGGATGCATTTTTAGGTAAAAAAAATTAAAGTACTGTTAAACCTGAGAAAAAATAACCTGCCTATGACGAAATGCCGTGCTTAATTAAAAAAAAAAAAAATACGTTGATCTATGTAAAATAAGGATATAGTATCTACTTGTAAAAAGAATATAATGTATTTAGAACAGACGATGAACCTTTAACAAGGGAACCTGCCTATAACTGAGTTTTCTTCTTTCCTATGCAATTCCGTCTTAGAAAATTTATTCTATAGAATTTTTAAATTTTATAAAACTCCAAGCCGTAGAATGCGGATTAACGATATTAATGATTTTATTGTAAACTATATTGATTTTTATATGAATCTCTATTTGTATGTAAATATCTGAATAATTACTAACACCATTAATTTTTTTACACGGCTTGGAGGCTTGAAAATCTGAAAACATTTATATAAAAAAAAACCTTCTAAGACGGAATCACATAGGACAGGACAAAAACTTCGTTATAGTTCAGTTCATTTTCTAGCAAATCCGTCGTCTCTAGCAATTGTATTATGTTTTCTTTCAAACGGATTATTATACGTAATTTTCACCGATTAAAAAAAAAATTCCGTTTAAAACAGTATTTCGTCATACACAGATTCTTCTAACAGGTTTCACAGTACTGTATCCCCATCTATATAAGTGTATATGTACTATTCTTTAAAGAGAATTTTAATTGTGGAATAATAGTAGCTTAAGAATATATACATTTTACGCCAAACTGGGACCGAGACTTCGCCAGATTTTTGATAATTCCATATTTCTGAAAGAATATCAAATGTACTTCTGATATTCTTAATGGTGCATTTATTCATAATTAATTCAAAGCCAAGTTATATTTATGTGAGGGAAAAAGAATCAATATTAGAAAAAATCAATGTTTTTTCTTAATATCTATTTTTTTTCTCGCATAAATATCACTTCGCTTTGAATTAATTATGAATAAATGCACCATTAAAAATATCAGAAATACAATTGATATTCTCTCAGAAATCTGGAATTTTCAAAAAACCGGCAAAGTCCCGATCCCGACAATGCCGGATTTTCGACGTTATACTTTTTCTTCCTCTTCTAAATTTTATGATAACCTCTCATACCATTCTTTGGTCCTCCAGCACACAATATGTAATATGGAACATATTTTGTAACTAACGGCGGCGGTGAAATGTGGAAGATAGGGGGAGAGTATAACACTCCCTATCGTATAGAATATATTATACAGGGATAACGGCATTTCTACCTTGCACAAGGTTGGCCCAACTCTGCTGCAAAAAATAATTGACTGTGTTAAACTAATAGAACACAGTCAATACGTATTTCAAAATAACGTGCCACCGTTGGATCTTGCAGACTAACGGTAGGGGAGATGGGGGCACATGTGAACAGGGGGCAGATGTGAACATCGCAGTTTTTGAATAGTTATTATAAGTTTTTTTATTTGAAAAAAATTACCAAAGATGGCAGCAAGTGTAGACATATGATAAAAATTTTTTGAAGCTTTTTGACATTTTGTTTGTCTTCAGTAGCCAAAACACTGTTTGTAAATGTCAAATGTAAAATGTCGGTTTCAACTTTGGTAAGTGGTAAAGTTTATTTATTTAGTTAGTTATTCGAATTTTAATGTTTTAACATATACTATGACTACTATTGAATATTTTGGATAAAGTTGTTTTGTTCCCTAAAATTGATAAATGTTAATTATTTATCAATTTAACTCTAGCAGCCATGCGGGGCACTTGTGAACAGACTAGTTGGGGCAGATATGAACAGTTCACAAAAATCAAAAACTTTCTCTGTTAGGCGAATAGAAAGAATTGATAATGATAAAATGTATGTTAAATTCCTGAGAAAGAATCTCAGATCCAATTCATATAATTTCCCTGAGATAGTAGACATTTCTGTCATACAAAAAAGTGATATTGTATTGAAACTTCCACTTCCACATTTGTCAGGAAGTACAAAAAGAGCAAAAAGCTCATTTGAGTTCAATTAAAATTTAAATAAATTCAATGTTTTCTAAAATGCAATAAGTGTTATGTACTATTTTAGTAAACGGTTTAAAACAATATTTTTTATGCATTGTTAATACAAAGAGTATTATCACAAATAATTTTGTAATTTTTTTATTCTTTTCATTCGTCTCAAACTTGCAGTGATGGCTTATTTCCATCTTTCAAACAACAGCTATGAATAGGATAATTTGAATTGGGATGGATATCAGTAACTTTTTTAAAATGTAAAATTTTCAAATTGATAACTAATATAATTCTTGGGTATGGTGTCAGAACAGCTTTATATATATTTAGTTTCATTTTAAAATCTTTTGTTATATCACTCATAAACTAGACAAAAAATTTTTTTTTTCTTTATGGTGAATTCAACTGATAATATAAGTAATGGTTATGATAACAAATTAATAACAAGAGAAAAACCATGTCAAAGGATATTTTTTCCTTGTGTTCACATGTGCCCCACGAGTGTTCACAACTACCCCGCTCATGGGGCACATGTGAACAATTATTTGAATTTATAAAACTATTAAAAAATGTAAGAAAAACTGTACAGGTGATTTTTAAAAAATTACCATGTGTAAAAGAAAGTTCTGTTTACTATACTGACTAGTTTTTATTTATAAGAATTAATCCAATTATGAGAAAAAGCTATATTTATGCGAACTGTTCACATGTGCCCCCATCTCCCCTATATATATTTTTAAATATTGTTCCAAGCCATTGATCTTATCGTTTTAATATATAAAAAACATTATTACCACGGACATTATGTACATAGTCACCCTGCCACCACGCACGGTCAAGATAAAAACTTTGCTATTGTTAATATCCATATTAATACTTTAATTAACATAATTGTTATATCTTGTCTATTTCTAGCACGTAATATTTTAACAATTACCATTTATGTTTCTTTTTTTTCCTAAGTTTTCTTGCATAATTGATTATAATCCTGTGTTGTTTTGTAAATATTCTCTGTTTTATAGTTAATGGTTTTATGTTCCTTAAAATATTCATAACCAGCAGTTATTATGTAAATATTTCCTGTTAGAGGTAGTGTTATAAAAATTGATATAGATGCGTGGAATGTGCAATTTTCTAATAAGTAGCGTTTCATTTCATTTTTTTTTCTTAGTTCTTATGTAATTCATACCTCATATTATACAGTAGCACGCTCAGACAACTGGGTTGCTATCTTAAATTAGTATTGTAACACCTTTTTCAAATCTTTCAATAAACGGGGTTCTTAGTAATCATAATTAGCCAGGCAGGACTTGTTGTGCTCAAGCCATTAGATAAGCCTCCCTGCCTGGTCAGAACTTGAACTTGCACAAGGTTGGGTCAGGAGCGGTAGTTGGAATCAATAAAAGCACGTCAGATTGAAAATATTTGAATTTGAGCATGATATTGACTCATTTTTGAGAAATTGATTTTGAGTTTAATTAGTTCGTCTTTTTTTTCTGTGAGCGTGCTCAACACTTGTTCGCATCAATCAAAGCACGTCAAATTGAATTGTCCTGGGATAAACTAGATCGGCCTAGGGAAAACTAGTTCAGACCAATGAATAGCAGGATAAACTAGTTTATCCTATGAGCGTTAGGCCAAACTAGTTTGGCCTAGGAAAAACTAGTTTATCCTGTGGGCGTCAGGATAAACTAGTTTGGCCTAGGAAAAACTAGTTTATCCTATGTATGTTAAGATAAACTAGTTTGGCCTAGGAAAAACTAGTTTATCCTATGCGCGTTAGGATAAACTAGTTTGGCCTAGGCCAATCTAGTTTGGCCTAAAATCGGGTTTGGCCGGTAACATATATAATAAATTTGAAATCACAAATATATGAATAAATTGGTAAAGTTCTAAAGATGATTTAGAAATGAACATAGGAAACCAGTATGTAAAATAAGAAACTATGAATGACCCACAGAATCGTCAGAGAAGCTTGTGAGTTGATTCATAGAAGATGCGTTATTTCATCCAATTTTGTCGGCATTAAGCCTAAAAATGACAAAATTTAGCTCCTTATAACGCAAACATTACAGAAAAAAGATAATAAAAATCTAAGAGATCTAAAGAAAGATGCACCTCATACAGGAAATTAAAAATGATTAGAGCACAATTCCTGACTGCATTCTAGGAGTCCAAACTACAGCATATCAGGATGGAAAACATAGTTAAGACTATTTTAACATGTGAGCTACAGTTGAGCATCTGACAAACCCATAACTGTGTTGCCATCTGGTGTGAGAAAGGAAAAATGTAAATTGGAACTGGATTAATAACATTAATGTTTAGTGTTGCCATCTTTAGCCCCCCCCCCCAAAAAAAGGAATGAAATTGATTGAGGAAATCAAATATATATATATAGATAGATAGATAGATAGATAAAGTTTTTACTGAGGGTGGTTTTGGGTTCTAGGGGTCATGATCGATGTAGATCTGCAAAAATGTTTCAGAAATTCCAACATAGGGGAGAATATAATAGGTAGCACTATATGCTATTTAGAGTGAACTGTAGAACTGTAGATCTAAGGGATGGGATGAAACATGTTTGATGTAATATCCGTTCTACTCTGGATTTCGAAATTTATATTGCATTTTATTGTCGTTAGTGAAGAACACGACGATATTTTAGTTTGCATGAATGGTAAAAAATAATTTTTTTCTGTGAACTATAAATAGAAATTTGCATTAATTTGTATCTTAAGAGATTAGAAAAAATGTATTTTGGAGCCCCTTGAAAATGTGAACCTAGGGCACATGCCACATGTCCCTTTGTGATAATCAAGCCTGTTAACCACTTCACCGGCGAAGGGTATGGAGAAACAATGCTTTTACCCCCGAGTTATCTCGGGGCAGCCGGTGAAGTGGGCCAATGGACCCATGCGAGTGCAATCTTTGAACTTTTTCACTGATACTTTTTCATTAATTTTCAATTAACAGCAATTGTTTTTTTAAGCAAGCAAAAAAACTGTTGAAAATTTGTCGATATGATACTTTGAATGATTCATCGTTGTGCGTTTTGTGTGTGCGCAGAAAAAAGAAAATTGACATCGGAAGTATAGTGGAACCTGTGAGAGTTTCGCACCTCGGAGTAATATTGTTTAGATACAGAAAATATAAGGATAAAAATACGTGCAAAGAACATTAATCAAGCCAGAATATCACCTCGTTTATGCATTTAATAAGAAAGGTCTCCATACGGGCATACTCCGAAAAATCTGAAAAAATTATAGAATGTTCTAATGAGGATAGATAAGTTTATAAAAAAAATTCGGCGGAAACTCGATAGAGCATCCGTAAAAAAATAATGAATATTTCGATATCTGTCGAATTATAACCGGTTGGTGATGGAATAAAATTTTAAAAAATACTTTTTTAAAAATCTCAAATTCTTTTTAAGATAAAAATGTTTCATAGTGAACTTCTTTAAAAAAATTTAATCTAAATAACTTTAGTTTTATCAGTTTTAGTTTGATTTAACTATAGTTTTGTCATATATATATATTTATAATGAAAGTAACTATCAAATTTTATGAACTAAAACAAAATTTAAATTAATTAAAATTGTTTCAATCTCAAAATTAAGTCTAATTGAGCACTGTCGATTTAATTTTGTTGCTATGGAAACTGTTGGAATGTTATTCCATGTGAAAGCATGAATAAGAAATTCCTAAATAGTAAATAATGAAAAAGTTAAAAGTTTTACCTTTATGTTTTGACGTATTATTCAGTAGAAATATATTCTTCTTAGGATGAACAAAAACATTTATTTGAAGATTAAATACACTAGAATAATATACTGCAGACACTACTGATAACACTTCACAATATAAAAAACAGATGAATATTCTTGAGACTATTTACAAAACACAAATGTAAAGAAATACTTTGAATTATGCATTAAACTATAGTTTGTTGCAGTTTTCAATGTATTATTGTCATTCCTTTAAATATCAGTGGATTTTTAATCCAGCAGCATTTCGCTCCCAACTGCTATGAGCCATGCAGGAACACTAACTGTTCTGAGTCTCTGTGCCAGTAAAGCAACAAAGAAGATTGTATGATGCTGCCATCTGGTGGAATGTTCTTGAAACAAAAGAGCAGTTTTCTAACATCTCTCCCGTATTGTGATAGAATCTGATACCAGGTGGATAAGGTTTCTACAAATTTCAAATTTGGCTTTTGGCAGGGGCTTCGTCATTATGTCTGTTATCATTTCATTTGTTGATAGATATTTGACATCTATCATATTTTTCATTTTCAAATCTCGTATGTAATGATACTTTGTATCAATGTGTTCGGTTCATGATTTAAATTTTTCACTTTCAACCAATTTAATTGTAGATTGGTTATCCTCAAAAAGTCTAATTGGAAAGTGTTGTCGTCAGATGAAATCTTTACATAATTTTAAGATCCATAACACCTCTTGAGTTCCTTGTGACAGTGCCACATATTCAGCTTCTGCTGACGATAATGTCACACATGTTTGTTTTCGCGAGAACCAAGAAATGCAGCTATTTCCTAAGAATATTACATTTCCCGAGGTGGATTTTATGTCTATAGCATCTTGACCCCAGTCTGCATCTGAGTATGCAACTATATTAGGATATTCTTTTGAAGAAATGTTGAGATCAAGGTCTTTCGAGGTACCTTATTACCCTCTTGACAGCATTCCAGTCCTTTTACCTTGGATTATTGCATCTTCGACTTAATATGAGTGTTGGAGCGGTAATATCAGGTCTTGTGCATGAGGAGATATATAAAAGACTTCCTATAGCTTGTATATAATTATCATTTGATGATAAAAGCTCTTCTTCTTTGTCGAAACTATAATAGTTAGTTTCCATTGGGGTATAAGTTGGTTTGGCTTCTTCAAGCTTAAAATCCTTAACTAATTGATTTATTTTACTTCTTTGTGAAAGTAGATAACTTCCATCTTCTTTTCTATAAATTTCTATACCTAAGAAGTATTTTGCTTCTCCTAGTGATGTTATGGGATAAGATTTCTTTAAATAATTTATTACTTCATTAACTTCATTTTCTTCTTCTGAGCTTATCAGCATATCATCTACATAAAGTATGAGATGAATTGTCTTCTTTGAATTTTCTTTTATGAACATACATGGATCAGCTTCACTTTGTTTAAACCCATTTGCCTTTAGATTATTCTCTATTTCTTCATTTCAGCACTTGGCGGCTTGTTTAAGATCATATATAGTATTTTTTTAATTTATACACTTTGTCTTTATTTTCTTCATCATGAAAGCTTTCTAGTTGATGCATATATAATTCTTCATTATCTAGTTTACCATGTAGAAAGGCTGTTTTAACATCTACTTGAAAAACTTTGGCTTTAAGATAAGCTGCCCAGGTCAAAAAATCTCTAATGGTTATATGTTTGACGACAGGAGAGAAGGTTTCATCATAATCAGAGCCTAATTTTTGAGTAAAACCTTTGGCAACTAATCGTGCTTTGCATTTTATTTCTTCTCCATTTTCATCTCGTTTCGTTTTGTAAACCCATTTACAGCCAATGGCGTGCTTGCCTTTGCGTATAGTAACAAGCTCAAATACACCATTTTCCTTTAAAGAGTTAAATTCTTCCATCATAACTTGAAACCATTTCTGTTGATCTTTTACTGGTAACTTTAAAACATCTTTAAAAGTTTCAGGATCTTGATTTTTAGAACAACTGTCTTCAGTTTGGTAAGAATATCTTTCTGGTGGAATTTCTCTAGTCTCTCTGTTAGATATTCTTCTCTGGGAATTATCTTCACTTTCTTCTGTTGTTGGGCTATCTACTGATTTTTCATCCGATTGTATTTCTTCTGCAGTATTTTCTATTGGGATAGCTTCACAATCATTTTCAAGATTTTCTTCTGAAAATTTGAAATGCACTAAATCTGAGGTTCGCTCTTCAGGATTTTCTTGAAAGACATTGTCACAGTTCATATTTTCAAAAAACTTCACAGTTCTGCTTATCACTATTTTTCTACCGTCTGTGTAAATTCGGTATCCCTTGCTTCTTAAATCGTAAGCAACAAAGATTCCTTCAGTGGCTTTTTCGTCAAATGTTTGCCTTTTCTGTTTATGAAGATACACATATGCTTTGCATCCAAATACTTTAAGATTGCTCAAATTTGGCTTATGTTCATTCCACAGTTCATATGGTGTCTTTTCAGTTGATTTTGTGGGTAATCTATTTTGTAAGTAGGCTGCTGTAGCTATAGCTTCTGCCCAGAATGTTTTTGGCAATTTAGCATTTATAAGCATGGCTTTACACATTTCAATAAGCGAGCGATTCTTTCTTTCTGCGACTCCATTTTGGGACGGCGAATATGGCGTCGTTGTTTCATGATTTATTTCTAAGTCCTTAAGGTAGTCTCTGACAGATTCGTTGCAATATTCCGTTCCATTGTCACTACGCAAGGATTTAATCTTCAATCTAAATTTGTTTGTTGTTGATACAATATGCTCTTTTAATTTATCAAAGACTTCATCTTTAGAGGAAATAAAATATACTTGTGTATAACGAGAGCAATCATCAATAAATGTAACGAAATATCTTTTTGATCCCATACTTTTTGTTTCCGCAGGACCGCATACATCGCTGTATATCAAATCAACTGGTTTTCACTTCTGTATTGTGTTTCTTTTGGAAATGATTTTTCTGTTAGCTAAGCTTTTATGCAACTTGAACATTCAGTATTATGAGAACAATTATTCACAGTAACACCTAAAGCTAAATCATCTTTTTGAATTTTCTTGATGGATTCCAAATTTCTATGGTCCAGCCTTTGGTGCCATTTTAGAATACAGTTGACATTATAACAAACGGGAAATATTTTTGAAGCACTATATACCTTTTCATTTGTATGTATTATCTTTAATCTGTATAACCCCTCATCAGCTTTTGCATTTGCAAATAATATGTTGTTCTTTTTAATTAAACATGTATCCTCTTTAAATGTTACAACAAAACCTTGCTCAGTACAAGACTGGACAGACAATAAATTATTATCCAACTCCGGGACATAAAGCACTTGATCTAATGTAACTCTGTTTGTTTGACCATTAAGTGTTTCAATATTAAAAGTACATTTACCTTTTCCTTTTGCAGTTAATTTAGTTCCATTAGCAATTGTAATTGTATCTTTATTCAAATTCTTTAATTCTGAGAACAGTTCCAAAGAATTAGCTAAATGAACAGACGCACCTGAATCAATAACTAAAGTCAGATTTTTGTTTTATTTTCATTTTGTTGAGATTTCATAACAAAACTTGATGAATTTGATTCTTTCATTAGTTCATGATAGTTTTGAGAATCTGAGATTTTCATTTTGACTAGCAGTAGAAGCAGAGACATTGTTTAGTTTTTTAAACTGTTGACGTGATCTATCTTAAGTAAAATTTGGTTTGGTTTTGTTAGTATTATTAGCCTTTGAGTGAAAACAATCTTCACAGTTGTAATTATTCTTTTTGCAATGAGAACAAAATTTTTGTTTATTGAAATACATTGGTTTATCCCTATTACCCTTTAAAGCAATAGATTCAAATTTTGTTGAAATTTGTTTAGTTTCAACTCTTCTAAGATACTCATCAATGAATTTGTTTTTAACATATTTTAAGGATAAATCTGTTTCATATTACTCTCAATAGCAGTTATAAAGGTACTATAAGAATTTGGTAAGGAACAGAGTAAAATAGCTATTAAATTATCATCTTGTATTACTTCACCTATACTTCTTAATTTTTCTGCCAATTCTAAGACAGAATCAATATGTTCCTGCATTTTAATACTTTCATTGTTATATTTAATGGAATACAGCTTCCTAAGAAAATAAAGTTTATTTGTTAAATTTACTCTTTCATGATCAGATTTCAATTGATGATATGTTTCTTTAGCCCTTTTAGCATGTCTGACATGAACAATTTGTGAATCTGAGATATTTAAACAAATTAATGCCCTGGCATTTCTATCATTTTTTACCCAATTATCATCATTTTCCTTTTTTGGTTCAAATACAACATCATATAGACCATCTTTGATTAACACTTGTTCTATTTTGAACTTCCAAACTGAATAATTATCATCAGTTAACTTATCAACATAATGAGATTCTTTAAGACTAGACATTATGATATAATAATATTTGCTTATTTCGCAGAAAATAAAACTTTTTATGTTATTAATATATCAAAACAACAATTATAAACTCAAATATAATGCTAATGATGAAATAAGAACATAATGAAATTCTTGGAAACAATTTTGAAGTTATTTTTGATTTCAGAAAAAAAACTGTTCTTAAATATTCAAACTCTTTGTTTAAAACATAAATTTACATTTTCAACTTGCATAATAAAATTTCAAAAACAAACTTGCAAAATAAGCTTCAAAATAATTTCTTTTCTTATCAATACACAATACTTTTGATTTCAAAATAAGAACAATTCTTTGAATTTTCTTTATTATCATTCACTTGAAAAAAATTCAACATTCAGAAAATAATTATTTCTTTGAATTTAAATTATATTATATTTTCTTCTTTCATATTATTATATTTAAAATTGAGATAAGTTCAGTCTCATAATCGACTGTTGGAATGTTATTCCATGTGAAGGCATGAATAAGAAGTTCCTCAAAATAAAAAAGTTAAAAGTTTTACCTTTATGTTTTGATGTATTATTCAGTAGAAATATATTCTTCTTAGGATGAACAAAAACATTTACTTGATGTTTAAATATACTAGAATAATATGCTGCACACAATACTGATAACACTTCACAATATAAAAAACAGATGAATATTCTTGAGACTATTTACAAAACACAAATGTAAAGAAATACTTTGAATTATGCATTAAACTATAGTTTGTTGCAGTTTTTAATGTATTATTGTCATTCCTTTGGAATATCAGTGGATTTTTAATCCAGCAGCATTTTCCTGCCAACTGCTATGATCCATGGGGGAACACTAACTGTTCTGAGTCTCTGTGCCAGTAAAACAACAAAGATTGTGTGATGCTGCCATCTGGTGGAATGTTCTTGAAACAAAAGAGCAATTTTCTAACAGAAACAACGATTTCTTTAATAGTGAAATGAATTACAGCAGCATTCTTCATCTTGCCTTTATTTTGGAATACGCTTAAATATATGAAAATATTTTGTATATATGAAATTGTTTTAAAAGTAATAAAATTAAATAACAAGCAATACAAATATGTAACACAAAAAATGTATTTATTAAACTCTCATTGTTTAAGTTTAAATTCATTAAATGCTATTTACACGCATTCTAAAAATCCATTAACAAGCAATTTTCAGGTGTATTAAAATCGTTTGCTTTCGCGAGGAAAAGTACTGCTCGCCAAATCGCTTGACGCTTTCGTCTTTTCGCGTCAAATACTCGAGCGTATTTTATTTTTTTACGGAATTTCTACTGTAATTCCGCCGCTAAATTTGACTGGTCCTTTATTATATACATAAGTAGTTTAATTAGTATTTTTTTTTTTTCAAAATATTCTGAATATGCCCGGTAAGAAGACCTTCCTTGTAAGTTACAATAAAAAATGATCGAGGATAGCAAAAGACAGGCGCGAGGGAAAAAAAAAAAAAAAAAAAAAAAAAAAAACTAACAATCATATATTAACTGCAGTAAAAGATGATGTCATCGCTTCGGGAAAACCAAGGGACAAAGAAAAATGAATTGAATGGATATAAAATACAATTTAATATAATATAATAAAGCGTATCTTTTAGGCTATACGTGAAATACCACTGCTTCAGCCGATTGATGGTATCTATTCTTCTACACATTTCAATTTCGCTTTTTAATCATAAATATAAAATAAATCCTTGCGGGGTCGTCACACTTTATCTTTTTTATACTTTTTTTTTTTTTTTTTTTGTAATCATTGCTGAGCACGGTATAAAGCGATATTTTATTTTTGTGGTGGCATTATTGATTGGGGGAAAACCTTTCATTTCATTTACGAAAACAATGCTGATTTCATTTTTAATTAACTACAATATTTAATTAAAAATATGTTTTAACAAAATGTGAGTGAATTATGCCAGAAGGCGGTTCAAAAACATTTCGAATGATACCTCATTCATCGATCTGCGTTTTGCATATCCATAGAAAAAGGGATGTTGACAACAGAAATAATATATATGATTATGGACAAAAATCCAAATTCGGCTTGGAAGGCGAAACCCTATATTTTTGAGTGAAAACGATGCACTGAGATCCTGGTTTCCTATTTTATAAAACGTTTGTTTTAATATTCACTACCACTGCTTAAAGTTTGTTCCATATTTTCTGACGAAAAAAAAGCGTGTATTCATACTTGGTTTATGTCAATCCTAGTTTAAAAGAATTGCAAAGTTGTATATGTTTACAAAAAGTTTCTTTGAAAACATTTTATAGGCTAAGTTATAAGAAAAAAGAAATAGTGAACTTTCCACTGAAAGAGCTCGAAAAAAAATCTTCTAAAAGTATCACAACCAAAATATGTTTATCAAAAGGTACATATTTGACTTGAAGGTATGATCATAATTTAATAATTCGATCTTTTTATAAATATCTAAAGATTTCATTCTGACTAAATTAATTGATAAAACTCGTGACTATATTTACTAATTAAATTATCAGTAATTGCTTTCATAGCTTTGGGGATATGAGATCAAACAATGCTATTATTTCTAAAAATACTGAAAAAATTCATAGAGTGAATAAAAGAAAATTAAAGAAAGCGCACCTTTATGGAAAATCTTTTATCTGAAGTGACTGATTAAGATAATTTCTTTGCATTAAGTCAATTAAAAAAATGAACGAAATAAAGTGTTTCATATCGTTTGCAAATTAGCAACTAAATAAAAATAATTTAAATCTCTCTATTCTAAAAAAAAGTAACTACCGCTGTCACCGCCGCCGCCGCCGCCGGTTTTGAATTTTTTGTGACCGGAGGTCTTTCTTCGTTAATATTAAGAAACATAATGCATACAAAAATATGAAAATCGGTAGTATTATACAGAAATGTTTGATAAATACGCTGATGCAGACAGTTTTCAGATCGAAGAATTATTTTAAGAGATATTTAATGCTAAAGTTGGACAAAATCGTTCCACTAAAAAAGTTTTATAGGAGCAAAAACTGTTCATAGGAATTTAATCATTTTTAGATCATTTTATGCGTTAGAATTTGCCGGAGTGCAGATTGCATTAATTTTTTTATTTTGACTAATTTTTTGAGGTTTTATTTCTATTTTAAATTCAGATTTTCAGCATTTCTAGAGATAGTTTTAACAGATTTTAGAAAGTGATATTAATTTAAACTGTTGCCAACTGTATAAACAGCGGAAGCAATAATGTTTGCTTAAAAAAAATATTTATACGTGTAAATAAATTAAAAAATTATTTACACGTGACTATTATAAACAGAAAAAAACATTTGGAATTAGAATTAAATAATTATGTACAAAAAGCAGGAACTTATTAAAAATTATGTCATAAAAACTATAATTACACGTGAATTTTTAGAGAGAAATGAATTTGTAAAGCAATAAATTTATTAACATGCGTTAGAAGTCTTAAATAGGAGAAATTACATCATATTTACGTCACATTACAGTTATTACATCAAATGAACACAAAATAATATTGCAAAACGGTTTAAATTTAGAAATTGCGCTAGACATTTATTTGCTATTTTAAGAGGATACTTTTCAACTATTTTTGTTAAGAAAGCGCAAATAATATTTAATTTCTAACACAAGTATTTTCACGTGAATATTAAAAAGAGAAAGAATAGTTTGGTCAAAATTACGTCAGATTAAAAACGATTAATTTAAAATGTCTCATTTAAAAGGACTTCCTTTTCACTTTGTTAAAAAATACCAGGAGACAAAGACTCTGTTTACTTAATTCCTTTTATATTAGCTTATTTTGAAATGTTGTTACACGTGTCTACGTCATCAAGTTATTTTTATTTCGACGTTTTATTTGTATTTTTATTAATGTTGTACTAATTTATTTGTTTTTTCGTTATTTAAAATAAAAATTATGTCAATTTGTATAATTTGGCGAGTGGTTTGGCGATTTATATAATTTGGCGAAATTTTTCGACGGGATAATCAAGTAGTACCGCAACGGATTTGGCGTTAAAATTCCCCAATCAAACAGAAATGAATAGAAATCCGTTTATAGAGAGATCGCCACTGTTTTTTAAATTATAATTCAATCTTTCGAAATCTTTTTAAAGCCGATCAAATTAGCGTATATTTAGAGTCTACGGTGCCTGGACGGGGGTTGGCGAGCGTAGCTCGTAGGGGGCCGAGCCCCCTAGTATTTTTAAAAAAAAGGAAAAATGTATATGTTTCGTAATTAATCTTTAGTTTCCGTAGCCAGTCGAATAATAAGATACTTTTTAAAAACCCAGATTATGTAATAGATAATTCTATACAACTTATAGTTTACAACAAGTCGAAAATTCAGTTTCATACCAGTTTTTATTTATTTATTTTTTAATAACTGTCAGTTGATTAACAAGTTGGAAATTCTGCGTCAAACGAATTAATTACGAAAGATAGGATTTAATAGAATGAAGAAAACTTTTATTAATATCTTTTTAAGTTTTGATTCGATTTTCATAAAATTTGAAATGACTCGACAAATTCTTCTACGATTATATATATAAACTTCAAACCATTCGGCTGGGTAGTTTTTGTGCTGTTATATGCGTACCGACGGCCAGACAGACGGACGGAACAAATAACGACTGTAGGTGCTACGTATTTATATAATTGCGAACGCATTTAAAAATAAATTTCTAACAAATTTATACGAATAAAAGAAAGAGAAAATATTTAAGAAAATCTGAGTCAATATTTCCATATGTTTAGAGTAAGCAATGCCTAAGTTTTGTTGCTTTTTGTTAAGTACTTTATTTTATTGTCCCACTGTGAATTCCATTACTATATGCAGGAGTTGGAAAAACTACTTTTTTATCGTATCGAAAATGTATAGTTAACTACAACTACTTGTTTTAAAAAGTAGCGATTACAAACTACTTTTCAAAAGCAATCACTACTTTGCTACTTTCAGATTTTGTCAACGAATTTAATTTACACTCGAAACTGAAGACATGGATTAAACAAGTGGGTAAGTGTGATCACAGATCGCACAGAGGGCTTCGTTATATATTCCTTTCAAAACACTTTATCCTTTTGCAAAATCTTTAGTTCCACATTTCGCAACCAGGGGGCGCACTCTATTCTAAACAAACCTCTATCCGAACGAAACTCTGTTTTACAACCTAACTGTAGATATATTAGTCGAGGGTATCAGGCCCATAGCACCCGAAATAGGTAGGCGCCCCCTGGCGGTATATGACGCATAATATGAAAGAGTTGGTCAAAGGAGTGTCGACTAAAGTCAGAAAAGTGCACCCCGGGTGAAAAGGGTGGAGGTTAGAAAAATTGCTAAAAATACAGAAGTTAGAGCCCGGAGGGGTAAATAATATAAGACTTTGTGAAAATTTTATGATTTTTCGTGTGATCGCAAGCGTTCTGCTATAAGTAAGCAAAATTTCACATCTCCAACTTAATTAGGGGCTGAGTTAGAAAATTTGCTTAAAATACAAGAAGTTAGAGCCCAGAGGGGTAAATATAAGACTTTTTCAAAATTTTATGATTTGTCATTTGATGTGGAGTGTTCAGCTATAAGAATCCAAAATTTCAAGTCTTTAACTTAATTAGGGGCTCAGTTAGGGAAAAAAGCTTAAAATACACAAGTTAGAGCCCAGAAGCGTAAATATAAGGCTTTTTTTCAAAATTTTATGATTTGTCGTTTGATGTGAGGTGTTCAGCTATAAGAATCCAAAATTTCAAGTCTCCAACATATATAGTTTCTGAGAACGGGCTCTACAGACAGATGATTTCGTGAGATGAACGAAACCCTAAAAAATAAAGCGACCCCTCGTTATGTTGCGTCTGCCGGGATATAATTAAATAAGTGCGATATAACCGATGGCATTAAAGGGCAAATTAAGAAAATGATTTGTGTTTGTCTCCAAAATGTTAGTTTATACACATATTACAAATTTCAGTGCGAGAGACAATTAAGAGATTCGTTATACGATCAATATTTACAATATTATTTTTAAAAAATCTGGAGTGACTCCACTCGCCTTTCCGAACACTTTACAGATATTTTGGGTTCAATTAGATCAGCCATACTCAACCTGCGGCCCGACACACATGGTCATTAATTCCTATTTATAAAATTGAGATGTGCATAAAAGAATTTTAAGACCTTCACTGTTCCTTTACGTATTTTTGTAGAAAGAAAGAATCCGTCATGTTATTTACTAATGATTATTATTTTAAAATTATCTTAAAACATCTTAAATGTCGTTTCCCTAGTCAAAAGTTCTTTTTACGTGTAGTTCTATATGTGCTATGCTGTTATATATGTCGTAGGCTAATTGGGAAATCCGGCTCTTTGCAAACAGCCCAGGCTCTTTGCAAAGAGCCGGGCTAATTGGAGAATCCATCTCCCTTTTTCCAATTAGCCTGATATTTTTCAGGCTTATTGTAAAGAGCCTAGAAAGCGTTAGGTTAATTGAAAAATGACCACTTATTATCCGATCAGGGTGATATTTTTAGCTCGCAGGCTATCAAAGCCTGAGAGCTTATGTGTCCGCCGATTCTGTATGTACGTGTGTACGTACGTATGTACGTAACGCGATAATTCTTGATAGAAATATCCGATTTGCTTCAAATTTTTTTTTTCTAGATTCATTCTGATAAGGTGCTTCCCTGATTATTTTTTGGAGTTCATTGGTTAAGGATAAAGGGGGAAAAGGGGGCTAGTCCCCCAACCTTAAATTATATAAATGGGTTTTTAATGCAGAAATATTCGATTTGCTCCAAATTTGGTATATCGGTTTTATTGTGTTAAGGAGCTTCCCTGATTAGATTTGGAAGCTCATTATTTAAGTATAAAGGGGGGAAGGGGGCTACCCCCCTTAATTTAGATAAATCGGTTTTTCACGATGAATTATTCGATTTGCTCCAAATTTGGTATACCGGTTTATTAAGTTAAGGGGCTGCCTTGATTAGATTTGGAGGTTCATTAGTTACATATAAAGGGAGGAAAGGGGGGTCTATGCCCCCGTAATTTAGATAAATGGGTTTTTCATGCAGAAATATGCGATTTGCTATAAATTTGGTATACCCATTAATTATGTTAACCAGCTTCCCTGATTACATTTGAAAGATCATTATTATGTATAAAGGGGGGAAAGGGGGGCAATTGCATCTTTCCTTAATTTAGATAAATGCGTTTTTCATGTAGAACTATTCGATTAGCTCAGATTTGGTATACTGGTTTATTATGTTAAGGAGATGGCTTGATTAGATTTGGAGGTTCATTAGTTAAGTATAAAAGGAAAAAGGGGGGACTAGCCCACCTCCCCCTAAATTTAGGTAAATGGGTTTTTAATGCAAAATTATTCGATTTGCTCCAAATTTGGTATATCGGTTTATTATGTTAAGGAGCTTCCCTGATTAGATTTGGAGGTTCATTAGTTAAGTATAAGGGGGAAAAGGGGGGCTAGACCACCACTTAATTTAGATAAATGGGTTTTTCATGCAGAGTTATTCGATTTGCTCCAAATTTCGTATACCGGTTTATTATGTTAAGGAGCTGCCTTGGTTAGATTTGGAGATTTATTTGTTAAGTATAAAGAAGGGACAGGGGCTAGTGTCCCCTTAATTTAGATAAATGGGGTTTTCATACAGAATTATTCGATTTGCTTCAAATTTGATATACCAGTATATTACGATATGGCTTCCTTCATTTGATTTGGAGGTTCATTGGTTAAGTATAAAAGGAGGGAAATGGGGGCAATTGCCCCTCCCCTTAATTTAGATAAATGTGTTTTCATGCAGAATTATCTAATTTAGTTTAATTTTTTTTCTAGGTTCATTCTAATAAGGAGCTTTTCTGATTAGATTTGAAAGTTCATTGGTTCAGCATAAAGGGAGAAATGGGGGAGCTAATACCCCCCACCCCTTAATTTAGTGAAATGGTTTTTTCATGCAGAATTATCTGATTTTCTTCAAATTTGGTATACCAGTTTATTATGTGAAGTAGCTTCCCTGATTAGATTTGGAGGTTCTTTGGTTAAGTAGAAAGGTGGGCCACGGGGACTAATACCTTCATTTATTTTTCGAGGCTCATTATTCTTTGAAATAAGAGTATAATATACAATTAGTGTGAATAGCCTGTGAGCTCAATGCCATCAGTTTAACTGGGCAATTTTCTTTTTATTAGGTTTATTAACGCATAACCCTACCCAAACCCGAGAAATAAATTACAACAGACCGTACCCCGATCCGAGCAAGACAAAATAATTTCAGTCTACATGCAAACCGACCCGAACCTGAGAGTTCCATTTGAAAAAACCCGAAATCCCGAACCAAATCTGATATCCGACAAAAATATTCCAAAGATCCATAACCGGATCCGAACAAGATAAATTAGTTTCCGTGGACACGCAACGCTACCAGAACCTAAAAATTCCATTCGAAGTCAACCTGAAACCCGTCCCGAACCAAATCTTAACCGACAAAAATATTCCAAAGAACTATAACCCGATGCATGCCAGACAAAATAATCTCCGTCCATTGGCAACCCGATCCGAACCTGAAAGTTCTAATTGAACTCAATCTGAAACCTGGTTTGGCCGGTTTTCGGGTTGACTTCAAATGGAACCTTCAAGTTCGGATCCCGTTGAAAAAAAAAATTAAAATAAATCAGATAATTCTGCATGAAAACCCATTTTTCTAAATTAAAGGGAGGGGCAATTGCCCCCTTTCCCCCCTTTTATACTTAATCAATGAACCTCCAAATCAAATGAAGGAAGCCATATCGTAATAAACTGGTATATCAAATTTGAAGCAAATCGAATAATTCTGTATGAAAAACCCATTTATCTAAATTAAGGGGACACTAGCCCCTGTCCCTCCTTTATACTTAACCAATAAATCTCCAAATCTAATCAAGGCAGATCCTTAACATAATAAACCGGTATAAGAAATTTGGAGCAAATCGAATAACTCTGCATGAAAAATCCATTTATCTAAATAAAGGGGGGGGGTCTAGCCCCCCCTTTCCTCCCTTTTTACTTAACTAATGAACCTCCAAATCTAATCAGAGAAGCTCCTTAGCATAATAAAACGGTAAACGAAATTTAGAGCAGATCGAATAACTCTGCATGAAAAACCCATTTATCTAAATTAAGGGGGGGGGGGCTGGCCCCACTTTCCTCCCTTTATACTTAAATAATGAGCTTCCAAATCTAATCGGGGAAGCTCCTTAACACAATAAACCGGTATACCAAATTTGGAGCAAATCTAATATTTCTGCATGAAAAACCCATTTATATAAATTAAGGGGGGGGGGGGGACTAGCCCCCTTTCCCCCTTTATCCTTAACCAATGAACCCCAAAAACTAATCAAGAAAGCACCTTATCAGAATGAACCTAGAAAAAGAATTTGAAGCAAATCGGATATTTCTATCAAGAGTTATCGCGTTACGTACACACGTACATACAGAATCGGCGGGCCCATAAGCTCTCAGGCTTTGATAGCCTGCGAGCAAAAATATCACCCTGATCGGATAATAAGTGGTCATTTTTCAATTAGCCTAATGCTTTCTAGGCTCTTTGCAATAAGACTGAAAAATATCAGGCTAATTGGAAAAAGGGAGATGGATTCTCCAATTAGCCCGGCTCTTTGCAAAGAGCCTAGTCTGTTTGCAAAGAGCCGGATTTCTCAATTAGCCTACGACATATACATTTCTTAATCTTCAAAACTAAAATATTATTTAAAGAAAAAATAGTTTCTGCACTGAGAAAACAACTGATTTATTAAAGACAATTCCTTGATGTGTTTCTTTAGAACTTGAAAAGCTGCAATAATATATTTATTAAGTTTTATACTCATCATATAGCTAATAATGCTTATTAGGATTAAACGTTTGCCGCAGAAAAATTGACAGCAAAAAGTTTTATAGCATACTATTTCCAAATAAGTCTTCGCGGCCTATTTCAACATCATTTGCAATGGAAATGCTACGAAGAATATTGTTTGGAAATACTTGTGTTACATTTTTTGGTAACATTTCTTTCGCGACAAATGTTCAGTCCTGATTATAATAAAGTTTTATATAGCTTTGTTATAGAACTTTTGTTATCTACTTTAATTATCCTTTTGTTACATTATTATATCAATGTGTTGCGGTCCGCCAAACGCCGCAAATATATGTTTGCGACCCGCGAGAAAAAAAGGTTGGGTATGGCTGAATTAGATAGTCTTATAACAATAAATGAAAACATAGATCCTAATTTTAAACAAGTCGAAAATTGTTCGTCAAACGTGGCAAATGAGGTGCGCTCGTACTATAACTATTTATACAAATATACAGATCTTGGTGCAGTAGCTGTTGCACTCTTGTGCAAAAATGCATGAATACAAAATTTATCACGATTATATATATAAAATTCAGTCATACGGAAATAATAGGACTCCATTTTAAAGAGGACGTAATCACCATGGCAACTTAGAATCATTACCTGTCATCTGATATCTTTGAATTAATTGCGTATGATGGGATTTAATAGAATAAATAAAACTTTTATTAATATTCTTTTAAGTTTTGATTATTTTCATAAAATTTGAAATGACAATATTTCGCAACTATTACATCTAATTAAATTTCGAACCATTCGGTTGGGTATTTTATGCGCTGTTATATGCGGATGGACAGACAGACGGACGGACCAGACGATGACTGTAGGTGCTACGTATTTATATAATTACGAACGCACCTAAAAAGGGGCTCTAGGGACCTAAAATGTGAGGAAATTTTAATATACACACAATACTTCCCTTACACTGTATGTGTGCGAAAGTAAAGACGCAATTGAAGTATAGCTTATTTTTTCGGAAGGCATGAAAACAGGTCTATGTGTACATGAACCAGTGGTATAACGAGAAGCTACTCTTGTCTATAACATATTTATGCGCAATCGTTATTATTTTTATAGTAGTTATTGCATTGGGATATAACATTACCATTAAATTAATTTTACCCTTATACACTCAACGAATCCGGTGCGATCCCGATGGAATATTTTTTGTTTTTAAATGATTAACTTTAACTTTGATTTTGACTGTGTCCAAGACATGTTTCGATATTCTGCTGTAGCTGATATGTGTACTGATGAGGCTGTGCGTTTGCACAGCAAAACGTCTTTTGTATATTTTTTCAATTTTTAATTAGTTGTTTTTATATATTTTGTTAATTTAAGTGTAGTCAAGTCTGTCTAATGTATGAAAATTAATTTATAGATTTTAATTCGGACGTTAAAATGTTTGTGTATCTTAACATTACCATTGATATGTTTTAGCAACAGATTTGTTTACTTAACTCTCCAATAGACTCTTGAGAGTTAATTAGATTGACTTGTCTAATTTTATAATAAAAAAACTTACAGAAAAACATTCTAAATGCAAACGATAAATAAATCTGTAAATAAAAAATTCCAAATACTAAGAAACCGGTTATTAAAACATGATGACATAATAACGAGATAAACAATTAAATTTAAAAAATCAAAAAACGCGACTGCGTAAAAAGCTAATCTAGGAGCACGGCAGTGCGTCCGCCAAGTTCGCACAAGCCGTAAGCTACCTTTTCCTGAACCATTTCGGCATACTTTTCACCCCCTCATAACGTCGTTTTAGGGAGAGATATAGAAAATTTTCTTTTATACACATGTTCGTATGGTCAACTGAACAAAGGTTCCACGATTTCATGTTTCTATATTTAGTAGTTTTCGAAATATTAAATTCCGAAAAAGCGCTTTTTTGTCACTGACTCACTTCGCATCATCAAATAACTAAGGTACTTCTAAAAGGCGTAGAATCATGAAATTTCACAGGTAAGTCGGGTTTGTAGCACAATTAACCAGAAAAATCTGAAAACACAGAATTTCCGCCTCTAAACCCTTCATACAGGGGGTGTTCATTTGGCCGTAAACGGTTCCTACGCATTCAATTGTGTCAATGTTGGTCGCCAAAACTCGATTACAGAGCTTTGAAGGCGGTCACGTGATTTCAAGCAGAATAACATTTTATATATATGCTTTTCCAAAGATGTTTGTTAAATAGAAAAAATGAATATACCTAAAAATTTTAATCAGCATAGGTTATGATATATTTACGATATTAAAACAATAAAACATTTAACAAAATATAACCGCAATTCGGTAAGTTTCCGATATAGTAGCCTTGGCGAAATACAGAAAATAGCCTTGACGAGAAAAGAAATTTGATAATAGCGTATTTTCTGGCAACCTATTTACTGTGTCATATACACAAGCATTTTTTTACATATGTATACAATTTATTTAATGTAAGGAACCCGTTTATTTATTTTTATATACCAACATAAATAAACTGTATATAAAAAATAATATTTTATACATGTACAAATAAAATGTTTATATGTATATAAATATATATAAATAACATAAAAGTTCATCAGGTTTGTTTTCGTAGTTGTTTATATCATTTGGCAACATATCTCAGTTTCTGAAGTCCGAATTGCGCCAAGATTTTTAAAAAATGCCAAGGTCGCTATAGTGGAAAAATATCCTAATTCCATATGAAAGTTTAAAAATCTCCTTTTAATTAAATGTAATGTGTAACTAATAAACTATCTTTAACGATGTGCGAGAGATGCGGCGTCCGAAGTCCGCTGCTAATGTTATTATATTGTATTATTAGCCTACATACTGTTAATTTTAAATCTGTAAAAGAAAGATTATAGTTATAGATTAGATATGTTGGTCGCCAAAACCCGATTACAGAAAATTAGCCTGAGTTATAAAGGTGTTACATGATTTCAAGCTGAATGAATTTTTATATGCATTTACAAAAATCTTAGTAAGGCAAATCTTTCAGTTTATCTGTCCATCTTTCTATTTTTACTTCCTTAAAACAAATTTTATTAAAGACCGGGAGGCGTCTGCACAGATCATCACCTCATCGAGTTGACGGCTGAAATTTTAGGATTAGTTAAATATCGATTAGCGTATTGAAATGTAATTGGTCTGCCAAGTAGTATCTTTGTGTAAACCACCTACAGACCCGATTTTACGGGTTAAGTGGTGGATTTTCCATTGTGTTTACCTGCACCCATTCCTCCATGTTTCCAAACTTCTGGTTGCAGGAAAATACAATAGTAAACCTATCAGTTAACCACTAAAATTAGGTCTTCAGGTGGTTTCTACCAAGATATGACTTAACAGACCGGTTGCATTTAAATTTGCTAATCTAGTTTTAACTAATCCTAAAATTTCAGCTGTAAAATCGATGAGGTGATGGTGTGTGCAGACGCCTCCCGGTCTATTACAAATGTCGGAATTCTAATCTCAATACCCGTAAGGCATGGTGACGTCACGGCGACGTCGTTGTGAAGTCACACTGTGATTTTGTGACCGTCGATGTGACGTCACGTGACGTCGATGTGACGTCACAGTGACTAGAATGCGAGGTCGTTATGGCCGTTTTAGAGGTCGTTTGTGACGTCACATTGTGACCACTCTGTGAAGTCACGGTGTGACAAATTTGTGAAAAGTGTGTCATTTGTGACTATTTTGGTATTAACTTTGTGACGAACCTGTGACGAAAGCGACAATGCTTTGACGTCACACTGTGACCAATTTGTGAAATATGGGTCATTTGTGACGAACTTGTCATAAACACTGTGATTTCAAATGAAAATCAAATTTCAAATTAATTGCTTAAAAGACGCAAATAGTGAAAAAGATTCCATGCTGGGACTCGAACCCGGGCCATTAGTACAGCGCACTGACATTCTACCGACTAAATCACATGGAACGATACCCAGGCTGGAAAATTTCTCACTATTACATGATGGCGAGGCTACAAACTCAGCACAAGATGGAATATTTAGCGTGAGCCACCAACATGATGCAAATACGAAACTTAATTAAATCCAGTATCGATTGAAATTATATTAATACTTGGAAATTTTTCCAGAGAGAACCATTCGCCTTGCATACAATATTTCAAATGAAAATCAAATTTCAAATTAATTGCTTAAAAGGCAATTTTAATTTGAAATGTTGTATGGAAGGCGAATGTTTCTCCCTGGAAAAAATTCCAATTATTAATATAGTTTCGATGCTGGATTTCATTAAGTTTCGTGTTTACCGCATGTCGGTGGCTCACGATAAATATTCCATCTTGTGCTGCGTTTGTAGCCTTGCCAACCTGTAATAGTGAGAAATTTTACAGACTGGGCGTCGTTCCATGTGGTTTAGTCGGTAGAATATCAGTGTGCTATACTGATGGCCCGGGTTCGAGTCCCCGCTTGGAATCTTTTTCACTATTTGCGCCTTTTAAGCAATTAATTTGATATTTGATTTTCATTTGAAATATTGTATATAAGGCGAAGGATTCTCTCTGGAAAAATTTCTAAGTATTAATACAGCGATGAATTTTGAAATAACCTTTTGCTGTAAATATAAAATCTTATCTTTTTACCGTACTTTTTAGCAAAATATCGCTATTTTGGAGTCCTATTCTTCTAAATCATTTTAAATTTTTCCACTTAAAAAACAATGCTTATCAACTGACATATTTTTTTATTCAGTTCTATGCTTGATATTAAGTTCTATGCTTGATATTGAGTTCAAGCTTGATATTTAGAATGTGTAAATTTTTTAATTTGTTGTGATTTGTCATTGCTTTATTAAATACGAACATGGAGACTCACGGATATTAATACAACTATTATTTATAGAGCGGCATGATAAGCGATATTTATTTAAATTTTTTATTCCCGTGTATATTGTATTTTGTGAATATGAGCTAAATAGATTTGGTATGTTTTATAGGAAAAGACTGATCTGGGAAATAGAAAAAAAACGAGTAAGAAAAATCATGCGTTAATCATAGATTATAAAATACTTTCCAACACTTTCTGAATGCTTTAACAAGACATCGTAATTTAGAGAAATGACGTAAATAAGATAACTAAGTAAACATTTGAAAAATTGATTTCAGCAGTTACCGTCCATAGCCAAATATGTTTTCCAATTCTTTTGAACAACCCTGTATTTGATCTGTAGGTTGATACACTGAGAAAAATGAAGTACTCAAAAATAAGTAAACCGACGTACTCATATCGAATTGAATATTTTTGGATCAAAAATGAACCCATGCTTTCTCTATTTTGAAACATCACATGTTATCAAACCCAAACAAACAAATAGTTTTGTACCCTGTAATGGTTCATTTCATTTATGGCGGCATAAATGATGTTTATTAATGTAAATATTAAATTATGCACAGCATTTTAAAAATAATTTAAAAGTGCTTGGAAATAATGCTCTTGTCATAAAAATATTCGATTTGAGTATCTTGTTAAGAATTTTGCTATTTTTCTTAATAAATAATCAATTAAACATTTCTTGTTAAGAACTTTGAACGGGAAATAAATGTCAGTACATTTTTACTTTAAATTTTAGGTTTTTCTTTTTTTGGGGGGGAGGGGGGCAGTACATAATGATTCATATTTGATCACAACCAATGAATAAAAAATGAGTACATGTGTTTCTCAACTTTGAGTACATTTGGATCGGAGCTATTTTGAGTATGTGACGCATTTAAAATTGAGTACTTTTTACTCAATTTTGACTTCCCATTTTTTTAAGTGTATATATACTATATAATGGGAAAATTTAGTTTAGCAAGAAAACGACTAACAGGTTGAAATTCTTTTTCAGCAATTTGTACTAATGTATGGAAACATACTTGAATACTTTTGTACAACCCTGTAGTTTACCTAGAATCTTTATTACACGCCACTATTTAGTTAAAATTTATTTCAAACTAAGACACTCTTAAAACTGCTGAAATCACATTTCCAGAAATTATAATTTATAGACGGTCATGTATCCAATTCTTTACGTGATCCTGTATATCGTTTTATCTATATTCTACAAACATTTCTTAGTAAATTAAATGCAGTTCAGCAAAAAAAAGCATAACTCATTTAAAAACCACCTTTAAGCAATTTGCGCCCATACCCAGTAATCCTTACGAATACTTTTGTGTAGCCTTGTATAGGAATTATAGCATTTATATACACCATATACTATGCATAAATATAGTGAATCATAAAAGCGCATATCATAATTAAAAATACATTTCCAGCAATCATCGCTAATGAACAGTACTTCGGATACAATATAGTATCTGAAATATTTTGTGTGTCCCTGTAAATGCTATATACGTATTATTCGTATTATACATGAAATAATTTATAGTATGTAAACCTCAGCGACATATATCAATTTCATTATATATGAAATAGATTAACATAATTAAAGTATGCCGCAAACAATTCCCTCCACCCCTATATCATTATGTATTTGAATTCCTTTTTTAGCCCTGTAAATGAACAATAACTATTCTTTGCATCGCATAGTCAACAGAATCCATATTTTAGTGCACTTCATAAATGCATATAAATTTTATTCTGTTTGAAAGCGTGCGTAAAATCATAAAAAATCATTTGAAACGATTTTTTTCCATAGGCTGTAATGTAACGGAAAACTTTTGGCTGTCCCTGTAAATGAACAAAGCATGCTACAAACTTCATTACAAATAGGTATTGTGCTATGGTAAACGTCAATAACATCCAAAAATTTCAGGGCAATCCGAGTATATTTTCGAGAGTTAGAGTGCGGACAGACTGCTAGACGGACAGACAAACCGAAGTCATAAGCACTTTTCAACTTGTGTCCTATATTATGTATCCTGTATTATATGAACTTTTAAAAAATATATACTAAAGCAGTTTAATCTATAACTTCCCATCAGGCATGAAAAACACTTTGTTTCAATGCTTAAGTATCATATTTTACTTTTTAGTGCCAATAATTACGCGTATCATAAACGTAGAAAATGAATTTACAATAGAAGAAAATTTAATAACCGATTCAGAATGTCTATAATTAAATGTTTGATTAAAATCACAAACAGAAAAAATGCTTACATACAATTTAAAAAAATAAATATACCAATTTGAAAAATACTAAAAATAATAATTAGGATTTATAATTGTACTATTAAACAACAGCAAACTCAATAGATAAATTAAATGCCTTATTAGATTTAACAATATCTCAAAAATATTTCGATATGGTATAAGGAATTCCTATTATTTTATAATTTCGGCAAATGTTAAATCTGAAAACATTGGTTTGAAGATTTAGGATTTTGAAAGATAATTTAAAATATTATTAGCACTAAAAGAAAATTCTTTCAAATGTTTCACTACTGTAATATGTAAAGATACATTTTCCCAGTATAATGTTAATTTCTAATCTGAAACAGTTTTGTAATCTTATGATAATCGAACATCATATTTAACCCCAAAATAATAATAACTATAAGTGTTAGTAATCAAAAAATAGTAAGAAGCCGATAAAATAATTCCAAATCATTGTCGTTCCATACATTTTCAATCTCAAGTAAGAGTAAATTAATGTTTATATTAATTCCAGTATGAATGTAGGCATGCACAGTCTCTGCGCAGTTTTTTTTTCAAGCGATGGCAGATTAAGATATTTTTCTTTACAGTTATCGAATTTTAAAATATCGCTTCTAACAGTTTAAAGATCAGTCTCTTACAAATATAACATAAAACTATTTAACTCATATGTACAAATCAGGAATAAAATATTTAAATTAAATAAAACTTACATATACGTTCTATTAATATCCGTGTATCCAAAAATGGTCATTTCCTTATCTTAAAGTGTTGTAGACGTGGTGAAGGTGATGTTCTAAAAACAGTGAACTATTTATTTCCCGCGTCTTCTGATGTTTATTTTTTTGTGGGCAGACGATTTTCAAGCAGATGGTCTGGTACAGATTAGTATTTGTTTTTGCATGCAAGAGATATGAAACTTGAATGCGCAGTAATTTTCTGAAAGTATGGTTAATTAAAATTTTGTATTTGAAGAAATGTCCAATGTATTTAACCTTTTCTTTTTATCCGTACCAAATAATACAAGTTAAAATGTATTGTAAAGTTCATTTTTTCTAAATAATTATAATAATAATATTCATAATTAGAGTTTATTAGATATACCATTGTTTAAATTTTCAAAAGGTGTAAAAATAAATTTAATGGTAATAACGAGCCCCCCCCCCCCTTTTTTTTTCTTTTTTTTTTAAAGTAAAGTTTGTTTTGCACAAATTTTGTATATTTCTTTTATTTTCGGAAAATGCTAATTTTATTTAAAAAGTCTGAAAGAAGTAGAATTTATGACTTGAATACAAATTATAAAAATATTCTAAAGCAATAAATGCATAGATGACTAAATTCTGAAGACTCTTTCTACGTGCTCATTAAAAGGTGCAGATTTAACTGTAATAGAAATTTTTTATTTTGAAACCACAGAAGTGTTTCGAATAATCCTGGTCGGTAAAAAAAGAAATAAATAAATAAATTTCCTCCCAGCAAACTAAATATGTAAAGTGTATAAATTTAATATTCCTAATTCTAATTATATTATCCAAATGCTAGATAAAATTGAAATCATGAAAAAGTATACATTCACTATCTTAGATATCAAATTGATAAAATATAGCCTGAAAATTTAGTTTATTAATGATTGTATCGTGCACTTTATTTATTATGCCCCCCCCCCCTCTCCCCTTTAGTGAGAGAATTTACCATTTGCTATCCACTAATATATTGTATTCCTTATGCCATGTAACTCGTGACTGTTTAAAATATTTCTCTTCATTTTGAAAGATTTTTGAAGTTCATATTTTTGTCACACTGTGACTTACAATATGGTGGTTTTTTTGTCACATATGTGACGTGACGTACGTTACATAGCAGTGACATAACAGTGACCTCACAATTTTTTTTTTAATTGCCAGGAAAACATAATTTTACAGTAAATAACATGTTTTGAAGAATTTTCGTAATTTTTTAAAGTTTTCTAAGAAGTTCACATCTCAGTCACAATGTGACATCACTGAGGGGTGGCATTTTGGTCACAGATGTGACGTGACCACAGTGACTTACAGTGACGTCACAACGACGTCACCGTGACCATGCATGCTATGAGGGTAGCACTCTGGTCAATCTGGCAATTATCCCTACTATTTATCGAACGCTATACCGTTAAGTGCGTTTTAGTGATGATAATGAACTTATGCATATGCATCATACATATTATACATATGCATGTAATACGTAATACATTTGCATCATACATATTATAGGTATGTGTTGTATAATAATATAATGATAATACATATGCATCATTATGACGTCAGAATAAACAAAACATTTTTTGTCGCCAAATTTGAGAATTGACATGATATATTACCAAATTTGGCGAAACTTTGCTAAAATTCGCCAAGCTTGGCGAATATTTGATGCTAGTGGCTATTTTTCAATGAGTTAATTATTAATGCGAGCCATCTATTTTTATTTTTCCGCATGTCATCTGAATAGTTAAATGATATAACGTACTAATATTTCCAAAGTGCTAATAGTTTCGTCACTGCCCAAAACCTCTGCTATTGTCATTATACTTACTGTGACTATGTTGTTAACCTTTACACCGCTAAAACTTCTGTATTATATAAAGATAATTTACGGAAACTATTAAAGCATTGAAACTGCCAGTTCTCCTTATGATTATTATAATTCTATAATATGTAACCTGTTAATCAATATGTACGTTAGAATGAATCTTCTATAATCCAGTTCCTCGCATTTTAAATTTCAGGTTTCGAGTAAAATTAGCTAAAATCTTAAAACCATGGCACATTGATTAATTCTTCAACACGATCAGATGAGAATAATGACAGATTTTTAAATGGATCATGGCAGTGAGCCGGTAGACCTTCTATTCTTCCGTAATCGAGTCTATTGAAAAGGTTAACGTGAAACAAAAAGATATTAGCATCAATATGGTTTAATGCAAATACAGATATTGTCAAAGGATTTCATAAGAACCATTTTACTTGTACCCAGTCGTATCAGTTAAAATACAACAATTGGCAGTGAGACCAATTAGAAAAGATTACTTCATAGGATTGAAAATTTCCGCATTAGAGAACGAATCGTAACTGCTAAGGAAGCATGCATAAGTAAGTTAAGAGATATTTGTCACGAAAGATGAAATACATGACAACACAAAATATATGATGTGCTTCCATGATCGTAAAGAGTTCTTGATTTCTCTATCAAAAGCTTCCGAAATGGCGAAAGAATGGGCAAGTAAATTAAATTATGAATCACAGTAACATGATGCAACGTTTAACATGGAAGTAATACGGTAAATACTGCTTGCTAGACGCGGCTAGTACTTTAATATAAAAAGAAATAAAGTATAAATTTTTAAAGCTCAATAAAATAAATTTAGGTATTTTTAAGTTAGCCGGGCGCAAGTGGCAAATCCAAATACTGTTCCCAACTCCCATTGTTCATATTGCATTCATTTCATTTAAAGATATATACTTTTCAGTCATCTCATTTAAAATAGATGCATTTCCCTCATTTTATTTCATAGAATATTTAACATAGAAATAAATAAATAAATAAATAAGAAATAATAACATAAACCAAAATATTTTATTTGAAAATCAAAGCATTGTTTCTAATTTACACATGTGAAGAATGAAAACTGCTATTGGCGAAAAAAAAAAAGGCTAATGAGGAGATTTGCTCCCGGCTAACATAATAGTACCGAAGTTTAAGTTTTTTCTTATTAATATAGTTTAGAATAACAAACTTGAAAAAACATACAAAAAGTAGTGATATCCCAACAAAAAGTCTTCGATAAAAAAAAAAAAGCGCCAAGTTCTCCTTAATGTTTCGGCCAGAAAAAGTAGTGATATCTGATGTTCGCACAAGTTAAAAGCCAAACATCCCAAATCTTTCATTGAAAATGGCTTCCTGCGACTTGGCCGTTAATGCCTTCGTGAGAGTTTTTCAAATTTTAAAATATGTACAAATGAGCTATATGCCAACTACATTTTTTGATTATTTTAGGCATTTTGTGACACTGAATACAGAAATAAAATACACATTTGAAAAAAGCATTTAAACAACTTAAGTCTATTTAAATGCTTAGAAGTTAAAAATAACAAAATACTTGTATTCAGGAGATAATATCCATAATTGCTAAAACATAATTAATATCAACTTTTAACAGTTTATAAATCGAATACCTGTTAATGTTTGCACACAAACTATAATAAATGTTCAAACGAAAAAAAAATCTCTTTCGTCAATACACAAGATTTCAATATTATACAATAAAATATAATGTAACATATTGTGAGATATGAAGTAAGTAAATTTTGTTTTATTTCTTGGGTTTTCCGTTAATGACTTTAGCTTTAGACCGTACAAAATGGCACTTAAACCGCCAGTGGACTAAATGATCTGTAATCAAAACTAATGTTTGTTGAAACTGAATGGTAGTTATCAGAAATCTTTTACTTATAATGTCTTTATGTGAATTTGCCTCTTTGCATTCTAATATTACTTTTAATATTTAAATAATTCATAAATGCGTAATTTCCAATCATTAATTTTGAAATGCTGTAGAAGGCATTAACGGCCAAGTCGCAGGAAGCCATTTTCAATGAAAGATTTGGGATGTTTGGCTTTTAACTTGTGCGAACATCAGATATCACTACTTTTTCTGGCCGAAACATTAAGGAGAACTTGGCGCTTTTTTTTTTTATCGAAGACTTTTTGTTGGGATTAATTATTTCTCATCAATGTGAAACTATTTTTTTTTTTCAATTCCTACTATTAGCTCACACTCTCGCTATATATATCTTGTTCAAATTTTCAATCGTTAATAAAATTCTTATTATTCATTCAATCAAGCTCAAATAAATTTTTTAAAACTTGTAGTGGATGACACTTGATGTTAATCCAGTTTTTTCAAATATTAATTCATTAATTAAATTTAATTAATTAATTTTCAATAATCGAGAGAGCCCTCTTCTTGATCAAGGTATTTTAAAACCGAGAGAGCCCTATTTTAAGCACTACTCAAAAGGAAAGAAGAATGGGAGAAAAAAAATTCTCTTATTGACCTAGGAATTGGCTTAAAATATTTTTTCTTATATTACTTGTTTATATTACTTATCTATTTTCTTTACTGGTATTGATGACTTTTAAGTTGTGTTTAATTGTTAGTTCCTATCTTTAAACACTGTTTTGATGAGGTCTATAGATGTCTATGATGGTAGTTGCAGTAAAGCTAGAGATCCACAATACATACACAACTTCCAGGTTGTATAATATTTTAACGGAATTTCTGACTGTAAAAGAGTCAATGAAACATCGTCTTCATTTTGAAAGACCTATCCAATGATATGCCACTCAATAGGGTGCGAAAATTTTTTTTCTCGTCTCTACCGCCATTTTGTATTTTATGGCCGCCATTTTGAATTTTAAAAACAAAACCTAGCCTATAACCATCGGGCCATTAAGACGAATTGATAGAGACCTTATTCATTAAAATCCATCCAGCCGTTGGGATGTTTCGAGGGTATAAAGAAATCCACATACACAGATACGCGTGAAACACATAACCCTTCTTTTCAGTCGGGTAAAAATAGACAAGTGTTGCCAGTAAGAAAATTAATTCATTTGGTGGGCAGTACTCAATTTTAGCAGCAAAGTGTTAATGAAAATAATCTATGATTTCATGCGATGCGATGCGTTGCTGTACACTGCAGTTAAGACGTGATGCTGAAATTCGAAAATGGTTCAGCCTAACAAATTTTGCACAGAAGAAGGAAGTTATGGCCACGTGCTTTGGGGAATGCGCATTTTTTCCCCTGAAGTGTAGCGTTAAAAGTAATCTCGGTTCTCGCTACAAATTAATGAATTTTTGTAGCGAGCTACTACACCTAAAAAATTATGTAACATTGCTCCATAAAATTGGTGGCAACATGCTGCCTTCAATTTTATGGAATAATTTAACTTATATAATGTAATTTAAACTAATATAACTGGTGTAATATTACACATTAGTGCAGCGTAACACCAGTTATGTCGGTTAAATTACTCAACGAAATAGTGGCAGCAAGGCTGCGACCAATTTTATGGAGTAGCGTTACATAATTTTTTTACAGTGTAGCTTTTTTACAGTGTACATTGCTCAAAATGTAGCCCTCTACGTTACAAACTACTATAAAAAGTAGCAACTACTGTAGTTTCGCTGCATGTAGCGCACTACTCTCGACACCTACCTATATATATATTGAAACCTTTTATGGCTTACTCTGTCTTTAACGAATTTTAAAAATGCATTTCACGTACATGCTACAAGATTGTCACATCATTTTCAACATTTTTTTACATGAAAAGTGTTTTTTAATTGGGTTTGTCTGTCCGTCTGTCTGTCTGTCTGTCTGGTCGTCTGTCCGTACTCTAACTCACCTAAATGTACTCGGATTGCCATGTAACGGATATACATTATAAAGGTTCATCATGGAATGTTCGGTATTGAAAATGAAGAGTTTACGATTCATAGTGCATTTACAGGGGCACTCAAAAGTATTCCGTTACATTACGGTCTATGATGGGGAAAAATCATTTGAGGTATATTTTAATAGTGTTATACTATTTTAAACCTAATGAAATTTATATACATTACTGAGGTGCACTAGGAGATAATTACTATAGAATATATTAAGTGTAATACTTACAGTACGCGTACAGGAGAGCTCTAAAAGATTCCGTTATATTATGGTCTATGAAAAAAAACCGTTTGCGGCGTATTTTAATGATGTTACTCTGTTGCAAACATAACAAATTAATATGAATTTCTGAGGTGCACTAACACAGGCTTTCTATAGAATATGAGGTTCAAAACAATTTTCATTCATTTTCAGGGCCCCACAAAAGAGTTCGGTTAAGTAATTGTTTACGAGGGAAATGTTCGCAGCGTATTTCGATTATGTTGCACTATTTTGAACTTAATGACATGATATACATTACTGAGGTTTAATACAAGATGCTTGCAGTAGAATATGATGTGCATTGCATTTATCGCTCATTTACAGGGACACATAAAAGGTTTCGGATACGATACTGTATCCGAAGTGTTGTCTATTAGAAATGATCGCTGAAAATGTGTTTTCAGTTATGGTGTGCGTTTTTAAGTTTACCTAAATTTTTGTATGTATACTATGTAGTATGCATAAAATCTATAGACCATATACAAGGCTACACAAAATAATGTGTAAGCATTACTGAGAATGAGCGTGAAATTACTTAAAGTAGTGTTTTAATTCGAGTTATGCCTTTTCAAGCTCAGATTCATTTAGTGTACTAAGAGGGATTTGTTGAGTATAGATAAAATCATATACAGGGCCACGCAAAAATTTGATACATGACCGCCTATGGATGATAATTTCTGGAATAATTATTTCTCTCGTTTTAAGCAAAAGAATCCAAGTACGTTTCCGTGTATTGTTTGAAAATTGCTGAAGGTGAATTTTCAACTGTGTGATGCGTTTTCTTACTAAACTAAATTTTAGCAACCTTTGTAGAATCCGTAAAAATCTATAGATCATATACAGAGCTGCACAAAATAATTGGAGTACCTATCCGGCAATAATGGTAATCGTTGAAATCTGGTTTTCAAATGTGTTATACGTTTTCTAAAATATTTACTTAAATATCTTATTTACCTTATTAAGCGGCGAAGTTTTGTTAAAGTATCCTAGAAATGTTGGAAAGTGTTTCATAATCTATGCTTAACGCATGATTTTTACTTCTTGTTCTTTCTATCCTGGAGACAAATTCAGGAAAAACACAAGCAACGTTTTGTATATTTATCCTTTTTTTTAAACCTTTATCAGATTAACTTTTAAGAAAAACATTGTTAATCAAAACTCCAGTGAATGAGTTGGTAAAAAATTTCTTAAGGTATCATAGCTAAAATGTGCTTATCACGAGGTACATATTTGATTTGTAGTTAGCGATATACAAATTTGATCATAATTTAATAATGTGATGTTTTTCTAAATATTTAAATATTTCATTCTGACAACGTAAGTCATAAATGGTAAAACTCATGATTGTATTTACTAATTAAATAAACAGTAATTTATTGCATTGCTCAGGGGATATGTGATCAAATGATGTTATCATTATTTATAAAATATCCCGAAAATATTAATTGAACCTGTAAAAGGAAGCTGAAGAAAACGCACGCTTAATATTTAAAAAGTCTTACAGGATTTCTGAAGTGACTAATTAAGAAAATTTCTTTGCATTTAACAAAAATAATAAATTGCCATATTTAACAAAAAAAGGGGGGAAGTTGATGAAATGCTTAATATCTTTTGCAGCATAGAAATTAAAAAAAAAAAAAAAAAAAAAAAAAAAAAAAAAAAAAAATTTGAATGTGGGGAAAAAAAATATTTTTATTTTCTTCGCAACTAATTAAATAAAGCTATAAAAAGCTCTTTTTTCTCATCTAGTTTATCTAATTAGGCCATTCTACAGTACTTATACTTTATGTAAATACATTTCTAATAAATCATATATTATTATACGAGCAAATCATATGTCTGTGTGCGTATGGGTGTGTATATGCAAATTTTACCTAAAAAACGGCTCTATTATTTTGACTAACTTTTGTATCCTACCGTTTTCGGTACGAGATGACCGTTGACCTAGGTCACATGTTCGAGAAAATTCGATTAGTGGGCCATTTTGGGTTCACTATGGGTCAGAGCATTTCAATGGGAATGAAATTTGAAACAGTTATTAAGTTGTTGAACAGTTGGCAGTAAACGAAGTCGCAAAGTTGGCAACATTTCGTCAAATTTGGCGAAATATTGGTAAAATTTCGCGGGAAAATCGGCTTTCAAGATTATCAATGCCAAAACACAAGCTTGGCGCCAATTGAAAGAATGTTGTCAAATTTGGCGAAATTTTGGAGGCATTTGGCAAAAAAATTGGCTTTCAGAATCTGAAGGAATTTTCTAGAAATTTCCAATAGGATCCGACATACATGATTCAACAAATCAGAGTTCAACGGAAAATGTAGTTTGGAAGATACCCTTCCGGTGTATATAAGTAATGTAAAATTTAGAAATATGTAAGGAGAAGGTGGCTTAAAATGATCCCCTTAAGGGGAAAACTTGTGTAACATAACTTAACTGTTTGAATAAAACTTTGGAACTGTGCTAGTACATGGTTCGTAAGCCTCCTTAAATTTTGCAGACTAGAAATTTTTTCGGCACCAGTATTATCTTATAGAAAATATCTTCTTAAAAGAAGGCTAAATTTTGCGCATTTAACCTAGATTTCTTTTTCTATAAAAAGATACTGGTAGTTTTCCTGGAGAAATAGCGGTATCCATACGAACCATGTAGTGTGTTTTACACTATATTTTGCATTATAAACATATTTTAATAATATTTTAAACCCAAATTGAGTAATGAAAAAAATAGATTTTTAAAAAGTGTCCAAAGGATCATTTTACCTTCATCAAAGGGCAAAATGATCCTTCATTTAAAAATAATTGTAAATTGTTTTTTATCGACAAAATAAAGGATATACAAGTAATTATGACAAAGCGTAATGAAATAAAATAAGTTTTATAATCAAATAGCATACATAATTTATTTTATGTAAATTTTAAAATAAAAAAGTGTCACAAATAAATTTGAAAAAACAATAAAACGGAATATTTGAAAATTAGGATCCAAAAATAATAGCGCATAATAAACGCAGAAATAAGTTAAATAATACCTATTTCCTCCCCATCCAAAAACTCAGAATATTTTGATCACATATCGCAAAGATACACATCATCGTCATTCTCCTCTATAGTCCAGTAGAAATAGCATTTTGCCTTGCAAAAATTCGGGTAATTCTGATTTTCGGGTACTGTGTATAGGTTGACCCTCTTATGAAAAAACCAAGTTTTCGACCTTCTAGACCTTGTGCGTTTTTTACTATATCGAAAAAAACAAAAAATTTTCGGCCCTTTTTTCGATTTTTCTTGATTAACTCAATTCCAGTGAATTTCACAGAAAAAATTATAGTTACAATTTTGTAGAGGACACAAAATTCTCTACAAGATTCACTATTCATGTTTGGGAATTGATCAAATAGGAGGCGAGATACGGAGCCGGGAAAATGGGGTACAATTTGCAAAAAGTGGGAAAAAAACCAAATGACGTTAGTTTTTCCTTCATAACCCATTTTTATTTTTTATTTTTCCATATTAAAGATAAAAGTGTCATAATAAACTTTGTAAAGTATGAAATATCCTACAAGTTTCATTCATTAGAACATTAACTACCTCTAACAGACTTAAAATCAGAACAACACGATTTGTGGTTAAAACAGAAAAATACCACCCGACAAGTGGCAAGTCACTAATTTAAAAACGATCTTTAATTTTTGATACTGAATAAACGAAGCAATTAATTTATTATAGTATGTAAAATAAAAAGTGATTGGAGAATAGCTGGGAGGGGGGGGGGGGGGGGACGGCGGCGTGAAGTTAATCAAAAAACATATTCGGTAGATATAGGCGCCGCCTAGAGTGGTCTAAGAATCGGAAGTCGAAAGTAAAATTAAGTGCTAAGAATAATATAAAAAAATACTCCAAAGATAAATAAAGCATAATTTAGAAATTTTAAAAGGGAAAAGGATTATACAGGGCCGAAACTAGAGGCGGGGGGGTGGGGGGGCATATGCTTCATGCGCCATAATGGAAGGCAAAGAGGGCGCAAAATGAAGATTTGGTTTGTCGTATTTGTATTAATTTGTCACGCAAGTTTTTGTTAGTTAGTCAAAGTTTACATTAATGGTAGATCTATCTCACATTCAGAATATTATTCCCAACATAAAGAGGGCCAACAATTATGTTTATACATATTAAGAAGGAAACCTGTATAAAGCGGAATTATTTTCGGGAGTTTTTGAATTTAACTTTAAATTTTAAAATAAAACAATAGATATTATAAACTTATAAAATTCTATATGTAAATTCAGTTTGAGCAGGAGGGGAGGGGGGAGGAATCCATGTTTGCCCTTGAATGAAAAAAAAAAGCTAGTTTCGGCCCAGAAGTATCGAATAAGAATAACTGTTAAAAATGAGTTCGGAAAGCTCAAAATGCATGATTCTATACATTAAAAGTAATAGCGGAAGAAATATTGACAATTAATCAAGCATATTAATATTATTACCGAAATTTCCCGCGTATAAGCCACGGCTCAGATAACTCATTTTACTACCACAATTTTTGTTTTAATACATTGTAACTTATTTCTGCCTAGCATTTATTTGACTTTATTTTTTGAATACAATTTCTCGTTTGAAACAGACTTAACATAGCCGCGGCTTATACGCAGGAAATTACTGTAAAAGACACTTTTCTCAGAGAGACATTATGTCGGGAAAGAAAAATAAAGCACTGTGTTCGTCATTTTTTTTTTAATTAATAATTTTTGTAGTTTTTACATTTAACTTACTAATTACTGAATTTAATTAATAGTAATACTTTATATTTTTTGTAAAGGATAAATTTCTCTACAACATGCACTATTTAGGTTTGTAAATTGACCAAATAGTAGACGCGATACAGAGTCGGGAAAATAGGATAAAATTTGTAAAAATTACAAAAATCCACAAATGACGGTATTTTTTGCTTTATAACTCACCTTTAGTGCATTTGAGAATCAAAACAGTCATAAGCAACTTTTTAGAGCATGAAGTAGACCATAATTTCATTTATTAGGTAATTATTTTTTGTAATAGGCTTTGAAAATCACAGCAACAAGATTTTGTTTAAAAACAGGAAAATACTGCCTGGCAATTTAGTAATTTTAAAAAATACCTTTAATTTTTTATATTGAAAACACAAATTAATTAATTATATCATGTACAAGGTTCTAATCAACAAATATACAGTAAGTACTATAGTCACTTTATATATGTTTCCTTTTTCTGCTGCTTGGCCGTGGTAGTGATGCCATCATCTCAGGTTCCTCACCGCCGGTCTCTGAACTGGACTCAGTTGTTGGTTCTAGGTCGTCAAAGTCCTCAAGGTTCAGTATAACATCCGGAGCGTTGCCACATAGTTGGTTGTGGCACTTCACACAGATAACTGAGCACTTCAAGCCTGCCTTCCTACAACTGCACTTCGTACTGCAACCTTTTTTGCATCGGCAAGATATGAAATTGAGCAGTGTTTGAGGGGCTGGTTCGTTCATCGTGGTGATTGGCGTGAACCCGTGCTCATCCCCCTTCCAACCCCATTCGACAGGGTCCTTTTCGTTTCCCAGCCATGTCTGAACTTGTAGGTATGTCCTAAATGCATGATATTGAGTAGAATCGCGAGTAGGTGGTAGTCTCGCTAAACTTAATTTAATATTGTTAGCTGCTTTAGCGAAGCTGACATACCGCAATACATCCAAGTTTTGGCTGGGATCACCTCCATATAGAGCAAGAAGTACAGCTTCTGTGGCTTCAAGAAGTTTGTGCCTCTCTGCATTTGGGTCTTTAAAGATTTGAACGTTTTGGTTCAGGGATAGGTTCTGAAGAATTCTGCAATATTTCATTTTCTCATGGCTGAAGAGTGCAGAAGTGGTGTCACAACCACTTACAGCATGAAGAAAAAGAATATTTTGTGTAACTTCCTTAAATTTGAAACACCTATTAGAGTAGAGAGCATCAGACAATTTCCCTCTCCCGCTCTTTCGGAAATAAACATTGTTTGGAGCTAGTTATCTGAGACGTAGCTTATACGCGGGAAATTGCGATAATAATATTCTTATACTTGATTAATTGTGAATATTTCTTCCGCTATTATTTTTAAAGTATAGAATCATGATTTTGGGCTTTCCGAACTAGTTTTTAAGAGTTATTCTTATTCGATACTTCTAGGCCGAAACTAGCTTTTTTTTTCATTCTAGGGCAAACATGGATTCCCCCCCACACACACACACACACTCTCCCCCTCCTGCGCAAAGTGAATTTACAAACAGAATTTTATAAGTTTATAATATATTTTGCATTATTTTAAAATTTAAAGTTGAATTTAAAAAAATCCCGAAAATACTTCCGCTTTATACAGGTTTCCGTCTTAGTATGCATAAGCATAATTGTTGGTCCTCTTTATGTTGGGAATAATATTCTGAATGTGAGATAGATTTACCGTTAATGTAAACTTTAACTAACTAACAAAAACTTGTGTGACAAATTAATACAAAGACGACAAACCAAATCTTCATTTTGCGCCCTCTTTGCCTTCCATTATGGCGCATGAAGCATATGCCCCCCCCCCCACCTCTAGTTTCGGCCCTGTATAATCCTTTTCCCTTTTAAAATTTCTAAATTATGTTTTATTTATCTTTGCAGTATTTTTTTATATTATTCTTAGCACTTAATTTTACTTTCGACTTCCGATTCTTAGCCCACTCTAGGCTATATCAACCGAATACGTTTTTTGATTAACTTCACGCCCCCCCCCCTTCCCAACTATTCTCCAATTACTTTTTATTGTACATACTATAATAAATTAATGGCTTCGTTTATTCAGTATCAAAAATTAAAGATCGTTTTTAAATTAGTGACTTGCCACTTGTCGGGCGGTATTTTTCTGTTTTAACCACAAATCGTGTTGTTCTGATTTTAAGTCTGTTAGAGGTAATTAATGTTCTAATGAATGAAACTTGTAGGATATTTCATACTTTACAAAGTTTATTATTACATTTTTATCTCTAAAACGGAAAAATAAAAAATAAAAATGGGTTATGAAGGAAAAACTAACGTCATTTGGTTTTTTTCCCACTTTTAGGTAGCTTTCATTACAAAAAGCTACCTATTGCAGCCGTTCGGAGGAAAGCGATTTCAAAAAATTTTGGTATATTTTCATCGATCATGACCCCCAGACCCCGAAACCATCCTCCGTTCAAAAGTTGATTTTATATATATATATATATATATATATATATATATATATATATATATCCATATATATATATATATATATATCTGACCCTTGTCATACTGTAACTCTCGAATTTATGAACCGATTTAGATGTAATTCGGTATGTACATAGTACATACCAATGTCTCGACCGAGTTCGTTGGCCAGCTTCATCCGCCATTTTGTTTCAAAATGGCGGCCATTTAATTTTTATTTTTTAATTTTAAATTTCAAATGTGGTACCAAAGAATTGAAAATGGAAAAATATTTTTTTCTTATGTATTTGACCTTTATACAAAGATTCCGGAGCAGTTTTTGTTTCGTCTATATCTTAAAAAATGGCTGAGTTATAGCATTTTGAATTTCTAGCGTGGGTGACATTTTGAAACGTCCTGAAATTTGTCACGCGATAAAAGGCGTATATATGAACCGATTTGGATGTAACTTCGTTTGTACATAGTACATACCAATGTCTCGATCGAATTCGTTGGCCAGCTTCATCCGCCATCTTGTTTAAAAATGGCAGCCATTTAAATTTTTAAGAAAAATTTAAATTTGAAATGTGGTACCAAAAAATTGAAAATTGAAAAAATATTTTTTTCTTATGTATTTGACCTTGATACAAAGATTCGGGTGCAGTTTTTGTTTCGTCTATATTAGGTAGCTTTCTTTACAAAAAGCTACCTATTGCAGCCGTTCGGAGGAAAGCGATTTCAAAAAATTTTGGTATATTTTCATCGATCATGACCCCCAGACCCCGAAACCACCCTCCGTTCAAAATTGATATATATATATATATATATATATGTGTGTGTGGAGATTTCGCAAGCAACACCTGCATCAGACTGAGTGTCCCCATATTTTCCACTTCGAGATTAAAAAGGAAACGAGCCTTAACGAAGCTGTGTGAAGTGGAAATGCAGAAGAAGTAAAGAGAACGAAATGAGTTTTACGACGCAAGGTTTTGTTAAAAAAGAACAGAACGTATTTCGGTGAAATAAGATTGAATATTTACACGACGTAAGAAAATCTCAGAAATATTCAACGACGTCCTGAATTATAGACTTTAAGCTAACTAAAGAACGAGAAGAGTGTTTATATCTGTATTTTTTGTTTGTGTGTTCGTCTCAATAAATGTCAGTGCTCGTCCTAAAAGTGAGTTGTGAGTTATGTATGGAGTCTCACCCCATAAATTGGTGTCAGAAGTGACAGTTAACCCACCAAAATATGATTAATTAGAGTTATTCATCCTACAGATTCAAGCCGGATATTATTATAACGGTGAGTTCATTATTATTATTTTGATTATGAAGTTAGTTGAGATACCTGAACTGGAAGTTGCATTTAAAAACGAACGAACGCATAAAATTAAATTGCTGCATAAATTCCTATTTGATGCTGACGGTGATCGCTCTAATAGAAAGAGAATACGTGATTTTACTGGTTTCGGGTTTCAAACCGACAGCACCGAATTCAAAAATAAAATAACTAAAGTTCAAACTGATTTTTCATTAAATGATCTGATTACAGTGTGCAATCTACTTTGTATTGATAATGAGGGATCTTTAAACGATCTCGCAACCCGATTAGTTACATACCTTTCAGACTTGACCTTACTACAAAATAATATTATACAAAATGAAAGTGACACTGACTCGGAACCCGAACTGCCTTCAAATAATATGACTTCAAGCAATAACACTGAATTATCAAATTTTGACAAACAACAGCAATTTCCAGTTCAAAGTTTTATCCCATCGTCTATTAATTTTACTGATATTGAAAGTGTAATACCTCCTTTCGATGGTAGTTCTTTTAGTGATATACATGTATGGTTTAATAATTTTGAGGATGTTACTAATATGTTTAATTTATCTGACTTTCATAAATTCATATTTTGTAAAAGATCATTACGAGGAAAAGCCCAGTTATTAGCACAAACAGAATTTCATATCAATTTATATGACAAACTTAAACAACTCTTAATGTCAGAATTTAGCACCACTTATAATTCTGCCGAGTTACATGATATATTAAATAAACGAAAATTGCAAGAAAATGAATCAATAGAAGAATATTTTCTTATCATGAAACAAATATGCTCGCGTGGTAAAATCGAGGATTCCGCATTAATGCAATACATCATAAATGGTATACCCGACTCTGTTTTCAGAAAATCCATGTTATATGGATGCCAATCCATTGTAGAATTCAAGCAAAAGCTCAAAATTTATGACAAAATTCGACATGACTTTGAGAACACTAAATTTCGTAAAGTCAAACCTGAAATGCCAGTGAAAGAGAAATCCTTTCGACCAACAGCTGATCTTTTTTGCTTTAATTGTGGTTTGTCGAATCATAAAAGTAGCCAATGCAGACATAAAGATAAAGGCCCTCGTTGTTTTAATTGTTCGAATTTTGGCCATAAATCGGCTCAATGTGATCAACCAAGGAGGCCTAGAGTTAAGTCAGAGCCCTCCAATGTTTCCACTGTCACGTCGAACACTTTCATGACCAAACAAGTCATTATTTCGTCTGTAAATGTTACATCATTGGTAGACACAGGTAGTGAAAGAAGTTTACTAAAGGAAAGTATTTATCGCAAACTCCCTACAATTTCGAACCTTGAACATTCAACTATCACATTAACTGGATTAGGAAATACTATAATCAAACCCCTAGGTTTTTTCTCTACGAACATTATGATAGATGATTTTAATTATACAACTAATGTTTATGTGGTCCCAGATTATTCCATATCTTTTGATCTTATTATTGGTACAGATATCATTCAACAAAGTATTTTAACAATTTCTGGAAATAATATTTCGATGCAAAAAATCGAGAAAAATGACGATACGTCCAATAATTTTTTGATTAATATTGCTCATGTGTTAGACGATCTTAATCTTGATTTATCTCATATTACCGATGAAACAATACGTTTAAAAATTTCAGAACTTATTCAAAATTATTCTCCTAAAAAAATAAAGACAACTGATGTTAAATTATCAATTCATCTGGAAAACGAAGAACCTGTTACTTGTCCTCCCAGGCGCTTGGCGCAAATAGAGAAAAACTTCGTCGAAAAACAAATTTCTGAGTGGCTCGAAAAAGGAATTATTCGTAAAAGCACTAGTAATTTTTCATCACCTATTGTCCTAGTAAAAAAGAAAGATGGTTCATATAGATTGTGTGTTGACTATAGGAAGTTAAATTCTAAAACACATAAACAACGTTTTCCCCTCCCAGTAATTGATGACATTATTGATCAGTTGCATTCTTCAAAAGTATTTACTACTCTTGACCTTAAAAATGCTTTTTTTCATGTCGAAGTAGAAGAAAATAGTAGAAAATATACTTCTTTCGTAACACATTCTGGTCAATTTGAATTCTTATATATGAATTATGGCCTTAGCGATGCACCGTTAGTGTTTCAAAGATATATTTATAACGTTTTTCGAGACCTCATTAATGAAAAAGTACTTATTGTCTATATGGATGACTTCATAATACCAGCTGAAAACGAAGTCGAAGGACTCCAGAAATTACAACGCGTCCTTACAACTGCATCCGAATATGGTTTAGAACTGAATCTCAAAAAATGCCACTTTCTACAACGAGAAATTGATTTTTTGGGTTACCACATTAAAAATGGTCAACTGCACCCATCCCCCTTAAAAACTAAAGCTGTCCTTAATTTCCCAGAACCTAAAAGTATAAAAGATGTGCATTCATTTGTCGGATTAACTTCATATTTTCGTAAATTCATTCAAGATTACTCTTTAATAGCTAAGCCTTTAACAGATCTTCTTAGAAAGGACACTAAATTTCATTTTGGCGACCAGCAACGAAATGCATTTAATCAGCTGAAACACATCCTTTCTTCAGGTCCTGTTTTAAGCATTTATAACCCTAGTAACGAAACAGAAGTTCACTGTGATGCATCTATTGACGGTTACGGAGCAGTCCTCCTTCAAAAGTCTTCTATTGACAATCAATTTCACCCTGTCTATTTTATGAGCAAAAAAACCACAGATGCCGAACGTAAATATTCGAGTTATGAATTAGAAGTTTTAGCTGTCATAGAAGCCCTTAAAAAATTTCGCGTTTACATTCTAGGTATTCCTTTTAAGATAGTCACAGATTGCAACGCATTCGCCCTTACTATGAATAAAAAAGATCTTTGCACCATGATTGCTCGATGGGCTTTAATGTTAGCTGACTATAACTATACAATCGAACACAGACAAGGTACACGCATGCGCCATGTTGACGCTTTAAGTAGAAATCCAATATGCATGATCATTCAAGATAGTTTTACTACCAAAATCATACAATCACAGAACACTGACGAACATATACAGGCCATCAAAGAAATTTTGAAAACAAAGCCATATGACAACTATTTCCTTAAAAATAACGTTCTCTATAAAAATCATAAAGGTATCGATCTGATAGTCGTGCCGGATGAAATGCAGCTAAATGTCATTAAACACGTTCATGACAAAGGACATTTTGGCCGTAAACGCTGTGAAGAACTCCTTAATGAAGAATTTCTCATCCCTAATATGTCAAATAAAATTGATAAAATTATAGCAAATTGTGTAACATGCCTTTTGTATAATCGCAAACGTGGCAAACAAGAAGGTGAATTGCATCCCTTACCTAAAGAAGAGACTCCTCTCCAAACCTACCACATTGATCATTTAGGCCCTCTTGAAACAACCAACAAAAATTATAAACATATTTTGTCTTTAATAGACGCATTTACTAAATTCGTCTGGTTGTATCCATGTAAAAGTACTTCTGCTACCGAAGTTATATCAAAACTACGACAACAAAGTCATACTTTTGGCAATCCTTCCATTATCATTAGCGATAAAGGTCCTGCATTTACAAGCAAAGAATTTGCTGATTATTGTCAAGATGAAAATATAAAGCACGAGACAGTTACAACTGGCCTTCCCCGTGCCAATGGTCAAGTAGAGCGACTTAATTCCACCATAATTTCTGTAATCTCTAAAAGGTCCAAAGACGAACCGACCAAATGGTTTAAACATGTTCCTAAAGTTCAACAAGTCATTAATTCAACTTACCAAAGAAGCATTAAGAGAACACCGTTTGAAATATTATTTGGTACAAAAATGAAACAGAAAGAAGATGTACAAATTATTGACCTCTTAAACAGTGCAGTCGAAGAACAATTCATGAAAGACAGAGAAGAGCTCCGTAAAGAAGCCAAGAAGAATATTCTGGAAATTCAACAAGAAAATCGCAAGCACTATAATTTACGACGTAAGAAACCCCGTAAGTACAAGCTTGGTGACCTTGTAGCAATTAAGAGAACCCAGCAAGGACCAGGTTTAAAGTTGAAATCTAAATTCTTAGGTCCGTATAAAGTAATCAAAGTGAAGTCTAACGACACCTACGACGTAACGAAAATCTCATCAACTGAAGGACCGATAAATACTAGCTCCTGTGCTGAATACATGAAACCTTGGCCTGACGAAAACTGAAACTTAAAAAAAAAAAAAAAAAAAAAAAATCTTTTCTTTCTGTGTCCTATAAACATTTTACAAGTCACTGCTTTCAAAGAAATCTCTATACGACGTTACGCTACTTCAACTATGATGTGCAGATTATTTTTTTTTTCTTTTCCCCTAAGAACAGTTACTGGTTTTTGTTTTTTGTTTTTCAGATTCTATTTTACCACATGTCGCTGCGGCAGCTCCAGATGTCAGGACGGCCGCTTGTGGAGATTTCGCAAGCAACACCTGCATCAGACTGGGTGTCCCCGTATTTTCCGCTTCGAGATTAAAAAGGAAACGAGCCTTAACGAAGCTGTGTGAAGTGGAAATGCAGAAGAAGTAAAGTCCTTCCGGCCAGTGCCGGGAGGAAGAGGTAGCTTTCATAATCCTTATTTAAAAAAAGCCAACTTATATCATGCTAACACACGAAGCTCAATTTAGTGGAAACGAATATAGGAGATTCAATACTAATTTTTATCAATATAATGAATGAGAATTTCGCGAAATTAGTCAGCTTTATCCAAGCTGCTTTTCTTTAAAGTAACTTATATTTGGCTGCCAAATTCGGCAATTTCTTAAAGTGCCTGTCATTTTAAGACAACATGGTGGATGAGGCTAAGCAGTGAACTTGGTCGAGACCTTAGTAATTGCTGTGCACATGCTCACTCACATCGGAATCGGTTAATATATAGGAGTGCTGTCGCATGCAAAAAATCAGATTTTTCAAAATATCACCCACAATAGAAATTGAAACTGCTATAGCTGAGCCATTTTTTAAGGTAAAGACAAACAAAAAATGCTCCTGAATCCTTATATCAAGATCAAATACTTAAAAAAGAAACCTTTTTCAATTTCTAATTTTTTTGCACCTCACTTTAAATATATATATATTTTTTAATTTAATGGCCGCCATTTTGAAACAAGATGGCTGATGAATCTGGCCAGCGAACCTTGTCGAGGTGTTGATGTATACTATCCACATGCCTTCTTACATCGAAATAGGCGAATACGTGTGTTATCGCGTGACAAATACAAGATCCTTTCAAAATGTTAGCCATGCTAGAAATTCAAAGTGCTATAAATCAACCATTTTTTAAGATATCAACAAAAGAACAAATTTTCAGAAACAAAAACTGCTCCGGAATCTTTGTATCAAGGCCAAACACATAAAAAAAAATCTTTTTCATTTTCCAATTTTTTAATACCTCATTTTGAATTTTAAATTTAATTTTTTTTAAATGGCAACCCTTTTGAAACAAGATGGCGAATGAAGCTGGCCAACGAACTCGGTCGAGACATTGGTATGTACTATGTACAGACCAAGTTACATCCAAATAGGTTCATAAATACGCCTGTTATCGCGTGACAAAAATCAGGTCGTTTTAAAATGTCAGCCACAAGAGAAATTCAAAATGCTATTACTCAGCCATTTTTTTTAGATATAGACGAAAGAAAAACTGTTCCAGAATCTTTGTATTAAGGTCAAACACATACAAAAAAATCTTTTTCATTTTCCAATTTTTTGGTATCTCATTTAATTTTTTTTTATTTTTTAATTTTTTTAAATGGCCGCCATTTTTAAACAAGATGGCGGATGAAGCTGGCCAACGAACTCGGTCGAGATATTTGTATGTACTATGTACACACCAAGGTACATCCAAGTCGGTTCATAAATACGCCTGTTATTACGTGAGAAAAATCAGGACGTTTCAAAATGTCAGCCACGCTAGAAATTCAAAATGCTATAACTCAGCCATTTCGTAAGATATAGACGAAACAAAAACTGCTCCCGAATCTTTTTATCAAGGTTAAACACATAAGAAGAAAATATTTTTTCAATTTTCAATTTTTGGTACCACATTTCAAATTTAAATTTTTCTTAAAAATTTAAATGGCCGCCATTTTTAAACAAGATGGCGGGTGAAGCTGGCCAACGAACCCGGTCGAGACATTGGTATGTACTATGTATAAACGAAGTTGCATCCAAATCGGTTCATAAATACGCCTTTTATCGCGTGACAAAATTCAGGACGTTTTAAAATGTCAGCCACGCTAGAAATTCAAAATGCTATAATTCAGCCATTTTTTAAGATATAGACGAAACAAAAACTGCTCCGAAATCTTTGTATAAAGGTCAAATACATAAGAAAAAAATATTTTTCCATTTTCAATTTTTTAGTACCACATTTCAAATTTTAAAGTTTTAAAAACATTTTAAATGGCCGCCATTTTGAAACAAAATGGCGGATGAAGCTGGCCAACGAACTCGGTCGAGAGATTGGTATATACTATGTACACACCGAATTACATCCAAATCGGTTCATAAATACGCCTTTTATCGCGTGACAAAATTCAGGACGTTTCAAAATGTCAGCCACGCTAGAAATTCAAAATGCTATAACTCAGCCATTTTTTAAGATATAGACGAAACAAAAACTGCTCCGGAATCTTTGTATAAAGGTCAAATACATAAGAAAAAAATATATTTCCATTTTTAATTTTTTGGTACCACATTTCAAGTTTTAAATTTTTTTAAAAATTTTAAATGGCCGCCATTTTGAAACAAAATGGCGGATGAAGCTGGCCAACGAACTCGGTCGAGACATTGGTATGTACTATGTACACACCGAATTACATCGAAATCGGTTCATAATTACGGGAGTTACAGTGTGACATAGGTCAGATATATATATATATATATATATATATATATATATATATATATATATATATATATATATATATATATATATCAATTTTGAACGGAGGGTGGTTTCGGGGTCTGGGGGTCATGATCGATGAAAATATACCAAAATTTTTTGAAATCGCTTTCCTCCGAACGGCTGCAATAGGTAGCTTTTTTGTAAAGAAAGCTACCTAAAAGAGAACGAAATGAGTTTTACGACGCAAGGTTTTGTTAAAAAAGAACAGAACATATTTCGGTGAAATAAGATTGAATATTTACACGACGTAAGAAAATCTCAGAAATATTCAACGACGTCCTGAATTATAGATTTAAAGCTAATTAAATAACGAGAAGAGTGTTTATATCTGTATTTTTTGTTTGTGTGTTCGTCTCAATAAATGTCAGTGCTCGTCCTAAAAGTGAGTTGTGAGTTATGTATGGAGTCTCACCCCATATATATATATATCAATATATATATATATATATATCTGACCTATGTCACACTGTAACTCTCGTATTTATGAACCGATTTGGATGTAATTCGGTGTGTACATAGTACATACCAATGTCTCGACCGAGTTCGTTGGCCAGCTTCATCCGGCATTTTGTTTCAAAATGGCGGCCATTTAAAAATTTTAAAAAAATTTAAAATTTGAAATATGGTACCAAAAAATTGAAAATGGAAAAATATTTTTTTCTTATGTATTTGACCTTTATACAAAGACTCCGTAGCAGTTTTTGTTTCGTCTATACCTTAAAAAATGGCTGAGTTATAGCATTTTGAATTTCTAGCGAAGCTGACATTTTGAAACGTCCTGAATTTTGTCACGCGATAAAAGGCGTATTTATGAACCGATTTGGATGTAACTTCGTTTATACATAGTACAGACCAATGTCTCGACCGAGTTCGTTGGCCAGCTTCATCCGCCATTTTGTTTAAAAATGGCGGCCATTTAAAATTTTAAGAAAAATTTAAATTTGAAATGTGGTACCAAAAAATTGAAAATTGAGAAAATATTTTTTCTTATGTGTTTGACCTCGATAAAAACATTCGGGAGCAGTTTTTGTTTCGTCTATATCTTAAAAAATGGCTGAGTTATAGCATTTTGAATTTCTAGTGTGGCTGACATTTTGAAACGCCCTGATTTTTGCCACGTGATAACAGACATATTTATGAACCGATTTGGATGTAAATTGGTGTGTACATAGTACATACAAATAACTCAACCGAGTTCGTTGGCCAGCTTCATCCACCATCTTGTTTCAAAATGGCGGCCATTTAAAAAAATTTTAATAAAATTAAATTTAAAATGAGATACCAAAAAATTGGAAAATGAAAAAGAGTTTTTTCGTATGTGTTTGACCTTAATACAAAGATTCCGGAACAGGTTTTGTTTCGTCTATATCTTAAAAAATGGCTGAGTTATAGCATTTTGAATTTCTAGTGTGGCTGACATTTTGAAACGCCCTGATTTTTGCCACGTGATAACAGACATATTTATGAACCGATTTGGATGTAAATTGGTGTGTACATAGTACATACAAATAACTCAACCGAGTTCGTTGGCCAGCTTCATCCACCATCTTGTTTCAAAATGGCGGCCATTTAAAAAAATTTTAATAAAATTAAATTTAAAATGAGATACCAAAAAATTGGAAAATGAAAAAGAGTTTTTTCGTATGTGTTTGACCTTAATACAAAGATTCCGGAACAGGTTTTGTTTCGTCTATATCTAAAAAAATGGCTGAGTTATAACATTTTGAATTTCTATTGTGGCTGACATTTTAAAACGACCTGATTTTTGTCACGCGATAACAGGCGTATTTATGAACCGATTTGAATGTAACTTGGTCTGTACATAGTACATACCAATGTCTCGACCGAGTTCGTTGGCCAGCTTCATTCGCCATCTTGTTTCAAAAGGGTTGCCATTTTTTAAAAAAAATGTAATTTAAAATTTAAAATGAGGTATTAAAAAATTGGAAAATGAAAAAGATTTTTTTTATGTGTTTGGCCTTGATACAAAGATTCTGGAGCAGTTTTTGTTTCTGAAAATTTCTTTTGTTTATATCTTAAAAAGTGGTTGAATTATAGCACTTTGAATTTCTATCATGGCTAACACTTTGGAACGATCTTGTATTTGTCTGGCGATACCACACGTATTCGCCTATTTCGATGGAAGAAGGCATGTGGATAGTATACATCAATATCTCGATCAAGTTCGCTGGTCAGCTTCATCAGCCATCTTGTTTCAAAATGGCGGCCATTAAATTAAAAAATATATATATTTAAAGTGAGGTGCAAAAAAATTAGAAATTGAAAAAGGTTTCTTTCTTAAGTATTTGACCTTGATATAAGGATTCAGGAGCATTTTTTGTTTGTCTTTATCTTAAAAAATGGCTCAGATATAGCAGTTTCAATTTCTAACGTGGGTGACATTTTGAAAAATCTGATTTTTTGCCTGCGACAGCACTTGTATATATCAACCGATTCCGATGAGAGTGAGCATGTGCACAGCAATTACTAAGGTCTCGACCAAGTTCACTGGTTAGCCTCATCCACCATGTTGTCTTAAAATGGCAGGCACTTTAAGAAATCGCCAAATTTGGCAGCCAAATATAAGTTACTTTAAATAAAAGCAACTTGGATAAAGCTGATTAATTTCGCGAAATTCTCATTCATAATGATTTAGTATTGATAAAAATTAGTATTGAATCTCCTACATTCGGTTTCCACTTAATTGAGCTTCGTGTGTTTGAATAATATAAGTTGGCTTTTTTAAAATAAGGAATATGAAAGCTACCTCTTCCTCCCGGCACTGGCCGGAAGGACTTTCTTAAAAAAGGGCTGAGTTATAACATTTTGAATTTCTAGCGTGGCTGACATTTTGAAACGTCCTGATATTTGTCACGTGATAACAGGCGTATTTATGAACCGATTTGGATGTACCTTGATGTGTACATAGTACATACAAATATCTCGACCGAGTTTGTTGGCCAGCTTCATACGCCATCTTGTTTCAAAATGGCGGCCATTTAAAAAAATTTAAAAATTTAAATTTAAAATGAGATACCAAAAAATTGAAAAATGAAAAAGATTTTTTTTCGTATGTGTTTGACCTTAATACAAAGATTCCGGAACAGTTTTTGTTTCGTCTATATCTAAAAAAATGGCTGAGTTATAACAATTTGAATTTCTATTGTGGCTGATATTTTAAAACGACCTGATTTTTGTCACGCGATAACAAGCGTATTTATGAACCGATTTGGAAGTTACTTGGTCTGTACATAGTACATACCAATGTCTCGACCGAGTTCGTTGGCCAGCTTCATTCGCCATCTTGTTTCAAAAGGGTTGCCATTTAAAAAAAATTAAATTTAAAATGAGGTATTAAAAAATTGGAGAATGAAAAAGATTTTTTTATGTGTTTGGCCTTGATACAAAGATTCCGGAGCAGATTTTGTTTCTGAAAATTTGTTCTTTTGTTTATATCTTAAAAAATGGTTGAATTTCTAGTATGACTAACATTTTGAAACGATCTTGTATTTGTCACGCGATAACACACGCATTCGCCTATTTCCATGTAAGAAGGCATGTGGATAGTATACATCAACATCTCAGCCAAATATAAGTTACTTTAAATAAAAGCAGCTGGGATAAAGCTGACTAATTTCGAGAAATTCTCATTCATAATAATTTAGTATTCGTAAAAATTAGTACTGAATCTCCTATATTCGGTTTCCACTAAATTGAGCTTCGTGTGTTTGAATAATATAAGTTGGCTTTTTTAAAATAAGGAGTTTGAAAGCTACCTCTTCCTCCCGGCACTGGCCGGAAGGACTTTTTGCATATTGTACCCCATTCTCCCGGCTCCGTATCTCGCCTCCTATTTGATCAATTCCCAAACATGAATAGTGAATCTTGTAGAGAATTTTGTCCTCTACAAAATTGTAATTAAAATTTTTTCTGTGAAATGCACTGGAATCGAGTTAATCAAGAAAAATCGAAAAAAGTGCCGAAAAATTTTGGTTTTTTTCAATATAGTAAAAAACGCACAAGGTCTAGAAGGTCGAAAACTTGTTTTTTTCATTAGAGGGTCAACCTATAAACAATACCCGAAAATCAGAGTTACCCGAATTTTTGTAATGAAAGGCCCTTTTTAGGGTTTCGTTCATCTCACGAAACCCTATTCGTCTCGCTCCTCTGTCTGTCTGTCTGTCTGTCCGTCTGTCCGTCACAGAGCCCGTTCTCAGAAATTATACATGTTAGAGACTTGAAATTTTGGGTACTTATAGCTGAACACCTCACATCAAACAACAAATCATAAAATTTTGAAAAAGTTGGTAATTAACCGAATTACGGGCTAATTAACTTCTAAAATTAACCAATACACCTTTTTAACGCAAATTCAAATGGACTTTCTCGAAATCATCCGTGTTTCTCCTAAGGGTTGCCAGTAAAATCAGCCGAATGCGCGGTTACCACGGAGGAAATTAAGCCGAAAAATGAAGTGGAGATTTTAAAGCGAAATCGTATATCAGAAAATATTTGGTCCGAGAAATTTGTAAATGGAATAGACAGACGCAGAAAAAAATCTACTTTCATTTGGTATAAAGTTCACATTTCTGCGATGTGTATAAATTAAAATATCCACTAAAAATCGATCGATAAAAATTTAATTTCTTTAATTGGAAAGACAAGGAAATAAAAAGATTTCAATTCGGCGGGAAAGCAGGTAGACATGACGACGCTGCGGTTTTCCATAATAGCATATTTTAATACGAAATTTTAACTTTTTAAATATTAAATTTTTTGGCATCCCGATGTCAAATTTCTCGCTGATTTCATTGATACCCATATCTAAGTCCTATCTTAATTACAAGCTGAAATATTAATTATTATTTAATTAATAGGTTTATTCCTATCAAATGCGTCGATTAAAATGAAGAGACGCGCTTATTTAACCACGAATTAACTTAAATTAGGAAATCTAATAATTTGCCTGGGCTTTTTGAACAGCGATATGAGATAAGTATAACTCATTCATCATCAGAAAGTTTACTTCATACCACTATTTTCTAATAGTAATTTCAGGAAATATTTTGAATTATTGGTTAAGACCGCCACTCAGTCTGTTTGAAACTTTAAGATAGTTTATAACACATAGAAAAAAGTGTAAAAAAGAATGGAGTGTGATATTTCGAGGAGGGGGGGGGGAGCTAGAATTATTTTTAAAATCTTAGCGTTTGTTACCGCAGCAAATATTTTAAATTCTTGTTTAAGACCGCCACCATCCCGACCCATCTATCTATGGAAAAATTGCGTAAAGGAGTTTCGTTCAGATATGCTTTTGTTAAGAATAGAGTGCATTCCCTGGTGGTGGAATGTGGAACTAACATAACGCGATTTTGTTAATATTAGGAAATCTAACAAGTCGATCTGTTTGAAACTTTAAGATATTTTATAACACATAAGATAAAGTGTAAGAAAGAATGACACGCGAAATTTCGGGGAGGTGGGGGGGGGGGCGCTAGATTTCTATTTAAAAAATTAGCGTTTCTGACCGCTTTAGGTGACTTTTTGAGGGAGTCCTGAGATATATGCTACTTATTTAATATAAAATTGTCTAAAGTTTAGTTACCACTATTTCCTAATAGTAATTTCAGCAAATATTTTAATTTCTTATTAAGACCGCCACCACTTCGAGTAACATATCTACTTATAGGTTGTTTAACGGAGTTTCCTTCCGATACAGTTTTGTTAAGAATAGAGTGCGCTCCCTGGTGGTGGAATGTGGAACTAACATTTTTGTTAAACTAGAATTATTTTTAAAATCTTAGCGTTTGTTACCGCAGCAAATATTTTAAATTCTTGTTTAAGACCGCCACCATCCCGACCCATCTATCTATGGAAAAATTGCGTAAAGGAGTTTCGTTCAGATATGCTTTTGTTAAGAATAGAGTGCATTCCCTGGTGGTGGAATGTGGAACTAACATAACGCGATTTTGTTAATATTAGGAAATCTAACAAGTCGATCTGTTTGAAACTTTAAGATATTTTATAACACATAAGATAAAGTGTAAGAAAGAATGACACGCGAAATTTCGGGGAGGTGGGGGGGGGGGGGGGCGCTAGATTTCTATTTAAAAAATTAGCGTTTCTGACCGCTTTAGGTGACTTTTTGAGGGAGTCCTGAGATATATGCTACTTATTTAATATAAAATTGTCTAAAGTTTAGTTACCACTATTTCCTAATAGTAATTTCAGCAAATATTTTAATTTCTTATTAAGACCGCCACCACTTCGAGTAACATATCTACTTATAGGTTGTTTAACGGAGTTTCCTTCCGATACAGTTTTGTTAAGAATAGAGTGCGCTCCCTGGTGGTGGAATGTGGAACTAACATTTTTGTTAAACTAGAATTATTTTTTAAATCTTAGCGTTTGTTACCGCAGCAAATATTTTAAATTCTTGTTTAAGGCCGCCACCATCCCGACCCATCTATCTACGGAAAGATTGCGTAAAGGAGTTTCGTTCAGATATGCTTTTGTTAAGAATAGAGTGCATTCCCTGGTGGTGGAATGTGGAATTAACATAACGCGATTTTGTTAAAATTAGGAAGTCTAACAAGTCGATCTGTTTGAAACTTTAAGATATTTTATAACACATAAGATAAAGTGTAAGAAAGAATGACACGCGAAATTCCGGGGAGGGGGGCGCTAGATTTCTATTTAAAAAATTAGCGTTTCTGACCGCTTTAGGTGACTTTTTGAGGGAGTCCTGAGATATATGCTACTTATTTAATATAAAATTGTCTAAGTTTAGTTACCACTATTTCCTAATAGTAATTTCAGCAAATATCTTAATTTCTTATTAAGACCGCCACCACCTCGAGTAACATATCTACTTATAGGTTGGTTAACGGAGTTTCCTTCCGATACAGTTTTGTTAAGAATAGAGTGCGCTCCCTGGTGATGGAAAGTGGAACTAACATTTTTGTTAAAATTAGGAAATATAACAAGGCGACCTGTTTGAAATTTTACGATAGTTTATAACACATTAGAAAAAGTTTATAAAAAATGGCGCGTGAAATTTCGGGAAGGGGGGGAGAGGGGGAGGGACAAAATATTTCTTTTTTGTTTCATACCGTTTCAGGTGCGTTTTTTGATGGAGTCCTCAGATACATGCTACTTATACTTATTAAATATAAATATGTCAAAAGTTAAATTACCACTATTTCCGAATAGTAATTTCAACAATTATCTTAAATTCTTGCTGAAGACCGCCACCCCCTCGAGTAACATATCTACTAATGGGTTGTGTAAAGGAGTTTCGTTCAGATACGCTTTTGTTAAGGATACAGTGCGCTCCCTGGTGGTGGAATGTGGAATTAACAGACCGCGATTTCATTTAAAGTAGGAAATCTAACAATTCAATCTGTTTTAAACTTTAAGATACTTTATAACACACGATAATAAATTATAAAGAAGAAGGGCGCGTCGCATTTCGAGGAGGGGGGGGTTGAGGGAGGTGCGCGAACAAAATTAGGAAATATAACTGGACGATCTGTTTGAAACTTTAATATGGCTTATAAAACATAACATAAATTTTTAAAATCAGGCCACGTCAAAAATCATGGTGACAATCTGCCCCCCCCCCCCAAGGGGTGCACTTTTCTAAATTTGGCAGATACCCGTCATGTGATATATCGTAGCATTTTGGGGGGGGGGGGCGAACAAAATTAGGAAATATAACAAGGCGAATATGTTTGAAACTTTAACATAGTTTAGGATGTGTTTGGCAAAATTTAGAAGGTATTCCATGGCGATAAATGTACTGGACGTTTTGAAAGAAAGTGTTTTGAAAGGAATATTAAACGAAACCCTTTGTGCGATGTATGATCACACTTACCCACTTGTTTGAGCTATTTCTACTGGACTACTATCCCTGCGCGTTCGGAGTAATTTAGGAACGCCTGAGTTTTAGTTATTTTTATTCCTTTATTTTTACTAGGGAATCGTACCCGGATTTCCCGGGTTACAGAATATAGGTCAAAAAAAAAATTTTTTTTTAACTAATAGTTTTTACATGCAATATATTTTTAAGCTTGCCCACCTACAATAAAAAGTATTTTTCATATGAAAAATATGAATTATACAATCAAATAAAGTTTTGAAATTTATTAAAAGCGATACTTACATATTTAGTTACATGCTAAGAGTTATTAACCCAAGATTTTGCTACTTATGGCAACCTTTTGAATTCTGATAATTTCAGAGCTTTAAACGCGTTCTTCCATTACATATCTGTTAAATTTGTTTTTAAACAAATTGCATTTGAAAGTAGATTTTTTTCCCTAAACGACGTTCTAAAAATTAAAAATGTACGATGATTAGAAGATTAAAAAATTGCAGTAGCGAAAATTTCAAAACTGAAATTTGATCGGGAAGTGTTGCCATTCGCAAAATGACGTCAGCGTTACGCACAGATACGTTTGTCCTTTATAATATAGATAGATAGATAGATACGTAATCAGTAAATATATAATATGGATCAGCTATTATGATGAAGTTATTAATTAAAGCTCTTATTCTTGGTATTCTGGAATGAAAAAGAGCAAAATTTATTCCACTTTGTCACGATCGTAGAATTTTTTCCGCATGAAATCTTAAATCCGACATCATTTTCACCTTCTCGAAATTTACATATGCACGTCTCATCTCCGTTTTCACCATTTTTTTAAAAATGGTATTTTAATTTGGTCATTTTAAAATCATTTTAACTCAAAACTAACAAGGGAACCACTTTAGGTGTTGCTCGCACCTAGAATCGAGACCTGGTGCATTTTGTAGCCCTATGCATAAAAGTTAGAGAACCGATAAAAATTCTTTGTTAAAATCATATTTTATATATTTTTTTATATTTATAATTTTTATTATTGGATTTTTATTTGTTAATTTTACACCAAAAGAGAGTTAAGTCGCCAGATATGGCACTTCAAAATTTTCACTAACTTTATACTTGTAATAGGTTTACGTCCAAACCATTACAACACGGTGCGTAGCAAAAATACTGAGCTAGGGTTGCCGGAAAACTGTACGGGACGAAAAAGACGCCAATCTTTCCCCGCCAAATATGTAAATATAATATTGTATTTTTTTTTTAATCAAATTCGTAGGTTCTTGAAGGAATTTTAAAACTTTTTTCAACATTTTATAGTTATTATTGACTAATTTATATGTTTAACTATTTTTTTTTTTTAAACTTTTACTTTAACAGCCCGAAAAGTGGTCTCGAAAATTGCATTTTCAGAAAGTTAATCTGCTGTAAAATCAAAAAATATTATTTTAACAAAAAAATTTTATCGATTCCCAAACTTCCTAATATAGAGCTTTAAAATGCACCAGGTTTCAATACTAGGTGCGAGCAACACCTAAAGTGGTTCCCTTGTAAGTCACAATTATCAGCAACATCTATGCATGCGAACAGTTGCACCTTAACTTGAGATTCTAATCGTAAAATAGGAGACTAAAAATTGCCTGATTTATGTTTTTTAGGAGCATTTGTTTTAAAATGTTTAGCTTTATCTAAGAAAATGATCGTTTTCTTTTAAATATGACGCCATTTTCACTTAAGCATTTCGCCTAGTGTCTGAAACTTAGTATCATTACACATGCAGAAGGAAAAAAATATATGGAAAGGTTATGAAAAAAAATGCGTGTTTTCAAAAGCAGTACGTCATTTTCCGTTTTGCGTCACAAAATAGTATACAACAATTTTGAATTTTTATCAGAAAACTGCATGAATAAAGCTCAGTATTTCTCTCTTTTCTGCAATAATGAAAGCTATCTTTGCAAACATTTTGAAGAAATTTCATAAAATGCTATTAAAATTAAAATATAAAAATGGGAATATCTGACCCCTAAAACGTGTAAATCCGTCCAAACTGAAAATCGAAAATTTTCACGAATCCAATACCGTCTTCTTGGAAAGTAAAAATTGTTAGCGAACTCTCTACTGATAAATTTCGTAAAAATCGTCAAAAGGTACCACAACTAAAATATGCTTATCAAGAGGCAAATTCTGGAAAAAATATCTAAAATGTGTATTTTCTTTATTATTGTTTTTACCTCCCTTTAAAACCTTTGTTGTAAAATAGACTTTTCATATACCGCGCATTTTCTACTTCTATATTCCTTTACCACCCTTTCTAATTACAAATATTAAAATAATATTCCTACACACAAATACTTGCATACATATGCAGGGTGTTTCAAAAAAAAGATAAGGCAATGTTTGAGTTCGTAATACACACCAAAACAAACAAAATGTATATATATATATACTAGCCGCCTTCGCCCGCTACGCTGGTCGGTTTTTCTAAAGAAATCTTGAATGAAACAAAATATATCTGTGAATTTGATCGTGCGTTTTAAAGCAATATGGACATTTACCTGGTGTATCTAACCGAATTGCTGAAAGCAATATGAATGTCATTACGCTATTATATCTTTTATTGAGTCATGCAAAATTTAGACTGTTGAGGACCAATTTCTTTAGTTGATCTGTTAGTGTAGGATTCGGTAAAGAACAATAGAACAATATTTAATATACTAAAAGCGTTCATGAAAAATTATCAATGCAAGTCTCATCAGAATCTGTTAATTGGACTAATTGAAAAGGCTGATATTTCATAATAATTGGGTTCGCCTGATTCTAGAACTTTCATCTATAATTCTACAATCAAGCAACCTAACAACCAAGCAACAGCAAATGATATGTGCTTTATACTAAAACATTCACTGAAAAATTAACTAACCGATCAAATTGCATCGAAATCCACTTAGCAGAATCTTTCAAACTGGAAAATATACCGAAACCTTCCCTAAAAATGATCTAATTAACAGTGTAAATCCCATAAAAATTCATTCAGTGGAACCTTTAAAAAAAGCAAATCTTTCAAAATTGGGTTCATCTGATTTAGAACTTTCCCCATAATTATTTAACTAAGCAACGTAGAACTTTATGTTTTATACTAACATCGTTCCTGAAAAATTATCTAACTAACAATGCAAGTCCCGTCAAAATCTATTGCAGAACTCAAGATATAAGCGGCCGGAATGAAATTTCTCTTTGTATTATATATATATTAAGATAGTTAAACATAACTTTCATAATTGCGTTAACCTGATTATAAAACTCTCTCGGAAGTAGGGGTAGGTATATACTGCATCATTCTGAATTTTTTAAGGAACTCAGCTCAACTTCCATAACTATACCTATATACTCTCTAGTATACCCTATCTCTTTAGCGTATATCTTCCAATTTTCTTTACTGTACCACTGAGAACTTTTCCCGCATAGCTCAGTAACTAAATAACACTGAATGATATGATAAATATAGAAAAAATCCCTGAAATATTATCCAACTTACTGTGCATTTAATAAGTTGACTTGAAATCTTTCATAATCGAGTTCACCTAATTTTAGAACTCCCGTAGCAACTTAGAATGATGGTTTTTACATTAAACCATTTATAAACCAAATTTACTATTTAACAGTGTAAGTTCTACAAAATTCTGTTCAGTAGAATCTGAGTTATAGTCATATTTGCAATATTTATTTCTCATTAAACCTTTTTTCTTTACATTTGAAATAAAATCAGTAACTGTTTTGGTATTTCCCTGCTATGCCATCACCATTGTCACCAAGCGTAACAGTTGGCACAAAAATGAAATGATACATTTGAAAAAAAAAATGCTGATAAAAAAAATGAGCATTTAAAAAATATAACTTTTGAAAATTACAGACTTTGACCTACCATTTTTTTTTTTAAATCAATAAAAATAATGGTACTACTTGGTTATCCCGCCGACCAAAAATCTATTGCCAAACTATAAGATTAAATGCCAATAATGGTTGATCGTAAATGTCACATTCACTTGACTTTAAGCAAGTTACACGCATTTACGTCATCAGGTGATTTTTATTTCGACGTTTTAAATGTATTTTTATAATGTTATACTAATTTATTTGTTCTTTCGTTATTTAAAATAAAAATTATGTCAATTTGTATAATTTAGCGAGTGGTTTGACGATTTATATAATTTGGCGAAATTGGTCGACGGGTACCAGAATAAATATTTAAAATATAAGAATAAATAAATATTTTACAAGTAATAAAATATAGTCAATTTAAACTGCAGTCTTGAAATTGTAAATGTCTTTTACTACTGAAGCATGGCGTACGTAATACGTATGTCTCACATTGCAGAAAACATTTCATTCTTTCAATGAAGACATTCATGGTTTTTTGAACAAAACATTTTTATATATAAATTCCTAACTTATGAAATAATTTTATTGTTGCTTCCTCATCATCATATAACTGCGAAATGGTAAAATCTATATCAGTATCAGTAATAAATATTTTCTATTCAAAAAATAGCAAATTAAAAAGTTTTGAGAGATTATGATGGAATAAAATAAATTCCATCAAAAAATTTCCTGTATAAAAATATTCACATTCAATAATTAGCAAATCTTAATGTGTGGCACGGCTTGCAATAAAAATCGTTTGCACGATTAGGGTTGAAATAAATGGCGTGATACCATACATTTTGGCATGGTATCGCGACGAAAATTAGAACGAAAAAGTACCGCAGGTTTGTTTTTTTTTATTTAGTTTTAGTTTTTGAGGCGTTTGAATTATTTTTCGAAATGACGAAGTTGATTTTATTTATCCAAAAGGATTGGTTAAAAAATTATTCAATTAGAATTTTTTCCCTTGCTATTGTAACAGAATGAAAAGAATGAGTTTTCAGACATTATCACATGAAAAATTCAAGTTTTGGCGCCAAAGATAGTGCCAAATTAGAAAAATATGAAATATCTCTCGAACTAGTGGGCTTAAAAGAATTTAGTTAGTACCATTCGATTCAGCATACAAAAATACACCAAAATATGTTATCAGTTTAAAAATAACTATAAAAACAGATTTTTAAGGAATTTTTTTAAAGTTCGTTCTCTTTTTTACCCCCTTAGGGGTGGAATTTTGGAAAATCCTTTCTTAGCGGCACTCTATATCATAAGAAGTATTTTTGCCCCGATTTTCAAGATTTTAGGTTCAGTGTTTTAGCTGCGCGTTGATTAATACAAAATCCAGACTTTCTTTTATATATATAGATATATATATATTAAGTATGGCGATCAATTTATTTAGTCAAAAAAGAGCATTTTCAATTCAAATCAAATTAGTGTTTGTTTTTTCTTGTTTGTTTTTTTGTGTCAATAATTTTAACAATAATAAAGTTGTTTTAACGAACATTTCAACAGACTTACCTTATGTGTGAAATGTAATGATGGCAGGAAAAGTAGTTCAGATCTCTAGTGTGGCGTATCGTGTGAAAGCTTTTGTAACGCTGAACTCAAAAATACATTTCTTATAATTTTAGGTATATTTTCAGAGATATCGTAGAAAATACAGTGCAAAAATATGTCCCCGACCACCCTCTATTTCCGAATCTACTGATACTAAAATTATGAAAAAATTACAGGTAGTAGACGTTAATTTAAACCTTGCAGGAGAACTATAGCGATTACCACAGGTCAGATTGTTTTTCAGAAAAACGCATTTTTCCGTTACACACAAATTTCGATTTGTAGGCATTCAGCAAAGGTGTTGAGGAGCGCTGGAGGTACCTATCGTAGCAGAAGTATAAAAGCATTGTTGATAATGATTTTCAAAAAAAAAATAGACGGTAATTAGCCAAGATATTAACCCTTAAAGACACGGACGATTTGGACATACATAATGATAAAGGCGGCGTACTCCATGTACTTTCGGCATTTAAAGCCCAGATAACTTTTAATGATATATTTGTGTAATTCAATGCCCAATAGTAGTATAGAAGCAATAAACGTTAAATTGTTAAAGACAGACTAATTTAATTAGAATTAATCACATAAATACTATAATATCACATAATACGCGACTAGTTTGCATTGAGTGGATCTCTCAACACACCTCCCGTGTCTTTAAAAGTTAATTAAAAACCTATCTGGAGAAACGCGGCACGGACCAACGCGACGTTGCAACTTTGTGCCCTCCTATCAAAGCGCGCTTAGCACAAGTTTAAACTTTGAACAAGAGTTTTATTTCAGCAACACCGTAAAAAGAAAAGATTATTACAACGCTGAATTCAGTTTTATGAAATACAAAATGAAGTTTAAATATGCACTACTTTTATTATCAGTACCGAATTAAGTTCATCATAAACAGATTAGGATAAGATTTTAAAAAGAGTTATATGGAGTAGCAATATTTGATATTATTTAAGCTTCATATCTTTTTGAACTTTTATGGTATACCCATTCATACTTTTCTAGTATAAACAGCTATACCCAGCCTTACGTTGTATGTTTTTTTTTTTTTTTACAAAGTCTTAATATTCTTTTAGCAACGATTTTTTTAAATAATACAGTTAATAATTCATATATTTTTATTGTACAGAACCCTCTGAGCGCAAGTAATACTCGCACTTGACCATTTATTCTATCTATCCCGAAGGCAAAATCGCAGAAAATACAAGAAAAGTTTTATGTATTTACCAAAAATCTTCTTCGAAAACATAATAGACTAAAGTTAAAAAAAATATTTCTTAGTGAACACTTAAGTGACAGAGTTTGTAAAAATTTTCCAAAGGTATCACAACTAAAATATGCTTATCAAAAGGTACATATTTGACTTACAGTTACCGATATAAAAATGGGGTCATAATTTAATAATTGGATCTTTTTTAATAAATATTTGAAGACTTCATTCTAACAAAACGGGTCATTAATAAATAAAACTCATGATTGTATTCACTTATTAAATTAACAGTAATTGCTTTTATAGCTCTGGGGATATGCACTTTTTGTGAGCGATCAAACGTTGTTATCATTATTAATAAAAATACCGGAAATATTCATTGAACACGTAAAAGAAAATTAAAGAAATCTCGACCTTAATGAAAAATCTTATATCTGAAGTCACTAATTAAGACAATTTCTTTTCATTATGTCAGAAAAATGCCTGTAAAAAAAGTATGAAATAAAAGGTTTAGTATATTTTGAAACATAGGCATCGAAATAAAATAATATGAAGGCTGAGAAAATGTTCACCAATTAATCTTCATAACCAGTCAAACAAAGTGATAAAACTCTTTTTAACACTTTCCATAATATTGTTGGAAAATATTTATTGCGTTCTGTTTTTCTGGCCGTCTGTCTTCTCTGTCCGTGCTCTAACTCACGTAAATATATTTGGAATGCCACGTAATTGATATATGTTATTGAGGTTTATAATGCCATGTTCGGTATTGAAAATGAAGCGTGTAGCATTTATAGTTCGTTTAAAGAGGCACTTTTTAAAATGCCGTTACACGATGGTCTGTGGGAGAAAATCCTTTACAGTGCGTTTTAATGATGTTAAACTATTTCAAACATATTGAAATCGATATACATGACAGAAGTACACTACAAGATGTTATATGGTATGTGTATCATTTATAGTTCGTTTACAGGGACACTCAAAAGAATGCAGTTACACAATAGTGTATGCGGGAAAATCCTTTACAGTGTGTTTTAAAGATATTGGGCAATTCCACAGAAAATTCTCTTTTTTTTTGGGAGGGGGGGGGGGATAAAATTTATAATATGTTTAATTTAAGGGTATGATTAGAAAGCTTGGTATTTTTATGTTTTATAATAAAATCCTAATAAAAAGGTATTGTAAATTACTGTTTACAAACTAAGTTAAGTACCATTATTGTCATTGTAAAGTCATAATGTTACGTCAGTTACATGTGTCAATGCCATTTTTTCTTTTTTATTGTCCAGAAATTAAGCAAGTTACTGTTATAATTTGTCATTACTTAGTGTTATTGAGAACATTAAATCACCCTTTTTAACGGGATAATTTTGATAATTTTTACACTTTAATAAAGGCAGAAAAAATGTTTGTATATTTTATGTGACATCAGTTACAGAATTTTGAATTTGCAATTTTTGGGACTAAAAGCGAGATTGAAATAATCTGCAGGTATTTGGGTATTAAGTCCTTAGTACGAGATATTTTAAATTGTAAAAATTTGTTCTAGCTTCATTAGTAAATTTTCTACACAGTTTTGAAAACAAAATTCGATGATCAAGTGTTACGTCAGTTACGATGGAATTGACCTATTACATTATTTCAAACATATTGAAATTGATATAGATCACTAAAGTACGCTACGAGATGTTTACAATAGAATAAGATGTGTGTATCACTTATAGTTCATTTACAGGGGCACTCAAAAGAATCCCGTTACATTGTGATCTACGGAGAAAATCGTTTGCGGTGTATTTTTACCGACTTCAAAAAGGAGGAGGTTATCAATTCGACGCGTATGTATGTTTTTTTTTTTTTTTATGTATGTTCACCGATTGCTCCGGAACTTTTTGCCCGATTTATGTGATTTTTGTTTTAATTGAAAGAGGATACTCTCGAATTGGTACCACTTCCGTTTCATCGAAATTGGTTGAGTAGTTTTTTAGTAATTCAACAAAAACCAATAAAATGAAGGATTTCACCCAAATTATCTTTCATTGTTGAAACCGGTTTCTCAGTCATAAGCATAAAACTATGTATTCATATACGTTAGCACCAGGTTGTCGCAAAACTTGGTGCAGTTACGTGAATTACTGCCAAATTTGGCGACCAAAATAAGTCGCCATAAATGAAGCCAACTTGGCTGTAACTGACAATTTGGCGATATCCCCATTCAAATTCAGTAATGGATCTTCCCCAATCTGTTTCTTTGCATTTTCTAATCGACAGTCATATTTAAAATTCTCAATTGGCAATCGCATTCAAAATAGTAATTTAATATACATTAATTAAGTATACACCATTATTTCAAATGCTAAATAATACAGAAGCAAACTAACTTAATACAAAACAATAATTTAGTATACAATAATTTAGTTTAATTAAACACATAACATAAGACTGGCGGCACATAATATATATATATATATATAATATTGGTACTTCTTAGTTATCCCGTCGACCAAATTACTGTCGCCATATTGTAAGATTAAATGCCAATAATGGTTTGCCATTAATTAATTCATTGTAAGATTAAATGCCAATAATGGCCAATAAAACCATTAATTCGATGTTTTATTTGTATTTTTATTAATGTTTTACTAATTTATTTGTTCTTTCGTTATTTAAAATAAAAATTATGTCAATTTGTATAATTTGGCAAGTGGTTTGGCGATTTATATAATTTGGTGAAATTGGTCGATGGGATAACTAAGAAGTACCATAATATTATATACATACCTATATTGTATTATATTAAACAGTTATATGTATGAATGCTTTTTGATTACCTTTAATATTTCCACTAAATAACATTAATGATAACTTTCCTGTATAGGGGCCTTGGAGAGAAAATGAAAATTTCACACATATTTTCTGACAACCTATTAACTGTCTCGGTACTACTTAGTTATCGCATCGACCAATTTCGCCAAATTATATAAATCGCCAAAACACTCGCCAAATTATACAAACTGGCATAATTTTTATTTTAAATAACGAAAGAACAAATAAATTAGTATAACATTAATAAAAATACAAATAAAGCGTCGAAATAAAAATCACTTGATGACGTAAACACATGTATCTTGCTTAAAGTCAAGTGAATGTGACATTTATGATCAACCATTATTGGCATTTAATCTTATAGTTTGGCGATAGATTTTTGGTCGACGGGATAACTAAGTAGTACCACTGTCTCACAAGCAAGTTTTTCAATATTTATAAATTTATTTATTGTAAACAACCATTTGTCTACTTTTATATGCAAACAGAAGTTGAGCCAAGATCCCTATGCTGCTAAAGTTCAAGATAAACAATATAGAAAGAAATAAAAGGAGTTACTCTAATTAGTATTACAGGCGGCATTGTTATAGTGCGGTGTATTTACACGGCACAGAACTTAGGCATAAGCATAATGGCGAAAGCAAGTCAGTGGGTTACGCAGTCATGAAAACATTTGAATTGTATCAAGAAATGAGAGCAAGTAAATTTGAATTAGATTGCCGATAAAAGCAAAAAGTGTGCGATACTAACAGGAAACATGGTTTAAAGGAAATGCAAAGATCATAAGTTGCTTCCGAAAGTTCTATATGTTCTATATGTTTTGCAGTACTGTAATAACTAAAATACGTCAGTTACTATGCAGACCAATGGCACTTTAACCAAGACTATTAAATGAGCATGACGATGAATTTCAAATCTTCCGTAATCGAGCCCACAGTTAAGGCTAGCATGAAACAAAAAAAAAATATCAGCAGCAATTGATGTAATGTAAATGTGGGTATCATAAAATATTTAATTCGCAAAACGCTTCAATGCACCAAATCATATTAGCTCAGAAACAACAATTGGCAGTGGACGCAATAACGGTAGATTACTTAATAGTTTTAAAATCTCCACTGCCCAACGTATTGCAAATGATGATGCAATAAGAAGCATAAATCCCTAAGTGAGTAAAGCTGATTTTGTCAAGAAAGATTACAAACAAAAATAAACAAAATGCCGTCATGATGCAATGAGTTCTCAATTTCTCTATCAGAATCTTTAGATTTGGCGAAAGATTAAGCAAATAATTTAAATTATGAATAAAAGTACCATGCTGAAATGCTTAGCATGCATTTAAGCACATTGGCATTACGTATACATTATACATTACATATTGACACTTGCATAATATAGCCATATAAGAAAACATTAATGCCACCAAAAAATAAATTGTTTTTAAATTCTTGAAACCTCAAATGAATTATATATACTCTTTTGACACCATAGAAATTTCATCAATGACCAGCCATTTGAGGGAACGCCATTCAACACTTTCCCCCTATGGTCTTTTCACGATCTTTTTTTGATAAGTTATTCGGTTGTCATGTACCCTAATGGCTCCTGGTGCATGTAAACTCCGTCGATAGGTGCAAAGACCTCGAATTTACCTATGAATTATACCTCTGAGGTGCCTTGCCAGATGAAGATCTCATCATCTGATTAAGCTTCTAAATTACGAGATCAACATGAGTAGCAATCCGCAGGTGCTAAACAACAAGATATAAATGTTAAGTAACTGGCATAAAAAAAGTTCATAATTAAGAAATAGGCACTGCCGATAGTAAAACAATCTAGGCGTTCATCAGGTTTATTACCGCTATGTGGCGATTAGGTGGTCTCCTACGCTGATGCCAGGTATCAAATCCGTTCGTCTAGGGCAACCCGGAAGATAAGGGACTGGTCTTCGGTTAGAAAGTATGAAAAATAAGTCAGTGGGTCTCTCTTCTCTATTTCATAGAGCATTTTTAGTAAGCCGAAGAACTTTTTATTATCAAATTCCAAAGTTCGATATTTTTTCATGCGAATGCGAGCAGCATCTCTTGTCGTTCTACCCATGTCCAAATAGAGAAACAAAAATGTTTAATTAAAAAATAAAGCTATTAAATCTGAAGAAGAAGAAATGTAATATATATATAAAGAATTTTCACAAAAAACCTGTGTTATTAATGTACACACAAATCTGGACAAAAGTATTTACTTATCAAAATAACATCTTTAAAAGTTTCTTTAAAAGTCTGTAATTTCCTCCAAAAGGATCATGCAAAAATTGTAACTAAAAAAAAAAAAACTAAAAAGGGAAAAATAAACTTTTTTACCAAAAATAAAACCGACTTCAAAAACTACTACAAAGTAAAAAATAATTTTTTTACATAATTGTTAATAAGAAATTAAATTAAGAGCATTGTATTTACCATGCGTAGTATTATATTTATGTACATTAATTTGATTTTTTGGAGTCGGTGCCAGCCAAGCTAAGTTCAGAATTAAAATTTTTTATCCAAAACAAATCGTAACAAGATTCAGCAAAACCGTTTAGGAAAAAAATTCCATTCTTAATCAATTCTGACACCATCCTGCATTTGACAATCTGTGTTTGGCTACGATTTTTTTACATAATAGCCTGTATAAACGCATTAATTTTAAAATAACCCTTAATTTAGCACACATAATTACAACTAATCTCACTTGAAAATACACGTTTATAAAATGAGATGAAATGTTTCAAATATGGTAAAATTCAAATTTTTTAACTAAATAACAAATCGTAAAAAAACTCGTAGATATTTGGATGTGTGTCTGTTGGATAATTATACTTAACTTCGTTTGGCTGGCACAGACTCCAAAAAATCAAATTAATGTACATAAATATAATAATACGCATGGTAAATACAATGCTTTTAATTTAATTTTTTATTAACAATTATGTAAAAAAATTATTTTTTACTTTGTAGTAGTTTTTGAAGTCGGTTTTATTTTTGGTAAAAAAGTTTATAATTCTATTACATCGTTAGAAACATAATAAAATTTATATGAATTTCTAAAGTGCATTAAACACGCTTTCTGTAGAATATAGAGTGTAAAGCATTTATCATCCATTTACAGAGCTACAGAGAAAAGAATTCCAGTCGGTTACCTATAGTCTAACGAGGGAAAAACTGTTTGCAGCGTATTTTAATTATGCTATACACTATTTCAAGCATAATGAAATTGATATATATTACTCAGATTTACTACAAGATACTTGCTGTAGAATATGATGTGCATAGCGTTTATCATTCATTTAGAGGTACACAGAAAATATTTCGGACATAATACGGTGTATTAGCGATAATTGCCAAAGGTGTGTTTTCAGTTATGGTATACGTTTTTAAGTTTAACTAAATTTTTGCATACTACGTGGTATATAAATGCTATAGATCATACACAGAGCTAAACAAAGGAATACGTAAGCATTACTGAGTACAAGTGTGAATTGCTTAAAGGGGGTTTTTAACTGATTTATGAATTTTCATGCTGAACTATTAGTATACTAACGGTAACAGATGTGTGTAGAATATAAATAACATCAAACACATGACCATACGCAAAGAACATGACGCCTATGGCTGATAATTTCAGTGCGATTTCAGTAGTAATAAGTGTGTTGTTGCCTGTATTAAGTTTTAGCTTAATAATAATAATTTTGCTTGGAACGTGAATAAAAATCTGTAGGTAATATACAGAGCTGTATCAAAGAATTCAGGCATGTTTACATCTGTTTGTCGGAATTGCTGAAGGTGAATTTTCGGCTGTGTTATGCGTTTTCTTACTAAATTAAATTTTATCATAATATGTAGAATATACACAAATCTATAGATCATATACAGGGCTGCACAAAAGAATTGGGCGCATTTACTTTCAATCCTACTCACAGACTAATGCTTAATTTATTTTCAATCACTCTCTCTGATTAACGATTAAATCAATTCCCAATCTAATTAGTTAATTTAATTAATGATTAAAGACGTCGTATGTTATTTATTTAGAACTGGTTGAGAAATTAAGTATCCTTAACTTTCTGTATGCTTGCCATTTTTACTTTAGTAAGTATGCTTTTTTGGTTGGTTGTTTTTCTCATATGGCAACTATAACGAAGATAAAAACAGATAGGAAAGAATAAAGTCAACTTTCTTTTTAGTTCCAGCGTGTATTCCCGTGAAACAGAGTAACTAATTTAATAAATATTGATTTTTTTGTTCCTCGAATGGCAGTTGGAACAAAAATAAAAATAATTAGAACAGATTCAATTCAACTTTTTTTTTACGCTGTTAGCGCTAACTAGCCGGAATCAGAGTAACTAAAATATTTTTTAATTATTTTTCATGTTTTTTCACGTCTCCCTCATCATATTTATATAAATATGTTATGCTGTTATGACAAGGGGGTCTTGGTTTTCAAATAGCAATCATATTGAAATAAAAATAGGACCCCAATAAATACAAGATTTACGGCCGCATGGCTTATTCGTCGCGGCCATGGTAAGTTAAGGCCATTTGTAGCCAAACAATACTGTACAGTAAGTGACGCGCCGCTAATTGCGGCAACTAACGCCGAACCGCATACGGTTCGGCAGCGGGAAAACTGTTGCGTTTATTTTACCCGTCATCATTGAGGGGCGGTTTCCGGCAAGAATGTAATGGTCCATCATCGTTTAGAAAGTACAGGGTTAATATTACCTAACCTGCATATTTATTTAATGAGAGGAAATTTATTTTTTCTTCATTACTTTTAAAGTAAGCTTAATTATTTTAAATGTAGCTTTTTTTAAAAATATGGATACGTTATGACATTTATACTTAAAGCAGTAAAATAGATTCATTATTTTTGTTTAGTTTTAAAATATTTAAGGAATATACATCAATAAAAATGTAACAAACATTTACATTTACAAAATGTAAAATAATATTTCCAAAATATGCTTCGATATCTTTGCATGGGGATCTTTTTTATCGTCACACTGAAAACAATAAATGTATCATTTTTTCTATTTGATTATTTTTTTATTGATTTTAACAGCCAAAATAAAGACTACAAATTCATAGGAAATACATCTGAATCGGAACAATACAAAATAATTAATTATAGTAAGATGCATTCATTGAGAATGCATATTATACAAAACGTCTAGTAGAGATTGCAAGGTAAATGTGGATTTATTTATATTTTTTTCAAGTTCCATGAAAAAATATTTGTCATAAATAAAAGAAAAAAAACAGTGGCACTCCGGGAGTGCCAATAGAAGTGAAAACTTCAACAATTACGTGTGTGCTTTTTTAATCGTCAGGAAATGTTTTATTGTGCAGGAAATACTTTTAAATGTAGTGTTTTTTTTATTAATTATTATAAACTATTACTACCAGAATTATATTACATTTTTCATTTAATGCGCCATTGTACATGAAAAATAATGCATATAATTTTACATACAAAAATTGCAATCTATTGCTTAAAACGTAAATTTACAAAAACATGAAATGTGAATTGGTTAATTAATTGGTATTCTTTGAAATGAATATCAATGAAACTTATGAATTTTCATCCACAATTTCAACAACTCTTCCATCATCATCATTATTATCATTATATTCCAAAACTGATACGATAGGTTTATGGTAGCTAAAATAGGAAACAAACAATTGTGATTCGAATCTACTTAAATATCTTATAAAGACTGCATCAGTTGTAGTTTTATATATCGTTGTGCTAAGATTGCGATCATTGGTCATCGTTAAATGGAATTCACTATGTAAAAATTCAATTAGTGGTAGATTTTTATCATCCGCAAAATTGATGTTGAAATCCCACTCAAAATCATTGGCAAATCTTCAAATATCTTACCAATTTTATCTTCAAGTAATGCAGAAGCATCTTTAGAATAAATAAACAAAGTTTCGTACAAAAATTCTCGTATTGCATTTAAAGATTTATCCGGTGAAATATAAACGGCAACCATTACAATTAGCTGTCCATTTTCAGAGTGGCAACGACAAACACATATATCACCGATATCAGAAGCATTAGTACTAAACATACTGGTGTACCTCGCATGCACATCCGAACTATGCACAATACATGCACATATTTATATACAGAGGTGTCGGTTACAATAACAGTATCACGAGTTCAATGGTTTTTCCCATCTCAAAAAATGCCAAACGCGCCCAAAGAAGCTTTCACTTCAATAATGAAAGTATCAAGTATTTGTCTTTAACAATAAACACAACAGCGTACTGCAACGAAAATGTAAATTTTGTGTGTGTTCCTGTGTGAACGCCGGGAGAAAAAGTGAGTTTTAGCTTCGTTCTTCTTTTGTGGATTGAGCTGAAGAGGGAAAAGTTCCCGTCATTCACCACTTGGCGCGCTAGTGTCTATGTGCCAAAATGCTAGCATGTCGGTTACGTAACAGTGTCTCCAAATCAGTGGTTTTTCTCCATCTCAAAAAAAGCTCAATGCGCCTAAAGAAGTTTTCACTTCAAAAATTTCACTTTGATTGTTCCAACAAGCACTTATTGTTGAACGTGAGAGAGAAAAATGAAAGGGAAAAAATAGGGAGTGGGGAATTAAGCTGTTTCTAAAGCCTAAATTTTTACCACCATTTGAAATATATTTTCATGTAAAATAAAATATTTAGAAGATTTAAAGTTCTGAATTCAGTGTAGAGGAAAAAATAGATAAAATTCCTTGGCTCTATTAAATTCCTAACGATTTATGCATATTTACGAGGGTGAGTCGGAAAATAAGTTACCCTGGCAACTGTGCACAGAGGTGTTTATGAAAGATAAAAAATATAATGAAACATTAAAGATAAGACGTAACTTTATTTTTCTATATAAGTGCCAAGTGAGTTGAGACATTTGTCATACCCCTTTATAAGCTTCATAAAGCGCTCCTTGAAAAAATCAGGGCTCTGCATCATTCTGTTCCCGATGGATATGGAGATAAAGTGCGTTGTGAATTCGCTGTCAATGTAGGAAGTGAGACCGGTTGTCCGCTATGCATGGGCATGTGGAATATCGGGAGCAGGAATCCATAACCGCCACGTGGGAGTCTATGGGCCAGATGTGATGTCGAAACAAATGGTTCGGAGATGGTGCCGCCAATTCAGTGAGGGGCGTCAGCAAGTGTTGGACAGACCGAGACCTGGACGGACATGCATGATCACTACAGATGAAAGCAATGCTTGAGTACTTTTTTGTAAGGAATGCTGAAGTCACACAAGCCGTTCAACGCTTCTTTTGTATGCAGAGCCCGTTTTTTTTCCTGGAGGGCTTTATGAAGCTTATACAGGTTATGGCAAATGTCTCAACTCACTTAACACTTATGTAGAAAAATAAAGTTACGTCTTATCTTTAATGTTTCATTACATTTTTTGTCTTTCATACACACCTCTTTCCATAGTTGCCAGGGGAAACTTATTTTCCGACTCACCCTCCTATTTAGTTTATTATCATTATTTTACTAATTAAAGCCATATATTGTTTTTCATATGTATAAAAATGGTAAATTCAGTGTCAGACACATGAAACCAATGTAAAGTAAAATGGAAGATTTAAAGAACAAATTTAGATTAAAAAAAATAATAATAAATAAAACAAGTGGGTAAGTGTGATCACAGATCGCACAGAGGGTTTCGTTTAATATTCCTTTAAAACACTTTATCCTTTTGTGAAATCTGTTAGTTCCACATTTCGCAACCAGGGGCGCACTCTATTCTACACAAACCTCTATCGAAAGGAAACTCCGTTTTACAACCTATCCGTAGGTATATTAGTCGAGGGGATCGGGTCTATAGCACCCGAGATAGGTAGGCGCCCCAGGAAATTGCACGGAACATTCTTTTATAAGCTTTTTATTATGTGTTATGAACTATGTCAAAGTTTCCAGCAGATCGACTTGTTAGATTTCATAATTTTAACAAAATTGCGTTATGTTAGTTGCAAATTCCACCACCAGGGAGCGCACACTATTCATAACAAAAGTGTATCAGATCGAAACTCTGTTAAACAACCTATCAGTGGATGTGTTACTGGAGTTGGTGGCGGCCTTAAGCGAGAAATTAAGAAATTTGCTGAAAGTACTATTCGGAAATAGTGGTAACTAAAATTTTGACATTTTTATATTTCATAAGCAGCACGTGTCTGAGTATATCATAGTGCTCAAAAAACGACACCTAAAAAGGTCGTAAACGCTATTTTTTAAAAAAGAAATCCAGCGCCCCTCCCCCGCACTCCCTTCACAGGAAATTGCATGCACCATTATTTTATAAGCTTTTTATTATGTGTCATGAAGTATCTTAAAGTTGCAAACGGATCGCCTTGTTATATTTCCTAATTTTAACAAAATCGCGTTACGTTAGTTCCGCATTCCACCACCAGGGAGCGCACTCTATTCTTAACAAAAGCATATCTGAACGAAACTCCTTTGCGCAATCTCTCCGTAGATACATGGTCCGGAGGGTGGCGGTGCAGTCTTAACCAACAATTTAAAACATTTTCTGCGATAACAAACGCTAAGATTTAATAAATAAATCTAGTCCCCCCCCCCCCCCTCCACTCCTCGAAATATCACACTCCATTCATTTTTACACTTTTTCTTATGTGTTATAAAGTATCTTAAAGTTTCGAAGACATCGAGTGGCGGTCTTAAACAATAATTTAAGATATTTCCTGAAATTGCTATTCGGAAATAGTGGGATGAACACTTATAAACCTATAAACTTTTTCATATTGAAAAATTAATACTTATCTCATAGCGCGCCGTCGAAACACCCCACGCAAATTGTTAATTTCCTAATTTAAATGAAATCTCCGTTAAAAAAGAACGTGCCTCCATCTTAATCTGGCATTTGATGGAAATAAAAAGAATTAATAAAATAATAATTAATATCTCAGCTCGTAATGAAGCAATCTCTTTGAAGCGGGTATGTATAGAATCTGCGAGAAATTTCCAGCCCGGATGTCAAAAAATTTAATCGAAAAATTTAATATTTAAAAAGTTTAAATTTCGTATTAGACTTTCCTCCCCTTAAATTTCTCCCGCGCCGATATGTCGAGAAATGATGACAGCTGCCTTCCGGTGAATGGGAATCTGTTTTCATTGTTTTTAAAAACACAGAAATTAAATTTTTATCGATCGATTTTTAGTGGATTTTTTGCATTCTATCCTACGCAGAAATTTGAAATTTATACCAAAATAAAGTAGAATTTTTTCCGCGTATTTCTACACCTGTTACGAATTTGTACGACCGATATTTCGGCAGATCCAATTTTGCTTTTTGAAGGTCCACTTCATTTATTGCTTAAAGTACTCCGTGGTAACCCTGCACCGGCTGATTTGACGGAGCATCCGCCGAGTTTACTGGCAACCATTAGGAGAAACTGGGGAGGATTTCGATAACGTGCATTTTCACCTGCATTCAAAAGGTTGATTGGTTAATTTTAGAATTTAATTAGCCCGTAATTAGGTTAATTACCAACTTTTTCAAAATTTTATGATTTGTTGTTTGATGTGAGGTGTTCAGCTATAAGTACCCAAAATTTCAAGTCTCTAACATGTATAGTTTCTGAGAACGGGCTCTATGACGGACAGACAGACAGAGGAGCGAGACGAATAGGGTTTCGTCAGATGAACGAAACCCTAAAAATACCAGTTCCAACTGGTATTTGTTTAATAATAATAATAATAAATAAAGAAGTTTGACTGTATATTTTTGCGAGAACGATACACATATGAAAGTGTTTAAGGTTTATCTCAAGTCCAAATTGGCTACTTTCTGATACATTTTTAAAATTAACTTTTTTTCCTCAAACGCATGAAATTAGTAAGAGCTCTTAACCAAAAACTATGTAATCGAATTATTTTCCCATTGGTAAAGGCAAAAGATCTGTCAAAAAATGCTGTCGAAGTTGGTGTGTAAACCAAATATCCGGATGCGACAGCGCGTAAAAAGGGAAACACTGAAATCATAAAATTACAGTTGCTTACAAGATGGAATTCATGTATAGTGACAAAATGAAATCACGAAAAAAAAATTACTCCAGTTGTCAGGCTTGCCAATTTTATGCCTTTACATTTCAAATTGAATCAGAAATTGTGTCAGAACGTTTCGCATTGTAGAACAGGGGATTTGAGAACCGCCTAAAAGTTATATGTTTTGTGAAAACGGAACACTGTATGAAGTTGTTTTAATAAATATAGATTATACCTTACAAGATATTTATTATCAATATTTTATAAGATATAATTCATATTTATTTTGTTAAGATATTACTTAATTTCTTAAAATAATTGTGAACCCAAAGAAACTATTTTATTAAATTTTGATTGTCAAAATAATTTTAATAAAAACTTTCGTTATCTTTCAAAAACAGGAGAAAAGAAAATCCAGGCAACAAAAGAAATAAGTATGAAAAAGATATGTTTGAAGGCAATTTCTTTTTTTAATTTATTATAATAAAAAGTAATAAATAACAACTATTAAAAATATCCCCCTAAATACTTTTGTCCTCTTCCACTTCTTGAGCTTTCTTCAGTACAGACAAATATACCCTCTAAAAAACATTTGTCAAAGACACTGGGGAAATGAGAGGGAGACCGGTCAAGGTCAAGGGTGCCTGGAGGCATTTCTGAGAAATTCATCCCATGGCTACTTTGAATCTTACCTTGAGTTGTCATTTACTCCACTGTAGTTTGCATTCATCAAATGCAGAGGGGAAGGTTGTTTACAGCAAAGCAAATAAAGGATATATAACCGCTTTGGTTTGCAGCACAGGAACTACATTAGTAATTCTACTACTTTGTTGATTTATTAAAGTACTATATGATTATAATCTGATATTTCTTTTGCAACATTTGATATTAAAGTGTTGCAGGGTGTAAAATAGTTATATACTAATTATTATAATTCCATAAGTAATTAAGTATCAAACGCAGAATGATATTTGCTTTATAATATTTCGGATACAGTGCATATGATTTTAAAATATTGGACAGAAAATAAGTAAATTTGGTTTTTTTGCATCACACTATATTTTTACGATTGTTTGGTAAGAAAATATAAATATATATTAGTTTTTATGAAATCACAAGTACTTTTAAAATATATTCTAATTTTAGTAAATGTAGTATATTATTTAATATATATTAGGTAATTTACGTAACTCTATTATATTAAAATTTTGTGTAAATTACGAAATAGTTAGGGTATTTTACTAATTTTTCTTTCAAAGTTGGGAATTTTATCACCTTTTCGAAATAATGATTGTCATTTTCTGATCATGCATGTAATAAAAAAATTTGCGAGAACTGAATAGTTTAATTTAAGTAAAGTTTATTTTTACTATAAAGATAAAATATACTTTTTTTTAGAAAAAAATCATTAAAATAGCGATGAAATTTTAAATTACTGCAAATAATTTGAGAGTTTTTGAAAGATTAAAGTAACATATTGTTGTAATATTTGACTATTGGTGCTACATCACTCATACGCGAAAACATCTGCTTTCTAATGTTAATCCTAGGGAAGAAATTATTTTAAATGTTCGCAATTCAATATAATTTTTTTTTTTTTGTATTGGATAGCTGAGATTGATCTCTACAAAGACCTTTTTCACTTTTTCGATTTTGTTTACAGACTAAAGTATCCTAGTATAAAAAGCTTGTCTTTATAAAGACAGACCTCAGTACCTATGCAAAAAAATATAAAATATTAAATTCAAATGAGATATTTAAAAAAATTTCCCCCTTAGGATTAACATTAGAGAGTGTGAGTGACGTAGCCTTTTAAACTGTGAAGATAAAATTTAAATGTAAAATTTTAAAATATTTAAAAGATGCAAAAATATTTATTGTGTTTCAGATTATGATTTACTTTAATAAATAAACATATACTGGTAACAGATTTACTAATAAGTGTAAAAACCAGATAAAATGAAAGTAATATATATATATATATATATATTCACAAACACATTCTATTTTAATATAAAACACATATATTAACATTATATGAATTGTTTAGGCATAAATTCAAAATTTGTTCTATAAAAATACTTGTTGGAAGTTCATTTAAATGATTAAGTGTTTTTGCATGATTATGAAAAACAATATATGTATTAATAGTCATTTAGGTACATTTTTCAAAAAAATTATACATTTACTTATCTTGAACTTTTTTGAAGATTTTCGAAATGCAATGCTTTGCACAGTGAATTAAATCTTGTATCTCCCGCTTGGAGTGAAGTTGTGATCTGTTGTTGTCATCCACCGATTGTAGGCATGACAGAATAGCACTTTCGTCATCACACTTGGTATCATAACCAAATCACTAGAGCGACGAATTTTTGCTTTTACTCCAGGCATCGTGTTTCCAAGGAAACTGTCCAAGACCAGCATCAATGGCTGACGTAAAGCACCTAGCCGACGTTCCCACACAACGTTAATCCAATTTTTTCATGAGCTCATCCATCATCCACCCTTTTTTCCTGTGCTCTTACACTTATGACGACTGGAAAAGATTCTTTTGTGATAGTTTTACGTTTAGAAATCACATATCGTGGCAACTTGCGGCTGTCAGCCGTAATGGTCAGCATAAAGATGTATCGTTGGTTGACTACTCCTGTTGTGTGCACTTGAACGCTTCATCTCCAAAGGGATGAATGGTTGTGGTTTCTGGAATATCAAACCACATTGGAGTTTGACCTACATTGCCGATTTGTGACATCTGATATCCCTTTTGTTTTCATAGCCTTATAACGTACTGGAAGAACTTAGCATGCTCTTCTTTGTATTCTTCTGGCAGCTTCTTCGATAGCATTGTTCTTCTATAAAGAAACTGTTACGGATCACAAATTGTTGCACCCAGTCATAACTCCCCTTGAATTCTTCTCTTAAAATATTCATTTTCCTAGCTATTTTACAGGCCTCGAACATCAACATTTCCATTGAGACTGAGTACCCTGATGCCGCAAATCCGTTACATAGGTTAAAAGCTGCTGCTCCATTTGCAGATATTTACAGGATTTCCCCTTTGAAAAACACGCTTTTTGGATGGTGCTTTTTTTAAAGTTTTCCTTCCATGTTCTGCCACTCTCGCACACTTGACTCATGAATGCCCGATTCGAACCACGGTTACCATTTTCTTTTGCATAGTGAACTATTTTTAACTTAAATGTTGCAGTATAACTACATCAATTCTCCATCTTACTCGCACGTTGTCAAAAGACGCTCTTAAGTATTTCATTAAGCGAGTGATGTTACCACAGCACGATAAATCACTCACTCCCTACCCGAAGCCTAAAAATAGATTTTCGCCGTCATTCCTGGCTTGACGTAATATTTATTTTGACTTTCTTTACTGAAATTCATTTGGTCATTCTCATTCATTCATTTGCATGTCAAATTTATGGTGCGTGTTATATACGAGATAAAAAAAATTGCCATTTTTTCTTGTAAAGTACGGGGTGCACATTATACATAAGTAAATACGGTATATTAAGAAATAAATTAAACATTTTCTTTAGGGGAAAAAGAGTTGGTTACAACAACCAATAGAGGTAGATTAATATATTTTTACAGAATACTTAATATGAACTACAGAATTTACCCATTTAATGAGGACAAATTTGATGGTCACCAGTGTCTGCTACCATCTAGAATTGCAACATAGCATGTTCAATGTAATCTTATGGGATCATAATAAACCATCTTTGAGATTTACCTAGAGCCAAAAATTGCATAGATTCAAATCCAGAGATCTTAAAAGTCAAGCTGAAAGGAAATGACAATTGATGATTCTGTCATCCAAAAAGTGGCATAAATTAAAATCAACAATTCAACATCCTGTACATCGTTACAATTTATAAAAAAAAAAGTCACTGGTCCTTACTGAAAATTTACTGGTCCGCATATTTTATTACTGATCCACTACATAAAATTCTATTAAGTCCTTTTAACCTTTTGAGTGACACCTCTCTCCCCTTAGAATATTAAACCAAACTTACTTTGCAGTTATCCAAAATTTTCAGCAAAATAAAATGTAAAATTATAATTTTCTAAATATAAACAACAGTCCATAAACGAAAACTATAAAATTATTAATTAGATATTTTATTTCCGATTATTTAATTCAACTGGCTGTAAGGTTTCATGCATTTTTTCCCCTCCAGATTGAATCCTGGTGGAATTGGATCAAATTTTCCAATATCTGGGCTGTCCAGACATATTCGCATTAAACCTGAAATAGTTTCATTGTTTAAATAGTTCCTCCAGTCTTTTTTAAAATTCCGAAACTCTTTTCTACTTCAACAGATGTAGAAGGAATGAAATGAATACATTAATTGCAGCCAAAATATGGAATTCAGAATTTATAGTTTCCCTGGCATAAATTGCAGCAGTGGATCATTGTTGAGAGAGAAAAAGAAGACATACCATATGATTGCGTTTATTATTATTATTATACATTTATTTATTTTAAATAAAATAAATTTGTGCGATTTGTGATCGGTTGAGATTTTCTCAGGGCGGGGAAGATTTATGTTTACCCATCATAGAGGGAAGTTACTGGTCATGAGGACCACTAAATTTTTCAAATTAGTGGTCTAATTGAATTTTAGGTTGTCTCAGACCAGCGGACTGTGACGGTAATTAAATGATTGTTTAAGTGGTTTAGTACAAATTGCGAAGGTCTTTTAATAAATACTATTGATCGTTAAAGAAATGATAAAAAAACTGGAAAATTCTTACTTGAAATGTAGACAATGAAGAGGCAATTTGATGAAAACAAATAATATTCTTTATTCCATACGTTAGTTGAATAGAAGGTTATAAAATTCTTGCTTCTGGTCACCATTTTAAAATAAAAGAACTGAAAGAATGGAATCTCTTAATTAGAATTCTTCCATGGGATTCCTTTAGATGAGTGCAGCATATGGTTAAAATTAAATCTTGAGAAAGAACATATCCACATAACAAAAATATGACCCGTAGTACGGCAAACTTATTCGGCCAAAAAAAGCAGCACGGCATTCGAACGGCCGGCCGGCGGGCTAGCGCTCCGCTAAAACTACGTTAAAAGACTACATCTTTTTCAGACAACATCAAACCAAATTCTGAATTAAAAATTAACGAGTTTTAGTATTTAAATGATGAATACGGGGTTGACAAAGTAATTAAAAGGCAGACTTTAAATTGATTAGCTAAATTAACATTTATGGGAAATTAATGAAAATCGAATTACAAGCAGCAGAATTCAAATGTTTTCACTAATTGGAAAGTGAAACTGAAATTTCTTTCTGTCAGCGAACAGCATCAAAAGAGGGCGGCGCAACATTTCAATGACGTCATCATAAAGCAAGTTGACTTCCTCGATATGAGAGCTCCAAGAGATGTGCTCCTAAAATAGCGGAGTGCGCATGCGCAAGCTGCCAATTCGCCTGAAGGCCGAGAGAAACAGATCGGCGGCGATAACTGAGCTTGCCTTACGGTGAGAGAATAAAAACGTCAAAATCGCGGCGTAAAGATTGATTTCAAATAGACATCGATGCAAAAAAAAATAGCTGAAAGGAAATAAAAATGAACCAAATTTAAATACTGTGAGAAGCATTCTCACACGGACCACCAAGGATTTCGAACGCTGACTGTAATATGATTTCAGATGGTAGCAGGCATTTGTGGCCATTACACTCAATATCTTTTATCCTCATTAGACAAATAGTTTGTGTCTTTTATGTGATATAATCTGAATAAAGATATTACACATCTACAATCGGTAGTTTTTGGAATTAACTTTTTTATTGCTATAGAAAAAAATCCCACCATTTCCTTAACACATTTTCTAAATGCTATGACTTTCAGATGAATATGTTTACTCTAGTCTTTCTCAGAAATGTGTACTTTAATTTGGGACAATCAATCAATTTATTACGGACAATATTTTCAACTAGGTAGGATAATAAGGAGGTCATTTAGCCGTGAACCTACTGAAATTTCAATTCTAGACTAAAACTTTGTATGTGTCAAAATTATACACATAAAACAGCATATGATAAAACAGTTTATTTAAATGTATGGACATGTAAAATCTTGACTAGAAAGACAAGAAGCAACTATAAAAGCAACATTTTCTATAAGCAAACACAAAATTCCACAACTAATGACTTTGAAATAATAGGAAAATCACATTCATATCACAGGAAATTCATTTTCTAAATATATGCAATATGCATAACTCTGATTATATATACATTTGATTGAGTAAAGATAAAAATTCCTGAATAAATAAAAATGTAGGAAAATAAATAACTTTAACAAACAGTACAGATCTCGAATAACAAAATACACAAATAAAATATTAAAAACCTAAACAAATTATAAATATTCAAAAACAACAAGATAGTCTCATTAATTGCTATATGTTAAATAACCTCCAATGTCTTTTTTTTTTTTTTTTTTTTTTTTTCCAAAGTAAAAGAAAGCATTTTAATAACTATGCTGTTTAAATTTTATTATCAATTATTATAGATTTGTTCATATGACCCAAAGCAATACCAAAAAAGCTGGTGCAAAATGCAAACTTTTCTGTAATAAAGTGAAAAAATAAATAAATAAAATGCACCTAAAAACACAGATAAATAAATTTTGGAGGAATGAATTTTCTTTCTGAATAAGTTTCACAACAAGCAACTTACTTTGCACAATTAATAATAGATTGATAAATGTTTTAACCTGGAGGACTAATTTCTCCAAGATGCACAATTTCTCTTTTATATGGTGTTTTAAAAGAAGAAGTTTGTACTTTAACAGAATATAATAGTCCAATGATTAATGTAGTTTTTCACAAAAAGAATAAAAATTGATTCCTTATTCAGCATATTTTTTTTTTTTTTAAGTATATGTGATGTGATCGCTAAATTTCTGGAAAGCATTTAGTATAATCTCCAGGTCAAATAGACCTGTTTTAAATCAGGAAGGAGTTTGATAAATAAGGCTCATTTTTGGCTCCTTGATAAGATCACATTTTTTTTTTCTTTTTTTATGGTTCTGTTCATCTCACGAAAGCCTATAGTCTCGCTTCTCTGCCCATACTTCACAGTGCTCATATTCGGAAACTATTTAAGTTACAGACTTGATTTTTTTTTTTTTTTTACATTGAACTGAATATCCTCTGTCATACCCAAAATCCTACAATTTTGGAAAAACTTATGTTATTATATTTTAATAAATGAATCTGTTCTTTTTTCGATTTTAAAACATAATCTTATTTCCAGCACATTTGGCAGAGAATTCATAGCACAGTGGTAAAGCTTCATCTTCCATGCGGAAGATTGAGGGTTTAAATCTGTCAGGTGGAACATTAAAATTTTTATTTTGATTATTATTACACTTCATTTTCAGATGGTCATTTTAAAGGCTTATTTTATTATTTTTTTATGCAGCAGTAATTTTTAAAATCTTTTATTATTTTTTTTCAGACAGAGAAAATCTGGAATTTCAATTAAAAAAAATCTGAAGACTGGAATAAATATTTTTGTTTGCTGCTGCCATCTACTGGCAATTTTTTGAAATAATAGTGGACATTTTTTTTCAAGTTATCATTATAAGCATTATTCAGGAATTGAAAGGGTCTTTTTTCTTTTTTATTTCAAATTTTTATAAATGTTAACATCCTTTTTGGAGCCATCTAGTGAGTGTTTGGAAGTAAAAGAATTAATATGAATTTACTATGAATTTACTATTATATATGAATACTGCCCTCCCCCCCTCTTCGTCCAATAAACAATCTTTTTCAGAGGGTTTTACCCCCGCAGAGGTGTGGCTGTTGCATTTGCAGGTAAAGTCCATTAGCAAATCGTATGACTTACAGTTACCTTACATTAATTTTAATCTTGCAATTTTTAGCACATCAAATTACTGAGTGGAATTTTCCTTAATTCATAATCTGGGCATAAAGAATTAAAACATTTAATTTGATGAAAATAATAAATGTTTTAAGGTGACACTTTTTAAAAATTGATTGAAATAAACTTAAAAAAAATATATATTGAATATAAATTACCCAAGCTTATTTATTACATACTTTTTCATCAAAAATACTTTACCTATATTTATGCATTTCATACTAATAAAATAAATGCAGAAAAGTATAAATAAAATGAAAATAAAGCTGTGACCAAGCAATATTTAACAACAAAGTTCAAACAAAATACATATACAGAATAATTTTAAAATATGAAACAAGCTGCTATACAAGAATTGATATACAGTAGACTCCCTCAAATCCACACAGCTTGGGACCAGAGGTTGTGCGGATTTTAGAATTTTGCAGATTTCTGGTCATTAATTTGTTTACATTTTTGAAACATTAATTTGATTGGTAGTTAAGCAAGGGAAATTATAATGAATGCTTACAATAAAGTGAAACATTAAAATAAGTAAAATTTTAAAGTAATTTATTAGTTTAAAAGTAAGTAATTATTAAAATAATTTAAAATAAAAATTTAGAAAAATATTAAATTATTACCGATGAAATTGATTCAATTCGATTCCAAAAGTCCTATGCTGCCATCTAGTGGTACAGCGATCGTATGATTGATACGTTATTATTCGTTCTTAGCACTTTTAACTTTAGTAACTTTTTTCATTGTTATTTAGAGTCTTGAATGCTTTTCTTATATTGCTTTGTATGTTTAGAAATTAATATGTCTATAATTTAAAAAAAAATTCCGCGAACAATAATTTAAAAATAGCGTTCTGGTTTGTGGATTTTTCCATTTCGAACCCTGGAATTTTTTTATATAGATATGCTAATTTATATCAAAGTCAAAAGTAATGTAAATTTATGTAGTAATAAATCAGCTGTAATAGCCAAAAGAGAATGATTAACAAAAAATTTAGTAAAAAAAATATTCGGTAGTCGCTGATTTCGGCGCCATCTTGAATTTTGTTCCTGCAACTTAACTGTAGATTTCATTGTTTACATCTGAAAAAATACGCAGATTTTAGGCGTTCGCGGATTTAAGGTAGTCTACTGTATATATTTGATAATGTTAGACTTTTTCACAAAAATCGACTTTTTTTTTTTTTTTTTTTTTTTTTTTAAACAACTGAAAGGTATAATATTGCCTAAAATTTTTGTTTTTAAATGATTTTTTAATATATTAACTTGTCTCTCCCTTATCAGAGCTAAATTGCGTGGCTAAGAGAAATAGAAATATATATTGTTTGACCATCCTATTATAAAATATTACTTTTAACAAAGAAAAAAATTTATTTGAATAAAACGGAAAAAAATAATCATTTTAATAATAAATACCATAATTTAAAAAAAAAGTCTTAAATTATGAAAATAAATTACTTTGTTAAACAGAATCAAAAAGGAAGTCTAATAATTTTATGACACTTTGTACAGAGAAAACAGAAGGAAGACATTGAAATCATACCTTGATTCTTCTTATTGTTATTCAAACAAAAATATATAAACACTGTACTACCAACTATGAGAAATGTCCAAGAACAAAATTGTTTTATTTATTAATTCCTTTTAAGCCAAAAAGAAATAAAAATATTTTTTATACACATTTCTCTTACTTTAGAAATTTATAACTGTTGTATGTAGCTCAGCATTTTAGGATTAGACAGCACTAGAAATTCCAAATGCTTCTGTTGTTGTTGGTAAAAAATGACTATTAAAAGACTCTTACATATATTATATGACTGTTAAAGAAAAGTTAAAATATGACTATTTTGTCTACTCAAACTAAAAAAGGTTTGAGCAGACAAGAAAATCTGAGGATTACACTTTACAGACATTCCCTGTTTTCATTTGATACTTTTTTTTTTTTAACTTTTGTATTGGTTTAGGGAACATCTCGCAGTTTTTTTTTTTAAAGTGACTTTCCACCTTTAGGAACCTTTCCTTCTCCACCTCCTCTTGCATGTCAGCTCAAAGCAGACAAAAATTGAGTATGTTTTTCACTTGTAAGCCAATAATGTAAGTAAAAACACTTTAAGGTCATTCTTTTGTGAGCATATGCAGCAGAATAGGAATTTTTATTTGTAACTTTCTTAGAAAATAAGTATTAATGACACAGTTGAATTGTACAACTTGAAGTATTCCTTAATGATATTTATGGCAGAAATAACCAAATAAGAGAGATTTATTTTAAAGAATTATATTTCTTCAACTTATAAATACTTCATTAAAAAAAAAAAATTTAAAAAAATCAGAAACGGTTGTTGATGTAACACACATTAGTCATTCACTTTACCTACAAAAAGACTTATTACAGACCTTGAACAGATATTTATTTTCTTCCAAAATAATCTATTTAGCACACAAACAATGAAGAGATTTATTATTGCTCAGATACTAAATAAAAATATTTTCTTTTAATCTGAACGTTATAAAAGGAAAATCTATTGAGTACACAGAAATTCTTGATTTTTTTTATTTTAAGCCTAAGGCTATGTCAAACCATGACAGTCATCAATAAATATATCTATATCTGTTCTTGGGAAACACATGGGAATGCATATCCTTAAATATATTTTTTTAATCTATATATTTTTTTTTAATTTTGGAAACCCACTAAATCAGCTTCAAAGGAACTGCAGATACTTATAGAATTTCTTACATTTTATGTACAATTGGTTTATAATGAAAATGTTTATATTTAAATTCACTATGAGCATTCTTTGTTTTTTAACGAAGGGAATGTTTCTAAACACTGTACAAACCATTGAGATCACTTGCAATATCTACGACTGTTTTAGAAGAAATAAATACAAATAAGTCTACATTACCATGGGCTGAAAGTGCTCAAAGAGAGATAGTAAAATGGGAATTTCCCTGAGTCACACTGAGAGTATTCATAAAATTTTTTATGAAAAAAATTGCATAGTCTGTATACACATAAAACTTATTCTGGGAGGACATGCATCGAGCCTGTTGAGCCAGAAATATAATGCAGAAAATTAATCCCTCGGTGAAAAAATTCCAGTGTCACAGTAGCTGCATTCAAGGTCATTTCCCCCCTTTCTTTTCATGGAAAACAGGTTGCTGAGATAATGAGACATTATTGCAACCTTAAAATGCTTTTTAAAATATAGAGTTCTGAAAGCGATATTTATTAGAAAATTATTTGTTCATATATTATAAACTGTGTTTGTGCAACAAATGTTTTAGGCATAATAAATGTATTTATTTTATTTTTACTTCTTTTAAGTGTGTATTTTTTTTAAAGAAAAAGTACTCTGACTCTACAAAGCACAGTATGTGTCCTCCAATAAGTATAAAGCGTACACTTCTTTCTGGGTACAACAACACTGAAATTTAAAAACTAAACAAACATAAATATTATAACAATTGTTAAGTAGATAAAAACATATTTTAACAAAACTACAAGCTCATGGGGGAAAAAAAGGGGAGGTTAGATATTTCTATCTAAAGTATGAAAAAACAGTTTCATAATCCTAAATTAAAATACGATTTTAAATAGAGAATAACATTAATTTTCAAAGATGAGAAAATATCATCTGATTTTTAAAATTGATAAATGCTATAGTCTTGAATATGATAATCACAGGATAATTTACAGTACATCATTTATAAGATGATGTTTTTGATGGTCATATTGTAGAACAGGAACATGCTCTGATTTCAAGTGAAAAAAGGGAGATTTGGATCCAACAAGCAAAGCCTGGTTATCATGTAACATGAATCTGAAAAACAATACGTTATCAATAAAATTTAACAATTTTATACATAAATAGTTTCTATTTATATCTAACTGTTGATAACAATTATTTAAACTATAATAACTATGAATAATGAAAAATGAAATGTTAGTTTTCTTCCATTAATAGAAAGCAAATTTAACTATTTCCTCTACACCTAAATTCTGATAGTATTTCATTGACTCGTTCCCCCCCCCCCCCCCCCCCCTCCAAATTACAACAAATAAGCACAGTGTAAAATAATTAAAGATTTAAAAGCCAATATTTTTTTTCACAAATTGGAACTGAAATTTACAAAAGTTGAAATTTTAAAATACAGATTCATTTAAAAAATTAAACATGTCTTCTACAGCAATTCTACAGCTGTGATCTTAAATTTAAACAAAAATATATAAAAAATGCTGTTTTTCTTAACTTTATTGAATTTACAATACCATGTGTTAATACTGAGGAAGCTCAATTTGTTATTACACAGAGTCATTAAATGCAAACAACATGGGAGCTAAATAATCAAAGTTTTAGAAAAGACATATCTTATTAACCCTTTATGTTCAGGCAGCACTTTAAAGTACCAGTAGAATCATATTGCTATAAAAAATATTTGATTCATCCATTACGAACAACATGTTTAAGGACCAATATTAAATACTTCACTCTTATCTTACAAAGATAGAATTAGTAGCTCAGTGAAGCAAAAAAATGCTTGGAAAAGATATTTTCCCACCTATGTACTTTCATTCTAGTTTCCATTATATTGTGGGATGTACAATATTAAGATTCCGCTGGGAAACATCTCAACAATTATAGGTAAGCCTATTGTATTTATTTATTTTTTTAAGTCTGAGGAATAATAATATTAGTCAAATTATAAAATACAAGTTATTTCCTGGAAGTGGTACTTTTAAGTGTCACCAGGACTAAGAACCAATGGCTGAAGTCTAAAAGAATAACACAGGCCTGCAATAAAATATTTTTCTTTACAATGAAGGTGTTTCTTATGTATAATTTTTAGGCTCATTTTGGGAAAAATACTCAAAAATTTCTATCATGACATACAACAAAAATTTCTGCCTGGTTAGTAAAATTTAAATTTAGTAAAAAATAGTGTCACTATTAACAACATCCAACATCACTATTAAAACAACATCACCTATACCAGTATAAGTTATAAATTTAGTCATATACATAGCATTCAAATTCTAATAAACATGACAGCAGATTATATTGGTTTCCTTTGAAGCGAAGGGTGGGAGGACATCTATGTGAGGAACAAAGTACATTATAATGACATATAACTTAGTGGCAACTGCAACAAGCTAACTAATAAAAACAATGTGATACAGCTTATTTTTAAGCCTTTTTTCAATAGTTTTTTTTTTTTTTTTTTTTTTTTTTATACTGTGCAAGAAATTCTGTGGTATTTTCCTGTATATTCATCCTCACTTTGCTAGGAAACCTTACGTGATAGAAGAAAAAGCTCAGTATTTTCTAATTTGGTGCATCAAAAAATAATAGAAGTGCCTGAAATAGTGAAAAATAATTAGATCATGGTATCTTGTAGGTCTGTGAAATTGTTGGTTAATCAAAATTTAGTTGTATGCAATGTCTTTTTATGTTCAAGTGAAAAGGAAAACCGATTTCCAGATTTTATTTAAGATTAGATACATGTTTCTTATTATAAATTCTATTAAAAAAGTGCAAAATATTTTTAATTATGTTGACGCCACAATACTTAAAAGCATCAGATCAGTTTATTAGCTCTAATTACCATTTTTAAAAAATATTATTATTTTATAAATCTTCTAATCTGCTTTTATAACATAATAGAAAAAAGTTTTGAGGATATAGTTTCATAAATTCAGAATTTGGAACATAAAGAGTTAAACAAGATTTATAGGCAATGTAAACTTAATTTTACCAAATTCTATAATTTTGATAGACACACTAAACTGCAAAGCAATAATTTTAATTCATTTTAGAGGAAATGTCTCACAATTAAGGAATACAATAATTCCCAACCTTAAGATTTCTGGATTACTTAAATGAAATTTCAGAATCGAAAGACCAGATTTTGAAAATAATAATTTCCCTAATATTAATTATTTTTAATAACTAAATCTCACAGAAATGGCAATTTATATAAAAAAATAAAGCTTTTATTTAAGAAGAAAATATAAATTATTTCTTATTTATACTACATAAAAACAAAAAGTGATATATTTTTTACATAAAACAAAAAGTAATAAATTTATTCAGCTTACAAAAAGAAAAAAAATCTTTGTTAAATTGGCAACTTACAAGTCAAATTCAAATCTAGAGAGCTACAACAACAACTCAAACAAGCTCAAACAGTTCTAAAGTCTACTCAACTATTTTACATAACATAGCCCACCGCCCCCGTTTTTTAAAAGTAGAAAATCCCATTTTAAAAGAAAATATACCTTAGAATTCCTTTATACATTCCTCTTACAGGATGAGAAGGATGATAAAACAATCCTAGACATTGTGTGATATATCTAACTGTAGATGTATCTTTTTCTGTTTCTTGAAAAAAATAGATAGCAAGTACTTGAGATGAGAGACTATAAATAAAATGTATACAATAATACATTTTTATAAATTAGAAAAATAATAAACATGTGAAAATAAATAACTGTAAAAAATAAATTATTATATTAATTATGCTTCAAACTCACAATAAGAGAAAATTTACATTAATACAATCGAACCTCGTTAACACGAAATCGCTTAACGGGCAGGGCTTAATTTCTGACAAAAGAAGTACCGGAGCCCTAATATTCTGCGGTACTAAAATCGTAGACACCTCCCCCCCCCCCCCCTCCACCATCCCTCCAATCTGCATATTTATATTTCATACATTATTTGCAAAATTTAAAATACCTTCTTTTTCTTTTGCAAAATAAAAATTTTACATATATCTAGCTGCATATAATTAATTGTCAACTATTCCATTTTTTAGTTTATCACTCCTTTCGAATAGAAATCTTAGCCTCATTTTAGTGGCAATTAATCGCAGAATTCTCAATTAAATAAGGTAAGGATTATGATTTGGAAATGGTGTTAACACAAAAAAGGAATTGTTCGCAGCTATATACATATAAAATGAATGAACAACTAGCAAAAACATTCAACAAAAATTTTCAGAAAATCTTACGCGCCGGAATTTTCAGAAAATCTTCATCTCCATCTCCTATGTGTGCGACGTGCGACATACTACGTCACATATAAGTGTTTTGATAGAAAAGAATGCAGAAACTTGGAGATGGGAGGGAAAGGAAAAAGTAATTTAGCCTTCGGTTTTCGGAATCACTATTGCACTGGGCTCCGGAGCCCTGTTTTTATGAGCTCCGGTGAATTCCGACCAATGCTTAAATATTTACTAAAAACAGAGAAGTACCGGAGCTGAGCTCCGGTGGGCTCTGGCACAAATTAAGCCCTGTTAACGGGAAATTTTGCTTAACACGAAATAATACTGATGTCCCGTCAGATAAGTCTGAAAACCAATGTAAATTGATTTGTTTAACACGAAATAGAATTTTGCAAAATTCCACTTAAGGCGGACAATTTTTTGGCTCGAAAATCAAAATATTCTTTTTTAAGCGAAGTTTTCGATATTACAAACTTACATGCCACATCTTATTTACTAAAAATAGAATTTTTCTCACTGTTTGAAAATGACATAAAGAGGAAAATGGTTTCAAAAACTGGTGAAATATTTGACTAATCTTTGCTTTTCTTTATCCTCTGATATTCCACATTTTCCACCTTTGCTTAAAGTGCATTTATTCACATGCTGAGCAAGTATGCCTGAAATTGGAATCAATCATACGTTTTCCTATTCTTTTTACATTCTTTCATTACTTTTTACATTCTTCAATTCTTTAATTACATTTTGTGGTCATCTACAAAATAAAGAAGAGAAAAGGGAACAAAACAAGATGAACAAAAGGAAGAGGAGGTGGATCAATAGAAAGAGGTGGCGTCCAAGCTGTCAGCGGCTCCGGCTCTTGTTCTCTGACCTTTAGAAATCGTATCTGTTAGCTATCTGTTTGGTCCTTTATGCGGATGTATTCCCTCTCTGAGCTATAGATCGACCACAATGAATGTTTGGGTGAAAGAGTTTCTATTCTGAAAGTGATTGTTAAATTAATTGTTTGACTGTATTGATAGAACCATAAACCATGTTTCCGAAATTTCATATCTTCGAGTGAAAGAAATGACAATCCTTACTTCTATACCAGACTACTGAAACTCAGTTCGCAGTTGCTCTGTAGAATTTTCTTAAAGATAAGTCGAAAACAGCAAGCTGTATCTTTAGAAATAAAGCAAAAGATTTTAAATGAAGTCAGCGATAAAGAGTGGAATACCCAGCAGCACACTCTCTGCAATTTTAAAGAACCGTGAAAAGATTGAAGTGGCTTATGCTGTCAGTCAATTCGAACCAGGAAGAAAATGGATGCATACAGGAAAAAATGAAGAAATTGAAATTGCTCTCTTATGGTGGATAAGACGGGGTCCCATCTCCCGGTCCCAGGCCCATTTGCCCATGCTCAGAATGACTCGAGAACCAAACCCTGTGGCGCATCCCAAAGGTCGGTGCCAGGAATGGCCCGTCAGGGCTGTTTCTCACATAAACTCCGGTCAGACTGGCGCACTGCCCAGCGCACGTCACGCCAGTTATTCCCAAAAGAGGATGATTGCTCGCATGCGACAGGTTCTGCCATTCAGTTAAAGGAGCCAAAAGGTTCCTTCTCTTGGTTCCCGACATGGTACGTCCTGACAGCCCACAGGAACCGAACACCTATAAAGGAGTTGGGCCCACGGAGCTACATGAGATTTCCCGAGCCAGAGTTGCTTTACGGAGGTCTCTCAAGATCTTACGGTGGATAAAAGAAACAAGAAGCCAAAACATTGTTTTAACTGGTGCAGTTTTGCAAGAGAAAGCAAAGGCTTTTGCTGATGCTCTCGGTAACAACGATTTCACATGTTCTAATGGATGGCTGACAAGATTTAAAGAGCGTCATAGAATTGTCTGCAAAAAGATATGTGGTGAAGAATCTACCATAGATGATAACTCTATACAGTCTTTTTTATTAAGAAAGTGGTGTTAGATGTTAAAAAAAAAACTATGCACCCCGTGATATTTTTAACATCGATGAAACAGGGCTGTTTTTCAAAGCACAACCCTCGCGAACACTTACTTTAAAAGGAGAAAAATGTACTGGAGGAAAATTCAGCAAAAAAAGAATTACGATTATAGTCATTTGCAATTTGGACGGAAGTGAAAAATTACCATTGCTCGTGATCGGTAAGTCGGCAAAACCACGTTGTTTCAAAAATGTTAAAACTTTGCCAGTTTGCTACACTTCCAGCAAAAATGCATGGATAAACAATGTTACTTTAATGAAATGGTTACTTGTATTCTACCAAGAAAAAAGAAAAATCTGCTTGCTGGTGGACAATTGCAGTGCTCATAAAGATGTTCCAGTATCAGCAGTAAACAGCTATTTTCTTATCTTATAGGATATTATTTTGTGAGTTACTGTTAGTTCCCTCTACAAATACTAAATGCACTCTAAGTCTACTCTCAAAATAAGTGTACTCTTGTATTTTTAAATGGCTGGTAACTGTAACTGGCATTAAAGGTGCCCTTCCATTTTTAAGCATAAAGCCAAAACATCTGCAGAAATTCAACCTTCTGTTGTTCATAAAGTGGGTGGGTATTAAAATGAGTCAAAGCATGAAATGCTCTATTGACCTGTTTATTCCTGTTTTTGTCTTCTGTGAGAAGGAAAATCACTTTGAACATTCTTTCCATAATGCTACTTCAACAAAATACAAAAAATTATTTCAAACAAATGTAACAATAATTGATACAATAAAAACATACTTTGTTGTATTGCTGATAAAAATAGGAAGTTCTTGGTAAAGCTTTTCTTTAAATTTATCATTATTTTTCATACAAAGAAGTAATGATTCTGAATCAAACTCTAATGGTGCAGCAGTCAATATGAGCATTTCTAAATCTTTTTCATAATCTTCCACAAAGAGCTTTTCAGGATATTTCAATGCAATATTTTGCTCACTATAAATATACAAAACAAATAATATCATATATTCAAATAAATATGAAGAACATACACTAATAACTGAATTAAGACAGTAAATATACTAAATGAAATAAATCCAGTTAATCACAATAAATATTCTTAAAAAAACTGACATATATAATTTATTGAACATCTATACTAATACAGTAAACATCCTCTAATCCGGCACATTCGGCACTTGAAGCATACCAGGGTACGAAATTTTCCAGATTACAAGATGAATGTCGGGAAAAACGTGTAGAAATTAGAATTAAACAAAAAATTACATAAAACATGTTTTTTACTGTTTAAACAGCTTGAATAGAATACAAGGATACTCAATGATGTAAAGTGCAACATATATAACATGCACTAGATTAATTTTAACACAATTATTCAAATTGGTAAACAAATCATATTAGATGTAAATTTCCAACTGGGCGAAAGTGGGCTTTTTTTAATCATATATAACATGATTAAAAAAATGAAAAATTTGCACTGTAGGTCTGCAGAGTAGGCCTACAAATAGAAACCATCTTAAACCTATCTCGAATATCAGGTTGTTTTGCAGTAGTCTTCTCTCTTCTTTTTTAGGAAGTCATTTCGTATGATATGGAGTAACAGGTGGTGACCCTAGAGGTCTGCACAGGCCGACATTTCCAGGCCCGGCCCGAGTGAATTTTTACTTCGAATTGGTTAAAAACTTGTCTCGTACAAGGAGTTCTGACCAAAAATATTAATCTTAACTTTTTTTTCATGTGTATAATCTTCATTTTTATAGAAGTACCACAGCTGCAATATTTATTTATTTTTGATGAATCTCTATTTCTTGTATGTAAAAGCTTCAGTTATCAATCGTTAATATTGTTAATCAATATTCCACGTAGAGAAGTGTTAAAAATCTGAAAAATGCTATACAGTAAAATCTTCTAAGAAGGAATTGCATTGAAAAGAAAAAAAATGCGTTATAGACAAGTACCCTTCTTAGCAAGTGTAAATGTATTATATATTCTTTTCTCACTTATTAGTATATTCATTTTGCATGGATCAACACGTTTTTCAGTTTAAAACAGGGTTCCGTCATAGGCAGGTTTCCTTTTCACACATTTTACTATATTTTAATTTAGCTATATTTTAATACGCATAGAAATCTACTATTTTTTAAAAATAATAAATTTTAATGTTTAAGTGTAGAATAATAGCAATTCAAAAATGTATGCATTTTTTGCAAAAAATTTTTGGGCCAGGCCTAATTTAACTGACTTTTAAATGGACCAGGCCACACTGAGACAATAATTTTCATACGGGCTGGCTCAAAACTCGGACTGAAAATTTTGGGCCGTGAAGACTAGGAATGAAACTAGGCCTGGCTATGTACAGAAAATTAAGATAGGCCCGGCCCGGCCCGAACAGAATGGAGACCAGGCCCGGCCCGAACAGAATGGAGACCAGGCCCGGCCTGAGAACCGTGAATGAAAATCGGCACGAGCTTGGCCCATGCAGATATCTAGGTGACCCTACACACATGTCGTTACACTATGTCCGGCACAATGCCTATCAATTGCACATTCCGATGTTTTGCGATCGATATACATTTGTATGTATGTACTGTGAAAATTCATCAGAATAATTTTATTTATCTTTCGCAGAACTAAAACAAACATTTGAATCTAATGATCAACATTCATTATTTATTATTAGATGACTGATATCAATTTCTGTTTCAAGTTGAGAAATCCTTCCATAAATGGAAAAAATATTTAATTCAGATAATAAAAATTTATTTTTCCTTTCAACAGTAAGGTTTCGCAAATTACCCACAAAAATGTTTTATCTCATCCGCCACCCCTATCGTCAGCTGGGTGAATGAGCTGTTTATAGATTTGCAATTTTCAACTGTTCCTAATGAGTTTTAGGTATTGATTCCTCATTCTGAAATTCCACCTGATTATTATAAACACCAGGAGTGACTGAACAAGAAATACTATTTCTTTCTGAAGGTTGTGTCGAATTATCCAGCGCGCCGGATCATAGGATGCCGGATTAAAGGATGTTTACTGTATTATAAAGAAGAAACATTTGCCTGTTTACAGAAGGGAATCTTTGTAATTACCATAACCATTTCAGGAATGACGGCAGCAAAATAATGGTAACACTCTCTACTTAAACATAGGCTAATTTTTATTTCGGTATTGCTATCCCTGGGATGTGTGAATGAGCAAAAATATTCTAAAATTACAATTTCTATGATATGATTGGGATTAACAATTTTAAATTTCGTACAGTGGTTACATTTAAGATGTAAATGTTTGCTAAGGTTTTTTTTTATTTTTTATTATTATTATTATTATTTAAAAGTGTTAAATACATAGAAAATGTTTAAAATAATGATTATTCTGGAACTACTAATCAATTTCAAAACTTCTTTCAGTATAATAATGGCTGCAATATCTACTCAAACATAGGCCTATCCAAAGATGGTGAATAAGCAAAAGACATTCGAAAATTAAGATTTCTTTGATGCTGTTGAAGCCTAAAATCTTGAAATGTGGTATGTGGTGATAGTCTCTGCCTAAAAATAAGCTACTTTTAATCTAAGTACCACTGCTCCGAAAGGGTGATAAAGCAAAAAGCATTCTACAATTATAGATACCTTTTTTGGAATGTTAGGCGTAGAAACTTGAAATATGATACAACAGGTACTTTTAAAACACAAGTTCTCATTCAGAATAGCTTCAAAAATATTCGAAATTGAAAAGGGGCAAATGAGTGGAAAACTTCCTATCACCACAGATAATAATTATAACAGTCTCTGCTTAAAGATAGACTACTGTTTATCTCTGTTTCATGGCCCTCAAGTGGGTGCAGGAGTAAAAAATCTTCTAAAATTACGATTTCTGTTAAACTTTTGAGACTAGAAATAAGAAGTTTGACAAGCTGGTTATTTTTAAGATGTAAATGGCCGGTTGGGACATTAGTTAAAAAACTTTAAATTTAAAATAATGAAATGATTAAAAAATGTTTTATAATCATGATTACTATGAAACTATAGGGGCAAGAAATTTTTAACTTAGCAAGTTTATTTTTAGTTATTTTTAAAAACTGAATCTATATAAATAAAAATGTAAATGTTTGTTTGTACAAAATCGCTAATCTCCGAAAGTTCTTCACCGATTGCTTTGAAATTAACTGATTGAGTTGCATTTGAATACGAGCGTGTTGTTATGTACCTATTATGAACCTCGCTCGCCCCCCCTTCCCCTAATTTGCCCCCCCCCCAACACCACTTTTTTAATTTTTTTCCGACTCCTATCATGTCATATATCATTAGAAAGCACTTTGACCACTCTTTCATATTATGCACCTCCCCTCACTCTCTCTCCACTTCCCCCCTGGCGGCACATTTTTATGTAATATATATAAATAAAAATGTACATGTTCGTTTGTACAAAATTGCAAATCTCTGAAAGTTCTTCACCAATTGCTTTGAAATTCCCGAATTGAGTTGCATTCGAACACGCACATGTTTTTATATACCTATTACGAACCTCTTTCCCCCTTCCCTCAATTTTTTTCCCACTTCCACCGGAGAGTGCTTTTTTAATTTTTTCCGACACCCATCATTTTATATATCATTAGAGAGCGCTTTGACCACTCTTTCAGATTATGCACCTCCCCTCCCTCTCTCCCCACTTTCTTCCAGGAGGCTCGGTTTTATACAAATAAAAACGTAAATGTTCGTTTGTACAAAATCTTAAAGCTCCAAAAGTTTTTCACAGTTTGCTTTGAAATTCATGGATTGCGTTGCATTTGAATGCGCGCGTGTTTTAATATACCAAATTGGGAACCTTACTTCCCCCTTTCCTCAATTTTTTCCCCATCCGGGAGCAGTTTTAAGTTTTTTTCTGACACCCATTATGTGGTATATTGTTAGAAAGCCCTTTAACCACTATTCATATTATGCACCTCCCATCCCCCCTCCCCTCACTTTGTCCCATGGAGGGGGGGGGGGGGCACTTTACTGAAATATTTCATCAGTATTTTTTATGTTTTTTTTTTTTTTTTTTTTTTTTAGCCCATGTTTTTTTCCCATAGGTTCTGTATGTACGTACATATTTATATATGTTTGTACATATTTATTTATATATGCACGTAACGCGATAACTCTTGAAAGTAATATCCGATTTGTTTCAAATTTTGTAAGTAGATTTATTATGATAAGACTCTTCCCTGATTAGTTTTGAGGGTTCATTGGTTAAGTATAAAGTGGGATAACGGGGGTCGAATCCCCACCCTTAATTTAGTTAAATCGGTTTTTCATGCAGAATTATCCGATTTGCTGTAAATTATGTAAATAGGTTCATTCTGATAAGACACTTGCCTGATTAGTTTTGGGAGTTCATTGGTTAAATATAAAAGGGGAAATGGGGGGCTAATCCCCGCCCTTTATTTAGATAAATAGGTTTTTCATGCAGAATTATCCGATTTGCTTCAAATTTGGTATAGCAGTTTATTCTGATAAAGCGCTTCCTTGATTAGATTTGGAGGTTCATTGGCTAAGTATAAAGGTGGGAAATGGGGGTTAATTCCCCCCTTAATTTATTTTTCATGGGGCATTATTCTTTGAAATAAATGTATAATATACAATTAGTGTGAATAGCCTGTGAGCTCAATGTCATCAGTTTAACTGGGCACTTTTCTTTTTAATTCACTCGATCCGCCAGGGATGCTAACGCATGCACTGCAATTAGCAATCAGCGTGTGAATTATGATGTTGCGAAATATCCACCAGCCAAAGTTTTGCAACGGCAGGTGGCTTACAATAAAAAAATAATGAGGAACATCGTAGAAGCAATAATCTTGACAGGACCTCTCAAAGGTGAAGATGTTCTCATTCCTTGCATTCCTTTTGATTCCAATGGATGCGCCATTTCAATTTAAGAGATTACAATTACCAATTTGATTGGCATTTGCAATCTCCATCAACAAAGCTTAGGGCCAAACTTTAGAATTCTGCAATTTAGATGTAGACACGGGTTGTTTCTCACATGGACAATTATATGTTTCGTGTTCTAGAATCGACAATCCAGGCAATCTCTATATCTGCACAGGCAATATAACAACCAAAAATATTATATACACACAAGCATTGTGAAATTAAACATATTAGAAACGTGCACTTTCGCTTTTCTTTCTTTTCCATTTAGCCAGACTGAGCCACAGCAACACATGGCCAGGTACAGATAGTTTTAAATAGATGGTCAAATGGGAGGGAAACTTTCTACAATTAAATTTTCAAAATAATTTCTCTGAAACTGCTAGGCCTAAACTTCAAATTTGTCATAGAAATAACTTCTAAAATGTAAATACGTAAAAAAATAAATAAAAATAAAATAGAACAACAATTTTTTTTTTGCATTGCCAGTGTTATACAAAATTTTGTCATAATAAATTTTACAAAAAGAAAAACATATACAGGGTGGTTATAATTAAACTTCCCCTATAAACAGCATCCTACAGCGCAAACGGGTGATCGAAATGCAATGAAATTTGGTATATAGACTATACACGAGATGCGCTCACGGAATTTCGAAAAAGAAAATTAGTTCCAAAATGTCCACCAGATGGCGCTTTTCCAGAAAAAAAACATTAAATTTAACACAATAAACGACCAAAACGGAATACAAAAACAACATTAACAATCCAGAACAAGAATTATGAGTAATAAAATGTAAAACTGGCTGTTTTGGACGTTTATTGTGTTAAATTTCATGTTTTTTCTGTAAAAAGTGCCATCTGGTGGACATTTTGGAACTAATTTTTTTTTTTTTTTCGAAATTCCGTGAGCGCATCTAGTGTATAGTCTATATACCAAATTTCATTGCATTCCGTTCACCCGTTTGAGGTGTAGGATGCTGTTTAGAGGGGAAGTTTAATTATAACCACCCTGTATATAATTACTATAGTTGTTGGCAACACAATTCCATTCAAAAAGTGTTGGAAGAGCTAAGATCAGAAATTTGCTTTAGTTAATATAACACAGATATTAGAGATAAGTAGTCAAATTACATCAATAATACTTGATATTAATTCAAAATTAAAGATGAAGGTTTATATTCATGTCTTATATTGTGACAGTGGCAATAGATAAAAATCTTTCTTTAAAAAGAAAATATATACATATACATACAAGCTTTAAAAATACCCAATGTTTTAATAATAAAATATCATGAAAGACATCTTTACTCTGGGCATGATTATTATACCAAATTTGGCAAAAAACCAGCAAGTTTTTGTTACTGGATCCACTCCAAAAAACCCACCCAGGTTTTTCTGAGACTTGCGCAGTTTGCCAATCTTGATTATAAGTTATTACAAAAAAATCAAACCTATGGGTAATCAAATTAAAAAAAATTGAGGTTTGACGTAGAGATAAAAAGTAATAATATTTTTATCGATATTAATAATATAAGAAATTTTCATAATGAATATTTGTACAATTAATATTCAAGCATAGTAAGATTAAAAGACAAACATATCTTCTTTTTTCTTTTATCTACACATTTATTTTCACAGATTTTTCTAATGGTTTCAAATACAGGCAAGTGCACATTATCCAAGATGAATATTAAATAGAACTCTTTTTAAACACTTTTCTAAAACTGCCAAAAATAATTATTTCATATATATCTTTAACAGTAAAATGGCAGACTTCAAATAGATAACCATACCATTTATTCATAACAGTAATTATTTTATCAAAGCTTTATATAATACAATGTTGAATTTCTTAAACTTGTCTCCTCAAATATGGTATTTACAATCTTTTTTTTTTTTAAAGCAGTTTCCATATTTTTATGCTATTTGACAGTTCATACAGCAATTATGAATGCTCACTTTTGGTTTTTGGTATATTACTAAATGTTTCAAAAACATTTCAATTTCAGAATGATATTTTGTTTTTTCATACATATTTTGTAATAGAAATGAGTTGTATACACAAGTAGACATTTTTCTAGTTTAAGACTTAATTCACAAGCAATAATATTAAAAATACAAGTAAATCAACCCAGTTAAAGTATGAATTACTTACTAAGTCACAGTCCTGTCATGATTAAAAAAAACTGATGAAACATCATCTGAAGGATCAGCATAAGAAGATGGTGCTGCAAGTGTAATACGAGATACATCTGGAACTATTACATCACCCACAATATGGGAAGATATATAAAGAGGGTCATTCAATGAACTAAAAAAAAAAGTTAAATTTACAATTTATAAATAATTTTTACAAAAATTCTCTAATTTTTATAATTAACATTAAAATACAGATAATTTTTAAATATAAATAGGCTTGAAGCTTCAATTTAAGCATTAAGATAATTTTTATTCATTAAAATGATATTACAGTACAGAACCATTTATCTGGAATGCTTGGGGTCAGATGTATTCCAGATAACTGGTTTTTCTGGTTAACTGGTTGTGCATTAAAGCAGCATCCATTTGATAAGTTTTGTAGAATATGTGTGGTTGTGGCATTATTTCTCATTTTAAATTATTAGATTACTTGAATTAAAAATCAATACAAGAAAGATCAAAAGTTAGCCAGAGTTTAAAAGAAGGCAATTTATGGGAATCCCTTAGGATAAAAAATTCTTCTGTTTCCTCTGCATAAAAATTAAAACATCTAAAATACAACTAATTATGTTTTCATTTCAAATACTAGATGTTGTCATGAAATTATACAATTGTTTCAAGCAAAGCCTATGTCAAACTGGCAGTGTATAACACCTTTTTCTGCAAAGATTCTGAAATCAGTCTATCAGAAATATCATTCCGGATAACTGGTTTTCCGGTTAACTGGTTTCTGGATAAATGGTTCCATACTGTATTTAGAATAGAAAAAAAAATAATTTTCTTTTAAATGCAAATGCACCTGAAGGAATATTATTTCATAGCCTATGCAATATATTTTTTTCCTTCTTAAATTTGTTCAACATTTTTTAACATTTTCATATCCCAGATACCCAACATTAAAAAATATGTAACACCAAGAAGTAAAAATCACTACATGTAGAAATCAGTGTAAAATCTCTTACATTATAAAAATATTAAATACATTATTCAATCTAAACAATGTGATTTCAGGACATAGCAGGGTAAACATGCATATTTTTTTTCAAATGTATAAATAAATATTCATTTGAAAAATATTCTTTTAATAGCTGATAAAAAAAAAGACAGGTTAAACCTTAAACTAAATCTACATATTTAAAATACATGGCTATTTTTTTAGTCATCTGCCCTGAGCTTTCATCTGAACCAATTTTGATCATTTTTCTTTTTAACGAAGGCTGTTTATTTACAGATGTGTCTGTACTAGCTACTTTTAAAAATATTTCTGTTTTTATATTTTAATTTTAAATGTTTTTTTTATGAAATTTATTCAAAATGGTGGCAATTGGATTACTTCCATTGTTGCACAGAAAAGAGAAATAATTAAAAATATTCAGATATGTTGCTTTTTGGACGTATTTTTTAATTTGCAAGTTAAATCTTGGTACACATATATAAGGTAATATGAAAAGTTTACAAATATGCTGTATGATGTTACGCTTAGCTTGAAAATGCATTTTTACATTGATAAAACTAAAAAGAAAACCTGATGTGATTGTGTCAGCATGATGTAATTTTCACTATTTTTTCATTTCTTAATTATAAAGATTAGAATTGGACTTTACTGATTATTTCATCTTGATTGTATACCCTGATTACAATTTTTTAATCCTTTAAAAAAATTGTATGTCAGATGAATTGTATATTATTGTACTTATATTATTATTGAAAAATAATTTCTCCATTTTTACATAAAAATTAATTAGCTTAAAACAATGGAAGTGTTTCAGAAGATATGCATTTGAAATAAACTATGATTGGAGAAGACATTTTAAAACTTTTTTTTAAGGTTTAATTCAAGGTTTTTTTTTAAGGCTAATAAGTTCCATCTCATTGTAAAATTAAAAACTAACTAATATTAGTTTAGTTTACTCATTTATTTGAAAGTAAATATGCAAATAATTTATTTGAATGATTATTCTTATTAAATCGTAACAAAAAATCCTTCAAAATAAGAGCCAATGCATTTTTTTTTAACAATAATTAAGCTTTTGAAGATGAATATGTATGATAAAAAATATTGCTGCAACTATCTTGTTTCAAACATAAATCACAAGCTACTTATAAACTTACTTATTATTACACCAAGACTGTTTGAAGAAATTTTTCCTGACTAATACAGCAGCAGCAGAAAATGATTCTGTTCGATATACAAGACTAGGGTCCCCAGACACAGTTTTGAACCCTATTGCAATATTTTAAAAAATAAATAAGGCATAAAGTTATTTCAATTTTTTTTTTTTTTTTCCATGCAAAAAAAATTAAGTTTTAGAGTCATATTCATACCATTTTCATTTAGAGCAGATACAGCTAAAATAGAAAGATCCAATTTTAACATAGACAACAATTGTCCCATGTAATACATAAAATCAGGAGCCAATATAGAGTTCTCTCCAATGAATAAAATTTCTCTCTGCAAGAAAAGAGATTATGCTTAGCTTTCGTATTGCATTGAACTTTTAAGTAAAATCCAAAAAATGATTTGAAAGTACAGAGAATTTTCCAACTTGTTTACAGACTAACTATTTAAATGCTTACTAACTATTTAAAAGTTTATCTTACCTATGCATGTTAGCAATTCAAAAATAATGATCACATACAAACTTGATCCTAAACAATTTATCAAACTAGTGAATAAGTTTCTTCTTTTTTTAAACTACACATTACAATAAATTATAATTATAAATTATAATTAATCTTCGGATCACTTAAACTAAACAATTAAGATTAATGAAGATACTAAAACCTTAAGGTAATAGAAAGTTAATGATTCTTCAATTATTTGAAGCTAAATACTACACATTTAACTAGATTCATCAAAATAACATACTGTCATTAGACATGAAACACAATTAGAAACAGATCAGGAATTAATAAAAGTACATATAATTTGAATTTTTCCGTTGTGCTTAAATCATTTAGTTAGGTATGAGTCTATTCTAGTAAATTCAATTGTTGGAAGCTGTATCTCATCAATTGGGAATATATCCTTAATAAAAATTAATTTTCATAAACATAATAGTATCTTAATTTGAACTTGGAAGATTCAAATTATTAAGTAATTAAAATATTATAAGGTTACTTTCCATAAAAACTAATTATAAACTATGTTAACCTATAATCCCCCTCATTGGATTCTAGGAAGGACTCCTTTGCACATACTTTGAAATACACAACAAATTGACAACACTGCTTAGAAGTTAAGAAATCAAAATTTTTTCACTCGGTATTGGAAAAATTTTAGAGGCCAAAAAATCAAACGGATTTTGTATGGGTGTTAGCAAAGTTAGTGCAAGGACGGATGGGAAGGGGGCAAAAGACATCCCTCTGTCTAGATTTTGAATAAATGGCATATTTTCACAGTAATAATAATTTAGAGTACTATTAGAATAATATTTCAGAGTAACACATAGAAGAACTTGTTCAGCTTTTTAAATAATAATGATAAAAGGTACACCAAAGTATAAAAATTATATAAAGAAGAAGTATTACAAAGTACTTACAGCCTCAGGAAATAATAAGATAGTTCTTTCAAAAGCATCAGCTACATGTTCTGAAAATAAACAGAAATAAATGTTTGAATTCAACAAAATAATTACTTTTACAATAAAATAATTATTTGTTAAATAGTTAAGAAATTACAAATTTTATACAATGACTGGGTCATATAAATTTTATTTAGGAAAAAATTGTCCATATTCTAACTGGCCAAAATTTATTCTTCTACGGGTAAAACTTACTGAGTTATGATATTTAGAATTTTATACATTTTCAACGTTTTAATCACCATAAATTGAAAAACATGTTTTTAGCGTCAAAAAGCACATGAAATTCAAAATATCGTAAGTAGGTAACTTTTTGTCTTGCAAAAATTAAGTTTTTAACCACAAACTGATTTTAATGATGTGGATTCATCTCAACAGAAAACAGTGTGTATACTTATGTCCCAAAATTGTTTCAAACATTTTGCTTAAAGGTCTTTTAATTAAAACATCCATTGGCAGCATACACAGTAGGACGTGTTAATTTGGAGAGCAAAAATAAAAATTCATGATTTTTGTGAATGACGGGGTCCATAAAATTGCCTTTTGATGTGAAATAACCTAATTTAAAATATTTTTCCTTATTCATAAAGATTTACCTTAGTAAGTTTGCGCTTGATTATAATCTGTATTGAAATTTCCAAAAAAAGAAAATTTCTAAAATAATTTAATGTAAACTCCAACAAAATTTGTTCAAAATGTCGTTTGATGAACTCAAACAATTTTATTTATATTTTATCTTTATTATGAAAAACTGAAAACACATTCTAAAAAAAGTTAAAAGCTTCAATCAACAATATTCATCAAATCTTGATTCGATTCATTCCTAGAAATCACTCTTCTGCTTGCTTCCTGGCCTCTAATAAATCCTTCTCATTTCTCATGAGTTATACACTTTGCCAGAAGCCTCTGTTACATGTTTGACACACCTCTCTATGGACTGTCCATAACATGGCCACTTTGGAACTTGCATTGGCTCTTCAACAAACTTTTTTATTTCTGATATTTTGAGTTTACAAATAAGTGGAGATTCATATACTTTTTCTGACCAGTCTATCAGTTCCAAAAGGGAAGTTGCATTTGGATTAACTGCAAGTGTTTTCATAGGCCAAGCAAATAGGTCTCCTGGAGGCTAGCTTTTCTTTCTTCTTGGTCTTCCGAGCATAAAAATGTCTGAAATACCATTTCTCTAAATGCAAACCACGATGAATGTTGGATTGTTGGCAAAACAATATCTGCTACTGCCTTCTTCTGATATTTAGGATAAAGAATGTGGCGAGGTCCTTCCACCCAAGAAAATTTCGATTTGAATGTAAACCAGCAGGGATAGTAAACAGAGGCAGTTGTAATTTCTTCAAGTTGTTGCCTTTAAGGCTATGTTTTGAAACCCATATGCGACGTATCCTATTTGCAGTTGTTAACCACCGAGATGGCTTACAGGACCAATTTCGAATGATGCCAGATCAGTTGGATGTACACCTGTCCTTATGACCTGAGTTATCCTGTAACCATAAGCATGATCTGTCGAGAGATCTTTAACAACAGTGTTGCTCAATGCAACCAAAGATTCTGGAAAAGATATTCTGACAAATGAAGGATTGATTTCCAGCTCTGTTGCAGCATCAAACATATAGCCAATCTTACCACTTCACTTGTTGTTAGACAAAGTTTTTCCATCCAACTCTGCAATCAAGTGCCGCAAAGATACCCCATTAGTATGAAGAGCACAAACCAACCAGATGAGTTTACGTTTCAGCTTTGCCTCAACTCAATGCATGACTCCTTCTTCCCAACCAGCGTTAACATTCGTTAAGTCACCACCAATAGCCTGCAAACTTTTATCAATGCTGTTTTTCTTTTAAAAAATCCACAAGATGGTTAGCAATAACATCAGCGGGTTTCTTTTTATGTTAAGTCTTTGTCTGGAATAAAATGGCAAAGATACCTTCCACCTGGCTCACTGCATACAGTGTAATGCTCTTTTTTCACGCTACTTGGAAACTGATGATTTGAGTTATCTGCCTGTAACAGAACATTAGTGGAACTTGAGTTGCCAACATTAAACAAATAGTGCTAAAAACTACAATAAAAAAAAAAAAAATAATATCTCAAAAATAAATGGAGATGCAGTTTTCAAACAAATTGCATTTAAAAGAACTTTTTTTCCCAATACGACAGTATAAAAATTTAAAATGTGTGATGCCTAGAAATTAAAAAAAATTGCAGTAGAGATTATTCTGGACAATCATACATCTGCTCTGTTTTACGGCTGGCTTATACAACATAATGTTATATCTTGGAGATGACGCATTAATAGGTGGGAGAAAGAAATAGCATACCGGAGGCTAATAAACAATCTTAAGAATCTTAAAGTAAGTAAACAATCTTAAACCATTATCTTCACTATTTTTGGATTAATTAATTCCACAGCATGCTACAAAATTTAGAAAATGAAGAAAAATTAATATAGAAGGATAAAAGCCAATGTTTTTTATAGCACAATCATCCACAAACAAAAGTACATGGTGTTTATAAAAGAATGTCCCAGTTTCAGTGGTATGTTATAACAGTTTAACTTACAAGGGAACCACTTTTGGTGCTGCTCGCATGCTATCATTGAGACCTGGTGCATTTAAAAGCCCTATATTACGAAGTTTGAGAATCAACAAACTTTTTTCTGCTAAAATAATATTTCTTGATTTTACAGCAGCATAACTTTCTGAAAATGCAATTTTCAAGACTACTTATCGGGCTATTAACATGGAAGTTTTTTAAAGAAAAGCATTTAAAAATAAAGATTAGTTAGTTAATAAATATAAAGTATTGAAAAAATTTTAAAAATTCCTTCAAAAACCCACGAACTTCATTTTGAAAAATTGCAATATTATATTCACATTTTTTTTGCAGGGAAAAAGTTAGCGGGTTTTCTTCGAAAGTAGAGCTTTCTGGCAACCCTAGCCAAATGTTACAGCTGTTTTGTCTTGCGTGAGGACTATTTTGGACTTCAGTAGAAAATGTAATGTCAGACCTAATTAGCCACAGTAATTTTTCTAAATTGAGCAAAAATATTAATTCACTTTATGATTATTTTTAAGAAAGGACCATTTAATACAGCACCATTTCATTTTAAACATTTGAAACTTTATTCCACATGATTCCAAAAGAAAATAGTTTGCTTATTTTGTATGTCACTAAAAAATAGTTTTCAATGATCTGGAAAGCTTTTATAGAAAAATATTTATTATTTATATATTTATCGTCTGCACAGAAAAAAAAGAAAAAACCTAATTCTTGTTTTTTATGCTATCAATTATCAAACAAATCGCAATCTGATGTAATTCTAATATGTATTGCCCGTTTACTCCGAGGATAAAGCGGGCAGAAAAATTGTAGCGCCATATTTGGTAACTTAACTCACCTTTGGCGTGAAATAAACAAATAAAAATGTAATAATAAAAAATTAAAAGTATAAAAAAGAATATAAAATATGATTTTAACAGAGAAATTTTATCGGATCTCTAACTTTTATGTATAGGGCTACAAAATGCACCAGGTCTCAATGCTAGGTGCGAGCAGCACCAAAAGTGGTTCCCTTGTTAGATTATTTACAATAAATCGTACATCAAATTGAGGCTAAACTAACCTTGTTTTTCTTACAAATGTTCAATATGTGCACCTTTAGTTATACCGGAACCGAAAGTCCAATTCTTTCCACACTTCAGTTAACAAGTCTGGAGTAATGGAAACAATAGCCTCATCAACTCTGGCAAATCATTAGGTAGTGACAGAACATAGACAGGATCTTTTATAAAACTCCAAAGGAAGTTTTTTCTGGAAGTGTACGCTTTTAAATCTTCAGCCCAGCAATAACCCTTTATGCTTAGGAGTGACCATATTGCGTATGTGGCACTGCAAGCAAGACAATAATAAAGCAGTACAGTACAGGACCTATTATACGGAATCCTCGGGACCGAAGGCTTTCCGGATTTTGGAATTTTCCGGATTTCGGGTCCTTTCGAATTCCGTCAAAAAATCACGGAGAAAACGCAAATTTTGTCAAAGAATCACGAAAAAACACAAATTTCTTCAAAGGATCGAAAAACTCCCCCTGCAATTTCGACAAAAGATCGCGAAAAAATCTGCAAATTTCGTCATAAGATCGCGAAAAAAACTACAAATTTGTCAAAAGATCGCAAATAAAACTGGAAATTTCGTCAGAAGATTGCAAAAAAGAAATTTCGTCAAAATTTCGCGAAAAAAAACACAAATTTCGTCAAAAGATAGCGAAAAAAAATTTCTTCTAAGAATCGCGAAAAACACGCAAATGGATCACGGGGAAAAAACGCAAATTTCGTCAAAATCTCGCGAAAAAAGTGCAAATTTTGTCAAAAGATAGTGAAAAAAATTTCTTCAAAGGATCACAAAAAAAAAACCCCTTAGTTTCATCAAAAGATCATGTACAAAGGAGAATTTCGTTAAAAGTTCGTGGAAAAACTCATAATTAGTGCCGAGGAGCTCCCCCTCCCCCCCCTCTTCTGTAAACTTAAAAAAAATTTGCTGTGAATTTCAGTTTTTTTTTTTTTTTTTTTTTTTAACTCAGAATCCACCCCTGATTCAAGTAACACAATTGTGTAGCCATAATATTTTGTCGAAGTGAGAGAGGGAGGATGTGAAATATCTGACGATTTGTTTAAAAATATAAATTTTAAACTAAAATTTAACAAAAAAAAATGATGTTTTCTAATTTCGGGTGGGGGGGAAGGCAACCGTGTTCACCCATCACTGATGTAGCATATTTTAGTGGTTACACATTGCAACACAATAGACAAAAAAAAAATTAGAAATCTGTAAAATTTTTGAAAAATTTACAAATTTAGAAAATTTTCAATTTTTTTTTTCCGGATTTTGGAATTTCGGATAATGGGTCCTGTACTGTACTTGCGCATACGCTTATCTAAAACTGTTTGAGTTACTCTTTATTTGTGACCTTGAAACAACACTCTAAACACTTGTAGTTGATACTATTAAAATTTATAACTGGGACATTCTTTTATGGACATCCTGTATTTTCAGACTGAAGAAAAGAAATTATCACAATAGATGGATTTCAAGACTTGAACAAAGGAATAATGAAAAATCCTTCAAAATTTGGTATCCTGGATCCTCCTCCCTGCTGACATGGGGGCAAAAACATATACAGTAAATTCTGATTAGTTAAGACATATCAGTTCTTGCATGATTTACACAAATAAAGTGGTTCTAATTATCAGAAGTTATTGAAATTTTTTGATTTTGTTTTGGATATCTTGTTCCAATTACATTATTGACCTAATTGACAGAATCTACTGAAATAGATATTAATAAGACCTTATAGAAAAAACTCGAGATATTAGAATAAAATTATAGTTTCTTGTGTTTTATTTTGTGTTATACGGTGTTTAAATATAATAAAACTAAAATAAATTCATAGATTTATAAGGCTTTCATAAACTTTTTCATCATTATTAAATTATTATAAGTAGTTAACATATTTTAACAAGTTGGGTGTGCCAAATTTTGATGAGAATTTCCATACTAGCCGAGACCCATACAGCAATGTGGTGCTTACAAGGATTTAAATTTCTTTTTACTCGAAATTTGTTACTTATGTATACATACATATATATAAATGTGGCAGTTCTTCAGAAAATTATGATAAATATTGAAGGGGGAAGCTACACATATTTTTTATAATAGCAGACCAGAATGAAATGTAAGTAAATAGAAAGCTAAAAAAAACATTTAATGTTGAAATAAGCTGGTGTGATACAATAAGGTCAAAAGAACTTCTTAAAAACGATGCTTCTACTTACTCATAGAAGTAGAAGAATGTGTTTGTTGTACCTGATGAAGAAAGACTAAGTTCTTTTGAAAGACCTTGTACATTTTCGTATTTTTATGGTGTTTTTAAAAAGCCTGTTTAACCTTAAAAACAAACCAGTCTTAAAATCAGCTGAAATTTGAATAACTAGAAACCATAAAAACAAAAAGTGTGTTGAAAATTGCAAAATAAATAATACAAAATAAGGACAATTATTTAAGAAAATTTAAGAAATAAAAATATGAATATAGAAGAAAAGGTCAAAATTTGTTAAAGGCATATAAAATTATAAATTTATAGAAAAGAATAAGTTTGCATGTATCTGTAGATATCATATTAGTACAAAATAATTCTTCATTAAAAAAAAAATAGTTTTAGATTGTGTTTTTTAACATTTCTATTTAATTGTTAATAAAGTTAAAGAAATAACTATAAATAATATTATCTATAAAATTTATTTAAATACAACACTGCACGATAAAATTAACATTAACTATTAATCATCACACTAAAAAGTAACAGTTTTAACAAATCAAAAAATTCCAATATATGAAAGATAATAAAATAATGCCCATTTTAAAATTTTAAGTAAATTCCCAAATTATTTTTCTAATTTTAAAATCTAATGTTTAATTTTGAATCTGCTTGCAGAAAGTTGTTTCTTGTTTTGGCTCAACAACTATTGCTTCCAGTTATCGAATTCTGCCCAATTTTAAAAAAGTGACGAAGTAAGCACAATTCAACTTCTCTGTGTCCAAAATGCACAGTAGTTGCCTGCGAAATTTCTGCATGGACTGGCCCAGCTAGTAATCAAAAGATTCTAATTTAATCAATGTCCACTCTTCACCCTAACCCTTTAGCATGAAAAATTAGAAGTGCAACAATAAAAACAGATAACACAAGCTGAAGACAGACTTTTCTGCCAGAATGATTTACTAAGAAACTTGCAGACTCTCAAGGGAACCAGGCATGACATAAAAATGTGCAATGTAATTCAAAAGATATTAAAAAAGCCAGGTCCCCAGATGAACTGGCCTCTGTGATTTAGTTTTACTAACTTGACACTGAAATATGACTAACCCATTGAAAACAGTTTATAAAGAAATTCTTTATATATATTTTCAAAATTTACCAATATTTCATATCTCTATCATCATATATCTAAGAATTTTATAAAGTATGCCAACACACTATAACAGTTCTTCTCTTCAGTTCTTCTATGACATCAGGCAAATTATTTGGAAACTGATGCATTTAAATATGTTTGCTCAGTAGCATACTTCAAAACTATGAAAGTTTTCTAATCATTTACAAAAATGGTGTTATCAAATTCTAGCGGCAACACCATATGTATTACTTATGCTTCTCGCAGACTCAAATGAGTTAAAATGTCCAAGACCATAATCTTTAGATATGTGTGCTACAAAAGCTATGTTTAAGAAAAATAAATTGAAAGAAAGCTAATAGAATATTACAAATGAAAATTATTACCACAGTAATTAGAAGAGTCAAACAACTCTTCAGACATAAATCCAAATAAATCTGCCACTGCTTGAACCATGGGATTATCTGGCAAATGATAGACCTGTAAAAAATGAGTCAATTTAGTTATAAAAGAAATATACTTTAAAAATAGAAATACATGGAACTAACATAATTCTGAACATCTAAAGAATTTTAAAAGAAGTCTATCAACATGCGCAACTTTCCTTTTTTACTGAGATTAACTTTACCAAAAGAAAAAAAAAACAACAACAGAAAACAGTGATTAGTAATTGAACAAGCACATTATTTAATACTATCTGAAATCCTACTAATATTTTTTAAATTCTCAGTTTTTCAGAGATCAATATTGCACAGCAGAGATCAATAAGGTGGCAGCAAATAAAAAGCAAAGCATGCATTAAAATTAATTTCAAAACAAAAGGAATAAAAGGTCCTATATGTGAATTAATAAAGGGTGAAATTTAATAATAACGTGCACATTGACAAAACAAATTATACTGTTGATTTGACTATATGAGCTATTTTAAACAGGGATAAATTAAAATTTTAAAAGTGCAATGTCAATAAATAATTACTATAACAGCTTTATTCTATTAAATCACAGAATTCAATCTGGAGAAAAAAATAGCCTGATTTGTATATTAATTTTTATAATCTTTATTAACATACATACAAGAAAAAAAATGTATTATTATTAAATGAAAGTATATTGCAGAATTAAAAGTAAGATTTAATAAATTAACAGCCCCTTTCATTAGTTGGAATAGAACACATTCACATCAACAAGGATAGAAACAAGTCAATGGATGTTTTTAAAATGAATTGTTCTTTAAATTATAGCTTAACTTTTCCATTTATTATGCAAACAAAAAAGGATTTTTTCACAATAACAATTGTTCTAATGCATGGTTAAACATAATAACTTGAATACAATAAAAATAAATCAGGTCATTTAATCTATTAGACTGCCCTTCTCTGATACTTTAAAAATCAAAACCATTAAGATTATTTCTTTCATCTTGTTTGTATCTTTTTATATAAGTTACAAACAACATCACTGCCTTAATAATATGATCCCAGACCTGCCAACTTTTGAAAATGAGAAATCATAGCACCCCAAATTCAAATTAATCTAGAGGTTGGTTGGTTGGTTGCTGTTTTTTACGCTGCAAATCAGGAGCTGATTGTTTTTGGATCGAGCCGAATTTAGATTCCTGCAGGTTGGGTTAACCCGATTTTTCAAAAGTTAGTTCTTTATATTCTTTCAGATTAAAAACTATATGTATCATAACAATAAACATAAAGATTTTTGTCTGCGTGTGATGTTTTCTGAAGAGAGCACAGAGCTGGGATGATTCTGAGTAAAAAAAATTCAGAAATTAACAGAAATTTTCTGTAAGGAGTGTGTGTATGTGTGTGTGTGTGTTGGGGGGGGGAGGAGGGGATTACAATCTAATTATGCATTTTTTTCACAGCCCTTTCACAAAATTCGCGCTTTTTTCCGCGATGCTTTGGTGAAATTTGCTTTTTTCTGCGATCCTTTGACCAAATTCGTGTTTTTTCCGCGATCTTTTGATGAAATTTTTTATTTTTTTACCGATTCTTTGACGAGATTGCCGCATTTTTCGGCAATCCTTTGACGAAATTTGGGTTTTTTTTTTCAAGATTCTTTGAAGAAATTTGCGTTTTTCCACAATCCTTCGACCAAGTTCGTGTTTTTCCCACAATCTTTGACAAAATTTGGGTTTTTTTTCGTGATTCTTTGAGGAAACTTGGATTTTTTTCCGCATTCCTTTGACGAAATTTGCGTTTTTCCACAATCCTTTGAAGAAATTAGCATTTTTTCGCAATCCTTTGACGAAATTCGCGTTCTTTCTGCAATCCTTTGACGAAATTTGGATATTTTTTCTGTGAGCCTTTGACGAAATTTGGATATTTTTTCCGTAAGCCTTTGACGAAAGTTGCGTTTTTCTCGTGATCCTTTGATGAAAGTTGCGTTTTTTCAGAGATCCTTTGACGAGATTTGCATTTTTTGCAATCCCTTGGAACAATGTGTTTTTTTCGCGACCCTTTAACGAAATTCGCATTTTTTTCGCGATTCTTTGAAGAAAATTGCGTTTTTTCGCGATCCTTTGAAGAAATTTGCTTTTTTCCGCGATGCATTCACAAAATTTTCGCTTTATCACGATCCTCTGACGAAATTTGCGTTTTTCTGTGATCCTTTGATGAAATTGGCATTTTTTTCTGCGAACAATTGACGAAATTGGTTATTTTCGGCGTGAGTTTTATTTGAAGAAAATTGCAGTTTTAGACTGATTTTCGTAGCATCGTATAGTTGTTATCTCCAAATTGTAGAAACTACGATTTTTTCGTAGCAGTTGGCAGGTCTGTATGATCCACACAAGATTATCAAATATCTAAGTAATAAAGGCTTTAAAACAACACAACAATTTTAAGGAGGAAAAAATGAGGCTGAAGTTTGAATGCAAAATAATGTTCATTCTAACATTTTAATTCAAATTTGTGGCAAACAGCTTATGTGTGATAAGTACTCACATTAAGATTAGGGTCTGACACAGGGTAAGATAAACCAATTTTATTGAATCGGGTCCAATCTATGGGTTGTGTTGGTTGGAACTTTTACTGCTGCATGTTGGGTTAAATCTAAATTTTTCAGTTTCAAGTTGGGATTTATTTCTAGCAAGTCAAATATGGGATAACCAAATTTAAAAGAAAATCCAGAATATTGTAAGATGAGAAAATTATATATTTCAAGATGAATGAGCATATATATATATATATATATATATTACTTAATAGGAGATAAAGCTGGTATTAGTTATATCACTGAAGATGGTTTTTACATAATTGACATTTACTTATGATATCAATTTTCCTTTATTCCAGATTTTACATTAAAGTGGATTCAGGTAGACAAAAATTGTTGGGTTTGAGTTAGAGAGCAGGTTGACTTCAAATGAAATTTTCAGGTTCAGAAAAAAAAGCAGGACTGTACTAAGAATTTATATTTATGTTCTGACACAGAATCACCCAAAAACTAGTGTCCTCATACAGCAGTATAAGTAGAATGTGTGAGAGAACAAATTATCTAATATTTTCTTCGTGCATTGACTAAAATCAATAAAAAATGTTTCATAATTACTATATTCATCATTTAGAGAATTGTTTTTAAGTTGCAAATTTATTTTTTTTAAAGGAGATAAAGTAAAAAACCTTTCAACACCATATAATAAAAGCAAAGGAAAGTAACACGGTTCTAAGGAATGAATCCCCTATCTCCACAGGATGAAACACATCAAGTTATTATTATAAGAAAGAAGCAAGATTTATTTTAGTATTTATTTTAGATTTATTTGAGAATTTATTCGTTTGAGATTCATAGCTTTTTTTATATTTTTATAGTCCTTTAGAGATACTTTAGTTTATTACTTGCAGTTTTATAAAAATTTAACTATTTCACGAAATAGCTAAAAATGTTCACAAAGATACTTCTAAGTAGCAAATGGCATAGAAAATAGCAACAACTTATGATTTTAGAAAAAACTAAACTGAAATAAAAGGAAACTTAATTAATTTATGTTCAGTAAAGCAACCAGCTAGGCTGGAGAAAAAAAAGGTATTTGTCTATTTCAACGTTTCAAAAAGTCATTTGAAAAGTTATTATATTCAGTTATAAATCTAGGATTAGCCGACAGGCTACAATTAGCAAGAGAAAAAAGAACATACAAAGCATTCTGAACACATAATAAGATGATGCTACATAAATAAAAATGAATTAAAATATAGAAACATCTCATTACTGCAATATAAGCTTGCTTTATTCCAGGCTGCCGAATAAGGGTCTCAAGAGTTAAAGGCAAAAATTCAGCATTTCTCCCTGTAAGTGAAGATAACAAATTGTTGGAACAAGTGAAAGTTAAGACACAATTGCATATTTTAAAAACTGATATTAGACATCTCTGTAAAATAACATGGGTAAGAATGAAACTTAGAAAAGTTTTAAATGGATTCTTCGGAAACACTCTATGGCTCATTCTACGGGAAATGTTACTTTCTGAGCATAAAAATTTCAATACAAATATTTTAACCAAAACATTTTATGTTAATATGCATAGTTCATTTTTCACTTCTTTTAGGATTTATATAGGTGATCGTACAGTCTTCTCAGTGTTTGGTGCTTTAAAAAAAAAGATTTAGGGGTAATTTACTTAATAATATTGTAATGAAGGATAAATTAACAATCTTCATCAAATATATATATATATATTAATGTTTTGTATTATGTAAAAATTCTAAAATAATTTTGAAACATATATTTTGTTACAGTGATGTATCTACATATTTAGTGACCTGGAATAAGAAAAAAATTTCTGGAATAAGAAAAAAATTTGCTCCCTTAAAAATCTTATATGTGCTTATTTTTATTTAAAATCTTAATTTATTTGAACTTGAACAATAATTTGAACTTTTTAACAATAAATTCAGCACAATAAAATAGCAATAATATAAATAAAATAATAATATACTAATAATCAGGGTTCGTAAATATCATGATATTTTCGAAATTGAACATGAAAACTTAATAAATTGATATTCTAAAAATGCTTTTTTTTTTTTTTTCACTTAAAACAAAATCAACAAACTGGAAATTGAAACAATTTGCTTTATACACACACAATTCTATGCATAACTTCATACACTTTTTGATGGTACAATAGTCAAAATGGCACAAAAATCGCTATTACAGCGCCCCCTTCCGACCGATTTTTTCCAAATTAAGGGAGGGCCTGCTTGCTATAGCCAAAAACTTTTTTAAAAAATTTAGTTTAATTCTATGCATAATTTCATACACTTTTCAATGGTACAATATTCAAAATTACACAAAAATTACTATTACAGCACACCCTTCTGGTGTATTTTTTTCAAATGAAGGAAGGACGTGCTTGCCATAGCCAAAAACTTAAAAAAAAAAATTGGAAATTCTATGCACAACTGCATACACTTTTCAATGGTACAATGGCGACAGACATTTTCTATAAACATGTTTTTGGGTTCTCTGACCTCTAAAACGTGTAAATCCATCAAAAACTGGAAGCAAAAAAAATTTTTCGATTACAATACTTCCTTCGATTGAAGATAGAAGAAAGTAATAAAAAGTAGAATTAAATTACGATACGATTGAATAATTTCTCATTTTTTTTCCATAAAGAAATAGGAAAATTCTATTATTTTTGCAAGTTCTTGGGAACACTCATTTAGAAATACTATGGAATGGAGAAAATGTTTACTAGAAATCTCTAGATACAAGCAGTGGTACATTTTACTACTTTTAAAAAGGGCAGGGCACACTTTGTAAAGTTGAAAAAGGGCAGAGTGCTGTGCCCTTTAAAAATGGCCTATAATGAACACTAATTTCATGTGATAAAGTTCTTGTAAACTTCAGACAAAAAATGCACTTTCTCAAGGACAGTTTGACCCTTCTGTTAGTCATTAATTTTACGTTCACAATTTTCAAATATTGTATTATTTTAGGATTCGGTTATATGTATGTAGGTTTTTTTCACAGTACTTTTATTTACATAAGTGTCTTGTTCGACAGGAGATTCCGTTTTATCCTGTTAACAAGACTTACTTATCTTTCAACTACAAAACATCTACATATTTTGCAGAAGTTGGACAAAATCTCATGTCACAAAGATAAAATCCCTTTATAATGGAAATATTTTTTCCAAGAAATCCTGCATACATAATTTAGAAGCTCAAAGGTCTCATAATTTTGATTTGGAAGAAGAAAAAAAATGATAATCATTAGACAGAATTTAAAAGAGAATTCTTATCCTAAATAAATCCTGATCTACTTCGATAGAAAAAGCATGCAAAAACTACAATAAAATAAGTTTTTTGTTAATTAAATGTTACAATTTCAGTTTAGCACTGTCAAAACTAGGGTGTCAACGATTTAAATCATGATTTTAATCAAGTGATTTTTTTTTTAAAAATCATTGATTAAAATCAAAAATGTTTTAAATGTTTAAAATGACATAAAAAAGTATTCAAATCTAAGATGAACATAATTTGGAAAGTTTCTACAGGTACTGTGACTTATGAATACACAAAACAAAGCTTTAAATAATTGTTTTGAAGCGTGATTCCTGAGTATTGTAAAAAAATTAAGTACACTAAGTTTGTAAAAAGCATGGTTCTAACAAACATAAAAAGCATTTACTTTTAAAATTATATTTAAATCTAATATAACTTACAATGTCATCATTTCCTTTTAATAATCAAGTTATTCATTCTTTTATATACAATAAATATAGCAATGGAGTGTCAATGATTTTAATCAATTGATTTAAATCAGATGATAAAATCACATAATTTTTTATTTTTTAAAATAGTGTGAAAAAGCATTATAATCAGTAATGGAAAATTATCACTAAATCACTTGTAAAAAATGTAATATTTGTTATTGTTAATTATAACAATATTAAACTGTGTAAAAAGAACATTTAAAAAACATCTAACTAAATGTTAAATAACTTCAAAACATTATAATATTTAGTAGCTATTCACATATTTTAATGTTGTGGGGAAAAAAATCTGATTTAAATTTCAAAAATACAATTTTTGTAATCTATTTATAAATTATGTGTGAGTTTGCTGTATACATTGCTACAATTTTTGATCGATTTAATATACATACGCTTTAGAACCTGTGTAAAATTACTGGCTGCTTTATGAATTTATCAAACTATTATTTATCACCTTTTTTCAACCACTTTTTCAAAAATGTAGATTGTGTTCTTAATTAAACAGTTAATTGTTTAATAATTACATAATTTAATCTGTATCATCAATTTGAAAATAAATGCAATTCATCAATAACTTTAAAATATAAGCAGTATTTAATATTGGTTTACATATTTATTACAAAATATTAATGCACATAATTTTGTATGTTACTAAAGAAATTTTTAATTTGCAGTTTTTTGTAATTTCCATAATTACATAGCTAAAATTTTATTAATTAAAACAAAAAAAACATAATTATGTTAGTAATTGGAAGGTTATTCATTTTTGAAATGCTTAATTCTTGATAGATGTTTAATATTTTAACACAGGGGAAAAAATAAAAAAAATCCGATTTAAATTTTAAAAAATCTGATTTTTTTGATTTTTTTTAAAAAAATCATGATTTTTTTACACCCCAAAACAGACTGATCATGGAAGACGGTAGTATTTCAAGTGACGCAGCCTTACGCCTAAAATCGTATCGTATCGTATCGTATCGTTAAAATCGTATCGTATCTTATCATAGAATTCGTAGATGGCGGAACTCATATATACAGCTAACTCGACATCAAAGAAAACGCGAAAAGCCGCCTTTTAATAACTCAGCAGATATATGTCTTATTGTTCTGAATTTTCTAGAACAGTCTTATATCTGCAGTCTAATCGTATACTGAAATTTTTGCATTTCTACGTGCAGTATATTTTGAGATCTAAATAGCCATTTTTAAAGTGAAAACGTTGGTATAATATCGAGGAAGTTCCTAATTTGAAAATCTCGAAAACGGTTCTAACGATTATTTTTAAATTGATACATAATATAAATGTGATTAAGGCGAGGTGAATAACACTTTTCTTTTTTCTGGGAAAACTCTCGTTCGTTAAATAATTCGATTTTTTTTCTCTCGAAAATGACACGGGCGATTTTTTAAAAATCAAATAAATATGTTTCAGATGAACCAAATAACAATTTACTTGTTTCCAGCAAGACTCTTGTTCGTTTTATAATGCGCATGAAAAATCGGACTATATTTCTTCGCCATTCTATGGAAATTTCACCGAAAATGCATGACACTGTATTCATACACACGCTTTCTTTTTAACCACTTTTGGGGAGAAAAATTTTGTCTTCCCACTGGCTGAGTGGCTAAGGGCCATCGTTTACTGACCTTAAGATAGGCAGTTCGATACTCCCTGCTACGTGTTTTCACATGTGAATGTTTTTTTTTTTTTTTAAGTCTGTTAGTTGACCATTATTCTCAGTTCCTTTGTAATTTTTTTAATTGCTATTAAGTTAAATAAAATTACAATTATAATGACGCCAATTTGATGATGATTATTTCTTGGCAATTTTTCAACAATAAAAATATTACCATAAATTTTATAAATATATTTAATTTCAATCACTTTACAAAAAATATACATTAATAATTATTATTTGAATATAAATCACACGATCAGAAACGTAAAAAAATAATTCATTTCAGCTCTTCTTTTTATAATATCATTTTTTATTATTATGATGGTCAATCAATATATAATCACTGACATCCATAATATTATTATTATTATAATTATTATTTTCCTTGCATAAAAGCTATTGTGATGTAATAATTCTTTTATAATAAACAATTTAGTTGAAATGTTTTATTTATAAATATCAATGAAGTTTGATAACCCCGAGACAATTCTTTGCAATATTTACAGTTTACATAATAAGCATATCAGAATTCTGGTGTCGCCATCTTTTGACGCAATTGCGTAGTATTATAGAGAAATGTTTGATGAAAATGTTGAAGTAGACAGTTTTTAAATCGAAGAATTATTTTAAGAGATATTTAATGTTAAATCTGGATAAAATTGTCTCATTAAAAAAGCCTCATAGGAAAAAAAAATATACATGGGAATTTAATCATTTTCATTCAATTTAATCATTCAATAGAAACTCGAAGTTTGCAGAGTGCATTTATTATTCTTAACTTGCCTAATTTTTTGACGGTTTATTTCAATTTTAAATTAAAATTTTCAGAATTTCCAGAGATATTTTTTACATATTTTAGAAAAGGTTCTTTTAAATTGTTGCCAAATGTTAAAACAGCGCAAAGAATAATATATCCTTTAAATTAAAAATTTATTCACACGTGACTATTATAAACAGAAAAAAATCCTTTTAAATTAGAATTAAATGATAACGTGTTAAAAGCAGGAAAATATTAAACATTACGTCATAAAAATTGTTTTTACACATGCTTACTTAAAATGAAAGAAAATTATAAAATAATCAATTATTTTCAAATTAGAATTAAATGATTACGCATTAAAAGAAGGAAAACATTGAAAATTACGTCATAAAAATTATATTTACACGTGAATATTAAAAAAAAAAGAAAATTTTTAAATAATAAATTCATTGATATGTGTTAAAAGTCGTAAATGGGGGAAATTACGTCATATTGGCCAAAGTGGCCAAAACAGTTTACAAAACACATTGCAAAACATATTGCAAAACATATTGCAAAACAGTGTAAATTAAAAAATATATTTATATGAGAGATTTATTTCAAATTTCGAGATGATATTTTTAACTATAGTTAATAATTTTAAGGTAGCGCAAATAATAATATTATCTTTCTAATAATAAAAATATTTTCAGTTGAATGTTACAAAGAGAAAGGAAAGTTTGGTGAAAATTATGTCAGATTTAAAACGTTACATTTAAAATCTCTTATTTAAAATCATTTTCTTATAGCGTTGTTAAAAAATACCATAAAGCAAAGACTCTGTTGACTTAGTTCCTTTTATATTTGGTAATTTTCAAATGTTTAACTAATCTTATTTAATCAAGCAGGGAAACAGCAACTAACATCAGCTGATTCGGTTTTGAAATCCCTCAGTAAAAGGGAAACCCGTTTACAGTAAGATTGCCATTGATTTTTTAATTATACAGAGCAGCCTCGATTATCCGAGCTAATTGGGACTGTTAGTAAATCAGAATCGGAAATCTCGGTTAATAGAAACTGTGTGTAAAAACTCGCCGTGCTTGCGAATTTAACATCTCTTTTAAAAAAATATATAGAACGTTTTTTAAATAATAAAAGTAAATATATGTAAAATTCTGTTTCACAGCTTAACAAATTTAAAAAGAAAATCAACTACCAGTAGTAAATTTTAAAATGCAAATTGAAAAATTTACGAAAGTTCACACAGCCACTGGAAACAAAGCATTGTTCGCTATTGACTTCTCAGGGTCCAATGTTTCTTTGGAGTTGAGGGCTTTTGGGGGCAGAAGGGCCTGTATAGCACGGACAGTGAGCTAAAGAGTGTGGTTATTTTTAAGGTTCATTCAAAAGGAAAAAAAAAATCAGACTTTGTTATCGGCTCGGTTAACAGAAACCTCGATTAATCGAAGCTCGGTTAATCCAGGTTCTACTATAATTCAATCTTCCGTAATCTTTTTAAAGCAGATCAAATTAATGGACTTTAGCACAAAGTCACATAGCTGATAACTGCCATGCTTGATGGCCACCTTTTTTTCAAAAAGTTTTCTTCACCTTATTCAATTAATGAGATATCTCCGATAAAATAAGTCACATTTTCCCGTTCTAAAATACTGGTATCCAAAAATCGTAGCATGTAACTGACACTACAAGTACTCATGGAACTAGACTATTTTAAGTCTGATTTTTATTATAGACTATATAAAATTATTAAAAATATATATTATGATAGGAACTAGCGGGCTTCGTCCGCTATTTACGTTACGGATATAAAAATCATGTTTTTTTTTAGGGAAAAAGAAATAAAAACCTATTTGACGATAGGTTTATAAAGACACATTTTGTATTTGTTATATTTCCGGGGATGAGGAGGGGGGGGGGGGGGCTATTTTGATTAAATATCGCAATTAGTCTACATGGCAGATATAATTATGATAGACACTAGCGGGCTTCGCCCCTCTATGGCGCCTTATGGGTCCAGCTTCCATAACTCAGAAACTACCTTTCGGACATCAATGCAACAGATTCCAAACGTTATAATTAACTTAATAATCACCCTATATAGCATTAAAGTAAATTTATGAGTACTGCATACTATTTTTTTATCGTAATTTCTGAAGAGAAAAAATTATTTCGGTTCCATTCTTAGGTACTGGTCTGAAAAATTTTGAAAAAGGGGGGAAGGAGGGGACATGAGACTGCTGTTTGTCAAACAACACAACGGGATCTGGCTTATTCAACTTGGTTTTTGATGACTTCAATTGGAAGGTGGTTTGTTTAAAAGAGTGCGTTCCCTGCCCCATGAAAATTGGAACTATTGGTGCTACATCTATGTAAGGATTTAATAATTATAAATTAACATTTTGGATTTATTAATTTAAGGATAAAGTGTTTTTAAAGGAATATCAAATGAAACCCTCTGTGCGATCTGCGATTATACTTACCCAGTTGTTTTTATATACAAACTGCTATAAGGAAAATTGTAATAAAATAGTAAAAATTAAATCTGCATTAAATTCCATAAGTATCTTTTTTTTAATCATTTTATCACTAACCTCAAAAAAGTAATGATATCAATGCAAAAACCCTTGACGGGTTAAAAGTTTCTGACGCAGCACTTTATCTTATGCTCTAAGAATTTTAAATATGGAACTTAAAAATACTGATATCAAATTTTGAGTGACGTTATGCTATTTCTTAAAAAATATATTTGTATTTATTTCACCATTTTATTTTTGTTTTATTTATAATCGCATGTGCAAAAGTTATGTTCAACATGAAAAGCTGCATAAAATTTTATTCGCTGTTGCTTTATCATTTACATCTCTCATAAATTCAAAATATGTGTTTTAAAAGATATGATATAAAATTTAAGTGACGCCTTGATGTGACTTTAAAAGGTTTGTTTTTTTAAATTCAATTTAAATTATTTTTGACTTGGTTAAAATATTTTTTTTACATCTACACAATACTTTTAATTTTCCAATTCACTGTTAAATATATCACTTTCATTGAATCTATACTATGCATTGAAATGTATTTATTTCAATAAATTGATTTATCTTTTGTGTCACGCTATTCAAAATTGTGAGTAAGATTTATGTAAATGGTTTCTTTGCGTCATTGTGTCCAAACTACATGAAATGTATGAAAAAGGATAGTTTGACACAAATAAACCATTTACATAAATCTTACTCACAATTTTGAATAGCGTGACACAAAAGATAAATCAATTTATTGAAATAAATACATTTCAATGCATAGTATAGATTCAATGAAAGTGATATATTTAACAGTGAATTGGAAAATTAAAAGTATTGTGTAGATGTAAAAAAAATATTTTAACCAAGTCAAAAATAATTTAAATTGAATTTAAAAAAACAAACCTTTTAAAGTCACATCAAGGCGTCACTTAAATTTTATATCATATCTTTTAAAACACATATTTTGAATTTATGAGAGATGTAAATGATAAAGCAACAGCGAATAAAATTTTATGCAGCTTTTCATGTTGAACATAACTTTTGCACATGCGATTATAAATAAAACAAAAATAAAATGGTGAAATAAATACAAATATATTTTTTAAGAAATAGCATAACGTCACTCAAAATTTGATATCAGTATTTTTAAGTTCCATATTTAAAATTCTTAGAGCATAAGATAAAGTGCTGCGTCAGAAACTTTTAACCCGTCAAGGGTTTTTGCATTGATTTTATTTAATTTTCTTTTCTCATACACTATGAAATAGAGCTGCCAGGCAACTTTTAAATGAAAAAGAAAATAAAAGAAATATCACTTCAAAACTGAAAAAGTGATAAAGAAAAATATTTTTTAATTTTCGACCATACACATAAAATTCCATCAAAAATTAAACAAAAATTTGAAAATGTCCAAGAAACATATTGACAAAATTTCAAACCATTTGAATAAATTTAAAATGTTCTTAGCAAACATTCAGACTCCAAAAGTAACATTTAAAATGTGCCATTTTCCTTTGAGTGAATGGAAACATATTAAACTTATCTGAATTCCCATAGAAAAGCATTATGACAACAACAAAAAAAAAAAAAAAAAATTCTAAATTTTTCAAACAAATCAACCAAATTTAACAAAAAACTATACAGCTAATTCCAAGTACCAGATCAACATATCTCCCAAATATCATATGCTTCAAGTATTTCAATGAAGACGGAAAAAGATAAACTTTTTGCCTATACGTAATATAGTGCTGTGTAGTGTTGTCATGTGTCCTGATTTTCAGGTGTTCCAAAATCTTCCCGCAAAGTTGTTGTGCGGGATGCCAAATTTCCTGATTTTTTAAAATGCACAATTTTTTTTTTCATTTCCTTTCATACCATTCTATTCGTTAGTCTGTATCAAGTGGAGATTAATACAATAAAACAATGTAAAAACAGAAATTAGTCTATAATGGAAAATTTTTATGGTCCTGCTGAAAGAAATATTTTCAAATCTGTCTGCTAAGTCGAAAATCTTTTTATGATGGCTTTTCTGTTCCAAGCAATTCTGCTTTTATAGGTTCCTGATAGGGACCAAACTTGTTTATAACAGATTCCTGACAAATGTAAAAATTTCACATTTCCTTAGGAAGGGATACAGTACAATAAATACACAACAATAAATAGTACAACTAATTGATCAGAAAGCTCAAAGAGATTTTAATTTTGGTCTCTAGTAATTCCACTTTGACAGATTTTACTCCTTAAGATTGCAGTTTATTGGGAAAATTACCATTTTAGTCAAATTTTTATTTTACCAAGTAAAACTCTATCCTAATTCTTCCGTAGAGACCACAAAAGTTTAAGATGGGATTCCATCACAGACATGGTCCAATTTGATTGGATTTACTGTATATTTATGACCCACTTTAGAGCCGCTGTCCCATTTTTTTTATCTGTCTGTCCTGATTTTTGTGACAGTGGACCTGACAACACTAGCGCCATGGTAAAAATTTGAAAAAAATTCAGAGTGGCTCAAAAGCTTTCCAGTAAAACCCCATGGCCAAATTTTTTCTTTGGATAGGGGGGGGGGGGGCAGGAAATCATTGTATCAAAAATATTACCCACTTAGAAGTATATAGGATGAGTACAAAGTCTTTCCTTGATTACAAAAAAAATTATTCTGCAAAAACATATATTTAAGCATATGTCAATTTTTGTAAATTTCTAATATAGTGCTCAAGTTTGTAATCAAACCAATTAACTTTATAAATTTCAGCGTTAGCTCCATTTGTAGCTCGGAAAATGCCAAAGCAGTATTTTTACATAGTCCTCACTATATTTTGTCCAAGTCACAGTATCTATTATCCTAGCCTCCAATGGTTCCATATGACGAATTGGTCTGACAAAAACTCAGCCCTTAATATAATTCTTAAGAGATATCAAATGGTCAAAGCTTGTTCTCTTCTTATGTTAGATCTTTGAAAGCAAAACTGGTATATGTTTTCTGGAAGCAGTAACATAATACTGCTTCCAGAAAACATATACCAGTTTTGCTTTCAACGATCTAACATAAGAAGAGAACAAGCTTTGACCATTTGATTTGACAACTCCATGAGCATGAGGGAAAAAAGATGAAGCAGAATGTGGGGAAGTTAGTAGACATTAATAGCAGGGAAGCTCATTGCATGAGAAACCATTCACAGTGATTCAGCAATAGAAACTTCATCAATGCAGTGAAAAGCAAAAATATGGAACATTTTTCCTATATCCTATATAAAGGCGAAACTATGGCAAAGATTGTTGCTTGTGATCTGATCTTTTTATCTACTAACGTCTCATAAAAATTTCAACAAACATAAAAAATAAAAGTGTTTCTCAACCATTCAATAATGTAGTACTTAAAAGATCATGTAGACATGACTACTCCTGCGTCATCACCAATATGGTAAAGATCACTGCATGTACAAGTATGAAAAAGAAAATCCTTTGGGGAAGAAACAAAATGATATGAAGAAATCAAACTTTGACACAGATGGGAAAAAGGGTATGCTTGTTTTGGCACACACACACAGTCAAAAAACAACACATTTGCAGCAGACCGTAGTACATATTTTTGTTTGGCACAATTGTCGCAGGAGTCCATCCCATGTTAGAATCACATGTGGATCTATGTTTTGCCAGCAAGTGTCAATGTAAAAATCCGATTTGTTTGAAATTTGAAATATTGCTAAATACTGCAGCTGAGATTAGCAAAATGTTGAGCAAAAAAAAAAAAAAAAAAATACTGCACAAAAGAAGCAAGCTACGTTATTTGAAGAATGGCAACTTTTTTTTCAGAAGCAGCATTAAAAGTACCATCACTGCTCTTTACAACTACTGATCTTTTGTAATGTGTTATTTGCTACACTAAATTGTTCAAAATGTACCACGCTACACTACAAAAAGTAGTGACTACTGTAGTTTGCTACTTGTAGTGTGCTACTTCCAACCACTGGTTATCCTCTATCTGTTAAAATACATATTTTTAGCAGCATATAGTGCATGTATTATCACCAGAAATTTTGTATAAAATGAATATATGATGAGACAGAAACTACATTAGAATATAATGAAATACAGATACTTACCACTCATAACAATAATTGGAACATCATAGATTTTATTTATAGCTGCTGGTTGCTTCCATACAGGTGATGGAGACAAAGGATCATTGACTACATCAGCTGAAAATAATAAAAGCAATACATCACAAAAAATGAGAAATTATGAAGCCAAATTACATAACAATTACAAACTTTCTCTTACTAATCACTTTTGCAACAGAATTTAAATATCAATATAGATAAACTAAAAATATATTTCGTAAATTTTATCATTTATTTTGGTTCAGATGATATTATTTACATAATAAAAGTGAGAAAGACAAGTTACGTTGAATACATATATTATGGGATGCTTGTTTACACCTATATTAACAAATGAAAAGTGCTTACCAGTGTATGAGTGTTGCCAATGGCTAAGATCTCTCTATACGAGAGTGATAACATACATATGGGAAATAAGTTAAAACTGGTGTGAATGACTAAGAACAAACAATCTTCTTGAAACACCATCAAAAATTTGTAAATGCGCTAGGCCTTTCGAAAGATCTGAGTCTTTCTTCGTCAGGCGCAAAAAAGACGTCCTACTATGAAAGCAGAGGCAAGACTCAAGTCTGAGACTTGAGTCAAGACTGAGTCTTGCCTCTGCTTTCATAGTAGAAGGACGTCTTTTTTGCGCCTGACGAAGAAAGACTCAGATCTTTCGAAAGGCCTAGCGCATTTACAAATTTTTGATGGTGTTTCAAGAAGATTGTTTGTTCTTATACATATGGGATTTAAAAATTTGAATGGGATGTCTTTGGACAGAAACAAATTGTCAAGCATCAAGAAAAAATCTACTTTTATTACCATTAATATTTGTTAACTTGTATTGCTCGTATAATGAAACTTGCTCAGGTTGGGATAAAACTGTGCCAAACTTTGGAATGTATGTTTGCCATAGTTTGGACTAAAACTTCTGTCTGAGCTCAATACTCAGCCTGAGCATGTGCTCTGTTCATAATTACCACTCTTCCCTAGCGAAGGCTAGGGAAATCTATAGTATGTAGAGGTCTTGAAATATGGATAAGTAAAGATAGATGGATAAGCATAGATAAGTAGAGGTCTTGAAATATGGACAAAGATAGATCTTAATACATCTGCAATTCAGATTTTTTAATAATTAGCTGAAAGTTTAAATAACAGCCTCATTGTATGTTAGTGAATGAGCTTTGATTGTCCTCAGTTCAATGGTGCCATGATCACTTCCATGCATGTCCAGGGAAAATGGGTAAATTTATGCAGAAGGAAAAAGAAAAGAAACTGTTTTACCAACCACTTAAAATTGCAACTGTGCAGCTCAGGATACTTATTTTTTAAATAATGACATGCACGGATACACAGTACCTTTGTTCTTCTGGTGGTACCTTTTATTTACAAAAATATAAACATTTATATATATATTTTGAATATAAATCCTTTTTTATATTTTTTCTTTTTTCTAATGAAAGTCAATCGCAAGTGATCAAAATCAATTAGGAGTAATACACTGGGTTCCTATAACAACCTCTTTATAACCAAAGACTGTTGCTATGACAATGGGAATGATTTTGTTTTTTACCTTACAGCAGCCTTTTCTTGTCTGATAGGAAAAGAAAAAAAAAAAAAAAAAAAAAACAGTAATCATTAGTTAAATATCTTTTTTTTTAAATTAAGTAACTCAAATTTTCTTGCTGCAAGCCTGCAGGCCTGTTGCGATTTGATTTGTCATTTGAATTCAAAATGTAAACAGACCAGATCCCATAGCTCAAAAGTCACAAACTTTTTTCATTACTCCAAATCTATACAAATACTATAAAGAAGAAACATTTGTTTGTAGGGAGAAATCTCAAAAACTACCAAACTGATTTAAAAAATAATGGTGGTAAAATGACAGTGATGGTTCCTGCTCCAACACAGCTAAAATTTTATATCAGTACCGCTAACCACAAGAGGGTGCAGGAATAAAAAAATGCTCTAAATTTGCAATTTTTATTATACTGTTGGGCTCAAAACTTAAAATTTTAATAGTAATTACTTTTAAGATGTAAATGGATGCTAAGAACGATTTCTAAAAGAAAAACTGAAATTTAAAAGGGTGAAATGAGCAGATCATGTTTTAAAAATGTTTTAATTTCCAATTTATTATGCAATGGATTTATTTGCGATAGAAATTCGAAATAGTTGTTACTTGTAAATGGTCATGCAGAACAATTTCTGAAAAAAATCAAAATTTAAAATGGCACAAAATGGAAAAGGTCTTTTAAAATTGTAATTTCTGTAATACTGCTGATGCTAAAAACTTGAAATTTTGCATGGTGTTTACTTTTAAGGAGTAAATAATAGCTAAGAAATGTTTCTAAAAAATTTTTAAATTAAAAGGGTAAAATGAGCTGAAGACATTATAAAAATGCTCTAAATTGCAATTTATTTGGCATTGTATGAGCTAGAAACTTGGAAGCTAACATGGCTATTAACTTTTATGACGTAAATGCTTGTACCAAACAATTTAAAAAAAAATTGAAATTTAAAAGGGCACAAGAGCAAAATGTTCTAAAATTGAGATTTCTGTGATACCGTTGGAGTTGGAAACTTTAAATTTGGAATAATGGTTGCTTTTAAGATACAAATACTCATTAAGAACTGTTTTGGAAAAACAAAACAAAAAAAATTAAAAGAATGAAATGAGCAGAAAATATTCTAAAAAGTTTTAAATTATCATTTATTTGGAATTGTTAAGACTAGAAATTTTAAATTCAGTATACAGTCGGATCCCGATTTAACGAAACCCTATTTAACAAATTTCATGATTTAACGAATTCTCCTTTTCCACAGACTAAAATGAAGGCAAAACCCCCTATTTAACGAATAATAAATCCCAAATTAATGATTTTTTTCAACAGCCGAAAAAAAAAAAATTCTTAGTTTGGATTAGAAAAATATTGGATTGCTTTTCAAATGATATATCCATATTGTCTGGAACAGAAATAGACTTTGTACCCAGGAATTTTCGACGGGAGAGGATGCAGTCTTAGACATCTCATGTAAGTAGACTAACCGGTTTTCTCCTGCCAATATCTCCTCGGAATTTCTCTATGGATTCCCGCCGAAACTTCGTTGATGCTTCTCTAGAATTTACTGCACTTTTGCTTTAAGAGAATGTCATTGGAAAGTTGCCAAATAAGTGATTACCGCCAAAAGAGACAACCTTTAAAGTGCCAAAAAGGAACTGACGTTTGCGTCAGCTTTCCCTCCAAATAACAATGGGACTTTAATGAAGTATTCATGGTTCATGATAATATGATGAGGTGACTATAAATCAAAAGCCTAAAATAAACTTTATTTAATAAAACATAACCATTTGCATACGTCACTGCGAGAATAAATCAGAGCGAACCTGAGTATCTCCGATGGGACTCCACTCTGCAGAAGCAAGGGGGAAAAGGAGGTGCAAAATGCTGTTGGCAGAAATAAAAAACTTCTCCTCATTTAGACCAATAGCGTGCCGCACCTTCCTTCTCTTTTTGCTTCTGCGGCCAAGAGAGAGTGAAGACCGCTACAGGATCCGCTCTCTAGTCATATTTTCTTTGAGGGTGAGCTCATAATATTCACAGGTGCAGATGAGTCATGAGTGTAACCTGTCATGTAGGTTTCAAGTAGGACGAGAATACAGTTTAAGAATTTTTACCGTTTTATTTCTTGAGAGAAGTGAGGTGTATTGGACACTCGATTTTACATAACATTTAATTTTTAAAACTTTGTGAAGCATGGCAGGTTGTCAGAAATGAGAACGTTTTTTGTTGAGTGAAAAGCTTAACATTTTATGTGAATTTGACAAGAACGTTGGATCACAAAACGCGTTAGCAGAATGCCTTGAAATCTCCACGTTGACATTAGCAACAATTGTTAAATAACGAGCAGAAATCGAAAGAGTATCAGCAGAATGTGGTAAAAATTCATTGAAAATAAGAAAGTCATTGAAAGCCACTCCTTTTTCTGTTTTTAAATTTGACCTAGTGGAATGGTTCAACATCGTTCGTGCCAAGAAAATAGCCATTAGTGGGTCTTTGATAAAAGAAAAAGCACTTCAACTTGCCGAAAAGCATAATGTGAAAGATTTTTCTGCCTCCAGTGGTTGGATAGACCATTTTAAGAAAAAATACAATGTAGTGCAAAAGAAAATTTGCGGAGAAAAGGCGGATGTAAATGAAAATGTAGTAAAAGATTAGGAAGAAAAGTTGCTCAGCCTGATTGAAGGATATTCACCAGCGGACATTTACAACGCAGATGAATCAGGATTATTTTATGACTTACAACCGACAAAAGGCTTTGCTATAGAAATGAAAAATGCTTTGGCAGGGAAAAAAAGCAAAATGAGGATTATGGTTTTGCTTGCGGTTAATGCTGATGAAACTGACAAATTGAAGCCATTTGTTATAGGAAGGGTAGCAAAGCCGCAATGTTTTAAAAACGAAAGGACCTTACTGACAAAATATACAGCAAACCTAAAATCACAGATGACTTCTTCGCTATTTACAGACTTTCTGACATCTTTGGATTAGTCTATGCAGATACAAAAGAGAAAAATTCTTTTGTTTATTGATCAATGTCCCGCTCATCCTGCAATATGCAATTCAAACAATGTCAAAGTTTTGTTTTTCCCTGGAAATTGCACAAGTGTGCTTCAGCCACTAGACCTTGGTATCATGCTTCGGTAAAAGTTAATTACAGAAAGTTGTTTATGAGAAAAATTATAGCGTCGTTGGACGAAAATGTGTAGAAAAGATACAAGGTCAATGTTTTAAATGCTCTATATTTTGTGAGAGAATCTTGGGACCAAGTTTTTAAAAATATGATTGAAAAATTCTTTCAAAATTTGGGATTTCCAGGCACACAAGTGGAAAGTGGTGAAAATGATGAAGATATTGCCCCTTCAGAAAAAGTTATATGAAGTGCTGTAGTTGGAAGAAAATATTTGTGGGAACGCACCTTTTCATAGAGTAGATGTTGGTGGTACTGGATTTTTGTTAAGCAAAAAGCCAATTTAAAACATTTAGCCAAAAGTGGATTTTTTTTAATTAACAGTTATAATTGTTATATTCCAATTTTTATAGTATTATATTCGTATAGCATTCATTAAAAAGCAATATTTAATCAATCTCAAGTGACATTTTCCACCATGAATCAAAATTTAATTGAAATAACAAAATAAATCCATATGTTATTACTTACTAGCACATATATCCCGGAAGTTTCCATAAAGAATGATAATGAGAAATGTTTTCTGTGATCTTTTATTTAAAAAAAGCTGTCTCGTCTGCTAATCTTCTTCCTGATCGCAACCAAGATTTCAGATACGGTTCAGGACAAAATTCTTTTAAGAGAGGTCCTAAACAGCTTATGAATATAAGTGCACTGGATTTTTCAATAAGGAGTGAATTTCTCGCATAGATCATGATGTTATTAATACAGCTGAATATACAGGGTGATTATAATTAAAGTCAGACTTTCAAAATGCTGTAAAAAGAGAAACACTGGTCAGAATGACTTCAAATTTGAAATGAATATACTGGAAGAAGGGGGGAAACGGTATGGCATAAGAAAAAAAAGTTCCAAAGTGTCTCAATAGATGGCGCTGTAAGCGGCATAACGAAAGTGGATTCGGCGTCAACTGACATTTTTAATCGAAATACGACGGTTTTGTCATGAGTTGCTCAGTAAACCAACCTTACTGTTCGATGTGCATGAGTGTTTCGGTTGTTTTACGGAAAAAATGACTTCCAAATCAGACAAAAGTTGTGGTACTGTTAGTGGAAAGTCCATCCACCACGGCAAGGTCGTACCACATTGGATGGGAAAAATCCGTTTTTAATTGTCCTTGGGCCAAAAACCGCATAAAAAGATAATAATGATTCCTTTTTTAATTGTCCTTTGGCCAAAAACTGCATAAAAAGCACATAATGATTCGGTTTTTAACTGTCCTTGTGCCAAAAATCGCATAAAAATCACTTAATGATTCGGTTTTTAATTGTCCTTGGGACAAAAACCGCATAAAGAGCGAATAATGATTCTGTTTTTAATTATTGCTAGACATGCGATCAGTGGCGTAGCTAGAGCATTTCGTTTGGGGGGGTGTGGACATCGAATTTACCGAATGTTCATAGTAAATTTTGTATTTTTTAAAATTTTGTATTTATTTGTATTTTGTATTTTTTCACATTATTTTCTTTTGAGCGAGGGGGGGGGGGGGGAATTAGACATTTATTTATTATTTCAGCAATATATAAATAAACAGACCAAAAAATTTTAACAAAAAACTAAATAATTTCAACCATTTAAAATTTTACAAACTGGGGGGAGCGAGGATAGTAGAAATTATGAATGGAGGGAGTGAAGTAGATAACTGCTGATTTATTTATCGTATTGCAGAATTACGAATAAAGCAGAGGAAAAAAGTAATTTTAAAGACTTTAACCCTTAACTGATCAAGTGAGGGTTTTTCCACCCAAGAGAAATTTCAATTATGAAGAATTTTTTTTGTGGTATTTAGATACGTGTATTTATATGTATATGTATGTACACTTACAGTACTTTTTCAGTTGTTTTTATTCAAGTAAATAATGCAAAATTCACAGCAGATTTTCTTATTTTAATTCGCTACATTTTGTGGAGTGCACAAGACAAGAAATCAAATTTTGGGGTTGCATACACACCACCTCACCACGTTATTAAAAAAAAAAAATCACCTCATCACTTAAGGTTTAAGCTTTTCGTGCTCGATACTTTAGTGAGGGGGGAGGGGGCAAAGGTAAAAGCAGTAATTTGGGGTGAGGTGTAAAAAGACAGATTTAGATTGGTTATTTATTATTACAATAAATAGATTATAATAAATTACAATAAATCGAATAATTCTGCAATAAAAATAAATTCAACAGAAAATATTTAAAAAATAATTCTTTTTTTCTTTTATTTATAACTCGAAGTTTGAAATTTGCAATACTTTTTAAATTTTAAGTTAGAAGTCTGTACGAGTAGAAATTTTCAGGCCCGGACCAGGCCGACCCATAGAAAAATATTCGGCTCGGCCCATTATAAAAATTAGGTCTGAACTCGGCCAGGCCTGTCGAAAAAAATTATTGGCCTGGCCCGGCGTTATAGCAGCTAAAAGTTCAGCCTGAGACCATCCTGGCGCGGAAAAAAATGAAAATCTAGACCCAAGCCTGGGACGGCCCGAGTGAATTTTTACAAAGCATTGATTTTTACGTCGATTTGGTTAAAAATTTGTCTGTACGAGGAATTCTGATCAAAAATACTTTAATCTTAGCTTTTTTTCTTTCATTCTTTCTTCTTTTTTTTTTTCTTTGTAATCTTTACTTTTATAGAAATGCCGTAGGCTGCGACACATATATTTTTTTTTTAAATAAATCTCTATTTGTTATATGCAAATGTTTTGATTATCATTAATTTTGTTAATCCATGTATTGGATTAACAAAACATGTATTGGAGAATTAAATATATTGGAGATTATTTAATTCTCCAATACTAACATGTACTGGAGAATTAAAAATCTAAAAAATGCTATACAGTAAAATCTTCTAAGACGGAATTGCACAGTAAAGTAAATAAAAAGAAAATTTCCCAGTTAAACTGATGGCGTTGAGCTCACAGGCTATTCACAAAAATTGTATATTATACTCTTATTTAATGCCCCTCGTAAAATAAATGAAGGGATTAGCCCGTTCTCCCCCCCCCCCCTTTATACTAAACCAAAGAACCTCCAAATCTAATCAGGGTAGCTCCTTAACATAATAAACTGGTATACCAAATTTGAAGCAAATCAGATAATTCTGCATGAAAAAACCATTTCGCTAAATTTAGGGGGTATTAGCTCCCTTTTTTCTCCCTTTATGCTGAACCAAGGAACCTTCAAATCTAATCAGAAATGCTCCTTATCAGAATAAACCTAGAAAAAAAAAAAAAAAAAAAAAAAAAAAAAAAAAAAAAAAAAACTAAATTAGATAATTCTGCATGAAAACCCATTTATCTAAATTAAGGGGAGGGGCAATTGCACCCCTTTCCCCCTTTTATACTTAACCAATGAACCTCCAAATCAAATCAATGAAGCCATATTGGAATAAAATGGTATATCAAATTTGAAGCAAATCGAATAATTCTGCATGAAAAACCCATTTATCTAAATTAAGGGGGGGGGATTATCCCCTGTTCCCCCTTTATACTTAACCAATAAACCTCCAAATCTAATCAAGGCAGCTCCTTTATATAATAAACCGGTATACGAAATTTGAGCAAATAGAATAACTCTGCATGGAAAAACCTAACTATCTAAATTCAGGGGGGAGGCAGTCTAACCCCCTTTCCTCCCTTTATATTTAACTAATATGCCTCCAAATCTAATCAGGGAAGCTCCTTAGCATAATAAACCGGTATACCAAATTTGGAGCAAATCGAATAATTCTGCATGAAAAACCCATTTATCTAAATTAAGAGAGGGGGGGGGGGTGGCTAGCTTCCTCTTCCCTTTATACTTAACTAATGAACCTCCAAATCTAATCAAAGCAGCTCCTTAACATAATATACCGATATACCAAATTTGGAGCAAATCGAATAATTCTACATGAAAAACACATTTACCTAAATTAAGGGGGGGGGGGGTATCCCCCCCCTTTATAGATAAGTAATGAACTTCCAAATCTAATCAGGGAAGCTGCTTAACATAATTAACCGGTATACCAAATTTGGAGAAAATCGAATATTTTTGCATAAAAAACCCATTTCTCTAAATTAAGGGATTAAATTCTCATCAAATGATGGCAAAACAACTGCGAATTTCGTCAAGAGGAAGGAGAAATAACCGCAAATTTCGTCAAAAGATCGCGAAAAAACGCGAATTGCGTCAAAAGATCTATGAAAAATACATAGTATTGGGAGTGGATTTTCCCCACTCTGCTGTAAACTTTCAGAAAATTTGCTGTGAATTTTAGGAATTTTTTTTTCACTCAGAATCACCTCTGCCATATATACACGCGCATAAGTTGAGAAATATTTGAAAAATAAATTTTCTATACTTACGGTAATACAGCACTTACCTATAACATACCGTAAAATTTTGGGGAAATTTTCGTGTGGATTGGGGGAAATGTTGGGAGTAGAAACATTTTCTGCACCCCTGTCTATGCCTAGTTAATGACGTTTAATGATATATATGTGTAATGTAATGTCCAGTAACAGTATAAAAGCAATAAACGTCAAATTGTTAAAAACATACTAATTTAAGGGGTCTCGGGACTTTAAAAAGTGGAAAAAATGAAAAAAAGACCATTTTCAACATTTAATGTCTTAAAATGTATATGATTTTAAAACACAATTTTAATTGGAATGAAAGATATAAGTATGTTCTTTCGTTTCATGTATTTAAAAAATTGCAAGATACAGAATTAGTATTTATAGGGGGCTCGAAACTGTTAGACATTTGTCGAACAAAAAATTGGCATAACAGTTTACGCGCTGGATTACAAAATAAATATTGCAATTAGAATGAAAATTTTGGTGCTTACTTATACTTCCGATTGCAATAATTTCCCTGAACTTAAATAAATTTGTATTTAAAGCATTTTTATATTTTTAATGCAATGCTGCATTTAGCTAGTACAAAATTTTGAAAATTTCAACAGTAAAATCACCTAAAAAATATTTTTTTTAACAATAAAAAGGAAATTTTAGATTCAGTTTATACAGAATAGCATGGAATATATGTTTTGAAAATTTCACAAAAAAATATTCAGAAGTTTTTGAGGTATCCTGCGCGTTATACCCAAAAACGCCATTTGGAAAATAATGACTTTAAAGTTTCGGAAACGCCGCTTCAGCTATTGAGCGGGTATAATTCTAAAAGCCAAAACTTCTGTTCTAGTGGGAATTTCAAGGAAACAATTATATCAAAATATTCAGAAAAGATAGGAGTTTAACATCTAAAAAAATTAAAATTTCTTAAATTTTGAAGCTTTAAGAGTCCTGCGACCACTTAATCCTTTCCGGCCACAGAGTAATTCTATTTACAAACTTATGAAATAACGAACTGACACCAGAATTTATAAACGAATTTATTAGAAAATGCGAACTTGCTTATTTTCACGTACATGATAAAAGAAAAATTTTAATTAAATATTCTTGGTGCCATTTGTCTGTTTTGGAATTAAAATTAGGTGTCCGTTTTTTAAGGGCATCGGCCTCGAAATATTTAATTAGAATGAATTGCATAAATACTGTGAGATTCGCAATAGTTTGCATTGATTGTATTTCTCAATACGCCTCGAGTGACTTTAAAAGTTAATTAAATACCTATCTGGAAAAACGCGGCACTGACCAAGGCGGCGTTGCAACTTTGAGACCTCAATTCGAAGTGCGCTTAGCACAATGCCCAATTTAAACTTTGAACAAAGGTTTTGTTTTAGATACACTGTAGAAATAAAGGTTATTACTACGCTGAATTTAGTTTCATGAAATGCCAAATGAAGTTTAACTATACACTGCCTTTATTGTCAGTACCGAATTAAGTTCATCATAAACAGATTAGGATAATATTAAAAAAAGATTTATACGAATAGCTATATTTGATATTGTACCATATATCTCTTTGAACTTTCATGGTATACCCGATTACACTTTTCTAATATATACAGTTATACCCAACCCTACGTTATATAGTTTTTTAAAAAGTCTTAATATTCTTTTAGCAACTTTTTTTTTTTTTTTTTTTTTTTTTTTTTTTAATACAATTACAAATTCATGTATTTATTCTACGGAACCCTCTGTGCGCGAGTAATGCTCGCACTTGACCGTTTATTAAGCATATTGGCAGGCCTGACTGTTGAAGCAGAATACAATTTTAACAAACTTGCTTTGATTTCTGTGAAATATAATATCATGATGAGAAGTGCTGGAAATTGCCACTTTTCATATTTAAACAACTATGAGGTAGACATTCCCCCAGTAGCAGAAAGTTATGGTTGTGTCTGCGACAGCAATTTAGTGGGATGAAAATTGTCTGCGGGAGTAGCGTGTTACATTTTCTTATGTACAAATATTATGAGTGTTAAAATAAACAGTGTTCTTACTGATTAATACCAGGGGTGATTCTGAGTAAAAAAAAAAAAAATACTGAAATTCAGAGAAAAATTTCCGAAAGGTTACAACAGAGGGGGGGGGGGGGGGGGGGGGCAGGAAGCGAAAATCCGCTACCGGCACTAATTATGTGTTTTTCTTGTGCACTTTTGATGAAATTTGGGTTTTTTCCTGATCTTTTGACGAAATATGCCGTTTATCTCTATCTTTTGACGAAATTTGCCGTTTTTTCGCGATCTTTTGACGAAATCTGTTTTTTTTTGCGATCTTATGAGGAAATTCCTCGTTTTTTTCGCAATCTTTTGACGAAATTTGCCGTTTTTTCACTATCCTTTGACAAAAATGAGCTTTTTTTCGCGATCCTTTACGAACTTCGTGTTTTTTCCTCGATTCTTTGACGAACTTCGTGTTTTTTCTGCGATTCTGTGACAGAAATTTGCGTTTTTTCGGCATCTCTGGGACAAAATTCACGTTTTCCCCGGGATCTTTTGACGAAATTCGCGTTTTTACAGCGATCCTTTGGCAGAAATTTGCCCTTTTTGCGATTTTTTGACGAAATTCCGCAAATTTAATTCCGATCTTTTGACATAAATTTTCCTTTTTTTGCGATCCTTTGACAGTAATCTGCGTTTTTCGTGATCCTTTGACAGTAATCTGCGTTTTTCGTGATCCTTTGACAGAAATTTGCGTTTTTTCGCGATCGTTTTACAGAAATTTGCATTTTTTCGAGATTGTTTTACAAAAATTTGCGTTTTTTCGCGATTGTTTTACAAAAATTTGCGTTTTTTCGCGATCGTTTTACAAAAATTTGCTTTTTTTCGCGATCGTTTTACAGAAATTTGCATTTTTTCCGCGATTGTCTGACTAAATTCCTGTTTTTTCCTCGATCCTTTGATGAAATTCAAGTTTCTTCCGCGATTTTGTGACAGAAATTTGCGTTTTCTTGCGCCCCTGGAACGAAATTCACGTTTTTTCAGGATTTTTGGATAAAATTCAAGTTTGTACAGCGATCTTTTGCCAGAAATTTACGCTTTTCGAGATCTTCTGACGAAATTCCTCCTTCTTTCCGCTATCCTTTGACATAAATTTGCGTTTGCTCGCGATCCTTTGACATAAATTTGCGTTTTTTCGCTATCGTTTGACTAAATTTGTGTTTTCCCACAATCGTTTGTCTAAATTCGCGTTCTTTCCGCGATCCTTTTACTAAATTCGTGTTCTTTCCTCGATCCTTTTACTAAATTCGCATTCTTTCCGCGATCCTTTGATTGACAAAATTCGTGTTTTTCCGCGATCCTGTGACAGAAATTTGCATTTTTTTCTACAACCCTGGACGAGATTCATGTTTTTTTTTTTAAGGTCTCTTTTGACGAAATTCGCGTTTTAATAGCGACCCTTTGGTTATAAATTACCGATTTTTTATGCAAACGATTGCCGAAATTGATATTTTTCGGCAACCATTTGTCGAATTCGCGATATTTTTTGTCAGAATTTTCGTACTTTAATACTTTTTTTCTTCAAGTTGGCAAATTTATCTGCAAGGTCCAAAATAAATCTGCGACGCACGTCGCGCGTCTCGAACTTTCTGCTACCGGGGACATTCCTTTATTCAGAATGCAATATATAGTATTTATACTGCGTCACTTGCCAAAATTCAGTCATTCTCAATGATATCATCACATTTAATACAAACTAAATTAATATGAAACAAATCTTGCTAAAATATCTTCATTTACTGATAAAGTTGTGAATGAAAATTCAGTTTCGGCTTGTAGTTGCACACCCAGAATATTTGACTGAATGTATTGTAATTTTGATGGAATAAATGGAGTGAGGTGTTTCTTGTTCAAAATTTTTTTGTCTTAACCACATTATCTCTGTTACAAGTTTGTTACAATTTTTTTAGGAACAATGTGTATGTTTACAATCTCTGAAAATAATCGCCCATTCGAAACACTGATCTAAGATGCATTTAAAAACTTCCTTGCTAAATCAAAGACAGTAGAAAAGTTATTTTTGCTGAGTTGTTTGTTTTAGAATTTAAAAAATATATATTCACTTGGATAACAATTCATCAGAAGAAGCTATGAAATATCAAACTTTTTTAATTAATAAAATTTTTAAATTCTCTTCTTAAATACCCCAAACCAGATTTTTTTTCATGTATAACATTTACTTGTGAAAAGTTCTTGTTTATCAATATGTAAGTTTCTGCTTTAAATATTATGTAAATTATTTTAAAATTTAACATTTTAATGCCTCTAATCTTTGAAATATAAAAGTATTCGACCAGCCGTGTTCTTGATATTTGGCCGAATAGTTACTACTCGGCTGGCCGAATATTCGGCATTCGGCCAAACAGTTAATTCGGCTAGCCGAATATTCGGTATACGGTTCGCCTGTAGGCCGAATATTTGGTAGAAAAGTTATTTTTGCTAAGTTGTTTGTTTTAGAATTAAAAAGAATACATTCACTTGGTTTAATTCCCCAGAAGAAGCCATGAAATATGAAACTTTTTTAATTAATAAAATTTTAAAATATTCGACCAGCCGAATATTTGGTATTTTGCCGAATAGTTACTGCTCGGCTAGCCGAATATTCGGTATTCGGTCAAAATCACTGTTCGGTACATCCTTAGTAGCTGATGTAATTTTATTACACCGTTTTAATTTTCTTTGATAAGAAAAAATTCCCGGTTTTCTCTTATTTTTGGCTTTGAAAAATAGACAATACAACAGTAAAGATCTGGCGACATCCTGTCCCATAAAAAAACCGCGAAATATCCCCCCCCCCCCTGTCCCCCATAGTTTTCAGAGTCCAGCAAAACGAATTTTAACGAACAAGAAGTCTGGCCTTCTAATTTCATTTGCATTAGTCAAGGAGTGTACGCATTTACCCTCAGGGCATTTTTCTCCAGATTCCTTTCTTGAATAAAGCGAAGATATTCTCTACAGGGATACTGCATAAAAATAGGAAGAAGGTATATTTAATCTTCTAAGGGATACTGTATCATGGATACCCCCCTCCTGCCTCCCCTTCTTACATACATGGAATAGCTAAAAAGTGAAATTGCAATCGACTCCGAGTGAAAAAAAAATTACATAAGGCAAAGAGAAAGGTTAGTTTCTAATCAGAAAATATTTAATAATTTTAAATATTTTTTGACATTGTTTTCTGTTTTGTAATATGTTTTTAAAAATTCTTAAAAAAAAAAAATAGAGCCAAATGATACAGTTTTTGAACGAAAGTGAAATTACCGAATGTATATGAGTTTACCGAAGTGTGGGGGGGGGGGGGGGTGTCGCACCCCCCCACACCCCCCCCTGTAGCTACGTCCCTGCATGCGATGAGACAACCGATAACAATTATCGGTTTCAACTTGTGGCGGACAATGGTGGACAGCATATGGAACCTGTCTGCCGCATATCTAGCAATGACTAAAAACAGAATCATTATTCGCTTTTTATGCGGTTTTTGGCCCAAGGACAATTAAAAACTGATTTTTCCCATCCAATGTGGTACGACCTTGCCGTGATGAATGGACTTTCCACTAACAGTACCACAACTGTTGATTGATTTGGAAGCCATTTTTTCCGTGAAACAACCGAAACACTCATGCACATTGAACAGTACGGTTGGTTTACTGTGCAACTCATGACAAAACCGTCGTATTTCGATTAAAAATGTCAGTTGACGCCGAATCCACTTTCGTTATGCTGCTTACAGCGCCATCTATTGAGACACTTTGGAAATTTTTTTCTTATGCCATACCGTTTCCCCCTTCTCCCAGTATATTCATTTCAAATTTGAAGTCATTCTGACCAGTGGTTCTTTTTTTACAGCATTTTGAATTTCGGACTTTAATTATAATCACCCTGTACTTTCACATTCAGACGTTGAAATGGGTATAGTTTTCACAGTTGTGGAGAAGAGGATTTAGTTCTGTAGGCTCATCTCCAGTATCAATAAACTTCATAATTATCGTTATAATAAATAACAATAATTATCGTTTCGCCTGAAAAAAAACGTTTGTGCTCGTACGCAATATTTTTTTTTTTGACAGTAACAAACCAAATATTTCTGGGAACGGCATTCCCATGCGTTCCCGCCCAACTACAGCACTGGTTATATGGAAAGAAATTGCTCCTGAGACAGACTTTAACGATTATATCATATGTGATGACAGACTGTCTACCAGTGCAACTGAAGTTAATGAAATAGTTAATTTGTCGGAACCAATGAATAGCGATTCTGATGCAGAATTCGATAATGAAATTCTCATTAAAACTGTTACTTTTTCTCATGCTTTATATGGTTTGGAAACTGTGAAAACATACCTCATGCAGCAGGACATAAATGACTCAATATTTTCTTCTCTCCATAAAGTCGATAAAGAACTTTTTCAAGTCAGGAATCAAAGAAATTCTTGTACATCTATTACACAGCACTTTAAAATTTAAAATTAATTAGTGTGAATTATTCGCTGTATTTTTAGCTGCTGAATAAAAAGTGTATAATTTCTAATTATGGATATTTTTGTATAGTGGCTTATTAGAACATTTCCATAGGGTAAGTGCCAGGGTCGTTACGTTTAAAACATTTTGTTTAAAATAGTTGTTTAAAACATTACATTTAAAACAATGTTTAAAACATGTTTATTAAAGAATCATTTGATATTCAAGCTGCACGCTTTATTTACACAACAAATACATCATTTTCATGTGTGGATCATTCAGAATTTAAAAAGATGGTGTCGAGTATAAAACCTGGCTACAAACCACCAAATCATCATGAAATAGGAGGCATATTACTTGACAAAGTGCATGAATCTGTGCTGGAAACTTATAAAAATGATTTAAGAGAACAGATTGTTTGTGCTGCTCTTGACAGATGGAGTAATATTCACAATGAGCCAGTTGTAGGAATTACAGTATCTTGTAAAGGCCAAATTTACTTAATAGATTCAATTAATAGACCTGACCATCCTCATAAATTTAATTATCTTTGTGAGCTTGCATGTATTGCCATAAATAAAGTAGAGGAACACTATGGTTGTTTTATTGGCAGCTTTGTAACAGACAATGCTGCCATGAAGATGAGAAATGAGCTTTAAAAGATTGAGAGACATAATATGAATATTTTAACTTATGGATGTTCAGCTCATGTCTTAAATCTTCTAGCAAAAGACATTAAAATCTCTAATATAAAGCTCAAGTTTTTATACTGTTAAGTATTTTAGAAATGATCATTTTGCTTCAGCAAAGCTTTGGGAAACAATTGCTAAAAAGCTTGAGTTACCATCAGGTGTCAGGTGGAATTCCATGTTGGACACAATGGAGTCTTACATAAGCAATTGGTCACAAATTTTGAAAATTTGTGAAGATAATCGAGAGAAAATCAATTCTGATATTTCTAAGAAAGTCCATAGACTTGCAGTTAAAAAGAAATGTTGAAGATTATATCCAACGGCTCAAACATATTGTAATTGCATGTGACAAAGCTCAGAGTAATAATTGTATTATTAGTGATGTAGTTGAAGTTTGGAAAGATTTTAAAAAAGAAATTTCAGAAATATGTGCTGCTAGTAATCTTACCATGATTACAAAAAACACTGAAAAAGCCTTGGAAGACAGATATGAAATGGCCATGACATCTGTACATTTCTTGGCAGACATTACTGATCCATGCTTTAAAGGAGAATCACTTACAATTGATGAGACAGAAAAAGGCATGAACCTTGCAGCCGAATTATGTCCTGAACTAATTCCTATAATTATAAACTATAAAGCTAAGTCAACTCCATTCTCCAGTTATATGTTTGACAATATTAATAATAATGCAAAAAAAAAAAAAAAAAAATGATATGCTGTCAGTTACCAATCATAAATTCACTGTTCAAGAATCAAATAAAGTGCACAATTTTGTATAAAAATATCATGCTGATCACAAAACAATTACATACAGCTGTGTGGATGGTTTAAAAAGAGTTTTCGACTTTTGGCTTTGTGCCGAGCAAAACTAGAAACCAGTTAGGTGTTAAGGTTGCCAAGCTTGTTACAATTTTTAAGAACTTAATAATTAGATGTTTTAGTTTAGAATAAAAAATTAATTGTTAATTAATGTTTGGTATTTATTAAATAATTTTTTTCTTATTTACTGTTTTTTGAAAATATTTTCATTCTTTATATTTAATTTAATAATTTTTGTTCGCTTTAATCAAAATTGTGCTGCTGAATGAAAAAAAAAAAACACGTTTTTTGTTTTTTTCCAACCCTGGCACAATTTTTTTATTTTTAGTTTTGGACCCTGATAATACGAATAACCACGATTTAACGAATAAAGTTTATCATCCTGATGAATTCATTAAATCAGGGTCCGACTGTAGTTGTTACTTTCAAGATGCAAACGTTCACACGAAACAGTTTCTAAGGAATTTGAAATTTAAAACATAAAATGAGCAGAACATGTTCTAAAATACTGAGCCGTTTAAGAAAAATTCTTTCAGAATAATATTGTGAATGCTTAAAATTAGGCTCCTTTTTTTTTCTTTTTTTTAAGTGCAACTTCCCAGAAAGGGATCAAAAGCAACAAAACATTCTAAAATTATTTCTTTAAATATGTTGAGAATCTAAATGTTCGGTAAGAAAGGTTTTAAAAAATTGAAATTTAAAAGTGTGAAATGAACCAAAAATGCTCTAAAAATGTTCGAAATTCTTTGGAACTGTAAGGGCTAGAAACATGAAACTCAACATGGTAGTTACTTTTAAGACATACATGATTGCTCAAGACAGTTTCTAAAATTTTCTGTATTACTTTAAATTTTCTTTCAAGATAATAAATATAAAAGCCTCTTCATAAAAATAGGCTACATTTTATTTCTGTGCAAACTGTCCACAAGGGGTGTATAAGAGTGAAAAAAGTTCTAAAATTCAGATTTCTTTTAGTCTGTTGAGGCTTAAAATATGAAATTTGATATAGTAGTTAAACTTTATAATGTAAATGAATGTCTGTTAAAATACTCAAGATTTAAAGGATGAAATGACTGGAAAATGTTCTATAAATCATGATTACTTCGAAGCTATTAGGGCTAGAACTTTTTAATTTGACATGTAAATTTCTATTAAAACATTATGCTTCCAAAGGAACATTAATTTTTTTTTTCTTCAAATGAGTGAAACGGCAAGAAAATGTTATGGGGAGAAAATGTTCTAGAACTACATTCCAATTATGATTTCTTTGAAACTGTCATCATAGAAACTTTAAATTTGACATAGGGATAGCTTCTAAGACATTGGCGCACATAAATAATGTTTCTTTTTTTTAAATTCCTTACTTATCATGCCAGTGTTATATTGGCGCAATTTTTTTAAGCAATGGGATAAAACGTAAGTACCAGCAATTGCTATAATTATTTAAAATAGTAATAAAGAAACATGATTGTCAATTAGGTAAGGAAGTACTTCATATTTAAACTTTTGCTATACAAAAAGGATGATTAAAAATACTAAACCAATGTTTTCCAACTTATTAATTAAGTGTATTTTGGTTTTTCTGCGATTTAAGGCAGCATTATAATTGATAAAAAAAAATCACTGGTCCCAAGGACCAGTAAGCAAGGGAATTTACTGATTTGTTACATAAAATTCTGTTAAATCTCTTTAAGTCTTTGAGTGGCACCCTCTAGAATATAAACCAAACTTACTTTGCAGTTATCCAAAATTTTCAGCATAATAAAATGTAGAATTATAATTTGCTAAAAAATTAAATTAATCCAAAATTGACTAATCAGTGAACAAACTGTGCTTACGCTCTCTCATATCATTATCACTAAAGCTCCATCCTGATACTATAAAATCTGTTCTGACATGAATGCAAAATCACTGCAGCTGGATGAAAACATAGTTCATACACTTTAGAAAATTAAAATTCAAGCAATTTTTGAGGGCTCGATAATATTAAATCTTAACTTGTAAATATTTTCAAGTTGTGTTTAGATACACATGATATTACATGCATTAAAATGGTTCGAGAATAAAACACTATAAGAGAAAAAATTCACTAAGAATTGCTGTCCATATCAAAGAATTCTTAACAGATCTATAAAAAAAGATTGTAATAGGAATAAAGAAAAAATTCATCCTCTGTAATTTTTTAATCTTTCATTTTTTTTTTTTTTTTTTTTTTTTTTTTTTGACATTCTTAAAAAGGAATTCCGTTTCAATCATTTAGATGAGAATTCAGAATTTTCTTTCCTCTGTAATTTTTGGAATTTTTACATTTTTTTTTTACACATTTATAAAAGGAACTTGGCTTCAATAATTTAAAACAACATATTAAATTTTGTCATCTGCGATTTTTAACATTTTTACGACTTTAGAGTAGTGCTTCACAGTATTTTTGAACATTTGTAAAAGAATTTGGTTTCAATTGTTTAGCTTAATATTGTAAATTTTTTTTTCTGCGATGTCTGAATTTTGCAAGAACATTTTTATGCATTTTTTTTTTTTTTTCATTTAACTTCTTTTTAGATTGACACTCATAAAAAAAGAATCTGGTTTACATCTTTTAGTCCAGCCAATATAGTACATTTCATTCTCAAAAATTCTTTAATTATTCGTGAATATTTTGTGAAATTTTTAGTGTTTTTTGCAATGATTTTTTGACTCATACAAGGAATTAGGTAGGCATTGATTATTTTGCCTAATATAGTAAATTTATTTCTCTGTGATTTTTGAATCAGTGCTAATTTTTTATGTTATTTTTAGTGTTTTTTCAAATCCCGGACAAAGGCAGGCAATTCTGCCAGTAGGAAGTAAAAGCAGAACTGTGTTCCAATACAAAACTGAATTTAAAGGAGAAAAAATTACGCAAGCTTATCTCTTCTCTTCTGTAAGGAGAGAGAACACATTTGGTACAAAATCACATTACTAGCTACTACGGAAAAAGAGCATTTGCAGCAAACAGGCTGAATTGATAGGATGGCATGCCCACACCACATTCCTTTTTCTTCTGGCAGATTAGGCATTCAGCGGGCATCTATACACCATTCGTTTTTTACAGCCAAGGAATGATGCTGAACATGGTTGCTCGGAAGTGAAGGCGTAAACTGCAGTAGTGGATCTATTGTTTGAGGAGGAAAGAAGATATGCCAGACGATTGCATTTTGAAAAAAAAAAAAATATTTATTTATTTATTTTTAAATAAAATAAAATTGAGTGATTTGGGATCGGTTGCAGCTTTCTCAGGGCCGGTAAAGTTTACGTTTGCCTGTCAGATAGGAATAAAAAGTTACTGATCACACTAAATTTTTCAAATTAGTGGTCTGATTAAATCTTTGGTGGTCTTGAACCAGTGGACCCCCAAGGACTTTAGACACTGTAAGGTATTCTAAAACTGTAAAAAAGAAACATTTGTTTGTCAGAAATAAGACTTTGAAACTACTGAAATTATTTAAAAAATTCTTTTGTTGTACTACAGCTGATAATCAGAATTCCCAAGTAGACTGTATTGTAACTGTTTTTTAGAATAGTGTAGCTGCAAATGGGTCCAAATGAAGATTTTCTCAATAATTTAAGACTAACATTCACTTAATGTGATACAAGAATGAAGTTTGATCAAATGTGACTTAATTAGTAATATTTAAATTATCTGTAGCTGTGTAGAAAATTACCCTAATATTTGTAGACATATAAATACCACTTGGCATATTTCAACAATCACGTGTCCAAAGCTGCAGATTTTGCTAGTCAAGCCATCTTTTAAAAGATTGGCTCATCAAAGAGAGCTGAATGAGTACTTATGAGCTGAAAGATTGGTATCATCATTCAGCTCATAAGTGCTTCAAATTAAAAAATACATAATAGTTCTATAAAATCAAACTAGTTTGTCCTGGAAAATGCGAATTTTTTTTTTAAATACATAATTCTAATTAGAATCATTTATAATTTAACAAACGCAGTTACATATCAACTATATTATGAACATATTTCTTGGAATTTAACACTGAATTACAATGATTAGTGAATAATCTCTCTATTCTAAAAAAAAGTAACTACCGCTGTCACCGCCGCCGCCGCCGCCGCCGGTTTTGATTTTTTTGTGACCGGAGGTCTTTCTTCGTTAATATTAAAAAAACTGTTGCATACAAAAATATGAAAATCGGTAGTATTATAGAGAAATATTTGATAAACACGCTGATGCAGACAGTTTTCAAATCGAAGAATTATTTTAAGAGATATTTAATGCCAAAGTTGGACAAAATCGTTCCATTAAAAAAGTTTTATAGGAGCAAAAACTGTACATAGGAATTTAATCATTTTTAGATCATTTTATGCGTCAGAATTTCCCGGTGTGCAGATTGCAGTTAGTTTTTTAATTTGAATAATTTTTCGAGGTTTTATTTCTATTTTAAATTCAAATTTTCAGCATTTCGAGAGATATTTTTTACAAATTTTAGAAAATTGTATTAATTTAAACTGTTGCCAGCTTTATAAACAGCGCAAACTGTAATGTTTGCTTCAAATTAAAAATTTATTTTACACGTGACTATTATAAACAAAAAATATAAAAAGCAGGAACTCATTGAAAATTACGTCATAAAAACTATAGTTACACGTGAATTTTAAATGAGAAAGAATATTGTAAAATAATAAATTCAGTAACATGCGTTAGAAGTCCTAAATAGTATAATTTACGTCATATTACACTTATTACGTAAAATGAACAAAAAATAATATTGCAAAACAGTTTTAATTTAAAAATTGCGCGAGACATTTACTTGACATTTTAAGATGATCATAATATTTCATTTCTAACAAAAGTATTTTGACGTGAATATTAAAAAGAGAAAGAAAAGTTTGGTGAAAATTACGTCAGATTACAATTGTCAGATTCAAATTATAATTCAATCTTCGAAATCTTTTTAAAGGCGATCAAATTAGCGTGCTGTTAGAGTCTGCGGTGTCTGAACGGGGGTTGACGAGCGTAGCTCGTAGGGGGCAGAGCCCCCTAGTAATTTAAAAAAAAAACAGCACATCAGAATACCTTCCTTAAATATTCAAGGCCAAATTTGGACCAGCATACATATGGGTATATTTAATTAACAGACCTATTAATAAAATTTGGTGCATTTTTACTGAAGAGAAACTTAGACGCAGCTATCAAAAAGCATGATACTCTCAGCCTATTGCAAAGTTGCATCTAGACACAGGAGGGACATCGCACATCAGAAATACTAGGAGTGAAGGATTAAAATAATCCGACTATTTGAACATCCCACTTAACATTTTGGTTAGGATCCGAAAATACAACCTTATTTTCTTTTGATAGCATGAATTCTGATCTGGCATTGAAACATAAAGAAATTTTCGACTTCATATATCTAATCCCCTGCAATAATAACTTAACTTATTGCCACTGTTTGCTTGCTATTTAATTTTAAAAACCACCAGTTCAATTTAGCTGTATCATATTACAAATACTTCTACTGAATAAAATATCCATATTTATTATTTATTAATATTTTTTGTAAATAAAGGAAACAAGTTTTACACTATAGAATGCCTTTTAAATTAAAATAACTATAAAGTAAAATAATACAACGACTTTAACATCTGAATACATATAATACGCATAATTGAATACCATTTGCTTTATAAAAGGAAATTTAACTTCTAGAATGCTATTAAATAATTATAATTAAGTAAAATAGCATAGTTTTATGAATTGAATGACATGAACTGAAAGGTTAAAAGTAAAAATACATGACTATATAATTATCATTTCAGACTTATATTTTAAAATAAATTTAATTCAATATCCATAAATATATTATAAAAATAACAATTACCATCACAAAACAATGGCAGATCCTCATATTTTTCACAAAATTGAACTCTTTGAGGATTATTGTTAACTGGTGGATCAGGATGAATCATTTGTCCAGGAACTGAGAATGAGATATAAATATATTTTAACGTAACAAAAAAATTAACATTATATGTTTTTATAAAACATGTAATACAGTATAGTGAATTACAAATATTTTAATCTTTAAATAATGTAAAATGCTTGCCAAAATTAGATATATCTGTGACCTGGTCCTAAAAATTCTAATATTATTTTCTTTTTTCAATGAGTTTTAAACAGAGGGAAATAGTTTTAAGTAGATGATTTTTCTTGAATACTTTTACATTTTTATAATATCTCACTGCTATAATAAAAGTTAAAAATACGTTTTTCTTAAAAGTTTTATGGAATTGCTAAGGACTGAAAATAATTTCTATTTTGGACTGTTTTCTGTTTTAGATTATCAACTTATATGATATTCTTTGCATTGGTATATGAAAAATTTCCACTTAAAACAGGATTCCATTATAAAGAGGACCCGTTTTCACATGTTTTGCTGTATGAATTAGCATCCAGAAATTATGATTTATAAATAATCATAAGTAATAATTTACTCTATCATTTTACATACAGTAAAATCTATGAAAAAAAAAAATTACTAGGAACTGAAATAAAATTCTGGTTCAAACAAGTTTGCATCTTAGCAGATATAATTGTTAATGATGTTCATCAGGACTATGAATTCTTTCCATTATAGACAGGTTCTACTTTCACAGATTTTAGAATACAATACTATGTCAATTATATGTAACTATATATCCTACACTCCATCCCCCAAAACAGGACTCTTTGGATCTTCTCCTGACGTCAATAAAATTTAGAGATGAGTAAATTTATAATCTTTTTAACTGATAATCACTTTGTCTTTTTTTCATTCCCTTTCCATGATCATGGTTTCTTTCTGTCTATGCACTGGCATGTAAAATATAGTTTTTTAAAATAAAAAAAATGTTGCAATGATATCAATAACAAGCAAAGTATGATATATCTTAAATACATTTTATTCAAAATTTTAATTCATTGCTGATTGATTAGTTTTTAGTTAAAAATCACTTGATTGGACTAAAACTTAATAAGTATATATTTAAATTGTAGAATTTTCCATAATTGGAATGTCCTATAACCTTTAGAAAAGATACTTTTTCAGAAAATAAAAATAATAACAACTCTTTTGCTAATAAAAAATGAAAGGCAAAGTCAGATAACAATAAAGCTATACAATTTTAGCTTTTATTGTGTTTTCATTTCTAACATTTAAACTTATAAGCATTACATCTTTAAATGTAATTGATTCCATAAATTACTCACTTTTAAATGGAACACAAAATCTAACATCATGATGTTTAGGCCACCCGCTGCTACTTTCAGCAAAATTCAACTGAAGAATAAGAAAACATAGGAAATGAAAAAAGTATTTACTAAGATAAAAACATTTTTACAATATCACTAACAAGAACATTGAAATAATTGAAAATTAGAAACTTACATCTTCAAATGGTGAAAATCCTGTTAGACCTTTTTGTGTAATAAGATACCAACTTCCTCTGTAACTTAAATTTTGAACAAGAGCACTTCCAAGATCAAACAACAACAGTCTTGCAATACGGGATAATCTATATAAGGAAGCACATATAAGGATCTTGTATACAACAAGAAGGTAGATAACATGCATATATTGTAAAAGAAAAAGTCGAATGTATGGTTTCGGTGAAAATTTATTTTTAAATAAGGCAGGAAAAGTGATGAGAAACGCATGAAAGTAAGTGGAACATATCTAGCAAACCCTAGTGGCCTAGGGTAATTCCTGATCAAAAATCATCAACATCCAATTACTGTAAAAACTATTAAAGGTATTTTTCCTAATTCTAGTACAGAATAAGCACCCTTTGATGTCTATATAATATAATGTTTACTTAAATATATATGCAATTATAATTGAAATAATTATAACTTTTAAATGAACAGGAATTGCCCAAAATTGGGGTAATTCTTCATCATTTCTGGAGTAATTATCGGCCGGCATCCTGCTGCATTTTCCTGCATATATGTGGATTATCTGTTAAAAAACCTCAAAAATTTTAAGTGCGAATTATCTGCTGAAATTCTTTTTAAGCAGAAGCACACATCAGATATCCAGTTTCTACCGACAGTCATAAAATAAAAATGTAAACAGCTATCACATGATTGTCTGCTATCGACTGTTCACAGAGTTGCTCATGATTGGTTCACATATGACATGTACGTGCTAGTGGCTTCTGATTTTTATGTTATTTTTTATCATCATTATTATGCATATTTAGCTATGCATTATAAATTTTTTACTTGAGCTTTACTTTTAATAGTTTAATCATTTATTAAATTCTCTTAATTTTTATTATTTTACTCAATTATTTTAATATTTTACTATATTGTAAGTATTCATTATAATTTCAAATACATTATTACATTCAAATTACTGTTTAAAAATTATAAACAAAACAGTGACCAGACATCCACAAAATTCTAAAATCTGCACAATCTCTGATCCCAAGCTATGATGATTTGGGGGAGTAAACAGTATTGTAAAATTACATTATTAAACATTGACCAGAAATTACCCCAATGACCATGAATTATTGCGCAAATATGGGCTTAGTTTGGCTTGCTCGTATAACAGTTTTTAATATAGTAGAGGTAGTAGTCGAAAGTAGAGGAAAAATTTATAATCACTTTTAAAAACTGTAGTATATCATAGTTGAAGTAAAATAAAAGTAAAAATAAAATAACTAAAACTTTAAGAATGACAAAAATTTTTGTAAAATGCATAAGAATCAAGGTCAATGTTGTTTTGCAGAAACTTGAGTAGCAGTTTCAATATTTTTTTCAATATTAAATTTCAACTAAATGAATAATTAAGGCATTCATTGCAAAGCAAAGGGCTCAAAGTATCTTTCAGATTTTACAAATTGATATATTGTTATTTGGATAACAAAAGTAAAAATGTCCAAGTATTACCCCCAGAAACTCTGTGACAAGGAATCACTCTGGGTGACACTAATTAACAAACACTTAAATAACTTGGAGGGGTGCAAAGGATTACTTATATATATTGTGGGATATAAGATCGACAATTTACATTGCAGATGATAAAAGACTTGCTGATTGCAGCAAGCTAGTATTTGTAAGCAATGACATGATGGTGCCATCTAGTGAATTATATAAATACAAAAGCAGTTTACAATATTCTCTTTCTTCTTAAAGAAAAATAAAAAATAAGTAAAAAGTTCTTTATATAGGAACAGTTCAAAATAGTAAAGTAGCAGTCTTTAACATAGTTTAAAATAATGAATTAACAATTCCTGTCTATAACTGCTAACATAAATGTTTTCTTCTTTGGATAATTTGAGTATCTACCCTATTATATTCCTGGATCCTGCATGGACACTTGTAGCAATTTCCATGAGAATTGTTCACTATGCCTGAAGTACTTATTTGTGGAGAAAGTATTGGGAGCTCTAGGGTGGTCTCATCTTCCTATAAACCCGCTGTGAGTTTCACCTGAAGAGTAGAAGGAGCTAATGTACCTATTGCAGGAGGAACTTCATTAGTTCATCACCACGCCTACAGCAGAGTTTATTAAGATGCCATGTGCAGTTATTCCAAGGGGGTCTTGATATTTCCCATCACATTTCCCAACAGATATATCACACAGCAAATCCATGGTGTGCTCCAACCAAAAGGTTGCACCAAAATTTGAGTGCTTTCTGAAAATTTGCTTGAGCTGCTCTCATCCATATCAAATGTTTAGCTTCCATCATCTTGAATCAGGTCCAACTACATGTAGTGAGGGCGTCCAAACATTATGACAGCTAGAGATATATCTGTAGATCCTGACAAAATGTTTCACAAGTTGAAAAGAAATCCAAACAGTTTCTCTGTAAAAGTTCTTTTTTTAATATTTTTCAAAGCTGATTTCCCTGTTCATACGGCCTTTTCAGCTAATCCATTTAAATTTGGGTTGTACAGTGCTATTCTTTAATGACTACTAATATTTAGCTGTAAAAACAAAATTAATTCAGTCTAAAGAAATCAGTTCCATTGTCACTTTGTGGTAAGCCAAAGCATGCAAAAAGACTGCACAGAGCTTTTACTGTTAAAGCTGATGCTGTCTTAGGGTCAGGGATCACTTCCAGCCACATTGCTATGCTAATAATTACTATCAGCAGCTAACGACCTCCTACAAGACCTACATGGTCAATATAAATTCTTTTCCATGGTTCGCCAGACGTGAGCCAAGAGATTTGCGTAGAACAAAGAACTGAGGCATTTTCTTGGCACACAAAACAATTATGTACTTTAGCTTCTAAGTCGCAACATATACCAGGCCACCAGACATAATGAATGAGCTAGAGATTTAATTGCTGAGATCCATAAGAACATCCATAAAAAAATTCTCAAAATTTCACTGGGACGAAAACATGAGAACTTCTAAGAATGATATTTTCTTCTACTGTCAGTTCATTTTGTATAAACTGAAAGTCATAATTTTTTTAATAACTCTTTTCAATCATCTACCCTGGATATAAGATTTTAGACAATTCAGTGCAAGACACTTTTCTTTCTTCCTTCCTTTCAATTAAGTGAAAACAAGCAAACTATCACTCAACTGCCGGATGAGAATGACAGACTCAAATGTACTGGAGGATCCACAAATTTGAATTTATTATATGCATATGCAATATTATAGGCATGTAAGTTCAAGGCCTATCACTGAATGCAAGTTTCAGCAATAGATGGCAATGGTCTGTCTTCAGACAACAAATTTACTAATGGCAATGACTGTTGCTAGTATAAATCTATGTCTTAAAAGATAGTTTCCAAAATAGGTCACTCCAAAAAGTAAGTCTGATGCCTACTTTTTCGTATGACAGATTTTTCTCTGTTTTGGAAAAGGAATAAGAAGCAAGAGCTATTGGTCAGTCATTATCTAGAGTTTTGTGTGACGAAACAGTACCAAGAGTATAAGGACTTGCATCCAAAGAGCAATCTCACACATGTGGAAGACAAGACAAAAGCAGAATAAAACCAAGATTGAGAGCATTATAAAAATGAAGAAAAAGGATAATCTTCAAGTATTATACATATTTGAAACCTAAACATTAGTTTACACATGTATTACAATTTCTTTTAAAATGAAATTAATGGATGAGGTACTTTGTAATACAAAAATAGATTTACTTAATTATTGAAAAAGGGTGATATAACAAGGGGCTATTGTACTTTCACAGGAATTGTATATGCAATGCCAGAAAAACAGCTATCCTAATAATTTGATTTTAATTATGCAAATAAATATTGAAATTATTCTTCTGAAATAAACGTTACTAGATTTCAAATTTGTTACTCATCAAAATCAGAACATCAGAATATTAAATAGATATAATAATTCTTCAAATAGTATTATATAATGTGATAGTTACATTATATATGAATTCACATTTCAGTAATAATAATACATGTAAAAGGCATACTTCCGCGATGGTTCATCAAACGTCATCAAGATTACAATATCTCCAGGTCTCAAAGTCAAAAGTAATGTTTCCAATGGTGTGGATTCTAAATAAAAAAAAAAATAATAAAGTTTTAGAAAATTGCATTACAGACTTTAAAATTCACCCCAATGTTTCAACTATACTAAACGATTAAACACACAGCTTTCTTAATCGAATTTAATAAAATATTAAAGCTAGAAAGTTATAATAACGAAAAAGGGATAAAATCTAAGATATATTATGTATTACTTATAAATGATATACATATGCTTATAAATTAAGGGGACCACATCAATTCCAAAATCCTATGGAAAACAGATGATACTGGCACACTTTTCACTTGGGAACTACAGAAGCAAATTCAATATATTTTTTCTGTTTTGAATTAGTTATATTCTGCTATTTTGCAAAATCAATTCCTTTATAGCAATATTAATTTTTTTAAAAATATAGAAATATTGATTCATAACTATTGCATTTTTAATTTTTACTTCTTGCCAAACAATCAATTGCACTGCTTAGCTATAATAGCCAAAATTATTGTAATCACATCAATAGTTCCAGAGAAAATGGTACTTAAATATCAATTGTTTCCATGGGATTTTGCAAGTGTTGTTCTCCACTTTAACACACAGTAAACAGGAAATGTAAAAATATGTTTTACATAGATTGGTAGAAAAAGTAGTGCTTGTACCAGAAATTTTGTAATGGAAAAAACTTAAGGCATAATCCAAGTGTACCTGTTGTGAGCAGGTTTCAATTTATAGTGACTTTTGTACAAATAAATTCTGTGCTCATTTTGCATAAATAAACAGCAACAAGATGAAAAAATTTTTTTTTGATACATGAATCAACATTTAAAATATATTTGGATCTTTTAATTTTTGTATATATGTGAAGCATGCATTTGAGCATCCCTTTGGTGTCTGCGGATGGCAGCGCATGGGGATATGACAGTAAAAGTGTCATGCCTGTTCTTATCACTTTCCATCTGTATCACCATTTCTATATCTTTTACTATCTTTCATTGGTTTGCGAGCATTAGCGAGCAGGGGGCTGAGCCCCTAGTATTTACATGTTAGAGTACTTGACATTATTCCATAAGTTGAAGTTATTAAATTCATCTTAAAATAATATAACAAGTTGCTAAAGTTATATAAAATAGTTTTGTGATATAAAAGAGTATTTTATTATTTAAGGTATTTAGAGTTTTCTTCGATTTAAAATCCAAGGTGCGAAAATATTAGTTATGATCGGGGCCTGCTGGGAGAAGGAGTTGTTTCAGCGACAACAGTTATGTTCTACTGCATCATCTATAGTTCTTCCCTCTTGTCTAAAGACAATGAGTTTACATTTGAAACATTGCTCTGGATCATTGAAAACCATGAAGATGATTGATGTTTATTTCTTTAGCCACGAAGTCAGTTCTTTTATTTCTTGTTTTTAATGTAAATTTAGTGAAGTAAATAATACATTGTGACACATTAAATACATTGTGAAATAGTGAAGTAAATGTTTAAATATTGTTTTCCAGTATGTTAAAACTTATTTATTGTTTTGTCATTTCCATTTCTTTTTCAAATAAATGTTAGTTTGTGTTTACATTTACTTGTGTTTATTTCACCACCATACTTTTATTTCTTTATTTAGTTATTTGATTTACAGGATTTCAAATTTGCTGTTTTTAAACTTTTATAGGCTTAGAGAGTTACAGCAACATTTCCATTTTTTAAATGATTCTGATAATCTGTAAATAAATAATATGGCAGAGTTTCTTTTCCCCAGGCAGTTTCAGAGGGGGGGGGGGGGGGGCTGAACCGCACCTGCCTTTTGGTTTACATAATAGTACTCCTCTTGCCCCTCATTCACTCGAGCACCCTTCTTGACTCTCAGTAAAAAAAAAGTGCCCTTTCTCCTTTTTGCATTAAAAGATTTGCTTGTATTGTAAAAACTGACTCAATGTTGCCTTGAAAGGTTTTAAAAATCAAAAGAATGAATTTAAAAATAAAAAAAAGTGCTTTTAAGAATCTGAAGAAAAGTGCCCTTAACTTTCCCACCGCCGCAAACTGATATATCCGTTCACTGAGCTGTAGGTTTCACTGCAATAGAAGCATTATTTAAAGTAATATAATTCTACAGATATTATCCAGTTAAAAAAAGTTAAGGTATGAGTAACACTCTCATGACTTATATGCCTATACACAATAAAACTTTTTATATCATTTTATAAAAAAACATCCTTTTTAGCATTTTTTAAAAATTACAGAGAAAACAACATTACAATTTTTCCCTTTTGCTCGGCAGTCAGGGCGTTAAGAATCTGATGAGTGCCCTAAACAATGTGAAAAGTGCCCTTAAGAATCCAAAACATTCCTTTTAGAATTAAAAAAGTGCCCTTTCTCACTGGCAGCACCCTGCCCCTTTTTTCAACTCTGAATATGGTACAACAAAATTTTATTTTTATAGCAATTTATTTTTTTTTCAAATAATAATTTCTGCCTTATTTAATATCAAAATTTCTGCAATTAAATAACAAAAAAAAATTACTATTTGGAATCAGTTAAAAATTAAAAATTATATGTGGGTTGCTCATTAGGGTGGGCCGAAAAAAAGATATTTTCGATGATGGATAGTGCAGAAAAGTTGCCACTAATGGCACTAAAATCACACAAAAAATTTGAGAATTTTTTGACAATTCCTTGATTTGCCGCAAATGGCTTGAAGTTTTGCTGAAATGCTGATTTTTAACTTTTTTAGCAAAAATTTTAAAATATTAAGTTAAATTTATTTTAGCTGAATTTACTTGAAATGTCATGTTTAGTACACTAAATGTTTAAATAAGCTCCGATTATGCATTATTTAAAACTTATGTGTATTTTGAATTATGCGATTTTTATAGCTTTTTCGCATATAAGTAAGCAAAAACTGTAAGTATTGTTTGGTTCGTATCGTATTTGTTCGTTCGGTTGTTTTATATCATATAGGTAAATTGCGTTAAGAGCTTCATATGTGCTTTAGGATGCAGGAATTGTGACAACAGGGGATAAGGATCTCCTTATTAATAAAGACAAGGTCAGGAGACAGAAAAAGAAACTTGGAAAGAAGCGAAGGAGAAGGAAGATCTTGTAAGAAGAAAAAAATAGAAGCATATTCTTTGATGACAGAAAAGATAACACGATCTCCATTGAAAAAAAGGGAACAAAGGGTACCATTGTAAGAAAGACGGAGCATATATCACTAATGGCATGTGCAAATATTACTGTGTCATGGACATCAGAAATGGAAAAGGCTGAAGATTTGAGTATTCTATTAATCTTGCTCCGATTGGGTTGGTCTTAGGTCAAATGGTTGTACCATCTAGTTCAGACAGTTGATGTTGGTGTCAGAGTGGAAGCTCTTTCGTATGAAAAATACATATCAAATGTTGCAGTTCTCTTCTTAATGTTTTCCAAACCAAGCTTTATTCTGGCTTAGAAAATTATATAATGATTTTGTTATTTCTCCGTAGTGGCCAGAAGGAGATGTCAAATGATCCAAATATTCCGAAGCAGATTCAGGTTTTATTTTTTCTACTATAAAAAAATATGCTTGTAATTTTTCTTCCTCCTCCTGTATCTTCATTCCAAGTTTCCTTTTCTGTTACCTGACCTTGTCTTTATCGATGACGAGAACCTTATCCGCTGTTGTCACAATTTCTGGATCCTGAAGCACAGATGAAGCTCTTAACGCAATTTACCTATCTGATATACCAGTTCTAAATGCAGCAAACGCTGTGTGAGAAAGGGATATGCATTTGTAGTGTCTGCTTTTGAAGGCCCTGGTTCGAATTGTGATTCAGAACTGTCTGCTTCAATGTTCTCATTATTTGAATCTTCTGATAATAACTATAATTTAGAGAAGAAAATAATTAATTTCCCATCTTGAAGTTACTCCCACATCTTGTCTCTTCCCTCATCTTCATGATGACTGATTGCGTTTTCATTTGTTTCTGCACCACATTCTCCTCTCCTTCCAGAATTGCTGTCAAAACATGCTGTGGTCCATTTTACAAATATGTGACTCTGAACGCATTGAAAAACAGAAGGAAGAGCAAGGACCATAATAAAGACAAAAGAGAGAAACCGACGAACGAACCAAACAATACTTACAATTTTTGCTAACATACGCGAAAAAGCTATAAAAGTTGCCTAATTCAAAATACCTGTAACTGTTAAATAATGCATAAGCAGAGCTTATTTCAGGGATGAGAATTGCAAAAAAGCAAAAAGACTGAAACCACGCGCAAGCAAAAAATTGTACCACATTTTATCCGTGAAAGATACTTTAAGAAATAAAACCAGGGTCTGATTTCCGGGCAAATGGAGACAAGCGCACAAACCTGTATACTACATTACAGGAGTGAAAATAGCTAAATTACACACAGCTCTTAAAACACTGAGTGTAGGTCATATGAAATGCTCAACTTATCAGAATCATGACCGCTCCTGAAAATGAAATAATTTAATTAAGAATAGAGTTTTTGTGTGTCATAATTTTAATAAATTTTTTAGCAAAAAATATGAAAAACTTAGTGAAAATCACAATGGTTAGTTATTTTTGGTCACACGGGCTAATTGGACCAGGACCTACAGCCAGCTTAATGTGAATTCTGAATCAGGAGCGATTCTGAGTAAAAAAAAAAAAAAAATTCAGTAAATTTTCTGAAAGGTTACAAAAGAGGAGGGAAGGGGAGGAGCATTAAAAGCACTAAATACATGTATTTTTCGCGCCATTTTGACGAAATTTGCCGCTTTTTCGCGATCTTTTGATGAAATTTGCAGTTTTTTCGCGATCTTTTGACGAAATGTGCCGCTTTTTCGCGATCTATTGACGAAATTTACCGTTTTTTCGGGAACTTTGCCGTTTGTTCGCGATCTTCTGATGATATTTGTAGTTTTTTCGCTATCTTTTGACACATTTTGCTGCTTTTTCGCTATCTTTTGACAAAATTTTCTGCTTTTTCGCGATCTTTTGACGAAATTTTCTGCCTTTTTCGCTATCTTTTGACAAAATTTTGCTTTTTTTCGCGATATTTTGACAAAAATTTCTGCCTTTTCGCGATCTTTTGACGAAATTTTCTACTTTTTCGCGATCTTTTGACGAAATTTTCTGCTTTTTCGCGATCTTTTGACGAAATTTTCTACTTTTTCGCGATCTTTTGACGAAATTTTCTGCTTTTTCGCTATCTTTTGACGAAATTTGACGCTTTTTCGCTATCTTTTGACAAAATTTGACGCTTTTTCGCTATCTTTTGACGAAATTTGCCATTTTTATAGCGATCTTTGGACGAAATTTGCCGTTTATTTGCGATCTTCTGTCGATGTTTATGGTTTTTTGCGATCTTTTGGTGATATTTACAGCTTTTTCGCGATCTTTTGATGAAATTTGCCACTTTTTCGCGATCTTTTGACGAAATTTGTCGTTTTTTCATCACCGTTGAATGTTCTTTTGAAATCGGAAGAAAAGCGGAATCGATAAGCAAGGGAAAATTTCGGAAAATAACAAAATTTTGCAGGAGAAAAAATACGAAATCCTCGGAAAAAAAGGCGGAATTTCGAGAAAAAAAAAAGCGGAAATTCCTTGAAATAACCAAAAAAGCGGAAATCCGGCAAAAGACGGAAAATTCTCATCCCTGTTATTTAAACAGTTAGTGCACTAAACATGACATTTCAAGTAAATTCAGTTAATATAAATTTAATTTAACATTTTTAAAATTTTTGCTAAAAAAGTTCAAAAATCTTCAAACAAAACTTCAAGCCATTTGCGGCAAATCAAGGAATTGTCCTAAAAATCTTAAATTTTTTGTTTCAACTTAATGCCACTAGTGGCAACTTTTCCACACTACCCATCATCGAAAATAGAAAAAAAGTTTTTTTCAGCCCACCCTAATGCTCATTGCAAAGGTATGACAAGAGTAATATTAATGTGAAATGGAGAAAGTGTCAAAGTTGGCAACAAATACAAAAATATCTTCTAATATGCATTAAAAGATAAAAAGGAACTTTACAAGTATTCATTAGGCAATATTTTTTATTTTAAAAAATGATACATTAAGTCAAAGAATCATTACAAAATCATTAAATAATTAAAGTTTTAATCAAAAATAAAACAACCTAAAGTTATTTAAATCTTAAAAAGAACAAAAGTATGTATTTATCATGCATTTTCACAAGATATCATTGAAATCAGAACTGAACTCGAAGCAGAATTCTCCACAAGAAGAATTTAGCTGAAAAATGATACTATATTAAAGACAAAAACAAGTGTGATTGTATTTAAATAAATTGGAAAAAGTTATCATAAAAGGTGAAAGAAAAATGATAATTTGGTTTAAATAATCTAACTAAATTTTCTCTCAAGAGTTTGAAATCATTATTTAATGAAATATTAAAAATAAAGAGAGTAAACAAAAAGTAAAAATTAACTCACGATACTATCAGGAAAAATTTACATTATAAGACTATCTGTGACGAAGTTAATTATGTTGAGAATAAACATAAGTGGCGAGAATAGAGTGATCGTATAGCTAAGATGATAAGGTTGACTCGCAGTAAAAATAAAAGGAATAATCTTACTTAAATGACAACAGTAGACACATTGAAGAGACAGCAGTTATAAAAATCTTCTTTATTCGTTGATTCACTTTGAGAGGTGGAAGGTAATTAGGAGAAGTAGGTCACTGTACACATTTGAAGAGCGTTCCACGTAGAATTATTAAAAACTTGAAGTAATTCCATGGCTACAAAGAATACTGGCTAAAGTTGGTTAAAATCCTTTCTCAGAGAATGTCTTGAAGATAACAAAGTCCAAATTCGAAAAAGCATTGAATTAAATTCCATCAGCGATCTGCGACAAACTTTTAGTTATTAAATGAGCCCCTTAGAATAATATGATCGCTGAACGGTCTTCGTAATCCTTCAAACAGGCACTAAGGCCCGATTTGAAAAAGACAATTCACGTTGTCAAAAATACATCTTAAACTTTTGTAAAATCTTAAAATCTGTAAAAAACTGGCTGCATTGATATATATACCACATAAAAGGGGTTTACAAATCTACCTCCAGAAATGATTTAAATCTATTTGTTAAAATTAAATTTGCGTATGAACTGTAGAACGAATGACAGCACAGGAAAAACGAAACTACAGTCAAAAGGCAAGAGGGGAGACACACCTCCAATATGACGCGGTCGACGTCACGCTGTTTCTAAAAATAGAACAGAGGAAGGGGAAAATCTGAAATCAAAACGTTCTGTTACATGCGGTAAAAAGGAAAGAAAAAAAGCGATTTGAACGATGTTTTGCATTGAAAATAAATAGTTTAAAACGTGAGATAATAATGCTGCATTACAATTTAAAAAAATAAATAATAAATGTGATTACTACATCACACTATCCAATTATATAAATATTTAAATTAATAATAAATATAATTATTTAAATTACAAATAATAAATATAAATATTTAAATTACAAACAATATTTAAATTACCTTTCTCATAAGTATCAAAATGAGCTATTCTTATAACCACTTTCATCAAGCTATCAATAACAACTACATTTATACCTCTTCCACCATCATTGACACGTCTAGTCAAAATGCTGAAAAGAAAAAATTCGGTAATTAAATATGTTATGTTATAAAAGCTCTACATAACATTTTCTATTTAAAATTTACATAAATTTAAATTTTTAAATTTTGTTTATTTTAATAAACAACTTCAAATTATGATCTTTCAATTTGACAGCAAATTTTAAAAAGTTTTTAAATATTAAATTCTAAAATCTTTATTCTTATTTATTTTAATTTGAAATTACATTTATGGTATTCTATATTTTTTCTCATTCCTCTGGTAAAATTTCAGCATAACTGCTATAATAGTTTAACAGATAAACGAGAAAATAATTCCTAGACTTTTCTTTATTTTTAATCACTTTCTATTTACATCTTGCCTCAAAAATGCAAGCTTTTAGTTCAGTATATGTTTCTTATCTCGGAATGCACTGGACATTCCATTCTACGTCATTAGACCACACAAACAGCAAATATTCCTTTACTCCCGCTCCTAAGAATGTTTCCATTCCACGGTGATAATTCTAGCGCAAAAACATTTTCCACAGGCTTGCTATCGATATTCCGTCTTTTGGAGTATTCTGATTGGCTTTTCCGCCGAGAGCATACTCCGAATTTCGGCAGGCATTTCAAAAAGAGAGTCAGTGGGTTACTTTTGCTAGAACGAGAAGCAACATATTTTTGGTTCGGGAAGTTTCCCTTTTTCGCCGTTGGGCCAAGATGCCCAACGGGCACTTACTTTTCTACTGATGAACGTTTTAAAGAATGTATGATGCTTCCTTTTATAATTTAATTCAGCATTAATTGCCCATTTCATCTCGTCGACTTCTACTGAGATTAGTTTACTACGATATCATCTTGCCTATTCCATCTCGCCAATTTCTGCAAAGATAGTTCATCCTAATTTATAGTTTGAAAAACATGCTTTCTGTTCTGCTTGAATTTGAAGATGTGATGAATGCTCTCCAGATTTTATCCACTGTCTGTCTGGCATATCTTAATTTGTTTCAAAAAATACATCCGTTTGTCCAGTTTAATTTAAGCTGTGCTTCCTATAGTACCCTTCTTTTAAAAGAAGTTATTCAACTTCGTATTTTCCTCCATATTCCTTCAATGATATCATCTCACCGGCTGGTAAATTTCGCTGTGGAATATTACTACTGTTCAACAATCTAATGATTACTTAAATAATGACCGGATTTAATGATTACCCACTACAGATAAGTCATAACTAATAAGTTACTCTTTCTTACATCATTATCGTAAAATCCTGGATTTATATATTGTAATACGATATGATCATCTTAATGTTTCGGTAAAGTATATCAACGGACTGTACACAATAAGGACTATTCTTATATATCTGATCTTTTCAACACAGTGATATAGTATAAAAACCATACAACTATATAAATGAATACATAGATTATTTCCTGATGCGATAATATAGTGTTTACTTAAATAATTTAAAATAATATCTCCTTTTCAGTAATGTTTTGTATCCGGACCCGGTTTAATAACATGTTATCTTTTATTATTTAATAAATAATTTTTATGTCAAATCTGTCCGAATTATTTCAAGAGTAATTTTATTATCTGTGTTACTTTCAGCCATAAGGGGTGAGTAACTACATTTCGTATTTATTTATTTTAGAAGTTTATTATCTTTAATTTAATTTAGTTATGACGCATATATGTTACCCACTATACTTACGGCCGTAGTGCGATTTTGGGGAATGTGAATTGGATTTATTTTGGTTCAATTTGAATTTTTCAATTGAATTTTTACTCCAATTTACATATCCCAGAGTCACATTACAAAATATATATATAATATATACACAGAGAGCTTTGTTTCTTCGATAGACATTGACGGGAGGGTACGCATTCCCCTAACATTTTGAGAATCTAAGTAGATAATTTTTCTTTTTAAATTTGGAATGAGGGAAAAAAGTGAAAATTTGGAACTGTGGGCCCAAAATGGGCTCTGTCTCATTTTTTATACCAGTCTTTGGGTATGGGCAGGCTAGGGTTAAGTTTATTTATTCACATATTGAAAGAAGTTTTTAAAAAAAAACTTGCTGTTTGAGAAACAAAAATATATTCTACTTTTCATAATTCCTTAACTATGCCCGGGATGTAAATTTATACATTGGATACTATTGATACTTTACTTACTCCTGGCACATATATATATGCTTTCAAAAGATATTTTTGTTCCGTTAGACCACACCTCCCACTTCAAAATAGCTGAAGAATGAAAATAGTGATTTGAAATTGAAAAGAATTAGATCAAACTGTACTATCTTTTATACTAGAAGGATATGCCAACCCCAAAACTTTCTTCTATCTCATACATGTTAATACTTCCTGATAAAAGCATCATAGCAACACCACCGGTTAGGTGATTTACACCAAAATCTAATCAGCAACAATTTATGTCGACTTCTAACTGAATATGAAGTTTGATGGAAATCTATGAATTAGCTTTTGTGATAGAGCTATTGCGGAAATCATAAAAAAATTTGCACAGTAGCGTCACCTGTTGGGTGATTTAGACCAAAAAGTAATCAGCACCAATTTATATCAGGGACTAACTGAATTTAAAGTATGATGAAAATGCTACGGATAGGTTGTGATAGAAGTTTGTCCGAAACACACGCAACAGCGGATTACCGCGCGGTGTATTCGACACTGTTACGACTTGTAGTATTGTGATATTTGTGATTCCTAGGAAACTCTATCAGACGGATTTCGCTAGGGAATTTCCATTTAGGCTTGCTGCAGTTCAGAAATCCATTTATCATTAACTTTTAGTTAATGTCTTGCTTCTGGTCTTCAGTTTACTTTTGAGTGGCAGTTGAGGGTATCTGAAGATTTCAGTTAAGCTAATGCTGATAAATAAGTTGTGCTTGCCTTTACATGAAGTCTTTTATATAGGAGAGGAGAGATTGAATTTAATTAAGTAATATAATCTTCTTCATTAATTATTTTGTTTTTCTTAAACGTCTATAATTAATATTGTTACCTCAGTTGAACTGAATTAAGTTTATATTTTCCTTAATAGTTAATTGAAATAAGTTTACATACTGGTTTTGAGATAAATACCTTTTGAAATTAAGCTTTACTTTCCTTTTAATCAGTTTTAAAATAAAGTAAATAGTTTTTGATTAAAGCTTAAAATTAATTAAGTTTAATTACAGTTTTTTTATAATCAAAGTAAAATATGATTTCATTGAAATAATATATTTATTTTCTGGGGTTCTGGTTCATGTCTCAAGCATGTTGATATAGAGTCATAAAGAACTTGTGTCTTGTGTTTGAAAATCTTATTCTATTTTAATGATTTTAATTTTTACTTTTGTTTTATTTAAATGTTTTTAATAAAATTGTTATTTATTTGAACTTGGTTTGGTTTTCTTTAAATATTCTTTTACAGATAGTTTTATATTGCTCTATCTCATCATCTGCAGTTAATAGCTTTCTGGGCAGACACAGTCAGCAAATGTTTCCATTTGCGTATTAACTCTCGGTTTAATGACTTTCAGGAGTAATTAACCTTTTGGTTATTACTTTCATAAATCACCTACAGGTGGCGCTGCTGTGCTGCATTTTGCAGGATTTCCGCAATAACTCTATCTCAAGAACTAATGCACGTACTTTTATAAAACTTCAGATTCAGGTAGTCCTTGATATGAGTTGGTGCTGTTTACGTTTTGGTGTAAATCGCCCAACAGGTGGCGCTTCTATGCTACATTTTGCAGGGTTTACACGATTTTTACAGTAGCTCTATCTCAAGAGCTAATGCACACATTTTCATCAAACTTCAGATTCAGTTAGTCCTTGATGTGAAATGAGGCTGACTATGTGTTGGTGTAAATTGCCCAATAGGTGGTGCTGCTGTGCTGCATTTTGCGCGATTTCCTCAATAGCTCTATCTCAAGGACTAATGCACGAATTTTCATCAAACTTCAGATTCAAGTATACCTTGATTAATATTGCTGCTGATTATGCGCTGGTATAAATAGCTCAATAGGTGGCTTAGATATGCTGCATTTGTCATGATTTGCACAATGACTCTATCTCAAGAACTAATGCAAGAATTTTCTTCTAACTTCATATTCAGTTAGACGTTCACATAAGTTGATGGTGATTAGATTCTGGTGTAAATCACCCTATAGGTGGCACTGCTATGCTGCATTTTGCTGGATTTACACATTTCAACGATAGTCATATCTCAAGAACTAATACACGTAATTTCATCTTTTTAGAATCCTCATGATGATCATAGATTGCCTTTTAATTTTGGCACAGTGATAATGAATTTTGAGGTATTAACATGATAGAAGAAAGTTTTAGGATTGGTACATCCGACTAGTTTTTTTTTTTTTTTTGGAAAAGAACTTTAATTTCCAATTATCTTTTTTGATGTAACTGACAATGATGTGAAAGATAAGCTTCTAAGGAAACTAGGCAAAATTCAGAGAGCATACCAGGTAGAGATGACAAAATTAATTCATACGAAATAATAACAAGGAATGGACTCTTAAAAAGATCTATCGAGTATTTGTATCCTTTGAAATTAGAAGCTTTTGAACATTTATAGACTTTTTTCTTTAACACTAAACTTATCTTTCATGAAACTTTACAGATTTTTTTTCTTTTTTGAACACTGCACTATTTTTACAAAACAAATTGTTCTGACAAATCTTGGAGATAATCGAGTCCAGTTATGACTCAGCCTGGCCTGTGAATGTAAGTAAAATGTAAGCTTGGTCTCGGCATGGCCCGAGTCTGCTAAAAAAAATTTTACTTGTGCTGAGACACAATCTAGCTGTCCAATGCCGATCTCTAAGTTGGACATATTACATTTCCTTATTGATGTTGTCAAACTAGCATCAACTCATGCAGCACATTTGTACTTATTCTCACCCCAGTCATGTCCATTGAAAATTGTTCCTATTTTACTGGCATAGTTTGATTCTTTCAAATTTGTTATATTGGGCCAATCAGTCTGCTTAATTTTTTTATTAGTCCAGTCCTGCCCATTGATAATTTTTTCTGCTGACCCAGCCCGTTTGAAAATTTGCTTTCATTTTGCAGGTGTTTGGCCCTTGCAAACCTCTCTCTACCTGGTGATCTGCAAACCCAAAAGATCCGAAGGAAAGTACTTACTAAATATAAAATATTTACTAGAGTTTTCACTTAAAAATGGTTTTCATCTATTCTGTACACTGGGCAGTATATTGGGCATCTTTAACTTGGGTGGCCTGACATAGTCTAAAAATAACAATAATAATTCATTTTATAGATTTAATATTGCATACAATTGGTTTAATTTCACTTAAAACTGTCTAACAAAAAAGCTGGAGTTAGATTGTTTTTTAGCGACTTCGACTCTTTTGGTCAGAGTCAATACTTTTGCTCAAAAATGGGCTTGACTCTGACTCTGCAGTCCTGATTCTAGGGAAATGATACACTAAACCTACATAAGATAATATCCTAAAGTCTAAAGTAAATAATAAAGAGTATAATAACTTTATCATTCACTTTTATACTTGCTTATACATTAAAAAATATTTATACAGTCAACTCTGTGAAATCTGCACACTTAGGGGCAGAGGGTTTTGTGGATTATACATTTTTATGGATTACACATCATCCCTTTGTTTACATTTTATTTTTTAAAATCTGATTATAAATTAGAAACAACTGCACAAAAATTACAATGAAAAAAACATAATGCAACATTGGTTTTTAATATATTTAATAACTAAGTTAATTTAAAGAAAACTTAAATTATATACAATACTTATTTTACTGATTATTCATTATTTTAAACATTGACACAACAAAATGGTAGTTCCAGTTTTGGTTTGTTGTCAATAATTTTTTTCTGTAATCTATGAACACTTATTACTTCTTGCTCAGAGATAAAATTTTGTTACTCAAGGAAATGTAAATATTTATTCATTGTAAAATTAATAACTGAAAAAATATATATACCAAATTTAACTTTATAAGTTTAACTGTTAATGACAATTTTCATTGTTTACATTCCAACGTGTAGTGCGGATAATGGACGTTTTCTGATTATACATATCAGCGGATTTTACAGAGTTAACTGTATTTGCATATTTTCAGATTTCTTTTTTTAGAGAAATCTGCACTTTTATATTATGACTAAAGAGTTTGTGGTCCTTAAAAGCAGGATAAACAACTATCACTTTTTTTGTTGTTGTTGCTGTTACGAGACTATAAAGCTAGTTTTTCTACACAGTTTTTGACAAAAATTGAAACTTATTTTAAAGGGTAAGCAGGTTGTGGTGACCTTCCACATTTCTGTAAGATGAGGGCTTTTCCAAAATAGATACAGTAGAAGATCTTTATAGCGCGATTCTATATAATGCAATTCTCCATATAACGCACAACTTCTCAGATGTAAACAATGAATTTTGCAGGTAAGAAGCACCTGAAATCCCACATCGTAAAAATTGCAACTCTCTAGAAAACTACATTTGATACATTAATTCAACTTTATCTCCTTAATTCAAAACTTTTTAATGAAAAAAAATTGCTATTATTACAATAAATATTATATTTTTGGAAATGAGTAATATAATGAATGATTGGGTCCAGGTATAGTTGGACCATGTTTATAAAATAAACAATATAAAATGATCATATAATGCAAAAATTTATAATTTGGATAATTCCTGGTGACAAGAAGTGCAGTATAAAGATACTCTAATGTATTTTGGTATGTTTCAGATTTATATGGTCGTGTTTATAAGGTAAATTTAATGATGTGTGAAATGTGATCCATATAATGCAAAATTCTATATAACGCACAACCTTGCGTTTTTAGGTTTGCGTTATAAAGATCTTCTACTGTACTAAAAAATTTCATAATTACAAACACAAAAGCATTATATTATAATAAAACAATAAGTCATAATTCATTTTTCCAATTTAATAAACTAATTTCACACAATTTAAATAACGATTCTAGTGAAAGAAGAGCAATGTTTTTGTGTTTATATATGCATTGGGTTCTTCCAAGTACTGAATTTTTCTTTACACTACATATACTCAAAATATCACAGCCTATTAAAGTCATAAATTTCTATTTTGGAAAGTAATTGAAAAACTGAAAAATGCACACTTGCAGTGTTTAATTAAAAATATGACTTTATAAAATACTTACTATTTTCCATCAACACATATTTTAGGTTCATCTTTGTGATCTATTCCTGAATATAAATGCACAGAAAACTCTTCTTCACCACATGATTTAGGAAGGCCACAATTTGGAGAAATTTCACCTATTTTCAAAGGCTGGACAACAGTTACTGTTCTGAATACAAAAAATATATATTCAATATATCATACATTAATGCTACTAAAACAATTACTTAAAAAAGAAACGAAAACTTTTAAAAAGTATACAGAATTAAATTATTCTTGACAAAAATAAAATTCTCCAGAAGAAACTACAAACTTTCTGCCGGTTAGTACAAATCAATATTTTGGTTTAATTTAAAGGGATTTGTATAGCCAAAAAGGAAACTGCAGAGCTTCATTTTTAACTCTATATGGAACTCTTCTCTATTAAATGATAGAACTGTTTCACACCTTACAAAACAGAAAAGAAAGAAAGAAAAAAAATTGTAGAAGGCCTTTTTTATTAAGTAAGAATTCCTGCAGAAGTTCCTAAATACAGTCAACTAAATCTAAGTACTTTTTGTTTTTATTAAGCAATATTACTGCAACAATGATTTTAATTTTCTTGTTGGAAAATTATTGAAACTCTTGACTTGCCATCTAAGATAAAATATGTAGGGAAGCAAAAAAGAAAAATATTGAAGACAGATGATACAGATACATATATAGAATGAAATCTGCTTTAATGACATTTTTGACAGTCCTGACAGATTTTCTACAGAATTAATAAATAAAAACTTGTCTATAATGATAACCCCTTTAATATAAGTCTGTCTATAATGATAACCCCTTTAGTATAAGTCTGTCTATAATGATAATTTTGCATTTTCTGAACTGACCATGAAGGTGTAACTGTAAACTTTAAATACAGTAGACTACCTTAAATCCACAACCTTGAAATCCACACATCGTTGCAGATGTAAACAAACAATAAAGTTGATATGCTAAACTTCAAGGTGCTGCTGAATATCAGTGGAAATCGCAGTTTTTTACTCATTTTTTTAAAATCAAGTATAAGCTTTTTTGGATAATACATCTGTCTAATTATAAATTAAATTTTCAATACTTGCAATTATGGTGTAAATCAAGAATGTATCAAGTTCAAAAATTTGGCAAATCATAGGTTTGTGTAATTATAACCGAATTGATTGTTTCCTTTTTTGTGTTGTGTTTGCCGGCTTTTCAATATTTAATTATTTTTATTTCAATCAGTACACATTTTAATATGTATTTCTGGTTAATATGATTGAAGTCAAGCATTCTCTTCTCAAGAAGGAAGTATACATTTATTTCCAAAAATATTCAAGATGGCACTGATCTACATCACTATCTTTCTACCAAATACATTTTTTTAAATTAATCAAGCTCTTTTTGTTATTAAATCTAGCTAACATGAAATAAAGCTTTGTTATTTTATGATTCTGCAGTAAATTATTAGTGTGCCTTTATGTGGTGAGTTTCATTGAATAATACAAGAAAAGTGTATCACATCATTATTAGGCTTAATCAATATTGCATTATTCATTACTGACTTGATCATTATTTTTAATATTTTAATCATTTAATTTTCTTATTTCACTTTATTATTTAACTTAATTGTAAGCATTCACTATAATTTTCAGTATATTATTACATTCAAATTAATGTTGAAAGTTGTAAACAAAAAGTGACCAAAAATCTGCACAACTTCTGGTTGTAAGCTGTGTGGATTTGAGGGAGTCTACTGTACTATAGAACTTTAAGAATTCATCCTTATAGGATATTATCAAATTAAAATCAGCTTTGTTGACAGCCAATTTTTTTGAGGATGCCATTTGTAGAACATACTCGTATTTCTTGATTCTAGATTTAAAAAAAAACTCACTGAGGACAAAGCATAAAATAAAACAAGGAACACTTTCTTCTAAAAGTAAAGAACCATTAACAGTAGTAAGCTTTGTGATAATTTCTGTAAACAAGGGTTTGAAATGTTATGACTCCCTAGAAAATAAAAAATATTCCACACGTATGCTTTTCTGCGTTGACTCCCATTCATCTTGAGATGAACAAGTTAATCTTATTTCAGATTCCTTTGAGTGCTAGTAGTATTAGATTACTTCTTATATTATGCATATCTTACACCTGTTTCAATAATTAAAATTTCTAATTATCAATTATTTAAAATATATTAATATTCATTATTACTTAATACTATTAAAGAATGCTAGATCATTCTTGCATTTATACAATATTGATATTTCATTCTGCATAATCAATGTGATGTGAAATTCAGTGATCTCATAAGAATTTTAGAAATTGTGAATAACAGTAGTAGCAATAACCCCACTTTGCTTTCTTGGATGTCAGAAGCAAAAAAAAAAAAAAAGTTAATTCTTATCGTCATCATGCAAAATTAAAATGAAGTGGGAAAATTGATGATATCCTTTTTTAATAATAAATCTTTAGTTGATTACTATAACTAGTAATAAGTTTGTTTTACTATTAGATCTCTAAAAATAATTGTAGAAAAACTTAATCCATCTTGGAGGGATATTTAAAAACGTTTTGCAATGTCTTCAGCTAAGAATCAGTATCACTTCAGTGACAAATGGTACTCAATTAACTCCGACCGATATGATCAGAAGCTAATTATTTAAAAATGGGATTGTAAAAATAAATTTAGGAAAACTTTTAAATTCTAAAAAGAAAAGAAATGGCCAGAGCAGAGCATAAAATGATATGCCAAAAATGCATTACATCACTTATGATGTGATCGGACATACTCACAACTGCGAAGAACATTGACATAACTGGCACTAGAGAAATGACAGACTCCTCTGATGTAGAATGAAAATTTAAATATGCCAACTGAAAAACCACAAATAATGTGTGAATCCCCCATCAATCAGTAAATTGATCTTGATTTTGTCTATAAAGATAACCTGCTTATATGGGGTGTCGACGATTTTAATCAAATGATTTAAATCAGCGATTAAATCATGATTTTAATCAAGTTATTTTTTGAAAAAAAATCATTGATTAAAATCATGACTTTTCTAATTGCTTAACATTACATAAAAAAGTATTAAAATCTAAGATTAACAAAATTTGGAAAGTTTCTGTAGGTATTTTGTCTTATGAATAAACAGAATAAAACCTTAAATATTTATTTTAAGATTAGACTTGTAAAAAATAAGTACAGTATGTTTTTAAAAAGCAAGTTTTTATCTGGCATAAAAAATATTTTATTTAAAAATTATATTTAAATCTAATATACTTTGCAATGTCATAATTTCCTTCTACTAATTAAATTATTCATTCTTTAATATAAAATAAGCACACCAAATATATTAAATGCCTGAAAGTAAAAGAATAAGTAGCCAGCATGTTATTTTCTCATTCTACTTCTGCAATAATAAATTTATAAAAATTGGAGCTAAAGAAGAATGAATGAATGGCAACTGTTCAACAACTATTGTAAAAGAAAGTTTAAGAGAAAAAATAACTAATTGGTATAAAAATGTTAGCACAGAAAGAGCTTCTTTCAGTAGAGGTTGAATAAATGTTTTATTTTTTTATTTATTTTTTTTTTTACTAGTGAACTCATATACACCAAATAAAGAAATCAGTTAGGGATTGAAAAAGCAACAAAACTTTTTTTTTAAATAATCCCCACTGAGTATAAATAATGCTGCTATTTAATATTTTGAGGATTTCAGATACAGATGGCTATTTTTATATTTACTTTGTATATAGGTGTATGAATGGGTACAACTCATTTTCATAATTTTTTGGTTAGCATACACCAGGGTCGGCGAACCTATGGCACGCGTGCCACTTTTGACATGCCAAAGAATAATTTTGGCACGGCGCGGCGTTGATTATGTCTCTAAATAAAGATACAGCGATTTTACACGAAATAAACAAACTTAGATGATCTGATTAGATTCTAAATTCGATTAATTGCAAATTGAAGAATTTTAATCTTATTCAATATGGTTTCGAAAATTTATCAAACAAAGAAAATATTTGAAAACTATCAAGAAGGAAAGATTATTACCGATGGTAAATTATGGCAACTTGGAAATTAATTTCATAACTATTTAAATAAACTGCCTTTTTTCAATTTTAATAATTTTTTTCTACCATTTATATCTGCCATTTTCGCAAATTTAGAATATAAAAAATCAAATAAAGAGTGGTTGCCATATAAATTCATTTAGTTTGCAATCTGTTGAAATTAACTGAACCTGAACACGTTATTAATTATTTTTCATCCAAGATGCAACAATTAATCACATTATGTTTTTAATTAACTTCTAAAATATAATTGTTTCTATAATTATTGCAGTGTAATACTTACATGTATGTTACACATTTTAGAAAATATCCTAATAAGAAATTTTCAAGTAGTTTTGATTCATTATATTTCAATCAACTAAATTTGTTTTTTAATTGGCACGTCAAGGTCAAGTAAAATATTTTTTGAAAAACAAACTGGCACGCGACTATAAAAAGGTTCGCCAACCCTGGCATACACATGGGTGATTTTCAAAAGTGTCGTGTTTTACTGTCTTTTCACATTTGCACAGAAAAATAGTAAGACATCATAATTTTAATTATTGCATTTTAACTATCATGCTTTTCAATGATAATTTACAGATATATTATTATTTATAAAAACAATTTCAAAATAAGAAAAATATTCTTTTGTAGTCAAAATGTCATTACCGTAGGTTGTCCCAACAAGCAATTTATTAAGCAAAGATTTGACTAAGTTCTATTTAAAACAGATGGTTATAATTTTTTAATACATTTTTATTTATTAAGATGCTACCAATTAAAAAAAATATTTGATTTCATTAATTAAACTTATCTATAATTCTTAATAATTATTTTAAACCGTGTCCCAAGAAAGAGAGTCATTGCCATGCTTCTGACAAAAAGTTGCTCTGGAATTTTTTAGAGGGCAGCACACGCCTTTTTTTCAAGGCAAAAATACTCCTTAAAAGTCAAGTTTTTTTTTAGGTTTAGGCGAATAGAGAAATTAGTTTTATACTTTCAATAAAACAAGCAAAGACTTTGAATGTTTTGGTGAGTATTTTTTTGTACGTCATTACCGTACCCACATCTAATCGATAATTAAATTAACTTTTATTTCTTAATCTGCTTTTATTACATAAGAAATAGAAAGTCATTGTATGGGACAGAAGATATAATGGCTGCCATTAATGCCTGGTGGAAAATAAAAATATTTTGCTTAATTTGTCATTACCGTAGACGTCATTACCGTGTTCACTTATGTTCATTACTATGTTCATTAAAATTTAAAAAATAGTTTTAAAATATTAAATTAGTAATTTGGTCTCTATTGATGCTTGCATATTAATGTTTATGAGGTAAGGTAATTATTTACAAAACATTGAAACTTTCTGATTTTTTCTAAAAATTTGATTTTGTTATTCCAAAACATGGACAGATTTTGAAAATGACCCACATACATGTGCGTAAGTTTAGATTTAGAAGATTAACAGTAATTTTTCCAAGTACAAATGCAAAATGAGCTGCAAATGATACTTGTTTGTTTTGTTATTTGTCTACTAACTAATGAAATTATACTTATTTGCAGTTTTTATTAATTCTGTATCTGTAATTACTTACTGTGTATAATATTAATTATCATCTTAGTAATTAAAGCATAAAAATGTATACATTTTTTCTAATTAGAGAGTTGATTGTTTAAATAATTATTAATTTTAAGTAGTGTTAACAATTTAATATTAAATGCAGCTATTAATAATTTTAGTAAATGTAAATATCAGTAGTATTTAATATGGTTTTATATAATTATTACAAAATATTATCGTATGTAGCTTTACTGTATGCTACTAACTAAACAAAGGAGTGCAGTTTTTATAATTACTTTAATTACTAATTGTAATTAATTAAAGCTTGAAAATGTAGGATATGATAGCAATTAGAGGTTTAATTGTTTTGGAAACCTAAAATTATTGGTAGCTATTCTGTATTTCAACACAAGAAAAAAAAAATCATAAAAATCTGATTTAAATTTAAAAAAATTTGATTTAAATCAAAAAATCTGATTTTTTTTTTTTATGATTTTTTTACACCCTAGTTTATAATTCTTCCAGTCCCTTATGCACTGTTATAGACAGATTCCATTATTATTTTTTTTTTTTTTTTTTTTTTTGCTCAACCTGGGAGAACTACAAAAATTAACAAATTAATAATTGTTGAGTGAACTATAAATGTAACTATGTTAAATATTTATGTCAATATACAACCCATAAAAAAAAAAGAATAAATTCACTAAAATGCAAACATTTTAAAATAAGATGATAGCCTTTAAAATCTTATTTACCGGAAGTAATATGACTTCATAAACAGGAGAGGTTAAAATTATTATTATTAGCCACTGTTTTGACAACTATTAAAGATTTCAGGTCTACATTTATGAAGATGTGCACACATTTTATGAGACGTGAGATTAGTACAAAACTATGTATAAAAGTTTGTATAAAAAGAAAGTGAAAAGAATAAAACTACTTCAAAATAAAAATAAACAACAAAGTGAATAAAATTATATAAAATATTCAAATGAATTAACAAATTATTGATTCTGAAACTTATTAAGTAACCAGAGTGAAATTGAATCTGTATTTATCTGATTATAAAACATGCCCATCTAAATAATAATTGAAACAGTTTCAACAAATCTCTAAATTTAATATAATAAAATATTGAAAGGAAAAAACAAATATGAAAACATATCATATCTCATTAATTTTCAAACAGCAAAATATACAGAAAAATTTAATGAAAAATAAAATTTAAAAAATGGAAAAATTGCATATGTTAACACAAATGCTGATTCTAAAAACTGGTATTAAAAAGTAAGAACTGTTTTCTAGCAGATTGATACTTACTCATTGTATAAAGCAGGTCTTTCATATACTTGAGTAGTTACTTGCTTTTGTAAAACTATATTACTACTTTCAGTATTTAACAATACAGCAGTTTCTGTATAACCTGCCAAAGATAATTTTCAGATTTAAAATGAATTTTAGATAAAATAAAAGATAAATAAATATATAAATACTTTAAAAAAAATAATAATAAAATGCAATTACTTGTTTCATTATATAATTCTTGGGTAGGCATCATTTTGTCTGAAAATAATCAAGCATTTATAATAAAATAAATAAAATGGATTGTTACACATAAACAAATAATTGATAAAAGAGAAATCTAATATTATATTGTATTGCTAATATATAACTGGTCAATGAGTTATTAATAAAAACACAAGCAATAATTATACGAAGCACAATAAATTCAGAAAATAAACTGATATAATGTTGCAGATTCAATAAACTGCAGATAAAATTACTGATAAATCAAATACAAAATCCTGTACTTTTATGTTAATTGACCACAAGTAATAAATGAAATATTGTTCAGTCAACATCACTCATATTGCATTCATTTCATTTTAGATATAATCCTTTCACTCACATCATCATATAAATTAAAATACACACTTTTCATTTATAATACATATATTACATATACAGTCGAATCTCGTTAAGACAAAAACACTTAACACAAAATTTCGTTTAAGACGAAGGAAAATAGTTTCCCCATCACGTTATCTTGGAAAACAATAATAATGGCATCGTTTATTACGAACATGAAGACAAACTTTTCCCGTTTAAGACAAAGTCAATATTGCACCTAATAAAAAAAATTTCTTTGTTGCAACCTTCCACCTTGAATCAAGTTTATCGCTTTTCCTGAACTGGACGAGGGAGGATATGAGTTTGTTTTTGGAACCAAGGTAAGTGAAGAGATGTGGGTGTAGTGGGGAATGAAGAGGAAAAGAAAAGAGTTGCATTCTTTCTCTCTGCTGTTGTTGAAATTCTTTTGTAAGCAATTCATTTTGTTGCAAGCACATGGTTGATCCCTTGATGTGAATAAAGTTCTTTGCTAGAAATATTTTATTGATTGAATTATAATTGTATTGGAACTGTAGTAGTGAAAAATTACCTATCTATGTTATCAGAAAATTCGCAAAACCAAGTTGCTTCAAGCGTGTAAATACACTACCTGTTCCATACACATTCGCTAAAAATGTTTGGATAAATAAGGAAATTTTTGCAAAATGGTTATTAGAATGAGACTCAAGACTTATCAATCGAAAGAAACAGATATGCATTTTGTTGCACAATTGTACAGCCTACAAAGATGTAAAAGGGCTAAAATCAATAAAATGAGTTTCCCATCCTCCAAATACGACAGCGAAGTTTCAACCATGCGACAAAGATACTATTCAGTGTTTAAAAACTCAACACAGGAAAGAAGTAAATAAAAATCTTATTGAGTGCTTTGACAAACAGACACCATTTTTTATCGAACTATTAGAAGCTATGAGTTTCCTAAAAAGTGCATGGAGCTCTGTTATTCCTACTGTTATAAAAAAACGGTTTTGGGTATGGTGGTTTTTTAGAGGAAGATGTTGCACAAACAGATGAAATAGAAACGGATGATGTGATAGAAGAAGCTGAAAAATGAGGAATAATTTCTTCCCTGTTGTTTGAGGATTACATTTGAATTAACGAAAATGTTATGACTTCACAACCCATGACAAGTGAAGATATTCTAGTCCATTTAACTGAAAAGGAGAATGAAGAGGAAGAGCTGATAAAATGGAGACTGATGCAGAGGATGAAATCCCTTCTGTGTCCTTCAATGAAGCGACAGAGGCTTTAAAAACTGTTCAGTGATTTCTGTTTCAACAAGAAAATGCTAATTGTGCTTTGAACAATTTGGAAAAAGAGGATGTCTTTACAAACAAATGTAGAATCTAAAAATTGAAACAAAAGTCAATAAAAGATTTTTTTGAAGTCTCTTAAAGGGGTAAATATATTTTTACATTTTATTTCTCCTTACCCATTTATTATTTTATAAGAATATTACAGTACATATAGTACTATTATCGTCATGTGTAATCTGTATGAGTATGGGTTTTGTGTTCATATGGTGATGTTAGAAATGTACATGGATGCACAAAAATATTGATTAACATAAAATGACTATAAAATATTTTTCTCTGCAGATATCATTTACATTCTTTGGTAGATTTGTTTTAGTGATTTATTTTTTAAATCATCCTAAACGCTTTTTACTGTTTTATCAGTTAATACAAAAAGATTTTCGCCACCCTTTAACTTCGTCTTAACGAGGTTTGAGTGTATTTAAAACACATCTCTTTCACTCATTTCCTTTAAAATATAAAAAAAGGAAAAATTATATCAAACTAAAACATTTTACTCAAACATCAAACCATTGTTTTTAGTTAACACACGTAAATAAAAACTAAGAGCTGCTTTGACAATATTTACAACCAGATAACATAAAATTGCCCAAAATTGCTGTCCAACCATTTTCTGCAGTGATCAATCATGATACATACAGAGACTAGTCAAATCTTGAATACTCATGTATCATCAGGAGAGGATTCTCGCTGCTGATCAGCATTGCATCAAATCACCACAAAATGCTACATTTGACAAGGAAAGAAATTACTGGTATTGCCAAATTGCAAAACCTTATATATATATATATATATTTTTTTTTTTTTTTTCTTTTTTTTTTTTGCCCTGTGCAAAGGCAATACTTTCATTCACATTGCTGAACAATTGATGTTGCTTATCACATTCAAGCATACCATACTACAGCAGAAGATCTTTATAACACAAATCTAAAAACGCGAGATAGTGCATCATATAGAATCTTGTGTTATATAAATCACATTTCACATATTATTAAACTTAGATTGTAAACATGGCCAAATATATCTGAAACATATCAAGACACAGTGGAGTATCTTTATACTGTATTCCTTGTTACCAGGAGTTGTATAGATTATAAATGTTTGAATAATATAGATCATTCCACATATTGTTAAATTTACTTTTAAAATATGGTCCTAAACCTTCATTATTATTCATTATATCATTTTCCAAATATTTTATTGTAATAACAGCATTTTTTTCATTAAAAATGTGTGAAATAAGAAGCTAAAGTTGAACTAATGTATCAAATTTAGTCCTCTAGAGAGTAACAATTTTTCACAATATGAGAATGCAGCTGCTTCATTGTTTATGTCTGAGAAGTTGTGCATTATAAAGATCTACTTATTTACATTGCTGTGTTCCTGGTGAGTACCTTCAACATTTCCTATTTCCGCCCTTTTAAAGATTTAATTGAAATCCCTTCCCTCCCCTCCTTTCAAAAATCTCAGTTTGAATGCTAACAGCACACAAATTCAAAAATCAAATTTTTTCAGCATTATTATTATTATTTTGCTTTATAATAGAAATAAATAACCAATCATCTAAATGCCCCTCTGAAATCATCATACACAAGCAGAAAAAAAAAAAAAAAAAAAAAAAAAAAAAAAAAAAAAAAAAAAAGAAATGTTTATAGCAGGAAGTAAGAGTGCTAGCCTTTTGCTTAGCACTAAGAGCTTGTCTGCTGTTCCAAGGTCTTTGGTATGATCCTGGGCAAATCCACCCTGTTCTTTCGCAAATATTAGCCATCATTTATCTTTATACAAATCTAAATCCTTTTATTTTCAAAAACAGCTTTTTTCCTTCATATTGCCACCAAAAGAATCTGTGTATGTATTTAACATCTGAAACTGATGCCATTCTAAACAGATAATGCACATTTTTCATTTATAAAAATTCTAATTGCTTTAAAATGACATAGTAACTTCATCTAAATGTATGTGAAACTAAAACATCTAATATAACACAAACATTTCAATATAAGTAGCAGAGTTGTATAATATAGACGCACGCCGTGCGCGGAAAATTCAGAACTTAACGGAAAATTTTTAGAAAAAAAAACGCAATTTTTGTTCATAAAGCTTTCTTTCTTTTTTTTTTTTTTTTTTAAATACCGAAAAATTAAAAATATTCTCCAATTTTATGTACGATTTATTTATTGTTAGCCAGAAGCAGGGTTAGAAATTAGCGGTCGTTAGTCGCCAAATGCAACTAAATTATTGCATTTGACGACTAGACAATTATACCTAGTCGTCAAATTTGACGACTAGCTTTTTCCCACTTTAATTTTTGTTTAAAAAACGCTCTCATTCTTTAGCGCAAGGTTTTTTTTTTTTTTTTTTTACATAGTCGTTTTGTCACGTCTGAAATAGCCTGTTTCTTTCTTTGTTATTCTTTTTTTTCCTTCTTTTTCAAACACATGCTACTGTCCATTCTTTTATGGAAAACAGGTGTTCTTCAAGTGCGTGCAGTGGGGGGTGGGGGGGGGGGTTTCAATAGGATTTGTCAATCACCTCCTAGCTGACTTCTTTTTAACCAATAACTGATAAAACTGACCAGAGAGGCACCTGTCTCTAAAAAGCTTGCGCACTTAGTTCAAAAGCCTGGTTTAAAACTGCTATGCACCTGTCAATCACCTCTAAGCTAACTTGATTTTAACCAATAACTAATAAAACTTACCTTAAAAACCACACCCTTAAAATTATTGCACTACTTGTTTGAAAGCATGGTTTAAAATTGATATTTGAGTTCAGTATAGCTTCTAGATGACACGAGTGTTTAAAAATGGCGAAACGCGATATAACTTCGTTTTTTTTCTTACCATTTCCAAATAAACGTTTAAAAATCGAAAATAAAGAACCGCTAGATTCTAACAATGAGAATTCTAAATTAATTCGCAAAGAAGTCAGCAATTCAACATTCCTAAAATGGAAAAAAGAGCACCCATGGCTCATTCAAGAAGAAAATTTGATGCTATGTACCCTATGTAAAGAATATGCTAAACCGGAAGAGACAAACTTTGTTAATGGATGTCCAGCATTGAGATATGAAACGGTAAGTAATTTCATTCTAAGAATAATTTGTTCTGTTATTATTTTTCTTTTATAAAATAATATTCACTGTCACTCATCTCTCCACTGAGTAAATTGCAAAATCGGGAACTATCAATTACTTGAACCTATTACTTAGCTTTATCGCCGATAATGCGAATTGAAATTAATTTCAAATTTCACTCACAATATTATCTACTTTGCATATTTTTTTTCCTAAGTTGATTATTCAGAAATACTATCAAAATGCGGCATTTTGAACCTAATTTCCGACGTCGCAATTCGGGAAAGTCGAAAAGTGTCGTCATGTGACACGAATCGCGATAAATAATTTATTTCCCAAAAACGAAAAACTCATCAGAACCACCTATCAGAAATAAATTGTTACTTTACGCGATATGTTCGTAAATATTTAAAATAAAATGCCCTAAAAAATTTTTAAATATTTTAAAATAAATAAAAAAATAATTAAATTTGAAAATAATTTCTAAAAGATGTATTTACCAAATATGGAAAACGCTATTCGATTACATTAGTTTCTTGGTAAGAAATCAACTCCCAATTTCATGCATTCTTAAACAAAAACTAATTTAATTTAGAAAATAACTTTGGATCTTAGAACAGCCGTGCACAAGTAGCCTCATTATAATTTCTTTTTCCCTCTTTAAAGCGAGAGCAACTATTCAAATTCTATTCATATTCAACCTCACATATAAAAAGAACTCTGCAAATGTTTCAGCGGAAAAAAGAAATTATTGCGCTGCAAGCAAACAGAATAAGTATACAAAAGAAAAATAAATGAAAAGCCAGCTCTGCTTGTGCTTTTCCTTACTATTAAAAAAAAAAAAAAAAAAGATATCTTCGTTGTTAATGGAGGGATTTTCTTGAAATTTTCAGCAAGTTGCAAACATAGTAAATTACGCAGTGAAACAAATTTTTATTATAATGTAATAAGTGATTAGAAAATTAGAGCCTCTACAAAAATCACTCACTATAGAACAATTCTAAAGAAGAACCAATGCGGTTTGTTTTGTTTACTTAAACGACGTGAGGTTGGAAACGTTATCAAAATAAGATGATCTGCTTTGGATGGATAACATTTTGTTATGCAGAAAGAAACTGTGTGGAGATTTTTTTTTTTTTTTCGTATTCTATTTTAAAAACATCCGTTATCTGGTAAGCATGCAGGATAATTGGCAATAGCCGTAATTATTAAGGATTGAATTGATGGAAACGGAATTTCGGCGTTCTTTCTCTTTTCGGCCGAAAACAAAAACATTGGAACTTTTTTTAAAGTAATCAGTAATCAATACATACATAATTATTAATTATATGTTTTTATTAAATTTATATAATTATTAATTATACATGCTTATTAAATATTTATAACTATTAATTATAAGTGTGGCCAAAATTGGCTCTGAGTGCCTTAGTCCCAAAATTTTTTATTTTGGGATATAAATAAAAAAATTATAATTCCATATAAAATAAAACGTAATTAATTTATCAACGAATACAGAAATATTTTCTAATTACAAGAATTTTATTTATACTTTTAAACAGGGTTGGAAAAAAAACGGGTTTTTTTGTAAAAAACCAAAAAAACCGGTTTATTTGGTTTAAACCAGGTTTTTTTAAATATAATTTCCTATTGTATACAGATGCATATCTGTTGATAAAATAAACATTTTTGGATATTATGTAAGTAATATAACTTCAGAAAATATTTAAATTAAATAATTACAGTCAATTATATAGAAAATTGAAATCATTTCTAATTTAAACATTATTAGTAACACCTATATCTTATGTTCAAAGTAAACTGCTCTATGCAGTGAAACATTGATACCTTGAAAATCGTATGAAGAATCCTTTGATTAATAATATAATAATCAATCAATAAACATTTGATGCAGTTTCATGAATATAATATATTATTCTGTGGTTGTTATTATTATTTTTTTTTTTAATATCCAAATACTTCTGGTTATTTTGTTTTCTGAGTGATAACTCCAAGTGTCCAAGTCAACATTTTTGGCCATTAGATTCAGCAATTAACAGAAAAGATTGATTGGTATTACTGAAATGCTATAAATAGCATTCAATTTTTGCAAGCTGTGTTATTCAATTTGATAGCTTAAGTTACTCTTTTAAATTCTTTAAGGATAATCTTCCCCAATCCCAATCCAGAAAATTTTCTTTTACAAGGCTGTTCTCAAATCCAAGAAGGCAACTTCCTGACATTAGTTTTAATTTATTTTTATGCGAAAATGAATGAAACTAGCTGGTGTTGTTGTTCAGAAACTATGTAATTGAGCCGTTTTTTCCATTTTTTTGCTAACTCAATAGATCTTTCAGAAAATAGAGTCAAAGTGGGCGTTTTGAACTGAATTTCCTCGCGAAGGGAGAAAAAGCACTCAAGAGCAGGCGAAAAACGGGTTTGTCACTTGATCGAATTTGCTGATAACTCAATAGGTAATCGATTGATCAAAAGATGGAAAAAACAGTTCAATTCCAAATCGCTTCCGTGGCCAGGCTTTCCAATTTTATACCTTTCCGTTAAAAACTGAATTTGTAAATATGTCAAAATGTTTTGCGCTTGTTGAGCAGAGCAGTTAAGAACAGCCTTAACCAAAATCTTAAAGATCATTGTATTTTGTTATTAACTGCTGTAAATAATCTGCATTTTTTAAATGAAAATATTTTATGCTAAATATTGAATAATATTTATCTATTTTATCTTTTCTAATTTCACATGTTTTAAGGAAAATCTTTAGAGTACCAGATATGTTCATCAGCATATGCTAATTTTCATTTACATGCATAGAAACATGACCTAGGCTCATTATGTCTCATGTTGACTGCTGAGCTGAGATGAAGTGTTAAAAGTAGAAACTACTTCTATCTATAATTTAAAACAATTAAATTACAAAAAAGAGAAAATATTATATTAGACTTTTTCTAAAAAAACCAAATGGTTTTTTTGACAAAAAAACCAATTGGTTTAAACCGTGGTTTAAACCATGGTTAAAACCACTTGGTTTAAACCGTGCCAACCCTGCTTTTAAAATATTTTGATTTTAGGTATACATACAATGTAGGTTTATTTTTTATAATACTGTTTGTAAATGATTATATGTTATACTAGAGCTTTCTCAAAGAATATTCAAAACAGTTCTGTAGTTTCAAACTAAAAATTCTCTATTTTTTTTTAAGGCTGCAGCTTTTAATGAGCGCGTAAAACAGTTTAGGCAAATATGTGTTGCTTGCTTTATAATTTGCATTCACGTCTGAGTCAGTCATGACTGATAATTATAAACAATGGAATTCATAGCAATAGTCTCATTTCAGCCGTGAGTAAAGTTGAAAATATTCGAAAGAAGATTTGGAATACACAATCTCTGTCGAGTTTTGGTCCGATTTCATTTTCGGCAAAACTTGGATTTTAGGCCGAAAATGAAATGAAAGTTTCGGTCGGTCGATTTCTAATTATTATTGTGTCAGAACATTCGGCCTAGAATAATATACTACCAAAAAATTGATAATATTTCCAGTAATTGAATAATCAATAGTACAAATTTTATATCCTCATTAGTTTTGGATTAAAATTCTACCAAGAGGAATATATATATATATTTTAATGTATAATTTAATAAAAGATTTACTTTTTTAGGGGGGAGAGAGGGATAAGTAGCATACTGTAATTTTATTTTGTTTTGCAACATCTCTATGTAGGTGAATAAATAACTTAAAATTAATAAGAAAAATTAAGTCATTTTTAAATTTTTCATCATTTTTACATAAAAAATATTTAATTAAAAAGTTCTGGCCTTTTTTAAAAAATTAATGAACTTTATTTTGAGTTTGTATTAAAATATTATTTTTTTTCAGGTAAAAAAGCATAGTATGTCTGCTACGCATTATAATTCTTGCAAAGCAAAATTAGCCAAAGATAATCCATCTAAAGCACCACTGATGTCTGCAGTTAAGAAAATGGATTCCCAATTACTTTCGAATATGGAAAAGCTCTTCAATACAGCATATCTAATTGCTAAAGAGGATTATGCTTTTGATGACTTTCCCAGTTTATGTGCACTCCAACAAAAAAATGGAATAAAGTTTGGCAACACATATGTGAATGATAAAGCAGCTAAACAATTCGTTAAATATATTGCAGAAAGCATGAGATCAGAAATTAAAGAACAGTTTTCTTCAATTGATTTTTTTTCTATGATGGCTGATGGATCCACTGACAGGGCAACAATATCATCAGAAATAATATATGTTTATTATTTGTATGAAGGAGATGTAAGATGTACTTTTATTGGTTTGAAAGAATGCGAAAATGAATGTGCTTCTGGAATAAAATCCACAATAGAAACTGCTGTACAAGAATTTATACCAGATTGGAAGGAAAAACTGGTTGCAGTCAGTTTTGATGGTGCTAGCGTAAACATGGGACCTGTTTCTGGTATTGTCAAATTAATGGAGGACGACTGTGGAGATTTAGCAACAGTTCACTGTGTAGCACACAGATTAGAGCTAGCTTTAGCTGATGCACTAAAATGTGTGAGGTATGTTACTAATGTTGAAGACACAATTAAAGGAATTTATTCCTTTTACCACAACAGTGCCAAACGTACAAGGGAACTTAAATCGCTCTCCGAAATCCTTGATGAAAAAGTTTTGCGGCCTGTTGGTTTGCATGGCATTCGATGGTTGCAATCACGGCATCGAGCTGTTCAGGTTCTTATTAAGAACTGGCATGCAGTTATAATTCATATGGAACAGGTTGTTGCTGCTGAAAAAGAAAAGACAGAATGTGCAAAATTAAGAGGATATTTAAAAACCTTGAAATGTGAAAGATTTTTGAATTTCCTTCATTTATATGAAGATATTTCTCACATTCTTGCAAGACTTTCTGAAACTTTTCAGCAAAAGTTCTTGCTTCTGAGCGATTTTTTTGTAAAGTTTGAATCTAGTAAAGAAAGACTTTCAAAAATGATTTCTGAAGATGCAAAAAGCCTTCAGGAGTTTAAAAATGCCCAGAGTTTTCAAGGTACTGAAGTAAAGTATAAAGATATAACACTGTCTCGGAATGATTCGAATTTACGTTTGTTTGAAGAAGACCGGAGAAAGCTTATAACTGAAATAATAGAATCTTTAAATAAACGGTTCTATAATATGACAAATGAAACCATCTTTGCAAATTAAAAAATATTTGACCCATGCTCCCTTTATGAATTGAAAGAAGATGATGAGAACAAAGTTAATAATCAGTTAGAAGAACTCATAAATAATCTTCCACACAATGTAAGAAAAAACATTAATAAAGATGCATTAATCGAGGAATTCTCTGACTATAAAATGTGGACTAAAGATAAGTTAAATATTCCATGCAAAGCTGCTTGGCAGCGATTAATCGCAGAATCCAAATCTAATACGAGTTTTTATAACATCAGGAAAATTTTGGAATTTGTTATGGTTCTTCCCTTGAGCATTGCTGAATGTGAAAGGGGTTTCAGCCAACTTAATCTTATTAAGACAAACACAAGGAATAGTTTGTCACTGAATTTGATCAATGACATTCTTTTAATAAAACTGTATGGACCAACATTAGATAATTTCAATCCACAGAAAGCCATTAATTTATGGTACTCTGATGTAACACTCGGTTGAGTTAGGAGGCCTGATTTTAAAAATTTAACGAGTTAGGAGGCCTGATTTTAATTCAAGATATTATTTTAATTTTTGTATTCTTTGTTTGTGATTTTTGTATTTTCAACTTTTGTATTCATATAAGCTATATAAAAATAATTAGTTAAACATTTTTCTAGCATCCATATGTTGTAGTTTAATCAAATTTTACTGTTTTATAGAAAACCAGTTTTTACTTTGTTTTAATGATTAACAATGATAGTGTTTTTAATATATACCCCCTTACCCTTAACACATAAAAATAGGAACAATATTAATGTTAACACGGTTGTGAAAAGAAATGAGAAAATACGATACAACGTAAAATTGCAACCATGAAATGCAGTTTGGCGCCTAGAAAATAAATTGTAGGCGTCATTTGACGCCTTACTTAAAAATCCCAATTTCTAACCCTGGCCAGAAGTGATTCTGTTCCGAACTTTCCGAAAATTAAAAAAATTCGGCCATCAGTCCAAAAACTCAGGCATAAAAAATATCACGGAAAAATACTGAGAATTTCTACAAATGGTCGCCAAAAAAAAAAAGAAAACAATTTCATGAATCGTTCGCAGAAAAAATCATCAATTTCGTAAATGCATCATTGAAAACAGGCGAATTTTGTTAAAGGAGCGTGGAAAAAACACGAACTTCTTCAAAGGGTCCTGAAAAAAAAAAGATATTTTTGTCAAAGAATCGCAGAAAAAAAAGCAAATTTCGTCAAAGGAGCGTAGGACAAAAAATGAATTTCGTAAAACCATAGTGAAACAAGTGGGTAAGTGTGATCACAGATCGCACAGAGGGTTTCGTTTAATATTCCTTTCAAAACACTTTATCCTTTTGAAAAATCTGTTAGTTCCACATTTCGCAACCAGGGGCGCACTCTATTCTAAACAAACCTCTATCCGAACGAAACTCCGTTTTACATACTATCCGTATATATATTAGTCGAAGGGATTGGGCCCATAGCACCCGAGATAAGTAGGCGCCCTGGCGGTAAAAAGTGGAACTAAAATATGTAAGGCTACGGTGCATAATATGAAAGAATGGTCAAAGGGGTGTCGGCAAAAATTGGAAAAGTGCTCCCTGGGTGAAAAGGGCGGAGGTTAGAAAAATTGCTTAAAATATACAAGTTAGAGCATGGAGGAGTAAATAATATAAGACTTTTAGGAAATTTTATGATTTGTCGTGTGTTCTGAGGTATTCAGCTATACGTATGCAAAAATTCATGTCTCCAACTTAATTAGGGGCTCTGTTAGAAAGAATTGCTTAAAATACATATGTGGTAGCTCAAAGGGTTAAACGCGAGACTTTTTCAAAATTTATGATTTGTCGCTTGGCCTCAGGTGTTCTGCTATAAGTATGCAAAATTTCAAATCTCCAATTTAATAAGAGGCTCAGTTAGAAAGAATTGCTTAAAAAAAGCATGTAAGAGCCCAAAGGGTTAAATGTGCGACTTTTCCAATTTTTTATGATTCGTCGCATGATGGTGTTCAGCTATAGGTATGCAAAATTTCACGCCTCCAACCTAATTAGGGGCTCACTTAGAAAGAATTGTTTAATATACGCATGTGGGAGCCCGAAGGGTTAAATGTATGACATTTTCAAAATTTTATGGTTTGTCGTTTGATGTGAGGTATTCAGCTATAAGTATGCAAAATTTCACTCCTCCAACCTAATTAGGGTTCACTTAGAAAGAATTGTTTAAATTACACATGTGAGAGCCCAAAGGGTTAAATGTACGACTTTTTCAAAATTTTATGATTTGTCGTTTGATGTGAGGTATTCAGCTATAAGTATGCAAAATTTCACTCCTGCAACATAATTAGGGTTCACTTAGAAAGAATTGTTTAAAATACACATGTGGGAGCCCAAACGGTTAAATGTACGACGTTTTCAAAATTTTATGATTTGTCGTTTGATGTGAGGTATTCAGCTATAAGTATGCAAAATTTCACTCCTCCAACCTAATTAGGGTTCACTTAGAAAGAATTGTTTAAAATACACATGTGGGAGCTCAAAGGGTTAAATATACGACTTTTTCAAAATTTTATCATTTGTCGTATAACGTGAGGTGTTCAGCTATAAGTACCCAAAATTTCATGTCTCCAACATGTATAGTTTCTGAGAACGGGCTCTGTGACGGACAGACAGACAGACAAACAGACAGACAGACAGAGGAGCGAGACGAATAGGGTTTCGTGAGATGAACGAAACCCTAAAAAGACCGAATTTTGTCAAAGGATCACAAAAAAAGTGCGAATTTCCTAAAAGAATCGGGGAAAAAAACTAATTTCGTCAAAGGATCATGAAAAAAATACGAATTTCGCCAAAGGTTTGTGGAAAAAGTGCAAATTTCGTCAAAAGATCGCAGAAAAATGCAAATTTCGTAAAAAGATCTCAGAAAAAATGCAAATTTTGTCAAAGAAGTGAAGGAAAAAAATTAATTTCTTAAAAGTATAGCCGAAAAAGCCTGAATTTTGTCAAAAAATCTCGAAAAAATACAAATTTCATAAAAGAATCGCAGAAAAAATTAATTTCGTCAAATAATCGCTAAAAAAAAAAAAAAAAACATGAATTCCGTCAAAGCACCGGATCGTATAAAAAACGTGAATTTCGTCAAAGGATCGTGGAAAAAACGTGAATTTCGTCAAATAATCGTGAAAAAAAAACCCGTGAATTTCTTTAAGAGGCCGCGAAAAAACTTGAATTTCGTCAAAGGGACGTGGTAAAAAATGTGATTCTTATCATGAATTTTTATCTTTATTTTTTTAAAACCAAAATAATTATTCTTTAATTAATATTAATTAATTTTTAATTTATATGGTAATTATTTAAATTTTGTTTAATAATTAAACATTATTAATTATTAATTTAAATTTTTGTTTAATTCATATCGTTAAAATAATATAACACTTTATTTTATTAAACATTAAATTAATTTGCAGAAAGTTTTTGGCCCAACATTTATGTGTGCAGAAAGTTTTTGGCTTTATACAAGTCTGATAAGTAGATAATAATAATCACCTAAATATGATGGTACTTTTGATGGAAGAAAAATAATGCATATTCAAATGAAATTCAATACAAACTAGAAAAGCATTTTCATAAAAATTTCAATAAAGCATTGATGTCATTTTCACGCAATCATTGTAGATTTTATTTTTATGAATAAAAATATATTTCTATTTAAAAATGATATTTTTTTATCAGTAGAGTCAACCCTCTTGTCCTTGTGAAAATAACTATCATTATCTGAAAAGTAAAGATTTTATTTTCATGTCATATCAAGTAGGGTTTCAGTAAATATTTCAGCATTTGGGGATGCATTTTTTATTTTTTGATATTGTCAGGGAAATAACATATTTTTCTGTTACATGCACTAAACTAAGCTCATGCATTCTGTTTTATAAATCTAAGGGATTTTATTATTATGGCATAAAAGTAACATTTTTTTTTCTGATTGTTGTTTTAATAATTTATATGTGCAAATGCACAGAGCTCTATTTGCTGTATTTTTAGGGATATATATTTTGGTTTATTGTAGTAGACAGAAGGTACCAATTGTTAACAAGGGCAATGCTGGATAAATCTGCTAGTATATTAAAGAAAAAAATCATTTACTACATTATTATATTATTAAAACAACATTTTCTTCCAATTTAAATACAGGAAAAACTTTTTAGAAAAATCTGAAATTAAGTCACTTACCATTATCCAATGCATAGTAAAATGTAGACAGATAAAGTCCAAACAGAACCAAAGCAAATATTCCAACTTGACATACATCTAGAAAATATTTTAAAAATCAGACAAGATAATTTAAAGGTGATAGGCAGATACTTTGTATTAACAAGAGCATAATGCAAGAATATACCAATGAATTTGCTAATGTAAATTAATGATAATTTCTATTATTAGATTGCTGTGCAAATTTCTGAAATGCAATCTTTTATACAGTAGACTCTCTCAAATCCGCAACCCTAAAATCCGCAAACACCTAAAATCCACATATGATCTCAAATGTAAACAATGAAATTTTAAGTTCAGATGTAAGGGCAAAATTAAAGAATTTTTTAGTTTGATATCATTCCGTATGTATTTTAATATGTAATTCTTGATAATATGACTGAACTCATGTTTTTTCATGAAGCAAGTATAAATTTACTTCTGAAAAAAAAATTAAAATATTGCTATCATTGGTAATCACAATCTTTTTATCAAACATATTTTTGTATTAATCGAGTTTTTTTTGTTTTTTTTGTTTTTATGACTGGTTAAATCTGAAATAAAACTCCCTTACTTTATGATTTTAATGTGAATTTATAAGGTACCTATAAGAGAAAAGTTTCATTGAATAATTAAAGAAAAGTATATCTCATTTTTATTATGCATATTTAATTATACATTATTATTATTATTTATACTTGACCTTTACTTTTAATATTTAAATCTTTTTTAAATTATCTTATTTTTTATTATTTTAGTTTATTACTTTACTTAATTATTTTAATATTTTACTATATTGCAGGCATTCATTATAGCTTTGATTGCATTATTACATTCAACTTATGGTTTTAAAAATGTAAACAAAGCAATGACCAAAAATCCACAAAATTCTAAAATCCGCACAACCTCTGGTCCCAAGCTGTGCGGATTTGAGGGAGTCTACTGTATTTGTTGTAAAACGTTTGACTGTTGAATAATGAATATTTAGTAGAAGAGGAATAGACCTTTTATTTCTGTTGGAAATAAAGGTGTAGTAAAATAAGTTGAAACAATGTTAGCTAAGATTCTGTGCAGAATTATTTTGTTGTAAATAATTTTTATCAGCACTTCCAGAATTCCTACTGACAAAAAATGCATTGAATTATACCTCCTCTATAATTCTATGAAATGTAACTCCCAGATTTAAAATCATATCTTTATTTAGATAAACTATGAGCTAAGAATAAAAATACTTATTTTCATTCCTTTAGAGGAATTAATGCTCACATCTAAAAAAAAAAGAACAACTTTTGGTGTTGTGGCAGATGTTATCTGCAACATATCAAGTTCACCCCCGTTTTTCACAATCTACTTTAAACAAGTAAATTCACTATAGCAATTCCTTTTTCCTAAAACAATTCATTGTTCTACATTCATTTATTTTTTTTTTTTCCTTTCACAAGAATCTTTACTCAACACATATAAAGATTTATAGTTTCATATTTTTTTATACTTACTCAAAATGCTCATTCTCACATATTTATTTATATTTTGCCATTCCTAACGGTTTTTATTTAAAAACAATCACGATCATATTTAACTCCATACAGCTGCACTTTCCGTTAACCGTTCATTTTCTTTAACGTATTTCATTTGCGCTATAAATAAACTACTCTCATTTCCTATTAGAACTTGACGGGTAAAAAAATGAAATAAAGAAAAGATGTATTTATTGAAATTGCAGTTATAAATTATATCTTCAATTATCATTATGCTTTCTACAGTTCACATACATTTATTAAAGATTACTCAATCACGTTTAACTGCAATTTGTTAATGTAAACATAATTGAGACTTTTTGTCGCCCTGAGTCTTGAAGCATGTAGGGTTGCTTCACATTCTGTGGGTGCGCCGAAAGGCTGAGCTGCCACGTTATTTGTCGGCTAATCCTGCAAACAATCCTTTGTCTCTATAATATTGGCGTCAAAAACTTGATTGGTTGGCGATAATACAAGATGCCAAGGCATATGATCTGAGTACGCATCATCGAGGAGATCGCCCCCGACCGCCCTGCTGAACGGTACGCAAAAAGGACCACTGTTGTTTTTCTTTTTTCCCGTTGTGACGTTGCGATGCAGTTTCTCATTAACGGATATGCTTCTACACATAGAGATAAATATATTTAATCTCTGCTTTTACAGAGCTTCGTATTTGAGGCTCCCTTTTTGTGAGATGTCCTTCTGCACATTGAAAAATGAATAAAGACTAATTGAGCTTACATCTATATGTTGGAGTTTTTTTACACCATTTCAGCGAACCCGTGAACCACCAGATGTCCGCCCCAACTCATCGAACTCGATCTCCACCACAAAAACTAGGTGTCTCATTTTTACTTACCGTATATACTTGCGTATAAATCGACCCCCTAACTTTTGAATGCAAATTCTGGAAAAAATCAAAAACCCGCGTATAAGTCGACCCCCTAACTTTTTACTTCAATTTTGCACAAAATCAAACTAAAGATTTCACTTGCCAATGTGAAAAGGTAGTAAGTAAAAAAAAACAAATTATTGAATTTTTTTTAAAAATGATACATTATTATTATTTGTATATTTTATGTATTTTTTTTTATTCATACACATAAAAAGCCATAATTTTGCAGTATTCGAAGTTTATTGTTTTTCTTTTTTAACTGACCAGCATATAAGTCGACCCCCCAAATTTGCTTACCGAAAATTGTCAGAAATTCTTCGACTTATACCAGAGTATATACAGTATTTTTTTTTTTTTTTTTTTTTTTTTAATTGCAACAGATAATGACTGCCGTACCTAAATAAGTTAAACATCATATATGCAAATGAAAAAGACAGAAATATTCAAGAAAATTGTTTATTTGAAATATTCAACATAAAAAGGCATTTCCTTTTTTTATTTTTGTTAAAAAAAATGAGCTGGGAAGTATGAGAGACAACGTCTTGACATTTTTATCATAATCAACTGATTACGGTTCTTTTGGAATTATAAATAGTATTAATTACATTAAATGCCATTCACACACTAGAATTTCCTTTTTTTTAGCCTTCTAAATTGTTAAAAGTTATGAGAATATAACATTTTTGATGATTTCTATAAAATAGAATAGATACGAAAACAAAAAAATTGCATATAAAATATACTTATCAAATTTCAGTGGAATTCCACTCCTTGTCCTTACACAGAAGATGACCAATTTCTCGGGAATACCCATACAAACTTTTTATTTTTTATTTTTAAGAACATCATGTATTTTTAATTGGAGAACTATTTTAAGCACCACCTTGATTGCACCACCTTAAGCAAATTCTAACTCATTTGGATGCTTGTTTTTTTATTCTGCTGTCAAACCAACCGTTACACTTAAGACTCTGCGTGTTGTCATCTTTATACATAAAATTTTTTATATCGAGCACCACAACCTCAACAGTCCGTTGAGAATGTCGACGTGTATCACTCGTACTCCCATCGACTTATATCATAAGACTCTCGATCAATAACAACTTCACTGCCAAAATTCATTTCACAAGTGAAGAGAGGAAAAAAAACGAAGGGAAAAAGAAACTGCAGCTGTCACTTGGCAAGGGAAAAGGGTTGCCGAACAACGAAAAAAATCGCCAAACAGAATGCGAATGACACTGAACACAAGAGTAACAGGCTGCGTTGATTGCAACATATCAGGATGCCAATAATAGATAAACGGATGCCAACTGGAGAAACCAAGTAATTTAAATTAAACTGACAAAGAGATTTTAAATCTGATTTGATACCAGAATCCGGTGACGTCATATAAAGACAAAAATTGAAACAACCGAAATGAAATAATGTTTGAAGCCATCGGCTAAATAAAAACGTAGAAAAATGAATAAATAAATAAAAAAATAACGATGACTGTGCTAGCAGGGAAACAAAGTAACAAGGGTTACAGAAAAAGGGAAGGGGAAAAGAATGTAAATGAATTAAAATGGTTTAAGCTACCAAAAGAAGGAAATAAAAATGAAATGTGGTAAAATTACCACAATATTAACTTTTAAAATTTATGGAAATGAATGTTAATTTTAATATCAATAATTGGAATAAATAAGGATGAAAAAACATGTACATATCAGGCAATAATTATGAGACACTTTTGAGCACCATCAGAATAGTGTTAAGAAATTTCATTTTTTATTCAATGAAATATTTAAATAAACAGTTTAAAAAACACATAATTAAGTAAATATCCATTTTCAACAATTGCTGTCCATAGAAAGTAATTTGTGTGAATCCTCTCATACAACCCCAAAGGCGTAGGAGCCGGGGGAGCAAGGGGAGCTGTGGCTCCCCCTGGAGTATTTCAGACGGACTCAGCTCAACCGGGAGAAATTCCCGCACCATTTCTGTTTACGATATATAATTGAATTTAAAAAATACAGCCTACTTTTTCTAGGAAATTCACATAATAAACAATAAAGAGAAGAGAGAAACGGGGTGGTGAGTACACTTGTTTGTGCCTTCACCCTTTTTAGGTGCGTTCGTAATTATATAAATACGTAGCACCTATAGTCGTCGTTCAGTCCGTCCGTCTGTCCGTCCGTCTGTCCGCATGTAACAGAGCAAAAACTACCCAACCGATTGGTCTGAAATTTCAAATATATGATTGTTGCAAAATTTTGTCGAGCCATTTTAAATTTTATGAAAATCGGATGTATAGTTAAATTACAGGGACAGTCAAAAGTTTTTCTTTACATTACGGCCAATGGGAAAAATTATTGCAAGTGGATTTTAATGATATTAGAGCCTTCCAAATGATCTGAAATTTTAAATATATAATTGTCGCAAAATTTTGTCGAGCCATTTGAAATTTTATGAAAATCGGATGTATAGTTAAATTACAGGGACAGTCAAAAGTTTTTCTTTACATTACGGCCAATGGGAAAAATTATTGCAAGTGGATTTTAATGATATTAGAGCCTTCCGAATGGTCTGAAATTTTAAAGATATAATTGTTGCAAAATTTTGTTGAGCTATTTCAAATTTTAGGAAAATCGGATGTATAGTTTAATTACAGGGACAGTCAAAAGTGTTCCGTTACATTACGGGGAATGGGAAAAAAATATTGGAAGTGCATTTTAATGATGTATCAGACTATGCACTTCATGAAGTGCAAAAAATTATACATTCAGTATAATATGGGGTGCAAAAAATGATTATAAAACTAGTTATAGTACGAACGCACCTCATTTGCCACGTTTGACGAGCAATTTCCAACTTGTTCTTATTGTTTACAACCCTCTCGATTCCCAGAAAAAAGGGGGTCTTATAGGTTTACTACAAATTACCTGCCCCGATAAGGGTGTTTACCTCCTTCCCCTCCTCGAGCACACTTTAGTGTCCCTTGGTGTTTATTAGGCCGGTGTTGCGATCTTATATTTTGGCGAGTGGCAACATTCCAGAGATCAGTTCTTAATCTTATTTTGTTTTTCATGCAGTTAGCGCGTCATAACAGTGTTAGGACTGTGTCGCAAAGGCGGTAAGCGTGAGTTACTTTGACGTTTGAATATGGCCGAGGAACTTTTTGGTGCTTGCCAAAATCTTGGCGAAAGTTCAGTAAACAACTGCATTTTCTGCCGCAAGCGTCAAGAATGCCGTTTCAACGTTAGAAGAAACCATACAATGTGGGAGAGAGGATAGCCATTTTGAAACTCTCTACAAGAAATAGGAGAGAAAAGCGTCCAAATAATTTTAAAAAGCATATAGCTATTTTGAAGCCTCTAAGGGCTCATCATCAGTGCTTATAAATAAAAGATAAAATTAAAATAAACTGTGACATAAAAGAAGGGGGGGGGGGAAGACATACAGCCAAAAAGGCGCACCTCACATCCCGACCGTCCAAGGCGAAATGAAAAACAAAATTCACAAACAGCCATGGAGACGGTCTCACGCGCACACTGGGGAAACCAATCAAAAACTGCCCATATCCGGGAGAGTTCAAACAATATGGAGAAAATGGGTGGGGGGGCTGGACGAATTAAAGGAAATTAAACCATAACTTTGAAAAATTGGGCGCGCTGGACAAACCGTTAACTAAGCTGTTTGAATTTTTCCTTATGTAGTAGGTTTCCTAAAAGTCAAGATCGTAAATTGATGAGCCTTTCTGCATTAATGAGGCTTCGGAAAATTTAAAATTATGATTGTTGGACCAGCAGTGATTAGCAATAGCGGAACGCTTGATGTCACAGTTTTTAACACAAGTTTTATGCTCCCCCAAACGGACCTCAAGGGGCCTTTTCGTTTGACTAATGTATATTTTATTGCATTCGCAAGTTATCTTGTAAATACACCAATGTGAAAAACTGTCAATTGGATGTTTCAGATTTGAGATTTTTGTTAAACGGAGAATAAACTACCTTCAAATCAAATCTTAACAAGATTTTAGAAATTTGATGGCTTATTTTCAGAAAATATGGAATTATAATTAAATTTTTGAAATTTTCATTGCCGGCAGTGTTCACTTTGGATTGAGAACGTTTACTTAGTTTATTATAAATGGAATCTATGATTTCAGCTGTAAAACCTCGATCAATGGCAATGGATATAATATAATTTATTTCAGCTTTTAGCAAACTGTCGGAAAAACAAATATTTAAAGCCCGATAGGCATAAGCATTGAAGGTAGTCAACTTTTGGTTAGATGGATGGGATGACAAACGATGAGGGGGTAAAGATACTGTGAATGGTTTATGGTAAACTGTAGTGTGAAATAAGTTATTTTAGCGGAAAACCATGACATCAAGGAAAGGCAAACGACTGTTATTTTCAAGTTCGGAAGTGAACTGAATATGTTCATCTATAGTTCATAGTATCGAGAATATTTGTAAGATTAAGACCATCAGAGTTCAATAATGCAAAGCAGTCGTCGACATAGCGGATGTAAAATAGAAAAGATATTTTCTTGAAAAGGTTTGATTCGTAATAGTGCATATAAATGTCACTGAGGATGGGGCTGAGGGGGGAGCCTATAGACAAACCACCAATAATGCAATAAAAATTACCATTAAAAATGAAAGTGTTTTGCGATAAACAAATGCTAGTAAGATGTATAAGCTCATCAATTTCATAATGTGTATAATGAAATTCTTGTAGGCATACTTTAAGACAGTTTAAAGCATCCTGAACCGGTATGTTAGTAAACAGGGATTTTACATCGAATGAAACCATACTATTGTTTTGAGTACCATCGAAACTAAGAAGCTTATTAACAAACTCATAAAAATTCCTGCAAGTGAAAATGTTATTAGAGAGCAGGGGGGAGAAAATAGAGGTAAGGTATTTCGCTAATTTGTAGGAAGAGGTACCAATGTTCGAAACTATTGGTCTGAAAGGAATGCCTAGTTTATGGACCTTTGGGAGCGTATAAAATCTTGCACAATGTGATACTGAAGGAATGACGGA